>CAWUFW010007320.1:0-600000 GCA_963921515.1 Calotriton arnoldi
CATCTGCTGACACACGGAGTGGAGCTGGTGCAAGCTTTGGGATACCAGTACAAAGCACCACCAACACGTACAGAATGCTCATATTCACCATCAACAATACGCCCACACACCAAACTGCTCTTCCATGTAGGATTGCTGTGATTTGCAACATGGATGATCAACAGCTGTGGCGTGCTATACGCAGGGGAAACATGAGTCCTCATCCTCGTAACAGAACAATCAGCATGTGGCATCACCTGGTGGTATAACGCCTTCGGATGCCCCCACCCCAAATCTAGGTACCTAGGCCCCATATTTGTCTCCTCCATCTCCATGTACCTACAGGTGTACGCAGTGGCCTGCAGCTACTTCGCCAGCCTCTGCATCCTCCATGCAACCTTCACATGGATCCCCCCATTGTCGGGTGTAACAGTGACCCACACAGTCATTGCCATCAGGCTGGGCTACAGAAACACACTATATGCCAACATGGGCACGTCTGCGGTCAGCTTACTCCCGACTGTCCAGCACAACACCTACACAATGGGCCTTGTTTTCCTACTTTCATTATGGATCGTGTGCCTCCATCGCACATACATGGTTCCCACCTCTCACCACATTTGCTTATGGGTGGCACAGGGGCTAAGCATTTGAGGATGGTTTGTCTACAGATCTAGCCACAGTTCCCACAGTTCTTGGTGTTGTTGTGTCTGGTATGTGGGCATGTTGATTGATATGTTGTATGTGTGATTGTGACATGTACATTTTCACACTTCTGATTTGCATCTCTGTGAAGTTGAGGCATGTGGTGGGTCACGTTAGTACTTACTGACTAGCACTGCATTTCCATATGTGCCATCCTGGAAGCGCTGGTTTATGATGGACTGTCGGAAGATGTAGGAATCATGCACACTCCCTGGGAACTTGGCTATGACATTGGTGAACAGTCCCCGGTGGTCCACTATTGCCTGCACATTCATGGAATGGGTGTGCTTTCTGTTGCGGTATATGTGTGCACTGTCCGCAGGGGGCACAAATAGGACATGTGTGCAGTCAATTGCGCCCAACACCTGTGGGAATCCGGCTATGGCGTAGAATCCTTGCTTGGTCTCAATCTGTTCCTGCACAGTGTTGGGGAAGTGAAGGTGCTGGGGTATCAGGCTGAGTATGCCATCCAAGACAGTTGGGAGGAAGATTGTAAAGGCTGCCTGTGAGACTCCTCCAACTCTGGCCGTTGTTGGTTGAAAGGTCCCAGAGGCCAACATATGCAGCACGGCCAGCATCTTTGGTTGGGGAGGGATGTTGGTTCTCCGCTGTGTTTGTGGCGTCAGCCTGTGGGCTATCAGGTTCAGGATGTGTTGGATGGATGTCCTTTTGAGCCTGTAGTGGGCTATGACATCCTGTGGCGTCAGGTTCGCGAGGCTGAGACGTCTGCGCAGGGCCCGCTGTCATCTTTGGCGCAGCCTTGGTGGTGGTCCTGGGGGAGCTGGCAGTGGCGGTGGTGGTTGTTGCCTTCGTGGGACTCCGAGCTGAATGATTAGTACCTCCATGGCGTCTGTGGCTCTTCAGGTGTGGGTCTGGGCTAGTCTCCCTTATATGCCTCCATTTATCACAATTTTTACAATTTTTAGACCTGTTTTTTTCAGGTCTTATTTTCCTGCAGCTAAGGGGCCTTAGCGGGACTTTTTTTATCGCTTTGCGGGTACGGGACATCATTGGTAATAGTGCGATGGTGTGTTAGCGACTTTTTTCGTGAAATTTTGAGAGGGAACGCCTACTTTGCATATCATTAGCGGAAAATATCGCTGCCATGCACGGCGATGGCAAAAACGATAGCTATCGCCGGAAAGCTGGCGCTATAGCTTGTTAGCGACATCTTGGTAATAGGGCGATAAAATAAAACGCGTTAGCGGCACGAAAGTGCCGCTAACGCGGCGGTAACTGGCTTGACAATATGCCCCTTAATGTGTTGACTGGGACTAAAACCCACAAATAGAGGGAACTGTGTTGAATAGGTAAGAACCATGTAGTTTCATGGTATCACTAAAACAATTACTCCATTTAACATTAGTACAAAATGAACTTTAAGTCATGCAAACACTTTTCCTTAGTCTCTTGTAAGTTTTTTCCTTTAAACTAACCCATCACCGGTGAGCGACCTCTCGCCCGAGTAGTGCTACCCTGGGCACGCACAAGTCTTGTGCACCCCACTTGTAACTTGTGGATAAAGTGTCACGTAAAAGTTCTACATGAGACCGAACTGTGTTGTAGAGGAACAATAAAGAAAATAAAAAATAAAATTGAAATGCTACATGACATCCAGCTCGAAGTGGTATTAACTACCAAACTCTTCGCCTTTCCGTTTTAAGCTGAACTTGGCTCAAAGGGCATCTCAATAGAAGAGAACCACACCTCCTTGTGTGTGAAAATCATAGAGAATTACCACATAACCGTTGAGGTCACACAAAAATCATGCCCTTAACACTGTAGGCCCAACAGAACTCTGCCACATCAAACAATATAGGAATACCCCTCCTGGATCCTCTTGCAGCGTGTGATCATACAGATGCCTGAATTGAATAACAAAACAAAGGGAGTCAAACAAACTCAAAAGTACCTTCTTTCCATAATTCCCTTTGGAGACTGAACGTGTGGAGGAAAATCATGCTTGCTCAATCCGACTGTGGACTCTGATGAAAACTGCAAAACACAACGTAGTACGAAGATCCGATGCGTGAAAGTTCCCAGCAAATCCAAGATGGCGGCACGCCTGAGTTACATGCGTCGAGTGGCTCCCAGCGCATGCGTGCGCCAAACGTCGCCACTCAGGAAGTTCGGACGCGGTGGAAGGACGCATCGAAACAGAGGTTTTCAAAAGAACTCCGCGCGGCGTCATTCAGGTAAGACTGCACACGCAGCAAACACCACGCGCCCCTTCCTTTTTCAAACCGCAATGCTACGGTTAAACTGCCATAGTACTGGGCTGTGATTAGAAACAACTAAAAATCCAAATGTAGTTGAATGAAACAGTCCCACGGCATATAGGGTGAATCCTCAAAATGCAAGCATGAAACATGAGACACATCCCTATGTTTTAAAACATAAACACGAGACAGAATGAAAGCCAAAATGAGCCTCACCAGAAGTCCAGCCCCGGTCGCTTGCACAGGGCCAAAATCCAAACGAGTGCAGAGCATTTTCCATAGATGAAATTCTGGCACTGTAGAAGGTAAAACAAATCTGTTTCAAACAGACCGATAGGAGAAGAGTGGGATGTAAACTCCAGGCTCCGTCCTTGATCCCGTGTTGAGCAGCCAAAGATCCCGTGTTGAGTAGATGAGCTACTGAACTTGTGTTGAGTTGTTGAGAATTGTCCAGTGTTCAGTGGAAGATGTCCATGAGCACTCCACGCGTGTGCTGGAGTTGGCCAGCATGAGGAAAACAGGCGAAGAGCAATGAAAGTGCTCAGGATCACATAGGCTGTAATAGTAGAATGAATTCAAAATGTTCAATCAAATGAAGTACAAGAAGGCTGGGGCTGTCTGGTGAAAGAGACACTGGTGGAGCTGGCACGCTTTGTACTTCAAACTGGAGGTGGGTTTGTATCTCATCCTCGTCGCCAAAATTCTGTAGTAACTGACTCCAGGTAGCCGTGATGTATTTCAGATAGATTTATTGAGTTAGTTACAAGTAGATGAGTTGTAGAGTTACAGCCCCACTAGGAGCAGTCTTCCTGCTGCTCAGCCCATACTCAACTGACACACTAAAGCATCCAGGCACCCAAACATTCCATTCAAGATTCTCACACCAACATTCCATGCATCACATTCACACTGGCTGAGCAGCTAGGGAGTAAGTAACCAGATACATACAACACAGGTTACTGCATACACCCTGCTCAAACAATGCAAATATCAGTAAACAAGAGTAGGTGAATTATTTAACAACCCACTTCTCTATTGGCGAATCTGACCAGAGTCCAATATAAATCTCAATGACAAACACAACAAATATAATTACTGATCGTACAAGAACAAGAAAGGACTATCCCACATGGAAAAAAGATGTCTCTAACGCCAACACCCAAAACTTTCTACAGCGAGGCCAGATAACATAATAAAAGAGGGCCATGATGATAGGCACCCTGGCCCACACAACTACTGCCTTACAGGAAACATAGACTGCATTAGTGTTGAAATCCAAAAGATAATTATAAAATCACGCTGTGACTGCTCGTCAGGCAGCAAAGGGATACTCCAGGCTCCGTTCAAAAAGAAGCCTTCACTATGGACTGAAAAGCTGCTAACATTATAAATCAAGGCCTCCTAACAGAGGAAATCCCAGAATCCTGGAGGGAATCAATAATTCACCCCATCTACAAAGAAGAGAAGTTAACACAGCTAAGTAACTAATGGCTAATAGCCCTTTTGGACATTAAAGCAAAATGCTTTGCAAGCCTATTACTAGAAGATCTGAGGAGTTAGGCATACCTACAAGGGATAATACCCTTGATTCAAAAAGGATTTCAGAAAAAACAAGGATGCACTTTGAATTTGATGGCAATCTTTTTCTCATGGATTGAACTGGGTGAACCCATTGAGTACTGTACATATGCTTTCTCATTTTAAGGGAGTCTTCGATTAAGTACTGAGGAAATCAATCTGAGAAAAATTCCAAACATGTGGGATCCCAACAAATCTACGAGACCTATAGAACATTTGCACACAGATACATGGACAAGAATAAAGCTAAGTATTGGAAGATCTCTTTCCAGGAAAATTAAAACAGCAGTAGGACGCAAGGAAGGGTGCATCTTGGTGCATTTCTGATCTCATACTGGCAAATGGACTTGGCTAATGCACATCCCCCAAAGTTAGGTGAAGACAATTATCCAACCTACTGTATGCAGATGGTGATGCTGAGCAACACAAAAGCTGGTCTTCAGAGGCTGATCCCTAATCTCAATGAATACCCTATGTCCAATAAACTGGAAGTTAATTTGAAAATGATCATCTTTGGCAAAAGGATAAAAAAAACTAGCACATTGCAGATAGACTGTAACTGCTTTAAAATAGTTTCAGAATACAAATATGCAGGTGTCTGGATAAAGTCTTGAGGAAATTACTGGTGGCAAAAAAGATCAATCAAAACTAAAGCGTATGCTTCACAAGCCGCTTTCATCACCTCATCCAAAAGCTTATGTGAGTCTAGCCAGGACCCAATGCTTCAGGTTTTAAAAAGCAAAACTCATTCCAACAATCTCATACAACACTGAAATAATGTTGAGTGTGGATACCAAGGTGCTGGATGCCTTGGTGACAAGAATTTATAAATACATCTTTCGTATAACAGAAAATGCCCTTCCCAGCTCAGGTTATAATCGAATTCAGCCTAATCAATCTGTGGCCAGGCAGTTTATGTTTCTCAAGCTCTGTCATAAATTGAGATCATCAAAGCCTGATACATTAGACAATCTCATATGGCAAGATATAATGAGCCTTAGCAGTAATTCGGTTCTCTGCCACTACCTATGAGAAAGCACACATGGGAGGCATGGAATCTGCACGTCAAAAATACAGAATTAAAAAAAATCCCAAACATCAGCATGCGGAAGCTGAGTAGACTGCTTGTTAAAAATGTAACGGCACAGTTCACTCACGCCTGGATGAGTATTAATATTTATAATGGGACAGGTAATCAGCTATACCCGGGGACAACCTATTTCAAAGTGTACAAAAATAGGTTCATGGCCCTCCGGCTTGGGACGATTCCCACAGTGGACTTTATCTCAAAATAGCAAAAACATTCTACTGAGGATAAATGCAGGCTCTGTAAAAGAGATACTGAAACAATTACCCACATAGTATGCCTGTGCTCCGTGTTGCTAGATACCCACAAACCTTTGCTATGCTGGCCGTTCAATAGCCTGATGGTCTGAATATGATTAAAATATAGGATTTATAAGTGCTAACTTTTGTTTGGGAGCAGGTAAAAATTGTCCTGTTTGGACTCAAATTAATTGCAATTCCAAATCCTCTTTAATGTTAAAGTCAGATTTTAAGTACATATTCTGAGAATGCCACTTTTAGAAAGTAGGTATCTTCTTGCCCGAAACATTTGGTGCCTACTGCCAGTGTTTTGCGTCACATGACTGTGAATGGGTCGGTTGTTGGAGTTTGTGTATTCCTGCTGGACAGTGAGACAAAGTGGACTGGGTGTAGACTAGGCCTGGGCTGAACTCGCAGAGTTTTCCTCCATTGAATTACGCAGAGTTACCAACATTCTGCGAACAGGTGGAAATAGGCATGTTGCACTGCTTCCGCTGCGATTTAACACCGGGACCGCGTTCTGTGCTGAAAAGATCAGTCCGAAAGGCACCACACTGTGTGTCAGAGGATGCAGCTTCTCAAGTGGTTTTTCTGCAACTCGAGTAGATTTTTGACGCGAGCGGCAGCTTTCTGACCACGAGCGGTCGAGACCGTCCACATCAGAGAAAACTCACTGGGTTCCCCCCTAGCAACCGAAAATCACACTAGGGGATGCCAAATCTCACTTGCGCTCACAAACTTACAGTTTGCAAGCCTTGTGTGAGACAAAACACTGTCACGTGGCGACATTTGTCCAGAACTCGGCATTGCATACATAACAAGGAGTGGACAAAATTCCACAAATTTTGGAATATATCCCCCACCCCTAGTATAGTCAGGATGGGCCATCCTGCCAGGATTGCTAAGGGTGAAGCTGCCCCACTTACATTTCAAAGGAACGTGCCTCCATCACACACCAAGGAACCTGACACAAGTGTTTTTTCACCCAGACTTCTTGGAACCTCAACAGGGGAACAGAAGAACTTTGCATAGCCAGATGTTGGGATGGCCCATGCTGCCCCTCCACTTCAATGGCTGGCACCAGGAATATATATTGGGCCATCAGAACACCACTTCAGTACCCTCCTGGACCTGTGGAAGACTTCAAAAGGACTTCCTGGACCCCCAGAGAACTACCCTGCTGCTACCAGATGACTGCATTGCTGCTTGAAGCGCTATCTTCCTTCATGAAGAATAACTGGACGACTTCCTTGAATCCAGGACCACCAGAAGTAACTACAAGAGCTAGTTGGCTGGCCTCCTGTGTGGGCTACAGAGACATTCCAAGCTCCAGAGACCATAAACCGTGCACCTGACCTTTGCTGGAATGAGTCCTAACCCCCAAAGTGGTGCCCCTTAGGTGTTGGACTTTTGGAGGTAGTATTAGAGGTGCTGCTCCTGCTGAACCCTAAAAAATCTTTTACCAAAAAGTGACAGAAGAACTGACAAAAGACCAGCATCTACTTTCTAGCTGATCTGTCCAAGGTGCATGCTGGTCTGTCTAACTTTGTGGTTGCTCCCTCTAAGTTCTTCTCTGCAGCAGCAAATCCTGGTCAGCAGGACCTCTCAGCAATGGTTTCTGGCCTCATTAAGCCTTCTTCAGCTACAGTCTGCAGCTTCTTCCTACTGGAGGTTTTCCACTTCCAAAAGGTTCTCTAAGTCTAAAGGTAAACATTTTCAAATGGCTCAGCGGCGACAGGCTTCCTATTAATGATGTTGACCTCGTTGTACTGGAAATCCAGCTTTTCCCATTTTGAGCTTTTTCCTGCCATTGTTGACGGTTTCACCAAGGCTTTGTCCAGCAGTTCGTGGACAGCGACTTCTGAACTTTTTTTCATTCAAAGGTAAGCTGAGACGGGCTCAATCCACCTCATATATCTGAACCACGCTCCACAGTGGATGGCCTTAACATTTGACTTACCCTGGTCTCGCGCGGCCAGATACCCGTGGTTGACACTTTGATTTTTCAGGCACTATTTTACACTAATAACTATAAAAAATAATGACTCAGGTTATACTGATTGGATACCCATGGTTGCCATTTTGATTTTTCATGTGATTTTTTTGCACTAAAAATGCAAAACATTTCAAGCTCAGGTTCTACTGATTGGATTTTAATTGTTCTGGTGCCATGTTACTTATTAAAACGTACTCTGTTTTTAAAAATTGTTTTGGTATTTTTATTGTTTTGTGTTTTCGCTTTATTACTGATTGTGTGCTGCAAAAATGCTTTACACATTGCCTCTAGTTAAACCTGATTTATTTTGCACCAAGCTGCCAGAGGATTAAGCACAAGTCAATTTATTGACTTCTGTGGTTCACTCTGACAAGAATTATGGTTGTTGTCCGAGTGGGGCTTCCATCCCCTTAACCAATAACCCAGTTTCTTACGTTGGTGTTCAGTGGTGGGATCCAGTACTTGCAATTGTCTAGTGCCATTCAGTGATTTTGTGTGACACTGAAATTCTCAAAATAATCGGACATTAAATTATTATTATTTTTTTAATTCTCTGTAGTTTTTGATTTGGGTATTTTTTCAAATGTTATTTTGGCTCACATCCATTTTGCTACAATGGAGTTGGATCTGAACAATGTTGACAGCCTCAGCAAGGTGGAGCTACCGAGGTTCTGCAAGGAGAGGGGCCTGAATGTGGGCAGGAAGGCCACTAAAGTGAATCTCCATAGAGCCTTTGTGGAGGTCAGAAGTAATGCAAGCCACACCAAAGGAGCAAGAGGATGATGACCCTGAAGATCAGTAGGTGGACTCAGAGGAGGATAGAGATGCTCTGGCCATCGGCCCTGGACTCCAGCACGCTAAGTAAGAGGGGAACAACTTGCCCACAGGAGAGAGGTCCCCTGCCAGGGCTGCAAGCAGTATTTCTTCCCACAACTTTTCCCTTGAGGAGCTAGATGACAGGAAGGCTGAGAGGGACCTGAAGCTGGGCAAAATAAAACTTGAGGCTGTCATTGAGGAGACAGCTACCAAGAAGTCCTTTGAGGTGAGGAAGGCTGAGGCAGAGATTGTATTGGCCAATCAGAGAGCTGAGGCTGATAAGACATTGGTAGAAATATTTTTTTACTGGCTCATAAAATTAATCCTAAAGAGCTGGACCTGAAGGCAAAGAATCACTCAGGGACCGGCAGCAATGGTGGCATTGATACCGCAGTGCCCAGTGGAGACAGGAGGGTCCACATTCCCAAAAACAGGGTGCTTAACGTGTTGTGTGGGATGACATTGACAAGTGGTTTGAAGATTATGAGGTTTCCTTAGAAATGTACAGGGTCCTTAAAGAGGATTGGGGAAACATTCTCTGGAGGCACATTCCCACTAAAGGGAGGGATGCACCACTGGCCCTAGGAAAGGATAATTGGATGATGAATCCCCTCATGAAGGAAGCCTTTGTCATAAAATATGGCCTTTACCCACAGAAGCATATGGATAAACTCAGGGACAAAAGAAACAAAGTGAGAACAGGTCATCTACCTATTTCTGATTCAGTTAATTCCAGTCTTCTTCCTTCTGATGTACTGCAAGGGCTTGGAATGCACAGGGTGTTCTCAAAGAACCCTCACTCATCAACCTAGTAGGTGACATGCTTCATCATTGGGTTCCCACCCTGGTTGCCGAATGCCACCAGGGTGTGCTGCGACGGCAGATCACTGCGGAGCTGGCTTTTTTTGCGGTGTGATTCCGTGGATGTGATGTGGTGATTTTAAAATTGGCTCGAGAATCCCTGTGATCCTTCGTATTACAATTTTTATTTAAATGTATTGAGGGGTTCCTGGTCAATATTAAAAAAAAAGATGGCTATGCATGGGATAATTATTTGGTCCCATATATCCTTCCTATGTGGACTACATGTTTCAGCCACTTTAAGTAGCCCAGAGGGTCAATGTGGCTTTCTTCAGGACCAAGTGTTTGTTGAATATACATGCGTATTAAACCATGCAAAAGCGAGGATGTCTGTAGTCAATACTTACAAACTCCCATCAATTTTTTTCAGCTACAATACATCTTGGATTGTCTCCTGTGAAGAAAAAAGTTAGAAAGAAAGAAAGACAAGTAGGTACCAATAGGTATACCTACACATTTTGGGCTACGACGTGACTTACCTCGAGGCCCCATTCAACAGTCAATTGTCCAGAAAACACTAAAGCAACCTTATCAATAGCGGAGTTCAAAATTGTATTGAGCAGGCCCGTGTTCTGGGCTGACAGGAGAAGTTACAAGGATACACTAATTTCAAAGGTAGATGCACACATTATTAAAGAGTTGTTATTATTCATTCATAATCAACACACTCACCCTGTTCAGATTTAGAAGTGTATCCTTGTATCTTCTGTTGTCGGCCCAGAACACAGGGCTTGTTAATACAATTTTGAACTCCGCTATTGTCAAAAACACCCAGCATTCACAGTCTGTCCTTGGCCATTGCACTCAAAGAATCATACAGGTACTATCTGTACCATCATCAAGGATGTCCTTTCTGCCTCACTCTGCAAACATACCTCCTGGCATAGCACTAGTTGGGGGATGAAGTCCTCTTGGCTATTGAAGGTATTTGGGGGCCAAGTATCCCTCTTGTTACCTCCAGCAAGTTGTACACAGTCAGTTTGCAAAGAGGTGTTCTGTGGCCACACCCCTTTTCTGCACCACTATGTAAACACGGCTCCTGGCATACTACTGGTTGGGGAATAAAGTTGTCTTGGATGCTAAAGGACCTTGGGGACCAGAAGCCCTTCTGGTACTTTTTTTTATAAGTCCTACTCAGTGTGATTTCTGAGAGCTGGTCAGAGGCCTTGCACCCTTTCCACAGCATTTTGCAAAGACGATTGCTACTTGAGGCAGAAAGGACGTCCTTGATGATGGCACAGATAGTGCCTGTATGATTCTGTGAGTGCCAATGCCAAGGACAGACTGTGAATGCTGGGTGTTTTTGACAAAGTGTAAAACACATATATAGACATATTTGAAATAAAGTTTTAGTGTAGCTATTTAGTAAGATACTAATATAACTTTTCCCTTTGTATTCATTTGTCGAAATAACAACATCAAAAATGCATTTTCTTTCTTCACAGCAACACCGGAGGTCGCAATTACATTATGTTATATCTTGGGTTTTGTCACCATGCATCTTCCCTGTTTCTCTGCCTCTGCTGCTCAGCCAGTGAGAATGTGTTGGGTCGAATGTTGGTGTGGATGGTGATGTCATGGAATGTGTGGATTGCTGTGAGGTGGACTGTCAATTGGATCCTGAGCTGAGCAGCAGGGAGACTGCTCCTGGTGGGGTTATTTACATCTTTACTGGAAAACCTACTTAACATCTAAGAACAATAAAACTATTCATCTTTAACCTTACTACGTCTATTGGAACTCCTTCCTACGATACAACATAAACTGGCGTAGTTGGATCAAAAACTACACGTGAGGACTTATTTCAAGCTACTTCTAAGGAACTTTCATTCAAGATTATACTTATAAAGAACCCTCTCAAGGATTTTGCACCCTGCTGCCCCACCAGTGTCCAGATTCACCAGACAGCCCATTGACAAGGCATCTGCTTCCTGCTTCTGCTTACTTCATTCTCAAGCCAAGAGGGATACCCCTCTTATACTACGTGCAACAGCGAATTGCGATGCACTGTGGATTTTTAACGACCTGAGAAAGTTAAACCTGCAACAGTGAATTTCGATTTACTCCGAATTTTAAAGAAAGTTTTATTCACCCTGCTGTGAATATTCCTGACAGTTATGCCTCACAAGACGAGATCGGGAGAGGGACGCTTCCTTCATTTCTCGGAGAGACATGTTTGTAAGTTCCATTTTTGGGGTTTGAAGTCACCCGAGTGCCATTTTTATTTATTAGGTGGCAGTTACTCAGCTTCCTCAGCGCTTTCTTACCGTTATTTCCACGATGTTCAAATTGTCTGCGAGGACTCCATGGTCACTGCGCACGCTCCCTTCCACGCAAGCCTGCTCTTGGACGTTCCTTTCTTCTTTCGCCTGTTTTCCTGGAATCCTGGGATCCTCGCTGCTTGGAGACGCTTTCACACACTTGCGCGCCTTGAGCCATCCGGCGTGCGTCTTCTCTACATGCCGCCATTTTGTTTGGGACAATCTTTCATGCTGTAATCCAGATCTTCCCCTGCTTCTTTCTCATTTACATCCGTGGAGCCTGATGTGTGTAATGTACCTTGGGGCATTCTATTTTCCTGCCTACAGCCTTTTGGTACTTTGGGGAATATTATTTTTCTGCTCACAGCTCTACGGCCATCTGAACAGAGATGCTTTGCAGGTTTCATCTCAGCGTTTCTCGTTCTTCTCTAATGTGGACTTGGTAACTGAAGCAATGTCGTTTTGCTGTCATCCTTTGGCTCCCCCTAGCTACGGCGTCTTAATTTATTTTCTATCTTTCTTCTTCTATTTGCACCTGCATTTATGTCATTTCTTGCCATTTTATCTATGCTATGTACTGTTTCCTTTATGATAGAATGTGTTGATACTTTCTTATTTTTGTATAGAACTGCCATTATATTCTAATGTCTTGCATAGGATTGTTATTATTTTCCTGCTTTGATTTATTCATATAATGCACTTTTTACCATATTGCCATTTACATGCGACTGTGCTGTTGATGTATTTCTTTCATGGCATGCAGGTTTTATACGTTTTTCCTGTCTGTACTTCGACGTGGAGCATCTTCTCTTTGGTTGTCATCTTGTATTCTTATTATTCTTTTGCTTCCTTATATGACTTCCATTTACAGTGTATTTCTATTGTGCACAAGTTTTTGTGTGTGTATTCCCCTTGCGTTTTTCTCAAGTGTGGTCTTACTTCAGGTGTGATTGCACTATTGATTTTCTGTGTGGTGTAGTTCATTCAGATCGCACTTTTCACTTATTTACAGTGTACTCTTTTTGCTTTTGTGTGCAAGTTGTTGCGTCTGCATTCCTCTTGTGTTTATTCTCTTGCCTGGTCTTACTTAAGGTGTGACTGCACTTTTCGATTTGGGGTGGGGTGCAGTCCACCCAGATTGCACTTTTTATTTGTGTTTGCTGTTCGGGGATTCACTAGTTTGGTGAAGTACCCTTTTGCTTGCTTTCTGGTTGGGTGTAAGTCACCCGTTTACTTGTTTTCTTATTGGGTATATTCACCCGTTGCTCGCTTTCTTGTTGGGTGTCAGTCACCTGTTGCTTGCTTTCTGTTTGGGTGTTAGCCACCCCTGCTTACTTTCTGGTTGGGTGTATGCCACCCTTTGCTTGCTTTCCGGTTGGGTGTTCACTCACCCATTGCTTATTTTCTGGTTCAGTTGTTTTTCATATTTTTCACTTTTGGAGTTCTGTCTGTGTTCTGTAATGGGAGTAGTTGGTGTTTCTGGTTGTGTCTTTTCCCTGTTTTCTGGTTTCACGTGGTATCCTTTTTCTTCTTTTGCTGTGGTCCGTGTTCTCCATTTTCTTCGCCAGTCTGGCCAGCCGGTGTGGTTGTGGTGGTAATGTGGAGCTCTCTTTTCTTGTTTTGTTCTCATGGAATAGTTTTCTCTTATTCATGTATGTCTCTTTCTTTGGCGTTTTTTGATAGTATCCTTCTTTTTGAAATTTCGTGTTTCATATTTGCTCTGCTAAGGAAGGAGATGTGTGTCTTATCTGGTTTACACATTCTACTTTTCTATTTTCGTGTTTTACTTAGGTATGCTTCTTTTATGTAGCTTATTTCCTCTTGCTCATTTCAGTATATTTATGCTTAGTCTCTATTTAGTGCGTTGTGTTTTCCTATTGCAATGTTGTACACATTTTGCATTTTGCTACATGTTCTCTTTTTCTATATAGTTTGTCTCTAGTATTTTATTTCTACCTTGCTTAACTTAGCATGTGTTTTGCAAATTACTTTTTAGTGCTTTGTGTTCTTATGTATTATTGTCTACTATTTGCGTTTGCAATTCTTTCTCGTGCAAGTTTCTTTTGTATTACTGTGATGTTCCTACTTATATTCGCTTTTGTTTTGTGCATTCTGTAAAGAGGGAAGGTGTGTTATATCTTGGGTTTTGTCACCATGCATCTTCCCTGTTTCTCTACCTCTGCTGCTCAGCCAGTGAGAATGTGTTGGGTAGAATGTTGGTGTGGATGGTGATGTCATGGAATGTGTGGATTGTTGTGACGCGGACTGTCAGTTGGATCCTGAGTTGAGCAGCAGGGAGGCTGCTCCTGGTGGGGTTATTTACATCTTTACTGGAAAACCTACTTAACATCTAAGAACAATAAAACTATTCATCTTTAACCTTACTACGGCTACTGGAACTCCTTCCTATGATACAACACATTAGTAGTCACGAATACAAATGAAAAAGTGTAAAACAGATATATAGACATATTGTACACAAAGTTTGAGTCTATATTGATTTAACTTAATTATAACAACATATTTAAAAAAAACTACAGTCTCAAAAAATAACTTTCAACATCTAAACGTTAACCCTGGCGTAAAACTCCGCTCCACTCGTGGAGTTTGCCAAGTTTTAGCAACTGAAAAACTCTGCACTCTGCAACCGAGCAGAGTTTTTTTGTGTTGGTCTGACCAAAATGCAGTTTTGCATGCACGGGAGCGACTTACTGGGTGCCTGCGATTGCCAACTATGTTTCCCAATACGTTCGCGAGCGCCAGGAGATTTGCTAGGCGGCTGCATGATTCCGCGAGAATTTGTGGTCGCCAACACGTCATTTGAGCGCGCCAGCGGACTTCGGGCAGGGGTTTTGTGAAGAACGCGATCCCGAACAAGCAGGATCTTCCGCAACTGAAATCTGGAGAAGGTTTTCTCCACGAACAGCCTCAAATCCTTCTCGAAATGATGATTTGGTGTAAAAAAAACTCCTCAAATTGACATTTGGCTATACTTTTTTCTTTTTTTAACTTTTTTTTTCAAGCGGAAGGAAGTACCCCAGAGCCTCCAACTTATTGTTCCTGTTCAACAGTCTATCCCAGTGCTTTGTCCATCTCCTGACCACTTTTTATTTGGATTTGGAGCTGGAAGGATCACTCTTTGTATCTGCTGCATAATATATCATTGCATTTGAGGACTTTGGATTTGAGATTTCGCAAGTAAGTTGGAAAACTGGTGTTGTTTGTTTGATTGGGGTCATGCACCTAGATTCATTTGTACTTTGCATAGATTTTTTTTAATTTATTGTGGTGGGTGGCCTGTAGTTTCAGTAGGGGCCTAGTTGTTTCCTTGTAAGTGATTTTTCTTCTTTTGCACAGTTCACTACATTTTCTCCATGTTTTGAAATCAATTTGCAATATTTATTTAATTCACTATGTAGCCCAGTAGTCTGCCAATAGGCCTTTCTCAGCCAGTAGGTCCAGAGCTACTCATGGGTGCATAAACAACAACTGTTTCTGTGGTGTCTGTTGAATTAAAACATAATTTAGGGCATGGATGGCATTGGATTGAAATGCAAAGTATGTTTTATGGTATTTCACTTTTTTTCATGAGATGTGTTGTTTAGCATGTCTCTTTTGTCTGGCCAGTGTGTGAGTGTGTTTGTAATAGTAGGCCCCAGCATTTGCCTTGGCTCCCCATGTGGCCAGGGGCCATTTTGAAAAGTCTGTGTCCATAGACCTGCTTGTGTTCATTGTTTTCCAGGCCTCCTGCTTGTTGTTGTGACCAATTTTGTGGAGGCAGTCAGTGTGCTTTTTTTGCCATAGGCCTGCATGTCTTCCCTTTGTTCCTCTTGGCTTATTTCTTCTTCTTGTGGTGGCCTGGCCATGTGGCTGGTGATCATTTGGTTAAGGCAGCCAGTGTGCTTTTGCCATAGGCCTGCATTGTTTTCCCTTTGTAGGCTTATTGCTTCTTGTGGTGGCCTGGCCATGTGGCTGGAGGCCATTTTGTGAAGGCAGATAGTGTGTTTTTGCCATAGGCCTGTCTTGTCTTCCCTTTGTAGGCTTCTTATTGCTTCTTGTTGTGGCCTGGCCATGTGGCTGGTGGCCATTTTGTGAAGGCAGCCAGTATGCTTCTGCCAGAGGCCTGCGTGCCTTCTTTGTGGTGGCTATATTTTCTTGCTGGTTTTTGTTTTGCATGCAATTTGTTCATCTTTTATTCAGCAAAAATGTAGCACAGTTCACTACATTTTCTCCATGTTTTTAATACATATTCAATATTGATTTGATTTGATTCACTATGTGGCCTAGTCTGCCAATGGATTGTCCAGCCAATAGACCCATAGCTACTCATGGGTGCATGAAACAACTGTTTCTGTGGTGCTTGTTTAATTTAAACATCATTTTGGCCATGGATGGCATTGGATTAAAATAAAAAATATGTTTTTTTAATTTCACTTTTTTTTCATGAGTTAAAATAATTAAATGCCTTTGTTGGATGTGTGGGGTTGTAAGTTGCGAACCTTTTTAGCCCTACGGATTTTCGTTTTTGGCATTGTTGCATTAAAGATGTGTTGTTTAGCAAGCATGCCTCCTTTGTCTGCCCAGTGTGTGAGTGTGTTTGCATTGTAATAGTAGGCCATAGGCCTGCATGTCTTCCCTTTGTTCCCCTTGTCTTATTGCTTCTTGTTGTGGCCTGGACATGTGGCTGGCAGCCATTTTGTACTTTCAGCCAGTATGCCCCTTTGCCATATGCTTACAAAGGGGCACACAGCAAGCATGGTTGATCAATGAGATAAGCAGCTTAATAAATTAATAATTAGACGCTTGAGGGTAATTTTAATTTTTTACTTATTTATAGTTCTTTCTTTATTTTAATTACTTTTTTTCATTTTTATGTTTTATTTTTTCCAATTTGTTTAATTTTTTTATATTTTGATTTTTTGTTTCAATTTTTCAAATTATTTTTTTCAATTTTTTTCACTTTCTTTTTCACATTTGTTTCTTTCAGTTTCAAAGTAACATGAATTGACATCAATGAACCATTAACATTAACCCCATGTCTGCTGTATGACGTGTACAACAGTATTAATTGTCCAGGGATTGTTCCATTCCATTGTCATTTGTCAACTACAGTTACCTGAGGGCAGCATCCATTCCCCCCGCGTGATGCATAATGCCAAACCTTTACATTTGTATTTTGGTTCTTTTTCTCCTTCCTGAGTGTACTGGACTGTACAGTGCACCATTGTTGGACTTGGCCCTTTTTGCAGGGTCATCCCTGAACTTTTTGCCTTCCTCCTGTATTTTTTCTGACCTGTTTTTGTTGGTTTTATGACTCTGGGCACTTTTACCACTGCTGATCAGTGCTAAAGTGAATATGCTCTCCCTGTAAATTGATGTATTGATTAGTGACCCCATGATTGGATTATTTGATTTACTTGTCAGACCCTAGTATAATGCACCATGGGTGCCCAGGGCCTGTAAATCAAATGCTGCTGGTGGGCTTGCAGCACTGGTTGTGCCACCCACAGAAGCAGCTGGTGAAGTGTGTCTCAGGCCTGCCATTGCAGAGCCTGTGTGCAGTCTAGTACTGCCATGTCGACTTGGTAAGTGCACCCACTTACCAGTCCCTAAACCTACCCTTTTCTACATATCAGTCACCCCTAAGGTAGGCCCAAGGGCAGGGTGCATTGTATGTAAAAGGTAGGACATGCCCTGATGTGTGTGGCATGTCCTGATAGTGAATTACAGCCAATTTAGTTTTTCACTATTGCAAGGCTACCTGTCCCCATAGGCCAGAATGGGCAGTTTGATTATAACATCTTATAATCCTAACTGACCCAGGGAACATGGTAGAAATTCGAGTTTAGTATGCCTGAACTCAGAATGATAAAATACATCTTTTAGTGAAGTTGGTTTTAACATTCTGTGTTTGAAAATACCACTTTTAGAAAGTAGATCTTTTCTTGCCTAACTATCAAGCCTGCCTCTGCTAACTTGTGTATTGTATGTCTAGTTTTGTGAGTGACAGGGGCTGGGGGTCTCCAGGAGACAGGGTGAGTCAGCACAGGGCTGAATAGACCCAGCTGCATGTAGAGTGGTGGGAGGAGTAGCACCTGGGCCTGAATAGGGCTGTGCCTGCCTTCCACAATGCTGGCTCCAACTCCTGTGGTGCATCTGATGTTCCTGGCCCACACTGACAAAGGAAGAAGGTGTGCACTGGCAGAATGCACCCAGAACTGGTTTGGACTAGGTACAGGACCCTCTGCCTTCAGAGGACAAAGGATTTATGGGTATAAAAAGGGGGACCCAGACCCCAGAATTTTAGATCACTTCTAGAACAACAAGACAAACCTTTGCCAAGGAGAAGAACCAAGGAAGCTGCAGGAGTTTGGACTGCCCCTCTGCCAGTGTGCTGTTTGCTGGGTTGGCCTGCAGTGGTCTTCATTGCCAAGGAAAGGAGAAGGAACTTTCAAGGAACTTTCATCATCTTGCAGAATATTTCTCCAAGGGTTTGAACTTGTGCTTGCCTCCTGCTGAAGTCTCAGGGACAAAAGACTTCACCACCAGCTCCCCTCTGAATTTCCTTGCTGGGAATTCTGACTGCAGAAGCCTGCGTGTCGCTGGGAGCTGGAAGCGCGACTCAACGAGAAGAAGCGTGTCGCTACCGCATCTGTTGCCGTCGCTTTGCCGGAGAAGTATGTCGCCGCCGCAGAGGCCGCCGCATCACCAGAGAAGCATGTCTTCGTCGCAGCTGCCTGCCGTCGCATCACCGGAGAAGCGTGTCTTCATCGCAGCTGCCTGCCGTCGCATCCCCGGAGAAGCGTGTCGCCACCGCAAGGGTCGCCGTCGCATCACCGGGGAAGTGTGTCGCCGTCGCAGCTGCCTGCCATCGCATCACCAGAGAAGCGTGTCACAGGGCCTGTCGCGGCTCCAAAGTTCAGCGTTCGCCGCACGGCCGTCGGGCGTGCACGCATCGTCTTCACGTCGTCGCATTGCATCAAGGGCGCAGTCTCATCGCATTGCACCGGATCGTCGCATCGCATCGGGGCGCCTGCTCGCCGCATCGCCCTCCCTGCGGACCCTTTGTTTGTTTTGCGTTACGCATCCAAGGTACTTTTGTGAGAAACGTGTCGCATTTATCATCAACTTGAACTAAGTTACTTCTACCATCTTTAAGTCTATTTTAAGTTCAGTAATGTGGATTTTTGTCGTTTGTGGTCTTGTGTTAAGTCTATATAAAGAATACTTATTTTTATAAAACCTGTGTGGTGTCCATCTGTAGTGTTTTCACTGTATTACTGTATGTGTTTGTTAGACCTGGCATCCTTGGCGTGGGTCTCCCTTCCATTTTTTCGTAATGCCTCCACTGTTGCCGATATGTTTTTGCTGGACTAGATGCTCATGGGCACTTTGCCACTGCTAATCAGTGCCAAAGTGCAAGTGCTCCCTATCGTCAATTGATATGTGTATTAGTGACTCCATGATTGGATGATTGGTTTACTTGTCAGTCCCTAGTACAGTGCACTCAGTGTGCCCAGGGCTTGTAAATCCAATGCCGCTGGTGGGCTTGCAGCACTGGTTGTGCCACCCACAGAAGCAGCTGGTAAAGTGTATCTCAGGCCTGCCATTGCAGAGCCTGTGTGCAGTCTAGAGCTGCCATGTCGACTTGGTAAGTGCACCCACTTACCAGTCCCTAAACCTTCCCTTTACTGCATGTTGGTCACCCCTAAGGTAGGCTCGAGGGCAGGGTGCATTGTATGTAAAAGGTAGGACATGCCCTGATGTGTGTGGCATGTCCTGTTAATGAATTACAGCCAATTTCGTTTTTCACTATTGCAAGGCTACCTGTCCCCATAGGCCAGAATGGGCAGTTTGATTATAACATCTTATAATCCTAACTGACCCAGGGAACAGGGTAGAAATTCGAGTTTAGTATGCCTGAACTCAGAATGATAAAATACATCTTTTTGTGAAGTTGGTTTTAACATTCTGGGGTCGATTCCGATCTCGTTCGGAGGTGTACCCAACACCATTCGGTCGGGAAAAAAGCCATGCGAAAGCCTGTTTCCCGACCGATCCGTACAGCACACCGAACGAGTAAGTACGATGCGCACAACAGCAAAGAATCCGGCCGAGCCATACTCACCCAAATCAGGTCCAGTTCCCCGACCGAGGCGAATCCGGAAACGCCGAATCGAGTCGCACGGAAGGAAAAATGCAGCCCCGTCCGGCCGGACAAGTACGATGCGCTTTCCGTACGCGCCGAACCCGTCGCTACGCACGGCACGTCAAAGCATCCGGGAGAGGCGCACATAAGCTCCGATTCGCGCCACAACACGATCCACGGCTACGAGACGAACACGGCAGCGACGAGGACGAGGCGAGCGACGAGGACGAGGCGAAGCGACGAGGACGACGCGAAGCAACGAGAAGGACGAACGACACGAACCAACCATGAATCCCTTCGTCCCGATCATACCAATATTCTACATTTACTACCGGAACAGGCACGGACGCGTACGGCGCAGAAGGTAAGCCAGACACCAACCACAAAACACATACAACACGTACACGACACATCACACACACACAGAGGGATGCAGAATATACTTACACCAGCAACAGCAGCACCATAGGGGCGGGATGCCCATCACCAATGCCACATATGCACACAGGGGCCTGAATGCGCACCACCACCCTCACCCAGGGGGGCAGGATGCCTACCACTACTACCACCCTTAGCCAGGGGGCTGGATGCCTACCACTACTACCACCCTCAACCAGGGGGGCTGGATGCCTACCACTACTACCACCCTTAGCCAGGGGGGCAGGATGCCTACCACCACTACCACCCTCACCCAGGGGGGGCAGGATGCCTACCACTATTACCACCCTCACCCAGGGGGGGCAGGATGCCTACCACTACTACCACCCTCACCCAGGAGGGGGCAGGATGCCTACCACTACTACCACCCTTAGCCAGGGGGGTCTGGATGCCTACCACTACTACCACCCTCACCCAGGGGGGGCTGGATGCCTACCACCACCCTTAGCCAGGGGGGCTGGATGCCTACCACTACTACCACCCTCACCCAGGGGGCTGGATGCCTACCACCACCCTTAGCCAGGGGGGCTGGATGCCTACCACTACTACCACCCTCACCCAGGGGGGCAGGATGCCTACCACTACTACCACCCTTAGCCAGGGGGGCTGGATGCCTACCACTACTACCACCCTCACCCAGGGGGGGCTGGATGCCTACCACCACCCTTAGCCAGGGGGGGCTTGATGCCTACCACTACTACCACCCTCACCCAGGGGGGGCAGGATGCCTACCACTACTACCACCCTTAGCCAGGGGGGTCTGGATGCCTACCACTACTACCACCCTCACCCAGGGGGGGCAGGATGCCTACCACTACTACCACCCTTAGCCAGGGGGGTCTGGATGCCTACCACTACTACCACCCTCACCCAGGGGGGGCAGGATGCCTACCACTACTACCACCCTTAGCCAGGGGGGGCTGGATGCCTACCACCACCCTTAGCCAGGGGGGGCTGGATGCCTACCACTACTACCACCCTCACCCAGGGGGGGCTGGATGCCTACCACTACTCTACCACTACTACCACCCTCACCCAGGGGGCTGGATGCCTACCACCACCCTTAGCCAGGGGGCTGGATGCCTACCACTACTACCACCCTCACCCAGGGGGCAGGATGCCTACCACTACTACCACCCTTAGCCAGGGGGCTGGATGCCTACCACTACTACCACCCTCACCCAGGGGGGCTGGATGCCTACCACCACCCTTAGCCAGGAGGGGCTGGATGCCTACCACTACTACCACCCTCACCCAGGGGGGGCTGGATGCCTCCCACTACTACAACCCTCACCCAGGGGGGCAGGATGCCTACCACTACTACCACCCCCACTCATAGGATGGACAATGCATGACACAACCAGCACACCACAACCTAGGGAATGCAAGAAGAAGACATCCCCCCAACACCATGACAAGCGTGTGTAGACTGTGTCAAATGCCTACAACACCGAACATGACTTTGAACATACAATGTGACCCCCTAGCACATGTGCCACACATATATGTGTGTGGCCCCCACAATGCAAGCAGGCCATGACCATTGTGGCAATGGGGTCCAAACCCCCATCATCACAGTGACCAAAATGTAAGTGTGGGGTCCATAGCTGAAGCACATTTTGAACATTGTGGCAATGGGGTCCAAACCCCCATCATCACAGTGACCAAAATCTAAGTGTGGGGTCCATAGCTGCAGCACATTTTGAACATTGTGGCAATGGGGTCCAAACCCCCATCATCACAGTGACCAAAAGGTAAGTGTGGGGTCCATAGCTGCAGCACATTTTGAACATTGTGGCAATGTGGTCCAAACCCCCATCATCACAGTGACCAAAAGGTAAGTGTGGGGTCCATAGCTGAAGCACATTTTGAACATTGTGGCAATGGGGTCCAAACCCCCATCATCACAGTGACCAAAAAGTAAGTGTGGGGTCCATAGCTGAAGCACATTTTGAACATTGTGGCAATGGGGTCCAAACCCCCATCATCACAGTGACCAAAATGTAAGTGTGGGGTCCATAGCTGAAGCACATTTTGAACATTGTGGCAATGGGGTCCAAACCCCCATCATCACAGTGACCAAAAGGTAAGTGTGGGGTCCATAGCTGAAGCACATTTTGAACATTGTGGCAATGGGGTCCAAACCCCCATCATCACAGTGACCAAAATGTAAGTGTGGGGTCCCTAGCTGCAGCACATTTTGAACATTGTGGCAATGGGGTCCAAACCCCCATCATCACAGTGACCAAAAGGTAAGTGTGGGGTCCATAGCTGCACCACATTTTGAACATTGTGGCAATGTGGTCCAAACCCCCATCATCACAGTGACCAAAAGGTAAGTGTGGGGTCCATAGCTGAAGCACATTTTGAACATTGTGGCAATGGGGTCCAAACCCCCATCATCACAGTGACCAAAATGTAAGTGTGGGGTCCATAGCTGAAGCACATTTTGAACATTGTGGCAATGGGGTCCAAACCCCCATCATCACAGTGACCAAAAGGTAAGTGTTGACAAAGAAAGAGGTGCAACTGCCAAACTGCATGGATGATTCCTGGTCACAGAACAACAAACACATCAGTGGCAAAGTAGTGTATGTGTCCCATTGCAACATAAATTGGGGGAGCCAAATCCTGCAGTGCAAATAAGACATAACTTTGGCCATGTGCAGACAAACAACACCCATGGGGGCTGACACCGTCAACAATCATCAATGACACAATGACAGAAGTGACCATCAGAATGCAGACCCACATATTTGCACCAATGGGCACACACATGCAGATACCCTGTGGAGACTGCAGATGTGAGGTGAACAGATACCATACCATGGCAGCAATGGGACACACAAACCATGATCATTGTGCTGACCGATGACCTAGGAGTCCCAGGGACAGCAGGGGAAACCCACCAAACTACATACAGCCAATGGCACACCCAAGATATGCCAATGCAGTGGTGCAGATGCACAAACACAAACAGGCAGACCCACCCTGCACATCATACACAACAGGTGAGGGTGGGGGTGCCAGTGTCCCCAGGCAACCACACAACACATTAGGAGACATGAATACCAATCATACAGATGTGCATACAGTGCCACACAAAGGTAACTCATGGATCCAAATTCCCTATGTGGGCAAGCAGGCATTGTCAGATGAGAGGGAGCACAAATCACACATGTCACACAGGCACGTAGGGACAGCAACTGACACAGCAAGACACAGACACACCACAGCACCACCCCCAGGGCCCCCACAATGTGGTGACCCTGGGCTGCAGTACAATCCCACTGTGATGACAAAGCTAAATGTGGTTCACACTGTGAACCACAGTCATGTATACTGAGCAACTAACTACCATCACACCTACACAAGCACAAATCAAACAGCATGGCCAGTGAGCCAAGGCCAACATGGAGGCAGGGGCCTAGCCGGGCAACAACTCTCATCTGCACACACTCAACACCACACCCCTCGACCTCCAACAATGTGCAGCAGTGAAGCACACATGCACTGGTGACATTGCACATGCACCCATGACTATTCCAGGGTGGTGGGTGGGAACCAAGGTGCAGAAACACATCACACATGGACACTCAACAAGACTCCTGAATGTCTGACACACTGCACACTACGCCATACATGGACATGACGGCAATACCACACCAACCAATGGGATCACAGCCACAGATCCAACACACTTGTATAGCATAGTTGCACTGACAACACAGATGAGTCCTTCCCCATTGATGCCCAAACCTGCATGTCCAGTGGAGATGGCCACACGGTCAGGGAAGTAGACGAATTGAACAATGGCAGGCACAACAGATGTGCAGGGGTGGAAGCCACAGATGTGAAATTGCCAATCTAAGTAGGAAATCCCATTGCCAAATACTGAACACATGACACCCTCAGATGCTGCTATGGATGACATGGATACACCACAGGATAGGACACATTCCCCCTGGACCACTTGGGTTCCTGCACAGTAACACTTCATTATCATGAGACCAAATATCACCATCACTGCAGCAAGGGCATGGTTAGCATCATCAACATCATGTACATCAGAAGCAAAAGCACTAGAGAACAGAAAGTTGCTTTATTCAGCATATGTGGCATTAAAAGTAGAAGTCCGGTAGAACATAAACAAAGGCCAATGGCCAGTCCATCAACAAAGTCACAAGTGGGTGACAGTGGCAGATGCCACCCTACACATGCCTGCACAGAACCAGGGACGGGGGGTAGGCCAGGCACCGCAGGGACAGGATCAGGGCTCACCAGGAGGAAGCAGGGAAGGGGTGGTAGGTGCTGGAGAGCCACTGACAACTGCAGTGGAGGTGTCTGACATGGTGTGTGCCGGCACAACTGGGGGGCATGGCTCAGATGTTTTGGGTACCGGCACGACTGCAGTGGACCCTGCAGATGGAGTGGACAGGTCCGCCACTGCAGTGCCCAAGTCAGACAGGGTGGTAGTGGACTCCACTGCAGTGCCTACCACCAGGGGAGGAGAATGGGGAACAGGCAAGGTGGGCTGGACAGAGGGGGAGGACACCCTCACCACATCAGTGGCACAGACAAGCGCAGCGGGGGTGTGGTTCCGGGAGAGCAAGTGGCAGGGGGAGAAGGCCGGAGCCTCTTGGGGATGGTATATCTGTGGGTGGGGGAACCTGGGGCATGGTGTGGTGGGGGCACCTGTGGAGTGGGGGCCTGAGGGATGGAGGAAGGAGACCTGGTGCTTGAGCTGCAGGGCGGCGGTGGGGTCTTGCTCTTAGCACTCCGGGGGGACTTGCGGGTGGGGGCCTCAGTCTGTCTGCGCCTGGGGGAGGGTGTCCGGGGGCGAGGGGCACTCTGCTCCGTGTGGGGGCTTCCTCTTCCCCCTGGATGCTGGGGCAGCTGGATCGGAGGGGAAGAGGCCGAGGTCACTGAGGAAGAGGCGCTGGGTCTTTGGGGTTGCAGGTGAGGCAAGGGAGGGTGCTTTGGAGGGAGAGGCAACTGAGGACTGCGCAGTGCCCGTGGATGCGTGTGTGTGTACCAGGGCCCCATCCCCTGTGCGTCTGGTTTCAGTCCCCTGACTGTGCGTGCGTTTAGTTTGTGGCATGTGTGTCTGTGTGCTGGACGTGTGTGTGCTGGAGTGTGCCTGTGCCGGTGTGTGTGTGCTTGGGACGGGTAAGGTGCTGGGGAGTGTGGATGGAGCAGAGGCAGGAGGGGTGAGGGACTGTCTGAGTAGGGACACTGCTGCCGTCAGGGAGGAGTCCATGGACCTGTTGCCCCTCTGTAGTCAGACATGCCCGATGAGATGCCCTCCATGAACGACACCAGCTGAGTCAACAGTGCGGTGTGCGCATGGAGGACACTCAGCATGGCTGTCTGCCCTACATGGAGCTGGCGAAGGAGGTACACAGACTCCTCACTCAGGGCAGCAGGGGACACAGGGGCAGGGGGTGCGGTGCCTGGCCCAAAGGAGACACGCTCCCGAACATGGGAGCCTCCACGGACCTGGGGAATGGGAGCCGATGGGAGGGCGGTGGTGGTGCTGGTGGTGGCGGGGACAGCAACACTAGCTGGGGTGTGGTGGCTGCTGACACCCGCCTCCACAAGGGAGTCATCCTCCGAGTTGCTCTGGTCCTCAGCTGAGGTGGATGGTGCTGAGGACTCCTCAGTGTGGCTCCCCTCGCCCTCCGTGCCACTGGGTCCCTCCGACCGCTCCTCGGCTGCTGACCCAGTCTGGCTCTCTGGCTCCTCCTGGTCCGTGGAGCTGTCCCCTTCCGTGGCCGTGGATGTATCTGCAAACAATGGGGAAACAGACAGACATCAGTCACCTGCACCAAACGCACACACCACTGTGAGCACAGCACATTACAGAGCAAGCCCTGGCATCATTAGTTGTACATTGCTAAAAGTGCCCGAACTGAACAGGAGAAGCCAATTGTCAGTCTGATGCCAAGCATGGCACTCACATCCCACATGGCCTTGCACCCATCTGTCTGGTGTCTGTTGGATTGCAACACCCCAGTGTGGACACATGCACCAAGTACACAGTAGTTGGACAGTGCAGAGGACACGGTGTGGCATGTGGACATGCACACATCACAGCTCTTGCCACTGAGTCAGTACAGGTTTCCGGATGAAAGGGATGCCCAGAGTCAAATAGGAAATGCATGTGATGCATACCAGCGACAGACACCATGATGCACCCATGTCCTTATAGCCATCGCCACAATGGTGTGCATGTAGCACATGTCACTCCCCTGCAGGACCACCAATAAGTTGACACATGCCATGGCAGAGGCATGACTGCTAAGTCATACATCACTGTCTCAGTGATGTATGACTTGGCAGCCAGACAACAACACTATGCACTGTGTCACAATAGTAGGTCATGGGGAATGCAAGTCCTGGAGCTGCACAAGTGCACATGTACATCCCCCACACAACACATCATCTTAACCCTCATCTGTCCAGGTCACACCTATTGGACATATGGGAGACCTGTGACACTACCCTCTGAACCTGAGCCCCTCACAATTTGCTGTGAATGGGGAACAGCTGCCTGAACTTCACATTTGCATATCCCAGTCTGCACGGGCAGCTGACCAAACACCTATGTGACACACAAGTATCGTCTCCTATGGTCACATCTCCAGGGGCATGCTGAGCCCCTACCAAGAAACACCCCAGCAGTCCTGGCAACTAATCCACAGCACACTGACACAGAGGCAGACACCTGAGGGGTCAAATCACTGTGCACAATGTGTCAGCTGATACACGGGAGTGGGAGTACAGAGTGCATTGCATGGCCTGGAGTAGGCATGACTGTCCTGCTCCACATGAATGAGGGATGTGCCCTGGACAGTGGATAGCTGGCTATGTATGTGTGACACACGTAATCTGCACACTCCTGGGGCCCAAACATTGTTCCCACCCGCTGCATGGGCATGTGCCACATACCCCAGGCACATGTGGTGGCTCAGCTCAGCAAGTGGACCGCATATCAAAGCAACACGCAGATCACATGTCCAAACCCAGGCGTTGTGTGAACAATGGACCCACCCATGATGCCCACAACAGAGTTAGGGAAACAGATGCTGTCCCCCACCTTTAGTGAAGCAAACTGCAAGGACACAGTCCCAAGTGACACAAGTCCCTGAATGTAAGGGCCACACCTGGGTATCAGATGAGCAGTGGGCAGTGCACAATAGAGGGACATGGCTCCTGGACAACATGACTGCTGCACTGTGGCAGTTGAACCAGGCCAGAGGAGGGCACAAAACATGTAATACAGAGTTCACAGTGCAGTCTTTGACTCACCCCCTCCTTGCTGCTGTCTGGCCTTCAGCTGCCCATCCAGGTCTGGAAACACCACCGCCAGGATCTGGAGCATGTGGGGGTCAGGGTCCGTGTTCCGCCCCTCCTGCGAGGAGGCGACAGCTTCAGCTGGACCCGTGCAATCCTCCGGGTCCAGCCCCGAAGGTCCTGCCACCTCTTCTGGCAGTTGCGGATCCGGCGCTTGTAGACCCTCACGGACCGGACGGCCCGGGACGATGTCCTTCCAGATTTCCTGCTTCCGATGGGCATTAACCTGTCAGGATGACAAAGTGAAAAGGCCATTACCACACATGCAACATATCCGTGCATGACACAGTTGTATATACATGTCTCAATCACAGGGGCACATGATGTACACAGGCAGTGCAAAGCTGCCCATGGACAGTTTGCCAGACGTCACTACATGGTATCATTGCATGGGAAGTAAAACCATGTTCAAATGCACTGTCACTGCACCATACCTGTCCAGTGCAAGTCACTACACACTATGGGGGTGACAACTACTCAGTGAGCCTGCTAGCCAGTGGCGTGCAGACTTTCAGCCTTGCTAGTCACACCAAATGCACATTCAGAAAGGCAGTGCACAGAACACTCACCTGCTCCCCTGGTGTCCCATACAGCTTGCTGTACTGTGGAAGTAGGCTGTCCAGCAGGGCCTGGTTCTCTTCAAGGCTGAAGGCTGGGGCTCTCTCCACAGTACATGCCATTGCAGGGTCCAGAGGGGCAGAGACAGCAGCAGTGCAGTGGCAGATGTCGTCCTGGAGCATGTAGTGCAGGCAAGTGAGCTCTCAGGGGAACAGCCAGCAATATATATGTGCTGGAGAGGCAGATACTGTCCCTTGTGTCCAAAGCGATAGGTCCAAGTCGTTTGCATCTTCTGAATCTGGCCAATCCATGGAATAGCAGCACCAAAACACGCCCACAGCATCCTTCAAATCTTCAACTTCATGACATACATGATTTTGCAACATTGTTGTGGGTGACCAACTGAATTTACAGCAACCGACTCGTTCGAAATTCGAAAACGCGTCCGTTGCCAGGCAAGCCCATTGTCAATGGGTGCGCACCGATCGGTCCATTGCGGTACAACGCGTACAGGGGTACAACGCGTACCCGCACACATTGAATGCAATGGGCCGGCCGGAGGCACCGATCGGTCCATTGCAGTACAACGCGCACAGGGGTACAACGCGAACCCGCACACATTGAATGCAATGGGCCGGCCTGAGGCACCGATCGGTCCATTGCAGTTCAACGCGTACAGGGGTACAACGCGTACCCGCACACATTGAATGCAATGGGCCGGCCGGAGGCACCGATCGGTCCATTGCAGTTCAACGCGTACAGGGGTACAACGCGCACCCGCACACATTGAATGCAATGGGCCGGCCGGAGGCACCGATCGGTCCATTGCAGTACAACGCGCACAGGGGTACAACGCGTACCCGCACACATTGAATGCAATGGGCCGGCCGGAGGCACCGATCGGTCCATTGCAGTTCAACGCGTACAGGGGTACAACGCGTACCCGCACACATTGAATGCAATGGGCCGGCCGGAGGCACCGATCGGTCCATTGCAGTACAACGCGCACAGGGGTACAACGCGTACCCGCACACATTGAATGCAATGGGCCGGCCGGAGGCACCGATCGGTCCATTGCAGTTCAACGCGCACAGGGGTACAACGCTGCACTCGCACACATTGAATGCAATGGGCCGGCCGGAGGCACCGATCGGTCCATTGCAGTTCAACACGTACAGGGGTACAACGCGTACCCGCACACATTGAATGCAATGGGCCAGCCGGAGGCACCGATCGGTCCATTGCAGTACAACGCGCACAGGGTTACAACGCGTACCCGACACATTGAATGCAATGGGCCGGCCGGAGGCACCGATCGGTCCATTGCAGTTCAACACGCACAGGGGTACAACGCGTACCGCACACATTGAATGCAATGGGCCGGCCGGAGGCACCGATCGGTCCATTGCAGTACAACGCGCACAGGGGTACAACACGTACCCGCACACATTGAATGCAATGGGCCGGCCGGAGGCACCGATCGGTCCATTGCAGTTCAACACGCACAGGGGTACAACGCGTACCCGCACACATTGAATGCAATGGGCCGGCCGGAGGCACCGATCGGTCCATTGCAGTACAACGTGCACAGGGGTACAACACGTACCCGCACACATTGAATGCAATGGGCCGGCCGGAGGCACCGATCGGTCCATTGCAGTACAACGCATCACTGTACATGTGACTGGCATATGTCAGCATGCCTGTCTCAGATGGACATATGCCAGCCACAGATAGCTCCCAGGGAGTGAGGGGCACACCTACATCACGACAGCCTGTCCAAACTTCATCATAAGGCATGTAAGGCTGCATTTCCTATTGTGTGTATGTTGGTGTACATGTTGTCCTGTGGGTGTCACCTGTGGGCAGCCACCCCCAGGCTGTGCACGTGTTCATGGGGACAGGATCCTGGGTGTTACGTGCACATGACCACTGTGATGTGCAACTGTTCATATCTGTGCATGTGCCATGGTCACATTTCACGGTGGTGTATGTGTATGTCATGTCACATACCCCGTGAGTCCCATGTGGGACGGAATGTTTGAGCCAGGGTGTCCCAGTGGCACAATAGTGATGGTCCTCCACAGTCTTTGTGCATGTAGTGTTTACAATGTCTCTGATTTCATGTGCACAATGGGAGACAGTCTCCACATCCACGTTGTGTGTGCATGGACTTTGATGTTGTGCGTGTGTGTGTCACAGACGTCCATGTCTATCCTGCCGTGGCAAGTGGGGCCACTACCTGTGGGGGTCATGGTTGTTTTGCTGTGGTGTATACATGATACTCCATGTAATGCCAGTGTCCATGTGGCATTACAGGGTCCCTGGGAATGTACCTGTCGTTGAGCTGTGGTGCCTGGGGCACATCTGTCCTCACATGTCACTGTGGGGGTTATTGTGACACGGCAGCAGGAGATGGGAACTGTGACACGGCCTCATGATATCCAATGGGCCAACCTGGGACTAATTGATGCCACCTGTTGGACCGTGTTGACAGATGTTGGCCATGTATGTACCATACATGTCCTTCCGGTACTGCACTCTTCATGTAGTTGTGCCTCATAATGATGTATGTTGGGATCTTGAGTGTGTTCAATGCCGCATATGTGGGGTGACTGACAATCTTGCTTACTTCTCCTCTGCACTGCAGGGCTCCTGCTGTCCATCGACCATTCCCAGACCTGGCAACGATGGTGGAACGGGACAGCATCCGACGGTACCGCTTCACCAGGCAGCTGATTGAGGATTTGGCAGTGCAGTTGTCCCCACATTTGCAGCCTGGCCGGCCGTATCCTACAGCGCTGACCCCCAAGGTGAAGGTGATGGCAGCCCTACACTTCTTTGCCACTGGTACCTTCCAACATACTGTGGCGACTGCTGGTGGGATGTCACAGACCATGTTGAGCCGTGTGCTCCGCGATGTTTTGGCGGCAATGTTGCTCTTCCTGAACCGGTAAATCTATTTCCCTAGACTGCGACGACTCACTGACGTGAAGAGTGACTTTTATGCCCTGGGGAGGATGCCGCATGTCATTGGCTCCATTGATGGGACACATGTGGCTTTGGTACCACCACAGGCCCAGGAGCAGGCCTACAGGAACCTCAAGCACTACCACTCGGTCAATGCACTGGTGGTGTGTCTTGCAGACATGACCATCATACACGTGTGTGCCCGTTTCCCTGGTTCAGCACACGATGCCTTTGTGATGAGGAGTAGTCGCATCCCCAGGATGATGGCACAGATGCAGAACCAGCGTGCCTGGCTTGTCGGTGTGTACTGACTTTGTGCCATTGTGTGTGATCTGATCTGTAGTATTCCGCCCACTTTTCCAAGTCAGCTAATGTGCACTTGTCTGTCCGTAGGTGACTCGGGATACCCCAACATGCCGTGGTTGCTGACACCCCTCAGGAACCCTGTGACACCAGCCCAGATGCGCTACAATGAGGCACATGGTCGGACCAGGAGAGTGATTGAGCGGACATTTGGTCTCCTGAAGAGCCGCTTCCGCTGCCTGGACAAGACCGGAGGGTCCCTCCCATATGCCCCTGCGAAAGTGTGCAAGATTATCATCGTCTGCTGCATGCTCCACAACCTGGCAGTGCGGAAGAAGTTGCCTCTCATCCAGGATGACAATGACCAACATCCGCCACCTGTGGAGGATCCTGGCCTGGACCACGATGCCAGTGACGATGATGATGATGATGATGGTGATGTCCGCACACAGCTCATCACCAACTTCTTTAGCTGAATGTGAGTATCCTGAGGTGTCATGTCAATGATGTGAGTTGGCATGATGTGTGGGTGGTGCTCTGGTGCTGTTGGAGTGTGTCCATGGGCTACTTGACTGGATGTGTGTTGCGATGTGTGCTAACAGGTGGGCTGTACTCCCCAACAGTGTTGACATGCTAACTTGGTTCTGGGTGGGTATCTTGTAACATGTATTGTGCATGAGTTTTGCTGTTCTGTCCTGTACTCCATTGCTTTTGACTGTGTGTCATTTCTGTCCTTCACAGGGTACTTTCAGATTCGTTTGGTCAACTGTGTCCACCGACAACGTGATTGCACATCCAGGCTGGTAGCTGTTGTGTCCCTACAGGTGATGTGCGCCACACCCATGGACTTCCTTCCGTCTACAGTTGTTGACTGTGTGCCCGCTGCCAGGTGGGATTACCTTGCATCTGTAGTGGTTACGACATGTTGCAACTGTGTAATAAACCTGTGCTTCACTTTGTGATGTGCGTTGTCTGTGGTCACACATTTGACTGCCATTTGCTTACTGCACCTGTGGGCTACTTGACTACAACTGGGAATGGGTGTGGTGTCTGTGCATTGCACCGTCTTCCCTGGCAACATCAGTGTAGGCAATGAGTCAGATGGCCTAGGTGTGTATGTGTTGTGTAGCCCTGGTGGTGTGTCTCCCTCATGTGTGTCACGTTGCCTGTACTCACATGCCTGTGTTGTCCTTGCTGTTGCAGTTCGCATACACAGTGTAATTTTGCAGTTCATCATCCCCATAACAGCACCCACGTTGGAATCACGACAGAGGCAAGTATGGTGTATTAGTGTGTTTATTGTGATACATTTGTGTTAATAGTGCATAGGATTGGTAGTGCTGTACATAAATCTTGCAATCCCAAGTTCCTAGGTGAATTGAAAGTCCTGGTAGACAGGATCCCCAGTATCGGGGCCACAGTTGTCTGACACATTGGTCCAACTTGTACTCCCCATGCAATGTGTGGGAGTAGTGTTGCCGTCAACAGGGTGAACAGTCTGTGCACAAAGGCGAACATCCAGAACAGGTTCAGGCTTCCTGGGAGTTGCGCTTGGCCATCGGCCTCTCACTTTTCCCTCCTCGGTCGACCCCTCTTCTTGGGGGGTGGCCCCTCAAGTACAGGCTGCTGCGGTGCAGGGGACTCTCCGCCAGAGTCCTCCTCCCTCCCTGTGGCAGTTGCAGTTTGTTCGGCACCAGATGTTGTTGGCACACAGGGAGGTGTGGACTGGTTGCTGTTCATCTGGCGGAGGCATTGTAAAATGTCCCTGTGCACCGCCGTCATCTCATGCAGTGCATCCCACTTGGACTCCACGCGGGACATGTGTGAGTCCACACGGGACATGTGTGACTCCACGTGGGACATGTGGGAGTCCAAGCGGGCATGATGGGCAGCCTGCTGCTGTTTCATGTCTCTGAGGAGCCCCACTACCTGGCTGAGCTCTCCGGTGCTGGACTGGTACGCATCAGCTATGCGTACCAGTTGTGGGTCATCATGCATACCAGCAACGTCTGCAAGCAGCGACCTCTGTCTCCCACCCCTCCCACCACCCCTGCTGACATGTGCAGTGTGTGCAGAGGCACGCACAGATAACCCTGGTCCACCTTGGGGGTTGGTGGTGGTGGTGGTGTCCATGGCCCCAGGTTGGTCCAGGGTCCCTGTGCTGGTGTTGCTCCTTGTTCTGTCCATGTCGGCAGGGATGGTATTCGTGGTGACAGTCGTTGGAGGGGTGGGTGCAGGGGGTGCAGCTGGTGGTCCTGCTGGTGCTGCAGCTGGTGGTCCTGCTGGTGCTGCATGTTGACTTGCACCGGATGTGCCAGGTTGTTCTTCATCGTCCGAGGAGGACAGAGGCTGTACGACGCCAGTGAGCTCGGCATCCTCTTGAGCCTGGGACTGGGACTCCTCAGCGTCTGCTGCTGTGTCCCCATCATCACGTGTTTTTGGGAGACACAAACAATGTATGTTATGTTTCTGCAGGCATCAATGGTTGACACACATGACAGTTGTGACTGTGCCTCTGGGTGCGGGCCTGTACATTGCATTGTCCGAAGTCGTCACAGTCAGGGGTTGATATTGGTGTGGCACATTGTCCTGCATTATTTGGGCATTTCTATGTATTTTCTGGGGTGTGAACATGGTCTGCATTGGTTGTGTTTGGTTGACAGCCGGCCCTCCTTCCCACCCACCCAGCCAGTCAGTTATCCCACCATGGAACGTGCTTGCGTTGCAGGGAGTGTAAGTTGTCTCTCAGGATGTCAGTCAGTGGTGTCCTGCTGTTTGTTGGTGCACAGTTGCCAGCAGGGCCTTGTGCTCCCCACAGCAGTAGCCAGTGTCAGCCATCTTGTGAGTCCTTCTCCACTTCCTGTGATGTGAGCATGGTCCAGGGTGGTGTTGATGGGACAGTTGTGGGGGTGACCAATATCAGTGACTACGACTCCCATCATGCTATTGCCTCCACCCCCTTCCCAGCATGCCCATGCTTCCTTCCTTTGACTCTGCTTCCCTGTGGGGTGGGCTGGCTGTGCTGACAGGATGGCTGGGAGTGTTGTCCTGGCAGTTGTTTGGCTAAAAGTCCCAAGAGTGTCCCTGTGCTTCACACAACATAACCCAGGGTGGTGGTTCTTTGTGGGATCTTGTGTTAGGATGGTGGGCATTGCATTCTACCAGGTGGGTTCTGTGGAGTTTGTGTTGGGGGTGTGTGAGGGGAGGTGCTTGTGACTATGGTCAGTGCTGCAAGTCCTCCTTCCCACCCACCCAGCTAGCCAGATATCCCACCATGGAACGTGCTTGCATTGCAGGAAGTGGAAGTTGTCTCTCAGGATGTCAGTCAGTGGTGTCCTGCTGTTTGTTGGTGCACATTTGCCAGCAGGGCCTTGTGCTCCCCACAGCAGTAGCCAGTGTCAGCCATCTTGTGAGTCCTTCTCCACTTCCTGTGATGTGAGCATGGTTCAGGGTGGTGTTGATGGGACAGTTGTGGGGGTGACCAATATCAGTGACTACGACTCCCATCATGCTATTGCCTCCACCCCCCTTCCCAGCATGCCCATGCTTCCTTCCTTTTGACTCTGCTTCCCTGTGGGGTGGGGTGGCTGTGCTGACAGGATGGTTGGGAGTGTTGTCCTGGCAGTTGTTTGGCTAAAAGTCCCAAGAGTGTCCCTGTGCTTCACACAACATAACCCAGGGTGGTGGTTCTTTGTGGGATCTTGTGTTAGGATGGTGGGCATTGCATTCTACCAGGTGGGTTCTGTGGAGTTTGTGTTAGGGGGTGTGTCAGGGGAGGTGCTTGTGACTATGGTCAGTGCTGCAAGTCCCCCTTACCACCCAGCTAGCCAGATATCCCACCATGGAACGTGCTTGCATTGCAGGGAGTGGAAGTTGTCTCTCAGGATGTCATTCAGTGGTGTCCTGCTATTTGTTGGTGCACATTTGCCAGCAGGGCCTTGTGCTCCCCACAGCAGTAGCCAGTGTCAGCCATCTTGTGAGTCCTTCTCCACTTCCTGTGATGTGAGCATGGTTCAGGGTGGTGTTGATGGGACAGTTGTGGGGGGCAATATGTGTGACTGCGACTCCCATGATGCTATTGGCTACACTGACTTGGCCAGCATACACAGGATTCCTTCCTTTGAGTGGTCTTCACTGTGTGTTGGTGTTGTTGTGGTGGCTACATGTGTGGATGTGTTTGTTAGTTCTATTTGTGCCACTGCCTAGCTGTAGTTGTAGTTGTGTTTGTACATGTGTTGGCACAGTTGGATGTGACTTTTTGATGGCATGTGTTGTGTTTATCTGACTGACATACACATTTTGGGATGATTCTGTTCTGGTTGCTGTGTAATTGCTATGAGTGCATGATTTGACTCTCCCCTTGACAGTGATGTGTGTGTTTTGTGGCAGTATATTGTGTACATTTGTTGTGTACTCACCAGGCTCTGGGATGTCCTCTAGTCCATATACGCTCACTGGCGGAAGGATGGCCCGCACCTTCTCCTCCCAGGGCCTGAGGTATATTGGCTTGGCAGGAGGGCCACTGCCGGTGTGTTGGCTGTTGATGTAGTCTTTCTTCAGCAGGTCCCGTACCCTCCTGCGCACGTCATACCACCTGTTCTGGATGTCGGTCTTTGTGCGCCAACATGGTGATTGTGCGTTCACCCTGTTGATGATCCTCTCCCACATCTTGGTTTTCTGGGAGATGGGGGTCTGTTGGACCAGTGTGCCAAACAGCTGTGGCTCTACCCTGAGGATCTCGTCTACCATGACTTCCAATTCACTATCTAGGAACTTGGGATTCTTCTTGGGGGCATGGTGATGGGTGGTGATGGTGAGTGATGTGTGTGTTGGTGTGCAGGTGAGGGTGTGTGAGTGTGTGTTTTGCTGGGTGTATGTGAGGTAGGTATTTGTTGGTGTGCTGATGGTGTGTGGCTTGTGTGAGGGATGAGCTGTGGGTGTGTGGTTGCTTTCTCTTGGGTGCTGGCAGTGGAATGGCATTTGCAAAGGCTCATGGTTGTGATTTGTGTCCTTTATATAGGTGGAGTTGTGGGTGTGTCTTTGTTCTCTGTCCCCACCCCACCCAGTATTTATTGGCTTGGTAATTGCTTGTTTGGCCTTTTTTTGGGGTGTTTTTTCCTTTGTGCTGTTTGTGTATGTTGGAAACGTTTTTGTGACCGAGTCGGACCCTGCATTTGTCTCGTACGGTGGTCTCCGTTTCGTTCGCGCTGTGTTTGTGCAGTTTTCTATGCTGCGTACGCGTCGGTCGCGGTGTTTTGTGTTGCTTCGGCTCGGTTTTGTATGCGTGTCGGTCGTACGGCTTGTCCTCCGTCCGACTCGCTCGTGGTTTTCGCGCCTTTCATCGTACTTTGCTGTTTGGAGTTCGCGTGTACGTTTCGGTCGGATTTGTTCCGGGTGCGTGTCGGTCGGTTCGATTCGCGTGTTTTTCCGGCCGGATTGCTGTTTTCCGTGCGGCTCGGTCGGTCGACTTGGTTTCGGTACGTGTCGGTCGGAGTTTTCACGCCTTGCATCGTACTTGGCGTGTCGGGCGCCACGGGTACGTGTCGGTCGGTATTATTTCCGGATCCGAGTCGGTCGGTGCTTTTTCCGGCCCGAATCGGAATCGACCCCTCTGTGTTTGAAAATACCACTTTTAGAAAGTAGGTATTTTCTTGCCTAACTATCCAGCCTGCCTCTGCTAGCTTGTGTATTGTATGTCTGGTTTTGTGAGTGACAGGGGCTGGGGGACTCCAGGAGACAGGGTGAGTCAGCACAGGGCTGAATAGACCTATCTGCATGTAGAGTGGTGGGAGGAGTAGCACCTGGGTCTGAATAGGGCTGTGCCTGCCTTCCACAATGCTGGCTCCACCTCCTGTGGTGCGTCTGATGTCCCTGGCCCACACTGACAAAGGAAGAAGGTGTGCACTGGCAGAATGCACCCAGAACTGGTTTGGACTAGGTACAGGACCCTCTGCCTTCAGAGGACAAAGGATTTATGGGTATAAAAAGGGGGACCCAGACCCCAGAATTTTAGATCACTTCTGGAACAACAAGACAAACCTTTGCCAAGGAGAAGAACCAAGGAATCTGCAGGAGTTTGGACTGCCCCTCTGCCAGTGTGCTGTTTGCTGGGTTGGCCTGCAGTGGTCTTCATTGCCAAGGAAAGGATAAGGACCTTTCAAGGAACTTTCATCATCTTGCAGAATATTTCTCCAAGGGCTTGAACTTGTGCTTGCCTTACTATTTTTCCTGATTTAGCAGGCCGAACAACACATTATGGATATGTGATGTGATGTGTGTGGTGTACTGGTGTGCAGTCCATCTGGACTGTCCTGATATGAGTGATCCTGAGCTGTCAAGGGGCACTAGTTACTCACATTGTTGTCTGTCTATGACTGGTCATGTGTGTAAGAAAAGCATGCCTCAGTGTCACTCATTAGGGTTAGCATTGGTGGTATGTGTCACTACATGTGAGACTCTTACATCACACATTGCTGTAATGTCTGTGCCAGTTAGATGGGTTTGCTACACACATTTACTTGACCAACAGGCAGTTACTACTTGTATATGAGATTAGTGATGCAGCATACAATGCGCAGCTATGACTGCACATTCACATTTGAATATTTGATTAGCTGTAGGCACAGAGGTGCACATTGACTACGGTTTGAGCAAAGGCACTCATGGCCATTTTTTCAAGAGATAGGTCTATGCAGTTCATGCTGTGTTATGCATGACATGATCTATGACTGGTGTTTACATGTGAGACTCTTACATCACACATTGCTGTAATGTCTGTGCCAGTTAGATGGGTTTGCTACACACATTTACTTGACCAACAGGCAGTTACTACTTGCATATGAGATTAGTGATGCAGCATACAATGCGCAGCTATGACTGCACATTCACATTTGAATATTTGATTAGCTGGAGGCACATAGGTGCACATTGACTACGGTTTGAGCAAAGGCACTCATGGCCATTTTTTCAAGAGATAGGTCTATGCAGTTCATGCTGTGCTATGCATGACATGATCTATGACTGGTGTTTATTGACTAGATCCAGTGTCACCATTACAAAATATGCAAAACCAGATGTTACATGGTGTAAGGATCTTCTTGTGCATGCAGCATTTTAAGATCAGTCTAGCATGACAGCAATGAGCAAATAGTAGCTGATATAGACAATGATTTTACGGCTGGACAGATAGCAGTACAATTTATTGATGTTAGTTTGCCATCCTATTTTTGTTTATCACCTAAGGGCTATAAGAGCTTACAGGGACACCTGAGATAATGAATACGTAAATGTGTGTGACAGATAGCAGACTGGAGCAGCCAAATCCAAATTATGCATAGGTCAATAAGCCCCACTGAGCCATGTACAAACATGTTGTAGAACCAGATTCACTGGTGAACATGACATTGATACTTTGGAACAGCATAGCAGCACCTCTCATGTCACAATCCTTGCAACAGCAAAGCTACTGATGCCTGTAAGCGCAAACAGTCTCTTTTGTATGTGACCCAGGTGGCTAGACACAGATACTGCATAGTTACAGCAGACTGACGTTGACGTCAATGCCTGCATTGTGCGTGAGACGGTGGCCCTGGCTCTTGCCATTGGTGCATCAGCAACGACCATTACCTGGTGACAAGGAATGGCATGTTTAAGGTTTACACATTGCTGACATGAGAAGTACGCATGGTGCAACTTGTTGTGTTGATCATTCAAGGTGCTACTGATCATGTACAAAGGGTGGTGTGTATTACATGACACACACCAAGAGAACACTGGGCTGACAGGGGTTCATCCTATATCTTTGAAGTGCCTCTCAACGTCATTATGCCCGAGTAGGTGGTGCTGTCTGTCGATGTCGAGGGTGAGGTCCATCTACTCTACAAGACTTGTGATGCAGGGGACCTGTGAGTGGGCAACTAAGAGGGTCCACTTAAATATCTTGTATCTGTAGTTTCAAATGCACACTTAGAGTACCATGCTGTACCCAGGCCTGTATGATCCTTCTCCCACCTCGCCGCCAAGACCTGGAACACCCTTCCACTAAGCCTACGACAGACCCAAGACCTGCTGACCTTCAGGAGGCTACTCAAGACCTGGTTGTTCGACCAGTAGCAGCACCCCCCCCTTTTTTCTCCCCAGCGCCTTGAGACCCTCGTGGGTAAGTAGTGCGCTCTACAAATTCTGTGATTGATTGATTGATTGATTGATTGACTGACCGAGGATTATGCAGGCTGAGTCAGTGACTCGGAGAGGATGTTGTGATTTGAGTCCTGGGGTAGTTTTCAAGTTTGGGAGATGGTTGGCTGTGAAGCAGAGGAGGCCCAGGGGTTGTATCTGCACATTAGCCATAAACAGACTGCTTGTAGCAAACAGTTTTCCATGGACAATATGGAACCTGTGATCTGCTTGCCAATTTTGCCATTCATGATGCAAACATGTGGTGCAGTCTATCATGCCCACATGTTATAGAGCTCTTGGGTGTACATAGGATTTCCATGGATGCTATCGGGACAGATATTTCTGTCAGGCATACTCCTGATTTGAGTAAAGTGGCTTGTTGTCCACACCGGACTGCTACATGAACCATACATGATGGCTGGCCAGCTTGCCCAACACCATTTTATGAGAAGTATTTGTACATTGCTTGAGAGATACAACATTGAGTGACATTAACATTTATTCTTAGAAGCATGTTTGTCTATGTGTACAACTGTGCCTACAGATGTGTGGCTATTTTGATTGTTATAATTGTGCTGAAGAGCAAATTTACACACATCATGCAATTGACATGAGTAAACTTGTAGTGATAAAACAGTTCAAGGTGGAGCACCTTCTGTGGGCTAAAATAATTATTTTCATGTCTGTATGACCCAGAAGAATGTCCATTCCTGTTTTTATAGGTTGCATGTTGTTAGCATGTTTGGACTGTTCGTATTGTATTCCCTGTAGTACATCACTCATGTGTATCTCTGTTCTCTGTTTTTGGGTTGTGAACACAGAGCAAGAGCTATTGGATGAGGATGTAGCCCATTCTGCCCCTTCATTGCCATGACACTCTCATGTTGTTGTGCATGTGACATCAAGACTTAATTGACATTGCATTGGCAGGTACATGGTCCTACATACATGTTGTGAGCTGCTGTCTTGCCAGTGGGCCCATGGCTGACATATGTGTCATTGTTTGTACTTATGTGACTATAGCATTGTCTGATAAGTGCTGTGCTGTAGGGGGATTCATGCACAGTGTTAGTAATGCATGACGTGCTTCTTCGTCATTCAAATGACATGTGTCATCTTAGGAGGTATTGCCACTTTCTGTTGTTGTTTGACTGTGTGTGCTTGGTGTTTGTGGCATTCCCTGCACTGTGTTGATACATCAGGTATTGTATCTGTACTATCCTAAGTATCTTCATCCTCCACACCCACAAGTGGATGCAGTGCAGATTAGTAATGTGTATTTGGTACTGTTGTCAGTTACCTTTATTCCTGTGTCATTGAATTCACAGATATGTTAGATTTCACATATTATGATGGTTTTTATCTATGTGGCCACAGCTACAATGATGCATCAGACATGCACTGTATGTTGTACTATGCTCTTGTATGTAAACAGACCTGCAGATGCTCTGTGAAGACACAACACACAGTTATTGATTCCCACTGAGGGACCATGCACAGTAATTGGCTCAGATGCCCAATACGTTGTTCCATTCCCACTCTTCCTTTAATTGGTGTCATGTCCCCTGCTAGAGCTATGTGGCACTGTTGCTTTGTTAATTTTACTTACCAGATTGATCAACTTCAGAAGTCAGAAAACAAGCATGCAAGACTTTTCTGTAGTGATATTTTATTTTTCAAAATAACAATCTGTGGACTTTGGTTTTAAGAAATGCTTGTGACAGGACATTTATGATGGTGATTAAGTACAAAAATTGCAGATGATAGCATCCCTCCTTGCTGTTCCAGCAGAAGAAGCTGTGGTGTGTCTAGCATCAGCCTTTTTGTCCTGGCCATCCTCTGGATTGTCCTGCTCCTCCTGGGCAATGGTGTGTTTGTCCACACACAAATATTGTGCAAAATGCAACAAGCCATTATAATTTTAAAGACCAGTTCAGGCCTGTACAGGAGTCTTCCCCCAAAATATCAAGGCACCGGAACCTTGATTTAAGGACTCCAAAGGTCCGTTCAACGATGGCTCTTGTGCGTCCCAGTGCAACATTGTAGTCTCTCTGGGCCTGTGTGTGGGTAACTTTGATGGGGGTCATCAGCCATGGTGAGAGTTCATATCCTTGATCACCTGAAACAGATAATGGAGAGATGTGTCCATTAATATTTGTGCCTGCTGTGTTTTTAGAGTGTTTTTTTTGGGGTGTGTGTGCATTGTGCAACTTTGTACTTTCTGCTTTGTCATTTGTTGGTTGAGACAATTAACCTGCATCACTGAAATTGACTTGCTATACTTAACAGCCTACACATCACCATAATGTCATTGGACAGGTCCTGTGTATTACCTCCATGTTGTGACTGTCAGGATGTCTGGGTCACTCAAATACGATTTGAGGTTATTTATAGGGTCGTTACACTAACAGTACGTCACTTATGTACAGATTTTTTAGTGTGCACCTTTGGCGCATGGGCCTGGTGAAGCAGCCACCATGACTTTTGGCAGATTGCTATGTTTGAACATCAGCAAGATACATCATTGGGAGTTATTGTGCTGAGGGTAGCTGAGAGCAAAAATATTTGGCTGCTAAACGTTTCACTCATTGTGGGTTCTTTACATCCACCTTGCCCCCAAGGTGGGTCAGTGTTTGAGTAACAGTGGCACTGCTACCTGGTGCACTTGACTTACTGGGACATGTGAAGACAACGGACATGTGTATTGATGACCTTGAGCATGAGTTAACTTTGACTCTGCTTGTATGCATGTTGGGGTAATACCCATAGATATTGCTGTGTGATTGCTACACCTCACCAGGGGAGTCATATGGATGCACAACATGTTGTGAGATTTCTATTGGTTGTATGCTCTTTCTATGCATGCTCCATTCTGACACGACCCAGACTGATATTTAATCAACTTTGGTGATTGTTTATGTGCAGTTGGGGCTCCCTTCATGCAGCAATACTTGCATCCCCACGAGCCAGGGACCCTTGCAGCATGGTGCATGGCTGACTGTGTTTTTGCATGTCAGCTAATTGTGTACCATCACAGGGGAGAGCAAGGTGATCTGTCATCTTGTTGTACATATGGCACTTGAGTTTATTTCAGGATGGATGTAGCCCAGCAGAAGCATGTGTCTTGTGACACGTGCTGCATTGATTAATTTCAATTTTTGTCTGAGGAGTTCTGAAAAATCTATATTCCATATCTATACTCTCACAAACCATAGTGGTTTGTGAGAGATTTTCTGGGCTACTCCCTTGTTGGGCCTACTTACATATGACTTGATTATTTGGCATTGGGTGTTTGTGTATAGTTGGTGGAACGTTACAAGGTATGTCGTATTACATTTGCTACATGTGCATTCTCACATATTTGAGCTACATGATTGGGGACTTGAGGTGTGTGGTATGTTCAGTTTGTACTTACCAACAGGCAGTCCATTTCCATAGGTGCCATTCTCAAACTGCTGGTTGAAGATTGATTGGCAAAAGATGTAGGAGTCGTGCACACTCCCTGGAAACTTTGCAACAACATTGATGAACAGGTCCAGGTGGTCCATGATTGCCTGTACGTTCATTGAGTGTGTGTGCTTCCTGTTCCTGTATACATGCGCAGTGTCCGCAGTAGGCACAAGTTGCACATGGGTGCAGTCAATTGCCCCCCACACATGCGGAAAACCAGCAATGGCATGGAAGCCTTCCTTGTTGTCAAGTTGTTTTTGTGCTTTGTTGGGGAGGCGTAGGTGCTGCGGCGTCAGGCTGATGATGGCATCCAAGACAGTCAGAAGGAACCTGGAGAAGGATGACTGTGAGACTCCACCCACTCTGGCAGTGGTTGGTTGGAAGGTACCAGAGGCCAACATGTGATAGCAGAGCAAGTAACTTTGTCTGTGGAGGGATGTTTGTGCAGCACTGGGATGGTGCCTGCAGTCTTGGGGTTATCTGAGTGAGTAGGCGTAGGATGGAGGTCCTTTTCAGCCTGTAGTGGGCTATCACATCCTCTGGCCGGAGCTCTATCAGGGTGGTGCTTTGGCGCTAGACCCGCTCTCTTCTGCAGCGCTGCCTCTGTGGTGGTTCTGGTGGCGGTGGTGGTCTTTTTGAAGCTCAAAGCTGCAAGAGTAGTAACTTCATGGCATTGTTGGGAATGCCAATGAGGGTCCGGGTTAGTCTCCATTTTAAACAGGTGTGTTTGCACCATTTTTTAGACCAGCTTTTTTCTGGTTTTAAAAACCTGCCGCTAACTGGACTTAGCAGCAGTTTTGGGGGATTATCGTCAGACGGAAAATTCATTGTAAATATCGTGAAGTGGGGTTAGCTGCAGTTTTTTCACGGGAACGCCCACCTTGCATCTCATTTTCGTTAAGTCCTGCTAACAGAAGTGGTGATCTTGAAAATTCTTGTTTACGCTGGAACAGTGCTGCTAACTGTAGTTAGCGGCAACTTGTACATACGGCAATAAAAAAAAGCCACTGTAATGTCTGAAAATTGATGCTACAGCAACGTTAAGTTCTTGTACGTATACCCCCTATTGTACTCTAGTCTACCCTACACAAAAAGTGACTCAGTCAAGTCAATCTTTCCCTTCTTCTTGTTCAATAACAAAATTGTACTACTGCAGGCCGATCCACTGCATTTTGAGTCAGGAGTCGGGACTCACTCGGGACACTGTTGGTACGAAGTTGGACACCATACTCGGAGTCGGAGTCAAACCCAGGAGGATCAGAGATGATGGAATGACTCAGGGCATGAGCATGACTATTTTGAGAACTGCCACCAGAAGAAGATGGAAGTTTTCAAATTCACTGAAACCAACCGATTTGGATGATGATGACTTTGAAGTGGCCTAAAGGTAAACAACAACAACACCAGACCTACACATGTCTGTGTAGTGGTAGAGGTGAGTGTGGTGTGACTGACTGATTTTTTTTTTGTAAAATCATTTTTATTGGCATTTCGTTACTAAGCAGTATACATATATCGTTCATGACAATAAAGTAATCACAGTACATATTTACTTCATGCCACCTGGTATACAATTGTGCCAGCTGTCAGTACGGGCAAAGATCATATTTAATGAGTTATCCTAGCTGTTTAGGAGGGACGTGCTTACTCGCCATGTGAGAGCACGAGGCATAGTCTGCTTGATGTACCATTGTCCTGTGTTGATTCTGCGTTGCTGTTGTTGGGGTACACCGCTCATTGTGTTTTTAATAAGGAACGTTACTCTTCAACAATGGCAACTGTAACTGGGCTTCATTGTATATAAATGTCGCATTATGACAGGGGTCGGTAGGCTGATTTGACCATTTTGATCTTTGAGCTATATGATACTTGATGTGAGGTGGGAAGGTCTAACCGGAGTGGGCTGGTTGCTGTACGTGCTCGGTTTAGGGCTGCACCCTGCTGTCTATCGACTTTAAAGGGAGTGGTCGCACTACACTGTCTCCTGACTCTGCCGAAGGGGCCGGGGTATCTTGCGCTTATGGCTCGTCTGTTGCTTCCTGCTTAAAGGAGTGAAGTAATAGCGCCCATTGTATGGATATGTGATGCTTACGAATACCTTTAATTTATTCTGCTCGTAACGCCTCCTCCTCTGCTGCCCCCCACCCCTCTCCAGGCCGCTAACGGTGGCCCCCCTGGCACTCTCCAGTGCATTGCTATACTTCTTTTGGCTAATAGGATTGCCAGGGATACGAAGCGCGTCTCTACTTTTTGGTGTTTTCGACGCTTGGCTATGTCTAGCGCGCAGGCCTCCCATGTATGAATGTCTGTGAGTCCCGTTACTGTCAGGAGGGTGGCGTGTATGGTGGACCAATAGGTTTGGAGCATTGGGTAGTCCCAAAACATACGGAAAAAGGACGCATTGGGTTCTGGGCATCTAGGGCAAGTGAAGGACGTATTTCGGTAGTAGTGTTGGAGCTTTTCGAGTGTCAGGTAAGCGCGGTGTAGTAAGTGCAATTGTATTTTTTGAAGCAGTAGTTGCGGGACACTTTTTTGGGAACTTGAGTGCCCTCTCCCATTCTTTGTTATGGAGTGGTCTCTGGATTTCTGCTTCCCATTTCTCACGAAGTGGAGTGAGGGTGATTGTGTTCAGTGCCCTCACCGCCTTATATAGCTATGTCACCAAGTGTTGCCCGGGGCCCATCTGTAAGATTGCGTGCAGAACAGGGTGCGTGGGCGGCTCTGTGTCTATTGTGTGCCATACTCAACGGCAGTCTCCTAGTAGCTATCGATGTAGAAGGAATTGTCCTCTTGGAAGGTCCGTGTCCGTAGCAAGTTCTGCAAATGTTTGCAAATGCTCGTTTACATAGAGGGAGCTTGCCGCTGTGACCGAGTGCTCAGTCCACACACGTAGTGCTCACTCTGTGTAGGCCTTTGGGGTATCCTACCAGTGGTTGGATGGGGGAGTACATGGGGGCCTCTCGTTTCATCTTGTGTATCCGTTTCTGACATGTGCATGCCACCAACACCTGGAGTGGGCACTCCCATATTGGTTCAGCTCCCAGTAATGTGGTGTATGATAGAGATTGGAATAGGTCCTGTGTTTGTGTGGGTTTCCCCCAATGCTCGGCCCGCTGTCCATCGTGACACCCATTGTAAATGGGCAGCTAGGAAGTATGCCTCAAAGGAGGGGGCACCCAGACCTCCCCGGTCCAGAGGTAACTGCAGTTTAGCAAGAGCAATTCGCCTACGTCCTGAACCCCAGATAAGGGTACCGAGGAGGGTATCCAGTTCGCAAAATAAGGGATGGGGGACCACCGGGAGGATAGTGAAATAATATAATAATTGCGGGACCAATATCATATTAGCCACTGCGATTTTCCCAATGGAAGCCAGGGGAAGGTCCTTCCAAAAGTTCACGGAGGATCGGATCCCGGCCAGTGCCTTGCAGTGGTTTCCTTCATACATGTCTTGCGGCGTGTGGTACAGGCGTATTTCAAGACATCGTACCGCCCGGGCGCTCCATGATATGTCTGACACCCATTTGTATTTTCTTGGGGGAGGCTGTCTGAGAGTGGATATATTTTGGACTTGGCCCAATTTACCCTTAGGCCCGCTTCCGCCTCAAAGTCTCGTAGTGTGTTAAAAATTGGAGTGAGATCCGAAGTGATATCACGGATGTAGATAAGCACATCGTCCGCGTATAATGATACCGCATGGATCGTTTCTGCGATTGGAATTTCCCAACTCTCCCCCTCCCTGCGGAGGCATATAGTGAGTGGCTCCATCGCCATTGCAAAAAGCAAGGGGGAGTGTGGGCAGCACTGGCGCGTGCCTCTAAGTATTGGAAATGACAGTGACGCATGGTGTCCAAGCTTCACCCAGGTGGTGGGCTTGGAGTATATAAGCTTAGTGTATGCAAGCAGGCGGGGGCCCACGCCCATTCACTGAATGACCTGCAGGAGGTAGGGCCAAAGGAAGGTATCAAAGGCTTTTTCCAGATCCAGGACCAGGCACACCGCAAGGGGGAAGCGGCCTCGGACCTGATCCTGGACATGAAACAGGCGTCTTATATGTAGGACTTGTTTCTCCCCGTCACAAAGCCACACTGGTCCGGATGAACCAGCGCCGGGAGGATTGTGGAATATCTGTCTGCCAATATTTTCCCATATATTTTGTAGTCTGCTGGTAACAGGGCTATAGGCCGATATGATCCAACGTGATGGGGGTCCCTGTCCGGTTTGAGGAAGGAGACTATAATCAACTCACACATGGATTGCAGTAGCTCTCCCTTATCTAGGGCCACTTGGAATAGTTTCACCAGCTGGAGGACCAATTGCGCAGCAAGGGCCTGGAAAAATTCTAGCGGAAGGCCATCTAACCCAGGAGCCTTACACGTGGCTAGGGCGTGTAGCGCCTGTGTGACATCTGTCACTGTGATGGGTTCATCTAGGGTGTGTCGGTTGTGTTGTGCTATGTGAGGTATGGGATGCGCAGTCTACTAGGTCAGGGGCTGCATATAGCTGTGTATAGTGTTGCAGGAAGACTTCTAGGATGGAGGCCTGTGAATGGACCAGGGTGCCCGTTGTGTTACGTACAGCTGTGATCGGTGGGAGGGTTGTGTCCTGTTTCACTAGCCATGCCAGTAGCGCACCTGCTCTGTCTCCCTCCCTGTGCACCCGAGCTGCATGCCGTCTGAAATTATACCTACAGAGGTCTGCTAGTGCCTCTGCATAAGCGGTTTTAGCCTCCTCTACTTGGTTCGGCGTGGCCTCGTTTTTATCTGCTGCTTGGGTTAACGTGGCCAGTGTGTGTTCCTTTTCAATTATGCTATGCTCCAGGGTTTCACGCAACCCTGTAATGTGCTGTATGCATGTGCCTCTAATTACAACTTTGATCGCATTCCATTCCATTGTGCGGGTGTTGGCAGTGAGTGTGTTCTCGGGGAAATAATTCCTAATGTGCGCTGCTTAGGCTTGCCTGAATACTGGGTCGTGCAGGCATCGTTTGGGTAGCTGCCAGGTGGGGACTGGTGGTCTGGGCTGTCTCCACACCAGGGTGATCTTATGGGCGTCATGGTCAGACAATTCCCTTCCTAGATATCCTGATTCTTGTATCTTGGGTAGTATGGGGGAGGAGCAGAAGAAGCTATCCAGGCGGACGTTAAGATCATGTGGTATCGAGTGGAATGAATAAAGCTGTGTATCCTGGTGTTTGGAGCACCAGGCGTCTGTTAGGGACCAGTGAGTTGTCCATGCTGCAAAGCGTTTGGCCTGTGCTATTATTGGGGAGGCCGGATGAGGGGGATAGGATCTGTCTAAGAACGTATTTTGTATGCAGCTGTAATCCCCTCCTAGGATCCATGGTGCTTGGGTGCATAGGCTTAATGGGTGTGAAAGTGCATCCCAGAATTTACTCTGGTCCGTGTTTGACGCATAGATGCTTCCTAGGACTATCGGATGACCATCCAGGAGCCCCCGTGAAAGAGTGTAACGCCCCTCTGTATCAATTGTTCTGGAAAGTTCTTGGTATGGAACCCCCGGTCGGATCCAGATAAGGGTCCCGCGTGCATAGGCTGAGTATGTTGTGGCTCAGAAAGTCCCGCGCCAACGCTTGCGCAGCTTATCTAGCTCTCCCGCTATTAAGTGGGTTTCCTGCAGCATCGCAATATGCATGTTTTGCCACTTTATATACGCGTGTATTGAGTAGCGCTTGCATGCAGTGTGCATGCCTTGTACATTTAGTGTGAGGATAATTTCCTTTATGTGCCATGTGATATTGAGGGGGGCTTATGGGGGATAGTATGGTCGGGCATGGCGCTGAGCCTTAACCCACCTCCTTGTCTTGGGCTGATCTCTCTGCCTTGGTTCAGCTCCGGCCCCTCAGTAGTATGAGGGTAAGAATACAGTGTAGTGGTGTATGACATCATGGGAAGAGGCAACTGGGGTGGGGAACAATCCCAATACTGGGGACCTATCGCAACAACCGATACATCCAAACTAACTCTTGTGTGAGAAGAGAACTTAAATGTGATGTGGGGGTGGCAGCACATGTCAGAGAGGTGACTCTCCCTAGGGGCATTTGTAGCATTATTTAGCGCTAGGTAGCCTAATGATAAAAGATTGGTCGCTGGACATGCAGCTCAGTTAATCACATACCTCGAGTTGCATTATAATGTGACTGTCAGGGATACCCTGCCAGGATTATTTACTGGTGGCTGTTCATATTAGTGTATCAGCAGTCTGTGGTATGACCAGAGGTGGGGTCACCGAGTCGACTCTCAATACCGATCCCTCAATGCTGTTTTTCCCCCCGAGGAGAAGATGTTTGGGTCTCTCTCCAAGTCCGTTGCAGGTGAGGAGGGTCTGAGTTCTGCTGCAGATTGTAGGGCTTTTTGACGTTCCTGTATGATTTGTTTCAGGTCAGGTGAGCCCATAGATTGGGTGTGCACATTAAAGTCTTTACTCCTGTTGAGACGTTTTGACCGGCGTCTGCTGGTGCGCTGTGTCTTTGGGAGTCTAACAAACTTAGCATTTGCTCTGGGGTGTTTCTGACAATGTTGGTCTGCCCAGTCGTGGGCTTCCTCTGCATTCGTGAAAAATATGGTGGAGCCATCTCGCATGATTTTTAGGCGGGCCGGAAACAGCAAGGAGTATTGTATACCTTCTAGCCTGAGACGACGCTTTACTTCGAGAAATGAGGACCGTTGGCGTTGCACTGCTCGGGAGTTGTCCGGAAAGAGCATTATTTTTTTGTTCTCTACATGGATGGGGCAATGTTGTCTGGCTGCTCTGAGCACCGCATCACGGTCCCTGAAGTGCAGGAATTTTGCTAGCATCGGGCGAGGTGGGGCGCCAGGTGGGGGTCTTCGGGCCGTTTTGATGGAGAAGAATGCTGTGTGCTCCTCGACCGGAGTGAATGATTTGGTCCATGCCTCCATGTATGCTACGGGTTCGGGGCCTTCGACTCCTTTTGGTAGTCCCAAGACTCGTATGTTGCATCGTCTCGAGCAACCCTCGAGATCATCAATACGCTCCTCCATGGTGGTCATTCAACCTAGCAGGGTCTGTAGGGTCTCTTGGTGTGTTAATTGAGGGCTGCATGGTGGCGATAATTTTCTCCCCATTGGACACTTTATCTGCCAATTTGCAATGGTCGTCTTGGAGTAGGCTAATGTATGTGCTTAAGGTACTGAGCCTTTCCTCCATTGAAACTCTGGAGTGTTCGATAGCTGCAAGCACTTTGTCCATCTTTTCTGAGAGGGACAGTTCTGTTGAGGCTGTTGCGGCTTTAAGCAGTAGTCTTCCATCTGTAGAGGTGTCTTGTGATGTCCCTGACATCGCTGAGCCTGCTGTGGCACGTTGTTTTCCCATCTTGCTGGCCTGGGGTTTGTGTGGTTTTTGGGAAGGGTTATGCTCCTTCTCAGGATGAGGGGGTAGCCGCCTGGCTGGGCTCTGAGGCGAATAGCGCTCCGCTGGCTTAGTGAGCAAGTGCGTAAGGTCTGTTGGCACCTTCTCTCTTGGAACGAGCACTGGAAGGCCACTTGTTCTTGGAGCTGTTTCCTTGTAATTCCTTGGCTCTCGCGAGGGGGTGTGCGTCAATTCTGGGAATTGCTGGTTTGTGGCTGCTGGCCGCCTTTGTATCGTCTGGCACAGTTGGCCACTGAGTGCGTAATGTCCGCCTATCTAGTCCACCTTGCAAGGGTGGATTCCTGTTCTTCTCTGGGCTGTGGCGCTCGTTTCTCTCCCCAATCCCACTGCGCTGGAGGGAGAAAGAGCGAGGGAGGGGCTGGTACACCGGGCCTTTGCGATTATCCGTCAGCCCGCACGCCGCACGCTGTATCTCACCTTGCGCGGCCTGCTAGCAGCCATTGTCATAGCCATCCTGCCGCTTCTGAAGTGCCCTCTTATTATTTGCAGGGGCTGTGCACCATCTACCGGGGCTGTTGCTCATAGGTCACCCTCTTGTCTGCAGATCTGTCTCGCCCAGGCGTGAATTGTAATAATTTAGATGCCACTTCCGCGCCCCGGTATTAATCTGTGCCACTCACTAGGGGGGGCCTTCCCATGGCCGCTGGGCTATGTCGCTGGTTTTTGTGCCGTATGGCGCACTGTTGTCCTCTCCGCTTTGGAGGAGGTGGGGTGGGAGGGGGCCAGTGCGCCTGTCCCTTGATGGCCCCTCCCTCGCGTCACACCTCTTACTCCATCCGGCCTTCTGCTAAGAGCTGTTGGGGCCGAGGCGCTGCTATTGGGGCCCTTCTCACCAAATATTGAGGCACTTACCAGTCACTGGAATAGTTCGAGTTGTAGGGCGGTTGCCATCTTGACTCCAGGCGTGCCTGACCTCTACACGTTCCTGGAGGCCCTGGCTCATCCACGTACTTATTCTGTTTACTGGGGCAGCGGCTGGGAGCTACTGTACCGCAACTCTCCTTGCCAGGTGTGTGCCTGGTTCTTCATCCACACTTGTTGAAACCTGCTGTGGGGGGAGGGGATGGAGCGAGGGGTCTGCGCTGATTCGTGTCCAACTCCCGCTTCGCCGCACTTTCACGGGCTGTCAGCGATTCCGCTACAATATCTATGCGGTCGCTGCTCAACTCGAGCGCGGCCGCGGGGCCCAAAGCTTCATTGCCGCGCTCGCCCAGCCGAGCTCCGGCGGCCTCCATCTTGCCCTAGGGGGGCGGAGTCGTTCAGGGCTTGCTTTCGCTGAGAAATCACGACAGTATCGCAATGGGGAACCCAGCGTCGGATTCCCGTGGTATTCCCACAGCTGCAGGCTTGTTTTGTATCGGCTAGGCGCGGTGTGACTGGCGAGATTCATGCCCAAGGTAGGAGCCTCAGCTCGGCACGTCCACCATCACAGCCTACTTGGCCATGCCCCCATGTGACTGACTGATAGCAGTGCATTGATTTTTTACTTAATTGGGAAAATGCCATTTTGCTGTGTGTGCCTGTGCTCAGTACTGTCTTGCTCAAATTCGAAGCTAAGTGGAGGCTGGGGGGGGGCTGTTGTTGGAGGTAACTGACAGAAACAGACATTTACCCTGCACCATACTGGAAAAACAACTCACACTTACCTTATCAAACTGCATCCACCAGGCACCCAAGATTAACGGACGGTCCAAGAGGAATGCTTTCTCATCATTACAACTGTGTGTGTTGTTTATGTTTGTTCACTTGACTCCTACAGATATTTTAATTGTATTTGCTATCTTTCAAAGCCCGGTACAACAGAACATAATGTAACTTGGGTCTCTCTGGGGGCAGACAGACAATTACTGGTCTAGTACTCATCATCATGCATGCATTTCATTTTCCTCCCATAACAGATTTATGATGGTCGGCCGCCAAGATGAATGTGTTGTCTTAGTAGTGTTTGTCTTTGTCAAACCTTTCCCTCAAATCCCCCTTCCCATCCATTCATCAAACCCCTAACCCTCTTCCCCCGAGCTGTGTGATTTATTTAGGTGTAACTAAATTAAATTTACACCATTAATTGAACACACACTTGGTGGGGTGGATGTGGTGAAAACAACATCAACTCAAGGGCAGGCAAGGCGAGGAACTTCTTCTGCTCTAAGTATATCCCACACTGGCAATATTTTATATATTAGATTGCCCACCCCTGCACAGTATTCAATATTCAGAGAAACATAATCCATCATGATTGCTAGCATCATCATCTTTCCAGCACTAAAGGTTATACGTGTCCACTCCACTTCATAGCTCGAGTCGACTTCAGTTTGTAACTTGTACTAGCCCACCATTCTGATTATTTTTAATTTTACTTTAGCATTGTTTATCATGTGTTTTTGTTAGGCAGTATTCTTCTTGTGTACTACTAATAGTCGTACTCAGTCTAGTCTCCCTCAGCTGACTGTCTCATTTTTTTTGCAAAGCTTGATTAGTTCCCTGCGATGAATATTCTTCATCCTACAGTTTGAGTTCAGCTAGGAGAGAGTGGAACCTTGCTGCAGAATCTGGTGTTTTCACTAGTATTCAACTAGTCCGCTAGCATGCTGCTACTGTCTACAACTACCACCACCATGGCACCTTGGGAAACCATCACTATGCAGCCATCACTCCGCCTAATCACAAGTAAGAGAAGAAATGTGGGGGATTCATTTAAGATGCAATAATCTCTAGACTATGGAAATTAATTCAAACACCCACACCCCTTCCAAGTCCATAGGGGTTAATATAGTTGCAGACTGCGTAGACTAGGAGAGTCTGACAGTAGTAGGACAAATGAGGGTACCGCATCTATCTGTTGGTGTGTTACACTATTGGCAGATTTAAAAAAACTGGCTGTGGCCCTGCAGCAAAGGAAACAGTGCAAAGTAAAAGAGTAAACCCCCAAAAAAGGATTCACATCATATGCAAAACTATAAATTTATTCCCCTAACAAATAGAAACTAGAAGGAAAGAAACCCACAACACCTGACCCACCCCTCTCCCTAACCCCAACCAATGTCCAGTAAAGCAAGTCCGAAATAAAAATTGTCCATATAAATCAAATGTCCATAAAAAAATACTATACACCCAGTTTTCCCCTACTCCCACATTCCCACCCTCTCCCCAACAAGTCCCACACACCAAAGAAAATATTAAAAAAGGGTCAAGAGAGGTCTATCTAGTGGCGGGCTAGGACTCAAATCTTCCTCTCCAGCTGGTAAAACGCTCCTCAATCCTGGCCTCCAGGTACACCATCCTGAGGAGCATGCAGCGTTGAAAGGTTCGAAGTTTACAGGGGGAAGCAGCAGTGGTTGAAGACTTGCAGTGGGTGGTGGGTGGCTGCCAGACCACAGCGCCGTACCACCGGAGGCACTGGGGGGGCCTGGCTGGGGCCCGGGGCATTGGAGGCTGCAGCTGCTGCCGCCTCCTTCTCCTCCAAGACCACCAGCCGCCGATATTCTGCCCTGATGTTCTCCAGCTTCCGTTGCCAGGTCTTGGCTGTTATCTACTGCCCTGTGGGTTGGGAAGGAGTAGCTATATCAAGAAAGAAAAAAGGATGGGGGGGCGTGGCTAGCTGCCGGACATGGCAGACTCACGCTAGTGGGGCTCCACATTCCGATCCGCTCTGCCAATTAATCTGACCATCATCCACCACAAGTTAGGGGAGAGACGTCACCCCCTGCTTCCCCAACCTGTGCGGCTCCTGTGATTCGAGTTTGGAGGAGATTGGGCCAGGAATTGTGCGAGGAGACGAAGCGGCCGTGGGCGAGGAGGTGACGACAGCCCCGGTGCCACCCGAAGCAGAGAGAAAGGCCCAGGAAACGCCAGACTGGGCGAACGGATCGTGGAGGTGCCCGCATGGCGACATAAAGTGTCAGTGGGGGTGGGGCTTGGCGCTCCACCCAGAGGCTCAGAAGGGGTCCTACAACATCTCGGCGCATGGCAGTCCGGCCGTGGCGCCCTGATCTAAGGACATATGATGGGTGTGGCCCAGGAGTGTAGATCTAAATGGTGGCGGGACACGGGGCCCCCGACCTGACCGGGAGAAGTAACCAACGCTGTGAAATACATCTGGGACACTACCGGGCTAAATGAAGACATCGGTGCTCAGCCTCGGGCCCGAAGGAAGATTTGGTGGAGTGACGACGCCCAGACTGAATGCCATTCAAGGGGAGGTGAGGAGGCCGTGGGGGTGGGGAGGGAGCAAGGCCCTGAATCCATCTCCGGGGGCCTCGCTGCAACCGTGGCCTCATGGGCAGAGGCAAGAGAGGCCTTTTACCCACCCCCTAAACATTAGACTCATTCACTGGGCCAGATGCAGAAGAGGCGCAGCGAAACAGGCCTGTGAACGAGAAGGGCCACGCGGCTTGGGGACGCGGGGCTGGATCGGGGATGCCCCCCGGCCAAAAGTTGAGAAACTGGACCTGAATTTTTCCAGATCTATGAAGCACGCAGTCTGGGGCAGACTAGTGCAGCCTCCCCACCGACAGGACGTGCAAGGGGGAAACCTAGCTCCCCACGTTCGCATTTCTCTAACCCGGGGTCCCCATCGCGGCAGGCGACGGTGCATGAGGTAGCGGAGTGGTTCAGGAGGCAATGAGCAGTCGAAGAGGCCCCAGACTCCAGCTCCCTCACTATGGCGGGGGGCAAGGAAGTGGGAAAGAAGTCCCAGCACAGCAAGATGGAGCGTTATGTCCTCCCTCCACAGGCACAGACTGAGAATGGGACCGAGGCAAATGCACGCCAGTCAGAAGAAGAGGCCCAGGAACCATCATTGAGAGACATTATGGTGGCCATTCATAATGTCAAAGGAACTCTGGAGCCCAAACTTGATTCTGTAGGGGCGGAAATGTCTTTGATGAGAGCCAAGCTAAATAAAGAGAAAGAGAGGCTCCGCGAGACACAATGACAGGTCTCAGGCATTGAGGAGACAACCACTCAACTGAAGAGGCAGGTAGCTTCTTTACTCCAGGACAATGTTACTATACAGGCTCGATTGGAAGACATGGAAGGGAGATTGAGACGTAACAGTCTGCGCTGGTGGGAATACCCGAGAAAGCGGATGAGCCTTGTACTGATCTCCTTGTAGAACATTTTATTACCGCTGTGCTCCAGCCCAAAGGACTCTCGAAGTTTTTTTCGGTCAAGAAGGCACATATGTTGCCTGCTGTCGCCCCTAGACCTGGTATGCCCCCACGCACCACGCAGCATGGCTCATATTTTCTACTAAAGAGACAGGGATGTGATCCTGCAAGCAGCACAACACACCCCGGACCTGAAATTTGAGGGAACCCCTGTCGCCCTTTACCCTGACTATACCGTCAAGGTCCAACAACAACGGAGAAATTTCACGGAAGTAAAGCGGGATCTAAGGAAACGCGAACTCAAATACATGATGCTCTTCCCTGCCAGACTCCGGGTAATAGCAGAGGGAAAGAATTGTTTATTTGACTCTCCTAGTCTGGCAATGGACTGGCTGAAAGGTTGGCGGGTGGCAGGTGAAGGAAAAAGACACCAGATGCCATGCCAGAAGGATGCGGGGTGGCACAGGGGCAGGCTGGGGCCAGCCAGTTGAGAGAGGACACAGATGGGGCTGATAATGGGGGTAGGGGTCTGATGGGGGAGGAGGGGTTGGTTTCATAACGAGATTGGGGTTGCCTTCGCCTCACCACCAGTACAGATGGGTACGCATGACCAGGACCCATTGAACACATTGCAGGAGCCGTAAGAAGGGGGGGGTTTCTTTTGTTCATGATAAGAGGGAATTATAGGATGGTATGCAAAGAACAGGATAAGTGTAAGCACGATGACAAAATCACTGCATATCAGCTCAATCGCTGAAGATGTTCCATCTCCTCTTGAAACATAGTCCTATGCTTAGGGAGAGAGGGGAGGAACAATCTGGTCGCAGCCTCTGGTTAACCCCTCAGTTGTTAATTAACTAACATGTTTTTCCTATTTAGGGGCGACAGGCACCTTGCCAGCTGGGGAAGGGTGGACAGTTTAGTTACCACCGGGGAGGGTAGCAGGGTGGGGGTAGTTTTTGTAATTAGGGTATTAGTTGTTAGGGCAGATACACACACTTGGAGACCTAAGTTAGGAACACTACATGGGGACATAACTCACATTCGGGTGATCCTCACCCTTCAGCTTACTATGAAAAATGGCACATCCCCTTAAAACTAGGTCTCGCCAGTCGGTTCTTTCATGGAACGTAAACGGACTTGGCAACAAGATAAAATGAAGTATGGTCCACCAGTCTATCCGCAAACACTCCCCTGACATTGTCCTAATGCAGGAAATCCACGTGCTAGGAAATTCTTGTAGAGCAATGAATAGGAGAGGCTATACAATGGTGACGCACTCAGGATACACTACTGACTCCAGAGGAATGGGCATTCTCATCAGAAACTCCACACCCTTCATTCGCCACAAGATTTGGGTGGACCCACAGGTAATCTATGTGGTACAAACCGGCACTTGGGAGGGAATCCCAATAAATTTATGTTCCTCCGCGATTACACTGTACCATACTACTGAGACTGAGCGAGTTATTACTTCAGTTGCCTGAGGGGGTTCTACTTCTAGGGGGAGATTTTAATGCATTACTCTCACCAGACTTAGACAGGCAGGCTAGATCCCAACTTACCCACTGGGACCCAACACTGTGACAGCCCTTGGCCTAGCAGATACCTGGTGCACACGACACCAGACGGATCGCCAATATACCTTCCTTTGAGGAGCTCATTTAAGCCTCTCTAGACTAGACTATATTTTTACGCAAGTTGTTCACTTAACTAAAGTAGCAGAGGTAAGACACGTCGCCCGGGGAATTTCTGACCACTCCCCAGTGTAGATATAATTATGGGGACGAGCCACTACAACTCGGGGTCCACAACCCATTAATGCCTCGTATCTCCAAGATGCTAAATTTACTGAAAAACTGGACGAGGCAACCACTACATATTTTGAACTCAATCAAGGCTTGGTGACTTCCAACCTAACACTTTGGGAAGCCTTCAAGTCATTCATATGGGGAACAGTCTATTCACAAATAGTAGGGAAATGCAGGGAGCGGGAGAAATCACTTCTTGCACTAGAGAATGAAATACAGGCCATAGAAAGGGAGGGAGTTAACACCTTGACCGAAGATCAGATACACACCCTTCGTCTTTGACAAAAAGAATATAGAGACTTCATGGAACAAAGAGCGAAAAACTCTCATATCCTGTCCCAAAGGCGTATATATGAGGGTGGTAACAAAATGGGGAAGTTGCTTGCCTGGCTTGAGAAACGGGACAGAGTAAGAGGCTGGGTACCCCAAATAGTGACAGAGCTAGGAGAAACAGTCTCTGACCCCGAAGGGATCTTGGAGGCATTTGCACAGTATTTTGAGCAACTTTATTTCCCCACTACTCAATGGTCCACTACAGAGATTCAGGACTTACTCAGGGACATTAAACTACCAACCCTCTTGGAAGAACACTGAGACTACTTAGAGGCTGACATTGAACCTTTCAAAGTGGAACAGGCAATACGAACACTGAACTCAGGCAAGGTGATGGGGCCTAATGGCCTTCCTATTGAGCTACACAAATGTCTAGTGTCAAAATTGGCACCCCATCTGCTTTGTATGTGGATGGAGGCAAATGCTTCCGCCAGATCAACGCCTTGCTATGATAGTAGTCATTCATAAGGTTGGGAAACAGCCAGAGAGATATAACTCATACTGCCCGATCTCTCTACTTAATGTGGAGGTGAAGGTCCTTGCCAAGCTCCTGGCTACTAGGTTACGCAGAGTCATAACTACTTTAGTGCATCCAGACCAGTCCGGCTTTATGCCCAATAGAGGAACACGCCTCAACCTGCGCAGATTGTATGGAGTAATGGCCGGTTCTGGAAATTACAAAATAGCTACTATGGTCATGTCTATGGATGCCTCTATGGCATTTGATACCCTCGAATGGACATATATGTTTGGAACACTCGAACGATTGGGTTTTGGTCCAAATTTTCTGGGATGGATGCGGCTGCTGTATACGGCCCCAATTGCCCAGGTTAAGGTAAATAGTATAACTTCACGTAGTTTCTCTCTGAGGAGAGGAACCAGACAGTGATGTCCTCTTTCCCCCTAATATTCACGCTAGCCCTGGAGCCCTTGGCGGTGTGGGTAAGACAAGACCCAATTGTAATGGGAATCACGTGGGGAGAATCATGGGAAGAACGCATCTCTTTGTATGCAGACGATATCCTGTTCTATGTGTCCAAGCCTCCCACCACGATCAACCGCCTCACACACATCCTTCGCACTTTTGGTCGGTACTCCGGCTATAGAATTAACTGGGAAAAATCCCTCATGCACTTAATAGCGGATCCCATGCCCACACTTCCCAGAAGTGTGGAGTTGCCATTGTCAGCGGGCCACTTTAAGTATTTAGTTATTCATGTCACTATGGACCCCGCCCTGTTTTATCGACTGAACTTGGCCCCCCTCTAGTAACACTTTAAGGCAGATGTGAAACATTGGAAAACTTTACTGCTCTCACTATTGGGGCGAGCGGCAATGTTTAAGATGATGACGCTACCCTGAATGCTTTACACTTTGCAGAATACTCTGCATCGGGTGCCTGATAATTTTTTTCAATCCATGGACTCCCTTCTCCGCTCACTGTGGTGGAACGCTGCCCCACCTCGGATAGCACTAGCCAAATTAACACGTGGAGTATATGACGGAGGCACAGGCCTGCCAGACATCAAAAAGTATTACTGGGCGGCGCAGTTAGCGATAGTGAATGACTGGGTGTTTGCCCTCTGGGACGACCCGAATTGCAGATTGGAGAGACTCTCCATGGGAAACAGAGGATTCCAGACTGTTCTTTACAGTTCACCCAGGGGAAGAAACCAATTTCCACAAACACACACAATTGCTCAGATATGGCACACTGTCACTTCTTTCTTGGGATGGAAGGGGAAGGTTACTAACATGACTTCACTATGGCACAGCGATGCACTTTCACATGTACGTGATTTATCGGGTTTTAAACCATGGGACTTAATAGGCATTTTCCACAATGGGGGATGTCTGGAGGGATGGCAATATGCTCACTTGGGAAGAGCTACATACCCAGTATGAAGTAGCTGACACTGAGGCTTTTAAATACCTTCAGCTTCAACATGCCCTCAGAACACATATCTCCGGGGAGACCCCCATGCCAGACTACTCTCCCCTGGAGGACAGAGTCCTAACGGAAGCACTACCCAGAAAAACAGTCTCTCTTAAATATAAGAAATTGCTAAACAATTCTACCGACCTCCTTGTAGGGCTGAGATCGAGGTGGAAGGCTGATATCGGAGATTGTAATGATGGGGAATGGGAGGAGGCACAGGGGACCTTCCAAGAGGTTGCCATACAAACAGGGTTCAGACTGATTTTCCTACGTATACTCCATCGATCATATTATGCACACACAGCTCTTAAACGCATGGGGCAGGCCACCTCGGACCATTGTCTGAGAGGCTGCAGAATAAAAGGTTGTGTACGAGGATTCAAACCTTTTGGATCAACCTACAGAAAATAATGGGGGAAGTCACTGGGGAATACCCCCCAACAACAGCTAAGAAATGCATCCTACATATTTGGGGAGAGGAACCGCCACCAAAATATGCCAAGAACTGGCTCTCACTCGGCCTCATAGTGGCTAAGCGAAACATAGCAAGATTGTGGGGTGGCTCGGGCTTCCACGGGTGGGTGATTGGGAATGGGATTTGGAGTGGTCTATGACTAACGAGTAGGCCTGGGGGGTGAACTCCGCTCCGCTCACGGAGTTTTCGGAGTTTTCTGCACTCCACGTTACGCAGAGATCGCGGAGTTCTGAAAAACTCCGCTTCGCGTTGCGGAGCAGAGTTTTTTTCCTCGCTCGCGTTCGTCAACATCAAGTTGGCGACCGCGAGCGAGGAAAATCAACCTCCTGGCGAGATTTTTCCTCATTCGCGATCGTCAACATCAAGTTGGCGAGCGCGAGCGTGGAAAATCAACATCCCACCGAGATTTCTCAACGCGGGGGGGGTCAGGTTTCTCATTACTAGTGATCGCGTATGCTGGCGACCGCTCGCGTTGAGAAACTGCCCGTTCGCGTTGAGAAAGCTGCCGCTCAAGTAAAAATCTACTCGAGCGGCAGAAAAGGAAAGCTTGCGCTGTGCATGGTGCTGTTCGCAATGATTGTACAGTGCGGACAACCATCCGGCAATGTGCAATCACCGCGAACGTCATTTTTCTATTATACTCCGCAGCTCGCGGAGCTCTGCGTAGTGCGACAGAGTTTTTTTTGCACTTTGCGGTGTTCCGCGTAGTGCAACTCCGTGAACTCCGCCCAGGGTTACTAGTGAGAAGCTGATATATCAGGGACAGGGCTGCCCCAGGAAATGGGAGAGGATATGGGCAGGCTGGCGGTCCTATAGAGGCCTGGACTTGGGTCCTGACTCAGAAAGAGATGAGTATGTACATGACATTTATTGTGCTGAGATACGGGGGATGAGAAAAAATGTCTATAGATTGCCTGTATTTACTTTTCCTGTCTTCCTCATGTGATTTCTTGAGGGCTCCAATAAGAATAAGCTGTACCAAAATATGTTACATATCTATCGTTGTATGCTGCTCTCTGATTGATATATCTTTGTTTACTGCAAAAAATAAAATAAAAAAGAATTATTTTTTTAAAAAGAAAGAAAAAAGACAATTATCACCAATACTCTTAGCAAAACTGTAACACATAAAATTATACACATACAATTATATAGTGGCACAGTAGCACTAGTAGTATGTAACATTTGTGAATTCCTTGATTCCTCAGCCCCTAAGATTTGGATGTGATTAGAGTTTCAGGCATTAGGCACTATGGAGTAGACAAGTATTCTCCTTCGTCTCTCTCTTGTTTAGCTAAATTAATCTTGTAGGCATGCCAGCTCAGCTTGTGCCCTAGACAGACATACTTGTGTCGCAGACTCCTGTTACTTTACAACTGTCTGCAGGTGGGGCAGCTGTACTACACAATTATCTCTTTTTCTATTATGGCCATGCTCTGTTAAATGGCAAATGCTCAATTTCACTTTCACTCTGACTACAAAAAGGCAGATGATATGATTACTAATATGAATGATGATCTACGGCACAACGTCACGTGAGGTACTACTATTGTAACCATGCAGCAGATAATGCTAAGTAAAGGGTGTCTTTAACTGTTCCCAACTTAGTCTCAGCAGTGCAATGTAAACTGTATAAATTGTCAATAAGCAAGCAATATGACTTACAACCGCTCACCACTGCTGCTGGCTCACCCCCTGCATCTGCTCCCTGCTAGCTGGCGTTGCCGTCCACACTGGCCGTAGCAAGATTGAAAATACATACACCACACACATCACTACAATTCGGGTACAGAGTAGACAGTATGTCCTATCAAAAATGAAATATCTGGTTAGGCATTTTGTTGGTGGCAATTTTTGAAAAGCCTCTCAAGAAGACAATTTGTAAAGGACTGGACTGAGTGGCTAGAGATATTGGTGAATCTGAATTTGTGGAAATAAAAAAGAGTGGCCAACTGGGCGGACAATCGGATATAAGGTCTTCTTGGTTGGAAAATGTAATGGTGCAGTTCTCCTCATACTTCCTTCCAGCATGGTGCACAGTAATGGGTTCACCATCAACTGCTGCTAGCATAATAATACTAGACCTAGATGAGAAGAAGACACAACTTTGGGGTATCCAACGTGACCATAATTTATTAATTGAGCATGAGAAAATAAAAGAAAGCCTTCTCATCTCAACAAACATGCATAGAATTAAATACCTTACTGCCTGTGTTGAAGGGAAGATTGTATATGTGCAGGAAGGTCTACCCTCCTGCACATAAACAATCTTGAAATGCCGTTTTGTAACTTCTATGTGTGCTGCTTAATACAGCACACATAGAAGATGCAAAATGGCATTTGTTTGAAATGATTGTTTATGTGCAGGAAAGGACACCTTCTTGCATATAAACAATCATTGGCATTTTGCTGTTTCTATGTGTGATGCCCAAGGCAGCAAACATTGAAACAACAAAAACGAGGAGAAATAAAGCATTTTTTCTCGTTTCGCCTGTTTAAGACCAGGTTTTCCCTGGTCTTAATTTTGATGCTGCCTCCTATTTACGCTGCTCTTGTAAAGAGGGGGCAGCGTCAAAATCAATGGGTGTTGCGGTGGAATGCCCACCACAATGCCCATTGCCCACCCCTTTCACGCTAAATGTAGCGTGAAAGGGGGCCATATTTACAAGGCAGCATTAAGCCACGTTAAGTGGATTAACACTGCCTTGTAAATAAGGCGAAGCTCCTATCGCCATCACAACGTCACTAAAAGTGACTTTGTGGTGGTGATAGGAGTTTCCTATGATGTATATGGTCCTACTGCACTTTTAAAAACACCACATTTATTTAAAATTTCTCTTAGTGGTATCTTCACCTCTAGTACTTTCTACGATGATTGGGACTTTGAAACTGTAAATACTATGCTGTCTGATTTAGAACAATCTGCTGCATTTTCTAATGATGACTTGTATGATGATGCATCTAATTTTGACACCATGTTTTGTTATCAACACTATGGTCACCATTTCTTGCATAAAGCGAGTAGCTCACGTAAAGTTTTCACTTACCATCAATAGGAACATTTCCCAACACCGCCTTAAGGTAGTTCAACAACATTTGCACAAAAGTTTGCTTATTTTTTGGGTTTAACACTTCAGACCTGACCTCTTATTACTATAAGGTTGCACCTCTACCTGCAAAGAAAAATATGCTCACTAACACTAAGCTGTTGTACTCTGCTTTCTTTATCGCCCAACTGTCTTTATAGGGTTTCGACTTTTGGAGGGATACTATAGACACAGAATCTGTCTGGGGGACTAAAGAATGGCAAGTTCAGGGAACTGCAGCCTTATTTAGAGCATGCCTCATACCATATCAAATGATTTTCCTGAACGAGACAGTGCAACAGACTTCCTGTCTTGGGCTACCCAAGATCAAGGATTTGAACACACCCTGGATTCCCTCGCTCACACACTTTGAGGGTTGGCAAAATTACAAACTACAAGGTGAGGATACATTAGATACCATGCTACACAATGATTCTTACAATTCATCAGACCCCAATTGGAAGTGAAACAACACCTGTCCCTTCTCTCAGATGACATGGATCCTAGGGATTTTTTGTTAGGTCCCCTAAAGCCACGTCAGAAGCGCTTCTTATATGCTATTTACAACAAAGTATGGGAAATCTCTCAACAGGAGGCTGCTGAGAGATTGAGTGAAATAGATGGGGTTAACCTAGAAAAGGCTTTGGCTGTTGTTGACAGTGGCATGACCACCCTACCATCCAGAATTTCTTCACTAGGCAACATTGTGCCTTCTGCAATAGATATAATAGAACAGGATTTATCTATTCTACAACATGGACAATCGTAATTGCGATCCATTCTATTATTAAACTGGACGCTAGAATCATTGCCTTCTGGTCACGCGCCTTGGTGTTACATTAACAGTATGACTCTGTTTTTGGCATACAAATTAATGGAAAAACAGACAGTGATGGCACGAAGAGATGCAAAATATGCCATGTTGCACATTGATAAATTGGACCAATTACCTTTTACCGTGGCTGAGTCACCTTCCACAGAATGGATAATCCATGGCTATATTACACTACCAGTCATGAGTTTCCAATTTCACTACTATCTCCAGTATCACCAGGTAGGCAGATATGAAGTGCTTGGAGAGGGATACATACATGAGTACTGGGAAATACTGTACAGATTTAGATGTAGGAATGGGGACACTGAAGTCTTTCTCAGCGGTTCAAACTCTGAAAGTGCCTTAAGTGGTTCCTTAGTTTGTAAGGATATTTCGCTTCATGGAGCCTGTAATGCTTTGGTTGCTAACTTATCCTGTCACTTGAAGGGTTCCCCAGCTGCCGTGATTCATCCGGTGTTCGAGTTGCTCTCGAATAGGAGTTATTTGATGCTGATTGATCAAGGCTGTTGTGGGATGGTACCAGGCATCGCATATCTGGTCACAGTGAGTTCCATGGTTACTTGTTGTATGCAAGTATTGTTTGCACCTACCCACACAATTAGGGATACAACGCTATGACCTTCATTGAATGTTTCCTTTATACGGTTTGGTTCTCTGAGCAGACTGAAAGCCATGCTTTTTCAGAAGTATGTGGCCTTAACCTCTGCCCGAGATACTTTTGATCTCCAGGTTGCAAGGTCTTCATCTGAGATACAGGCACCAGTCCGTACAAACTTTCTGCTCCATTTTGGGGAAATGGTTCATCATATCTTTAACATGTCTGATACGAGGGGGATCGTGCACCTATTTAAACATGTAGGTTCTGGGCTATTGAGCACCTTTCAGACAATCTTCAGAGTTATTCCAGCATTCATACACTCTGTATTAGGAAGCATTTTTGGAGGGCTTCCGCTGGTCCTACAACATGTAGTGGGTATCCTGGTTGTAATTTTTCTGCTCCACAATGGATGGCCCAGTTTATCTTGAGATGGAAAAAGCACTGCAGGTGTGACATTGTCGTGAATGCATGGTACTCCATCTGGGCACACCTCAGCTTCAGGGGCTAAGCGAGCATTGGTTCCTATCGTTCAGACCAGTCTGAATTGACTGCATCTTGCCTGTGTTCCGCTGCCTATTCTGTGGATGTGAATGTATGTTGGACCTGTGTCTGACTCTTCCATCGGTTGCGCCACCGGACATAGCCATAGTACTGGACCCCTTAAAGGCGCATGTGTATCAGTGTCCTCAGCGTATTCCCATGTTGATGACTATATTCTTAGAACCTCCATGGGATGCTTCAGCTCCTGTCGGAACGGACAATGGCTCCACAACAGGCTCACAGATATCGAGTGTTTCCTCAGAGGCTGCTGTGGGAACTGAAGAAAATCACCTTTGCTCCATTGACCTGATACAAGAGGTGTTACAGGGACTGTCATCTGCGAATGCAAGCGACAGTGATGTTGCTTCTCCCGCGAAAAGTACTGTACTGTTTCCATGATCCCTGAAGGATCAAGGGTTGTCCTGTTCGATGGTTGCCAGAGACTATTCGCTCCTTGGTAAGGCTAGGGGGCTTATGGTTGCACTGTGAGCTAGCTGGTCTATAGGCTGACATGTCCTTTCGGGGGTGCCAGGAACCAGTCTTGGCACCAATCCCTTAGGTTATGTTTTCCAAACACGCAGATCCTATGTATTTTTAGGAACTACATGACAGCCTGAGCAACTACAGCCCAACTCACCGACACTTCAGATGGCTTAGATGGAATCAGGAGTTGTGCGATGCTTACTGTACTTTGGGGGCCTAGTTTGGGACTTTGCAAAGAACAATAGGTGGGCTCTGGTGTGTGCGCACTTACTTTTTGGGTTCTCTACCTTGACTTGCCATGTTCTTTGCCATGTCTCCTCCACTCTATATGGTCTGGCCAAAGTGACTGGCCTTCATCGGCACCTCTACTGAATCCACAAACACCTGCCGATACTCTCCTTGTGTTTCCCCTGCCATGGATATCAGCCTGGGTCGGTAACACAAACTTGTGCTGGTAGACTTCTGATGCCCCTTTTGTCCTTTATCCAGCCTTTTTATCTGGTGGCTCCCTCAAGTCTCGAAGCTCACCCTCCAGTATCCTCCCGACGGCATTATGAAGGCTGCGGGGAAGTGGAAACTGGATGGGCCAGTGGGAGGCAAGGGTCTAAGGGACACAATGCAGGGACAGGTTCCAATGGGCCTAACCTGGCTACCTCCGTGCCTCACCAATTACCTCCCGTACAGCCCTCGGTACCCTTGGACTAGGTCTGTTGTTCACAGGTGTCAGGTGTGCATTGGGGAGTGAATGGTGAGCTTTGTCAGGGCTGGTGATAACATAACCATGAGCCGCTGTGGTGCTTGACAACCCACTTCACTCACCACACTCCCGAACTGCTGCAGCCCCTTCCCTTGATCCTATGCTGCTGCTGCCTCCCTGCAGTCTCTCTCACTGATCTTGACTCTCCCACTGCTCCTACCACTCTCACGCTCTGTCAATTGCTGTGACATAATTCCAGCCATGACTGTGTTGGTGTGGCCGTTTCCTAGCTGCTCAACTTTCATGTGCTCAAGAGGCCTGCTTGCTGAGGCCCAAGTACTGCTCACTACCAAGGGGAGCAAGCTTCATGTGCTCAAAGGGCCACACTGTGTATTGTGTAGTTTCCACTAATCAGTAGGAACTGTGCTTTTGCAGATAACATGAACTTAAGATGGTGCCAGACAGATTCCATGCATCACCGCAGGATATGTTGTCCCTTGGAACAACTAGCTCACTGTGACACCATTAGTCCCCCTAAACTTAGACAGGGAGCAAACTGTTCTGGCAACTACTGAACATGATAACCCTTTTCCCTCAGAAATAGCTATTACAGACTTAGATATTTAACTCAGTCACTCGTGCTCTCTTCAGCTCAGAGAAATATACAAAAAATACACCAAGGGGTGTTTTTCAAAATTTATTGAACTGTAGGGATTCTTGTATAGAAAATATGTGCTGCAATGATTAATAAACAGAAGCAGACAAAAGTTATAATGAGTGTCAAAACAGTGAATAAATCGAAGAGTTCCAACATCTTGTTGAGACAGTTCATATATGCATACTCATACAGTATTTATGACAATCTAGCATACACCTATGATGCAAACCCTAACCTACGTGTCTAGGGTATGAAATGTGTGGTCTGCCAAGATATCCCCTTCCAGATGATCTAAACACTTTACCTGGTGGGTAAGAGTGTAGGACCCCAAGTTGGTCACGAACTGGACACCCCTCATTGAGATGTCAGTCAGCTGTTAGGCAAAAGCTTCAGCATGCAGGGACCCCTCGAAGTCAGCAGAAGTGTCTCCTCTGATTGTATTCAGAAACAAAAGGATATATATATATATATATATATATATATATATATATATATATATATATATATATATATATATATATATATATCTATAGAAAAGGGCATCCTGTCCTCGTGCCCATGATTGTGTTCAGGGTTCCTATTGTTTTTGTTCCATAGATAGCTGCATCGCCATATGGACGTAATAACAAACACATTTGTACCATGCCCGTGAAGGCCATTCACAAAATACCAAGTCAGCCTGATAGTCTTCTCACAAAGTTCTTTTGTGTCAGCAAGGTCGGTGTTTCTTAGAAACTAACCCAAGTGTCACAAATGCTGATGTGTGGCAAATTTCGATGTGACAAAGGGAAGGCAACTTTAGGAAAGAACAGTGTACATGTAAATTGGCACTATTTCCTACCAGGCCTAACCCGGGCATATGACATGTGGAGGCCTAGTATTACCCACCATCCTGAAAGGTAGGTGGCGTTGGAATCACGTATGTTAAAAATCCTCTGAAATTCACTGAGAATTCTACATTTGTAGGACAGTTATGGTTGCAAAACAAAACTGAAAAACACTGGACGTTCGCCAGTTATGGTTCAGTAAACTACCCTTGACTGGCATCACAATCTTGCACAGCTTATGACCCCACATATCACATCATTCAATGTCATCACTAAATAACATCACTGATGTTGATCCAGCGTGGCTAATATAAATTTTTCCTTTACGACCCTAACCCAGAAAAACACCTACACAACCTTGATCACTTGAAACTTATGTCGGTGGGGCCCATAACACCGCATACATACATTCATTCAATCTCTGGATTAAACGCAAAGGAAAATGAGCTGCTGGACAAGCGGGATACCTTATTAAAAACGACAGAATTATAACCTATACATTATATACATTAACTTCGGATCCTGTCGGTTTTAAACATTAAGGCACTCCGCTATTCTGTCGATGGACCAACTAGTAGAATTAGTTGATGTGATTAAGACCAGCTCAATCACAATTAAAACCTTTGACATTTATAAATCACAATTTTATTTAAAGAACCACAGACTCATTTTAGAGTTAGAATATAGGGGCATATTAGCAATGCCTGGCGATAATTATCGCAAAGCGCAATTAGCGCTTGGATAATTATCGCCAGGCATCGCCGGTTTCTATCGCGGAGTTAGCGTGCAATCAGCAATGCTAATCTCCAAAGCGATAGAAACCTTGAAGAAGCAGTGTGAATATCGCCTGAAAACAGGCGATATTCACACTGTTCCCAGTTTCAGCTTGCTGATAGTGCGAGGGGATTTAGCCATGTAATCCACCTCTCATTGGATTACATGGCTAAGTCAGGGTGGGACCAGGTGTTAGCAAACCAGCGCTAAACGTGTTAGGGCTGGTTCGCTAATCACCGCCCCTGCCTCGCTGATAGGCGTTAGCGACCTCAGTGACTGTTTCCAGTCGCTGTTAGGTGGGGAATGCCTACTTTGCATGCCATTAGCGATAAATATCGCTGGCATGCAAAGCGGCACCCAACCCGGTCGCTATCGCCTACAAGCTGTCGCTAACAGCAGTTAGCAACAGCTTGTTGATAAGGCGATAATATTATCGTCGCTTTAGCGGGAAAAAGTCCCGCTAAAGTGGCGATAATCGCCTTGCTAATATGCCCCATAGTTTTATCTAAACTTCTTCAAGCAAATAAGTAAACTTCTTTATTAAGTAAAACATTTAGAAATATCAATAAACATTTAAGAAAGATTTTTAGGAAAGGATGGAAAAATACTCATTACCCTCAGCCATAGGGCGATGACAAGAATGGTTCACCAAAGGAAGATGAACCGCAGAACACAGGATAGGACTCCCAAACTGACTGACTGTCCCGCTAACCTCCTCGGACGCAATCACCTCCCGGACAAATTCCCGCAACGATCTCGTTCCTTCCCCAGTCAAAGTTCAAAGTCCAAAATGACAGAGTCTCTCGCAGCATCAAGGCGGAAAAATGAAAAGCACGTTTTTTCACAACGTAAGAGCAGACTCTCTTATACCCTATTCTCTGGCTCACTACACTCAAAAGTTGCAATCCTTAGGGGCAGAAATCACGCTAATTGGTCCATTGGAGGGGTGGTGATGGTCACCTCGTCGCCCTCCTTGTTCAAACCGGTTTGAGGACAATAAAGCACACAATAAGTCTCATGATCACGGTGTCCAAAAGTAGTCCAATTTGTTAATCCATTTTGTAACAATCTTTGATGGTCACATATTAGTTCATCCCCTGTCGCTCGATTTTCCCATCCGTTCCCAGGCATCTATGCTGAACTCTTGGCACGATCCTTATTACAGGTCAGACTGGCCTTGACATCTCTCACTCCGGGCTCAGGCCGCATACACGTGACTAAAGCATTCACACTGAGCCTGCGCGGGGGCCATCTTATTCAGCGCACGCGATCTCGTCCTTTCCAGCGGCCATTTTCGGTGCATGGCCTAGCAGGCCCGAACGAAACTAATATAAGAACAAACACAATAGAAATTAAAACATAGAAAATAAGCCTTTCTGTTTAAGACCCGCTATTCTAATGACCCGTGTTAGATGTTACCTAGCAGAAGCGACATTTAAAGCCATTTTACTTACCACCTGCATTCTTTGCCACAATACAATTCTACTATGCAACACAAATCATGCAATTCACCCTACTTACTACGCAAATCACAATACTCACGTTAATTAGCTTCACATTTGTAAATAAATTAGATTTTGCAACATTTAGCAAGTTGCCCACGTGTACTGTTTAATTAAAAGTGCATTTTGTTGATTAGTCCATGCATTTCAAACGGTTCGTATCATTAATCGTTATGGGGTCATTAATTTCCAAGGGTACAAAAAAATATTTCGTTTCTCTTGCTCCATCAATTCCCCCTTTGGTGATTTTTAACATCACCACTAAAACCTATCCCTACAAAATTTTATCAGATAAATGTTTCTTGTCCACTTGCATTTGTTAATTTAGACAATCGTGTTCTTTTCATCTTGTCTTTTAGACCTTTTGTACATGTTCTCTTTAAACTCTTCCAATTCGATCTCTCCCATCTCCCGTTCTCTTTCTTTATTTTTCTCATTTTCTCTTTTTGCTTTATTTTGTCTTTTTCTTCTTTTAACACACACATATGCTAATCTTAAAATTAATATTATTACTATTACTAAGACAATTGGAATTAGTATTTTCACAATTAAAGAACTACCTATTTCAGTGAACCATTTCTTTATTGAGGAAAAACCCTTACCAAGTTTCTCCCAAGCACCTTCAACCTCCAGTGGGGCAATTTCTTTATGCAAATCAGTAATGTTCTTTATATACTTCTGTATATTCTCACTTTTGTCTGGAATGTAAGTGCAACAATGTTGTACCTTCAGCATTCCACAAACTCCACCCTCTTTTGCCAAAAGAATGTCAAGGGCAAGTTGATTTTGCATTACCATAGCTCTCATGGCAACCATTTTGGTATTTCCCATCAAGAACCCTCCAGCAGTATTCGTTGATAAACGATCCACTACTGTAGACAATTTCCGAATCTTGTATGAATTCAAAGATATACCCACTGCTGGTATCAATGCTCCAAAAATGTCACCTATTATCTCTGAGAAGCTTTCCCTTCTCCTATGGGTTAATGGTTTACCTATCTCGTGAATTCCTTTCGTTCCCCTTTCCACATGAAAAATCTTTGGAAAGACCAGGCCTAAATAGCATGTTCCATACCAATGGTCCGGCAACCTATAATATGCTCGGTTTCCACAAATATAACAGATCCCTGGAAATACTGGATCTTTTCCTCCTTTGAATCCCCATCCCCCTAGAATTTTGTATGTATCTCGGCACTCACTAGAACCCACGAAATAGTTATCATACATAGTGTTATCTCTACTAATACATAATTTTCCCTGTTGGGGCCAATCTAAAACCATAGCTGCATTTGTTTCACCCTTGTCATAACTTCCCTCTTCGAACGCCCAAGGTGGGGTTTTTGTCTTTTCTCCTGTTGCTTTTCTTTGAAACTTAACCCTTCGGTCTTCTACCATATCTAAGAAAACCTTTTCTTCCTTTCTTAACCTACAGGTAAGATTGTGTCTAAATGCATTTCCTAACGTTAATTCCTTTGTTTCTAAGAAAAATTCTCAAAAAATCTTTGCAACTTTCACCTTATTTAGCTCAGGGACTACGGGAACTTTAGCAAAAATAGCATCTGTGTCAGTGTAGTAATATTCTAATTTACCTGTTTTGTAAAATAAACTAGTTAAAACACTACAAGTTATTCCATACGTCAAAGGAAGGTGATGATACGTCACACCTTCTGTTACAGACGCAGGTAACTGCATACAGACATAACAATCTCTCACATCCATTGTCTCTACATATTCATATAAAAGTTTGGTGAAGACATTCTTGGAGAAATCAGTTATTGACTTATCCCTATGAAATTCAGTACTATCTACCAGTATTGCAGTGTTCTTTATGTTAGATTTCTTGTCACTATTCGTGTCATTTGTGATTGCAGATGTATTTTCTCCAACTAATCTAAGTGGAATTATTATTGCTAAAATGAACCAAATAAGCATCAGAAAACCTGTACAATAAAAACACATTCTACACCATCTACGGAAAAACTCACATCTAGATCTTCTATTCTCAGTGTCTACCATGTTTAAAATATAATCTAATTATATGTACAGAAAATGTTTTTCCACACCTCAGAATGACTTTTCTGCCGTTCTACCCTTTAACCAGTTTCTTTTGGTGGTCTTTTCAGTCTTTCAGAAATTTTTCTTGTCTTTTTCAGTTTGTGTGTCTAGTCCGGTTTTCTTTTCTCCTCTTTATCAGTTCGTGTGTCAAGTCCGGTTTTCTTTCTTTGCCTTTCAGGATTGGAACAGTTCACTCTCACCCACTTGTTCACAGTCTTTGTCTGGGTTCTCGTGACTGCTATCCACTTTGATGTCAGGCAGTGCTATGTATACCCATTCAGGTGACTTGTATTTCAAGTTAGGCCTTTTCACTCTTTTTGGTCTCTGCAACAGTCTTTTATTTGTTTCTCTTTGTCTTTTCTGACTTGTTATTTCATTTACTTGTTCTGCCATGTCTTGGTTCAAATTTATTATCTTATATCTCAGTCTTTTGATTTCGTTGGGCCAATTGTCTCCTTTTCTTGGCCTTTTCAGTTCACTTTCTTTTTCTCCTCGTTCCGTTCTCCAAGTTCTTTTTCTTGGTCCTATTCTTTGCCTTCTTTCTTCTTCACTTTCTTCAGATTCTGTCTCAGATCTCACTTCACTTCCTCTAACTTTGAACTTTATGATCTCAGTTTCTTTGTCTGACTCTGAATCTTCTTGTGTTTCTTCTGCTTGAAATTCTGAGTCTAATCCTCCTCGTGTTTCTTCCGCAATTTCCCCAATCTCTCTATCTGAATCTAAATTTTCTTGAGTTACCTCTATAATTTCCGGAGGAATTTCCCCAAAGCTTGTACTTGGCTGTTCACTGTCACTGTCTCTTGGTTCAGTTTCTCCTGTTTCAATATCAATTCTTTTGTTTTCGGATTCTTCCTTTTGCCTTTCACTGGATTCAGGTTGGTCTGCTTCAGATGCCGAACTGGTATCTGATATCTCCAGATGTCGACTTACAGGTCGAGCGTCAGGATCTGGAACTCTGATTGTTTCAGTTTCTTCTTCAGTTGTTGAACTGGTACCTGATTTTTCCAGATGTCGACTTACAGGTCGAGCTTCAAGATCTGGAACTCTGTTTGTTTCAGTCTCTGCTTCAGATGCTGAGCTGGTATCTGATATTTCCAGATGTCGACTTACAGGTCGAGCTTCAGGATCTGGAACTCTGATGGTATGACTGGCATGAATCCAATTTTTCACACCTGCACACTTTACTGCAGTTGTTGTCACCAGGATCACTTGACGTGGCTTATCCCAGCGTGGAACCAAGCAATTTCTTCTTCTGTGGACTTTTATGCGGATCCAGTCTCCTGGACTCAGATCATGAGCTGGTTTTCTTTCAAGAGTGGTCGCATCCGGCCCAACCTGATGAAACACAGAATGCACCACATCAGCCAATCCTTTGCAGTAGTCCAATACGAGATCATCAGTTATAGTCAGCAGTTTGTTGACAGGTACGTGTGCTTGTCTCATTGCTCGTCCCATGATTATTTCATGAGAACTCAGACCTGTTTTTCTGTCAAGTATGCTTCTTGCGCTCATTAGCACCAGTGGTAAAGCATCGGGCCATTTGAGTCCTGTGGCTTGACACATTTTCCCTAACCTATTCTTTATTGTGCCATTTACTTGTTCTACCACTCCAGAAGCCTCTGGTCTATAGGCACAATGCAGCTTCTGTTGAATGTCCAGTGCTTCACATATCAGTTGGATGATTTCATTCTGGAAATGCGTTCCTCTATCTGTTTCTATCGTTACTGGAAAACCATATCTAGGAATGAATTCTCTCAGTAGGAGCTTAGCTACAGTAACTCCATCATTCCTTCTTGTCGGATAGTGCTCCACCCAACGAGGAAACAAACAGACGACCACCAGGACATACCTCAATCTGTTACTTGGGGGGCATTTCAATAAAATCTAATTGCATTCTGGTAAAAGGACTTCCTTCACGTCCTATTGTTCTCAAACTCACTACTGTCTTCCTTCCAGGATTTATCTGTTGGCATATAAGGCATCTTTGACAAAGGCTTTCAGCTATAGCCCTAAACTTTGGGTTGTACCAGGTCTGTTTGAAAAGTCTGATCATGACATCCCTACCAATGTGTGCCTGTCCATGGTACATCCGTGCCATGTTAGAGATCATGCTATCAGGCATAACTGGTCTTTCATCCCTGTAAACCCACACTTCATTTCCTCTCTTTGTCTGCAACCTGCTTTTATCCAGCCATCTTTTTCCTCATCACCTGCCTCTTCCAGCAATTGTTTTACCTCATCCCATGTTTCAACTGGGTTAGTAAACAGCAAGGGACATGAAACATTTTCTTTTTCCCTTCTCCGATTCATTGAGGTCATATTTCTGGCACAATATTGAGCTAATTCATCAGCAAAATTGTTACCCACTGCAATGTAATCAGTTCAGTTTTTGTGAGCAGCGCATTTTACCACAGCAATCTGTTTAGGCAGCTGTATCGCCTCAAGCAGCTTCTTCACAAACTCACCATTCCTAATAGGAGACCCCGAAGAAGTCAAGAATCCCCTCTGGGACCAGATTTGTCCAAAATCATGGACCACCCCGAAGCCATACTGGCTATCCGTGATCACAGTAATTCGGAAATTCTTTCCCAGTTTGCAAGCACGAATCAGAGCAATTAGCTCAGCATATTGGGCTGAACGTATTCCTCTCAAACAAGATGCTTCCATTATGGTTGCCACCGTACACACAGCATATGAAGCACTTAAAACTCCTTCATTTGTCCTCAGGCATGACCCGTCAACAAACATCACATAATCTGACTCTTTTAGAGGTTCATCCCTGATATCAGGGTGAGGCTTTGTGCAAAATTCAAGCACACACAAACACTTATGATCAACATCATCTTTGACTTTTGCATTTACTTCATCTGGCAGTGAAGTGGAAGGATTCATACTCGTGCATCTTACAATGGTTACATTGTCTGCACCCAAGATCACTTTTTCATACCTAGTCAGCCGACTATGTGTCATGAATTGGGTTTTTGTTCGGGTCAGAAGGATTTCAACTGAATGTGGGACATATACTCTCAAAGGATATCCCATCACAATGCCTTCACTTTGTTCCAGACTCACACAAGTAGCAGCTACTGCTTTCAGACATCCAGGCAACGCCTTTGCTACCGGGTCTAAAACAGCTGAAAAATAGGCTATTGGTCGTTTCATTTTTCCATGCCTTTGCACTAATACTGAAAGTGCACATCCGTCTCTCTCGCTACAATACAGCTCAAATTCTTTCTCATAATCAGGCATTCCCAATGCTGGTGCCTCACACAAACTTGTTCTCAGTTCCTTGAAAGCCTTCATTTCCTCCTCATCCAATGCAATCGGATCTTTGACATCCCTCTTTGTCAATCGCTGTAAAGGTTTTGCAATCAATGAAAACCCACTTATCCACTGTCGGCAATAACCAACCATTCCAAGGAACATTGTCACCTCTCTTTGTGTCATTGGGGCTCTCATTCCTTTGATAATCCTTATCCTTTCTGTTGTCACTTTTCGCATCCCTTTCTCAATCTTATGACCTAAGTACTGTACTTCCTGTTGACAAAATTGCAGTTTTGATGGGGACACCTTGTGTCCTCCTTCTGCCAAATGATTCAGTAAAGCAATTGTGTCCGTAACACATGCTTCTCTGGTCTTTGATGCCACTAGTAGGTCATCAATATATTGGACCATCACAGATTTTTCAGGCATTTTAAAACTTTCTAAAGATTTCTTCAGAATTTGATTAAAAATAGAATGACTTTCAGAATACCCTTGAGGAATTCGGCACCATGCCAAAATACGCTCTCCAAACCGAAATGCAAATATTGGCTGGCTGTCAGGGTGCAATGGAATAGAGAAAAATGCATGGCACAAATCAATAACTGTATACCATTCTGCATCATGAGGGATTTGATACAGTATTACAGCAGGGTTTGGCACAATGGGGCAGCAAGGAATAACAATTTTGTTTACCTTTCTCAAATCTTGTACTATTCTATATGTTCCATTTGGCTTTTTCAATCCCATTATCGGAGAATTACATGGACTGCTCATTATTTCTCTCAAAATTCCTTGTTCAATCATCTTATTAATTACAGGTGTTATTCCTTCAATAATTTCTGGTGTTAATTTGTTCTGCGGGGTATTTGGGTAATTCGTTCCCTCTTTTACAGTAATTTTTACAGGATCAACTTCTCTCATTAGTCCAATATCTTCGCCTGTGAAATCCCACACATCAGACCTGACTATTCCTTTCAATTCAATAGGGATTTTCTCCGCATCAAACACAGGAAACATATCATTCACTCCTGGTTCTAGTTCTGCCATTGTCATTTTATACAGAACATCATCATCTGGTGTCTGGAAAGCAATACCAGCTAGGGTACAATAGATGGTACAATTCATTTTGCAAAGCAGATCGCGTCCTAATAAATTTACAGGACTACAATCACACACCACAAAGCGATGCATATCTTTGAATGGACCAATTTCCACCTCTTTTGGTTTCGTAAGAGGGGTTTTAATCTGCCTGTTTGAAACACCTACAACTTGGATATATTCTCCTGAGAGAGGAAGTTTTGGAATTTCCACTGATCTAACAGTAGAACGGGTAGCACCAGTGTCCACAAGGAATGTAACATTTACACCATCCACATTTCCATCCACAAATGGACCTGACTGATCTACCTCTAGAGTTGCACCAAGCATGCACTCCTCTTCCTCTCCTAGGCACCGTCATAAGCTTTCATCCGATTCTTCTCCATCCTGCCATAACCAATACTGCGAAACTGCAGCTGCGGCTGCAATTTTGTTACCTGCTCTCCTCCGTAGAATCCTGCCTCTGTACTGTATCTTTGAGGATTTACACTCTTTGGAAGAGGTGGTTGCGGCACCTGACACTGTTGAGTAACTGTTTAAACACAAAAGAGCTGCTCCCAGTGGGGTAGTCTATGTGCAATGTATCTAAATTAGTGAGTGTAGGTGTCTCACAAAAAGTGAAGGACTGGTCTCACACACCACCTGGTGTCATGCTTCATCATAGACCAGTCCTCGCCCTCTGAAAACATGGTTTGATAGAGGGCGGGCATACACCTGACGACAGGGATGCACTTCTAAACTAAGTGGGGGCCCTTATAAAGAAAAGTGAGTTAAAAAGCCATTCCAGATGTCAAATTAATTTAATATTAGCCGGCATCTGTATGGTATTAAAATATAAAGTGATCGGTGCACTGGGGATATTATTGTCCCCTCACCGATATCAATATGGTCAACATGTTTCTGCCAAGAGGCCCAGAGGGGTCCGCGGCATTCATCAGGACCTAAGTGATAGATTTGAGGGCTCCACTCTTACCAAAATTATGGTGAGAGGACATCCACTGTGTGGGGTGACAGGATCACACCCCACTAAAAATGGCCTTTGTATTTAGCGCCCTAGACTTGGGACAAGGAGGGTGAGGGCGGGAGACCTCTTTTGGTCCAACGCTGATCTTTCTCTGTGGACCTGTAATTCTTAGTGTTATCAAAAGGAGAGCAATTAATTATGGGCTTTCTCCCTGAGCACTCTGAAGGTGTCTTGTCCCAGATGCCATGGTCGACGCGTTTCCAACCCCGCAACCATTATGGGGTTTTCATCAGGACCGACGCGTTTCCAACGTCGCAACCATTATGGGGTTTTCATCAGGACCTGGATGTGGTAGTGTCTGGTTTCTGAAGCTCATGCCGGTTCCAACAAATGAGGCTGTGGTCCCACAGCCCATAATTAATTGCTCTCCTTTTGATAACACTAAGAATTACAGGTCCCAGAGCTGTACACACAGGTCCTGGCTGGGAACACTACTGTAGCTTCAGAGTTGCACAAAGGGAGGTCAGCAATCTATATTTTGCCTGGAAACAAGCCAGCTGCACAGAGAAAGATCAGCGTTGGACCAAAAGAGGTCTCCAGCCCTCACAATCCTATGGGGCACCTTGTCCCAAGTCTAGGGCGCTAAATACAAAGGCCATTTTTAGTGGGGTGTGATCCTGTCACCCCACACAGTGGATGTCCTCTCACCATAATTTTGGTAAGAGTGGAGTCCTCAAATCTATCACTTAGGTCCTGATGAATGCCGCGGACCCCTCTGGGCCTCTTGGCAGAAACATGTTGACCATATTGATATCGGTGAGGGGACAATAATATCCACAGTGCACCGATCACTTTATATTTTAATACCATACAGATGCCGGCAAATATTAAATTAATTTGACATCTGGAATGGCTTTTTAACTCACTTTTCTTTATAAGGGCCCCACTTAGTTTAGAAGTGCATACCTGTCGTCAGTGTATGCCCGCCCTCTATCAAACCATGTTTTTAGAGGGCGAGGACTGGTCTATGATGAAGCATGACACCAGGTGGTGTGTGAGACCAGTCCTTCACTTTTTGTGAGACACCTACACTCACTAATTTAGATACATTGCACATAGACTACCACACTGGGAGCAGCTCTTTTGTGTTTAAACATTTATGTTGGAGGCTGCTGACTCCCAGTACCCCGTGCCTCTAGTTCCCTTACCCCAGATATATTCTGGGTGTTGTGGTTACACTGTTGAGTAACTACCTGCGGCTGTTGCGTTTGTTGGTAACTCACCTCATTCTGCACCTGTGGATTCAATGGTTGATTTTCGGCATTAACTTTCGGAGGAAATTTACACTCGTTTCTCCAGTGCCCTAATTTTCCGCAATTATGACATGGCCATTTCTTTTTAGCTTCTTCTATACTCATCTGACCTTTTCCCTTACCAATATTCGGTTTGGACTTGGTCTGTCCTGCATCATTAGACTGATTATTCATCTGAGCTTCTTGATTTTCTGCGACCTTTACTTGTGGCCCCATTGCCTTTTCCTTGAGTTTACGCTGTCTACACTCAATATCATCACTACAATATTTTGCATACCGTAATACCTCATCTACTGTGCTATTCTGCCAACATAACATATGCTGCTTAATCATCTCACTTATCTCAGGTCTCAATCCATACACAAATCTATACACAAAATGACTCATGTCCTTTTCACTCAAATTCTCATAACCACTATACTGCTTGAAAACCAAAAGCAACCTCTCATAGTAGGCATGTACAGACTCCTTACTCTCCTGAGTTGTTCTATCAATCTTTACCCAGTCCGTTTCTTTTGGTGGAATCTTATTTTTCAGAAATGTGATTGCCTGTTCATATTTTCTCATTACTTCTGAACCTAGGGCTCCTGTTTTTGCATCTCTAGGATATTCTTCCTTCAGCCAGTCAATTGTAATTTTACACTCTGTCCATAAATCTGCAGGAACAACAATCTCAAACAGTCCATCCAAATCTTCCCACAATACCTTTGAAACTTTTACAAACCTTTCTACCAGTCTATACCATTCTACAGGTTTCTCTCTCAATCTTGGAAAATCATTTGTAAATGACAATATATCTTGTCTGGACCATGGGACATGTACATAACTTCCACCTGGAGTTTCTCTTATTGGACATTCTATTACTGTTAGTTCTTTCTCTTTTACTGGAAAAGCCAATGATGCTTTATCAGTTGTTCCCTCCTTTCTCCTTATCCACCTACTTCTCCACTTGTCTACATCTCCCCATTTTCTCAGTAACACAATCAGTTCTTTTATCTGTGTTAGTCGTCCTGAAGTGTTCAGATTTTCTATGTCCTTTTCACTAAAATCTACCCTGTACGGTTTCTGCAATCCTCTAATTTTTCCAAATTCTACTCCTAGTTCGTTCGCTGTCTCTTCCAATTTTTCATGCAAGTTCCTAGCTCTCCAAGTGAGGCTTTTACACATAAACATTAATTCATCATCTTGATATGACTTCAATCGATCTGTACCAATAGTCCCTAGAATCAATTCCTCCATATCTATCTTTAATCTGACCGCATCCAAAGGTTGTGGTTCAGCATCCTTTTTCTGCAAGCTCCTCGCCCAATCATTTAATTCCTCTGCAGTCGGACCCACAGGGGTTTTATTTACTTCTTCCCAATTTACACTTCTCTCCGGAGTTTCAATTCCTGACTCAGTTCCCATAGGAATCCTATTTATCGGACTCTCATTAATTGTCAAATTTACAGGTGGACTTGACCTAAATGGACCAACAGAATCTTCTTTCTCTCTATTTTCTAGAATTATCCCTTCTCTTACTTTTTGCATACTGGAATTTAATGGAATTGTTAAGGAGTGTTCATCTATCTTTTGATTTTCAAATACTGGGATTACTGGCCCTATAGTTACTGGCACAGTCACAGCTTCAATATTCTTTGTCAGTTCTCTTATCTTTTCAGTCAACTCTCTTGTGGTTCTGGCTAATTCAGCTGTATTACCATTATCATGTTTCACAGTCTGTGGTGCTTCTAGTTTATTTAATGGATTATTTATCTCAGACAATCGTTCAGGGCTTTGGTTTCTTACAGTTTCCATTGACGGTGCATTTGGTGTCACCACCACAGAATCGTGTTGATATGGAGGGGGTCTTTTATTTAAAATGTCCTCCAGAAACTCATCCTCTGTGTCGCTAACTCCATACCCATATCTCTCTGTTACTGCATGCTTCTTTTTCTCCGTACACTTTTTCCCTGTAAATTCTTCAACTGTTCTAACAGGAAACATGCCATCCGTCATGTTAGCATACCGCCATCGTCTCATCCTGTCTTCATGATTCAAACCCCATACTCTTCCATGAATTAAACTATAATTCTTTGCACTTCTGTGTCTTTCCCTTTCATACATCTCATCTTCCCATTCACCTAAGGCTTCGAACTGTGTCGGTCTAGGTCTCGGTTCAAGTCTCATCATCTTTTCTCTCAAATTTCGAAGTACCGCTGTGCTAAACGAACCATTTTCTGGAAATGCCAATACACCATCGTCTTTGGTATACTTCGCCCAATTTTCCAACCAAATGCAAGTATGATAGCCATATTTCAACATCATATGAGATGCTGGCATTTTCGGCGGAGGAAGTACTTCTCCTTCCCTAGTCACAACCTTCTTATCTTTCTTAAAGACATTTTTAAGCTTCGCAAACCATGACGGTTTCTCTCTACCATACTCATTTTAATAAGCCATATTTCACTGTTCTTTTTCCCAAAACAAATTCACGCAACTCTTCACCAATCGGTTCTTTCTACTGCTCGGCTATTCGGACCTATCCCAGCGCGTCTCACACCAACGCACCAATCAGAAAGCTTTTACGTCACTCTCACACTAACCTATCCCAGCGCATCTCACACTAACGCACCAATCAGGAAGCTCTTCGTTCTTCCACAACTGGCCAATACCAGCGCGGTTTTTGTTGACGTCAGTTCTACTCCTGCTTCTACTGACCCCTCCTTTACAAAATTTATCGGCACTTTTCTTAACTTTTTCCTTTTAACTAAATCGATTAGTTACAACGTAAAACACATTACCATTGTCTGTTTTCTCTAAACAAAAGAGATAGTTTATTCTAACTTACAAGAATACTGTTTCGTTCGATAAGTTTAGCACTTCCCTCTACCTTACCCTTCTCTCAAGCAAGAGGTAAAACCGTTTCTCTGGGGATAAAACACATGTGGAGACTACACTGCTCCTGAGAATTAAGGCCAAAGTTTCACAAGAGAACCTGTTGCTGTTTCACTCATATGTAATTCGTACATGAAATTTCCCTAACATAACACAATCCTGTGTTATCACCAATTTTGAAATCAGACAATGCACAATTCCATGTGACTTCTCTTGCCACACGTGTCCACTTCCTACTTCCCAGAAGCTTCAAAATTCTGACTTACACATAACGTAATACAAACTCAACATAGAGTGTTAGACACAAAAAATCAATAATCACCAAACTAATCTATAGAAACCATAACTCTGCTACAAAGAAATCTGATCCAGCGCGGCTAATATAAATTTTTCCTTTACGACCCTAACCCAGAAAAACACCTACACAACCTTGATCACTTGAAACTTATGTCGGTGGGGCCCATAACACCGCATACATACATTCATTCAATCTCTGGATTAAACGCAAAGGAAAATGAACTGCTGGACAAGCGGGATACCTTATTAAAAATGACAGAATTATAACCTATACATTATATACATTAACTTCGGATCCTGTCGGTTTTAAACATCAAGGCACTCCGCTATTCGGTCGATGGACCAACTAGTAGAATTAGTTGATGGTGATTAAGACTAGCTCAATCACAATTAAAACCTTTGACATTTATAAATCACAATTTTATTTACAGAACCACAGACTCATTTTAGAGTTAGAATATAATTTTATCTAAACTTCTTCAAGCAAATAAGTAAACTTCTTTATTAAGTAAAACATTTAGAAATATCAATAAACATTTAAGAAAGATTTTGAGGAAACGATGGAAAAATACTCATTACCTTCAGCCATAGGGCGATGACAAGAATGGTTCACCAAAGGAAGATGAACCGCAGACCACAGGATAGGACTCCCAAACTGACTGACTGTCCCGTTAACCTCCTCGGACGCAATAACCTCCCGGACAAATTCCCGCAACGATCTCGTTCCTTCCCCAGTCAAAGTTCAAAGTCCAAAATGACAGAGTCTCTCGCAGCATCAAGGTGGAAAAATGAAAAGCAAGTTTTTTCACAACGTAAGAGCAGATTCTCTTATACCCTATTCTCTGGCTCACTACACTCAAAAGTTGCAATCCTTAGGGGCAGAAATCATGCTAATTGGTCCATTGAAGGGGTGGTGATGGTCACCTCGTCGCCCTCCTTGTTCAAACCGGTTTGAGGACAATAAAGCACACAATAAGTCTCATGATCACGGTGTCCAAAAGTAGTCCAATTTGTTAATCCATTTTGTAACAATCTTTGATGGTCACATATTAGTTCATCCCCTGTTGCTCGATTTTCCCATCCGTTCCCAGGCATCTATGCTGAACTCTTGCCACGATCCCTATTACAGGTCATACTGGCCTTGACATCTCTCACTCCGGGCTGAGGCCGCATACACGTGACTGGAGCATTCACACTGAGCCTGCGCGGGGGCCATCTTATTCAGCGCACGCGATCTCGTCCTTTCCAGCAGCCATTTTCGGAGCAAGGCCTAGTAGGCCCGAACGAAACTAATATAAGAACAAACACAATAGAAACTAAAACATAGAAAATAAGCCTTTCTGTTTACCACCCGCCATTCTAATGACCCGTGTTAGATGTTACCTAGCGGAAGCGACATTTAAAGCCATTTTACTTACCACCTGCATTCTTTGCCACAATACAATTCTACTATGCAACACAAATCATGCAATTCACTCTACTTACTACGCAAATCACAATACTCACTTTAATTAGCTTCACATTTGTAAATAAATTAGATTTTGCAACATTTAGCAAGTTGCCCACGTGTACTGTGTAATTAAAAGTGCATTTTGTTGATTAGTCCTTGCATTTCAAACGGTTAGTATCATTAATCGTTATGGGGTCATTAATTTCCAAGGGGTACAAAAAAATATTTTGTTTCCCTTGCTCCATCAATGTCATCTCAAAGGACATCATAGATGATATCTCTGATTGCATCACCCATGATACTGATGTTCATATTACACTACAATCCCTTTAAAAGTTTAAAAACAGGAACTCGGAAAAAAGTGTTGACGGTCATATACAGCATAGGATTTCTTTCTGTACAGGAACAGGTGCATGGATTTGACAAATTGTAGTCAATGGAGGCAACTTCTAGTGAAAACATAAGGTGCAGGAATTGGCTACCAAAAAAGGTGGGGCGTAGGCAATAATCCTTGCTCCACACAGTAAAGGCTGTGTCCAGCTGTTGTTGGTTATTGAGAGATGATTCATTCAGGTTCTGGCATAAAGCCAAACTGTTGTTAGTCACCTCTATTAACAGTCAAAGCTTGTATGCTGCAGGGAGTACCTTGTGTAAAGTGGGAGTTTAGCAGATGTGAATGGATAGGAGCAGGACTTTACTGAAGATTATGCTTTAGTGCTCAAAGCTCAAGGATGTACACTTTAAGGGTGAGCCAATCAGATGGCTTAGCTTGTGGTGTAGATGGTGCCTAAGGCTAAACTCAGTTGTGCACAGCTGAGGACTGTGTAGTGTGTGTTAATCAACTGTAAAGGACTGTCTATAGAGCTTGGCTAATGGCATAAACTCAGTGATCAAACTTTGCTGCACGTTGCCAAAGGGTTGGCTACTCACAGAGAACTGGCCACAGAACTGGCCTAGTGCCTAACTCCCTATGCCTATGACCAATGGCAGTGTTTTGGAATAATTTAATGATTTAATCAGTGATATCATCAGTGAAGTCATCAACAATGTCATTTTAAATGTCATCAGTGATGTCATAAATTATGTAATTTTACATGTGATAAGTGATGTAATATGTTGGGTCATAAGCCGTGCACACCGGGGTGCGAATTATGGTTCTTTTTGCTGGTATATATATATATATATATATATATATATATATTCACTGAAAAAACCATAGGTTTCAGGGACGTTATAGTTAGTTGGACATTTCACTCATACAAAACCAGGGAAATTCGGCCGTTATAGTTAGTTGAGCTAACTATAACTCGCGCCCCCGCAATGCACTGCTGATGACGTCACATATTACATCATATAACCTATGGTTTTTTCAGTGAATTTCAAAGGTTTTTTAAATGCTAATTTCTAACTATGCCTATAGAGGTAGGACATGTGCAGAAAGAGTAAGAAAGGCGCAGAAAGAAGCAAGAGAAATGCAGAAAGAGGCAACAGAACTCCAGAAAGATGAATAAAAGTGCAGAAAGAAGCAAGAGATATGCAGAAATAACCAACAGAGGTGCAGAAAGAGGCCTTGTTGCAAAGTCATCCTGTGCCCCCAACTTTTTGCTGACTGGTACTGGTGGTAATTGACTGACTAATCAGGCCCGGAGCCAGTGCTATGCTGAAAGACACTTAGAATACAGTGAAAACACCTACATACATTAGGTACACTATGGGTTGGGGTACCCCTGTGATTGGCATGACCTCCCCTGTAAGGCCCTAGTACATAATAGAGCGATACCAAAGGGGATGATGGACGGAGCGCTAGAGCAAATCAAACACTCACCCCCAGTCAAATGATCTGGGTTTAATCCATCATCATTCTTTAGCTCACTCCACCACCCCAGTTCAGACATGGCCATATGCAAATCAGTCTGACCCTGTGCCTCATGGGAACAGTCCAGCCCGAACTGCCAAGCCATGTCTTCCCTGGAACGGAAACAAGCATCCTGGGACCGGTTTTGGGTTCAAAACCCTCATCAGCCAGGCTATCTTGAATCCAGTGGCAAAGTGAGCAAGGGACCCACGTCTGGGCATACCCTGCCAACTTAGGGCGAACAAAGCGATACCAAAGGGGATGATGGACGGAGCGCTAGAGCAAATTAAACACTCACCCCCAGTCAAATGATCTGGGTGTAATCCATCATCCCGAAACCGGTCCCAGGATGCTTGTTTCCGGTCCAGGGAAGACATGGCTTGGCAGTTTGGGCTGGACTGTTCCCATGAGGCACAGGGTCAGACTGATTTGCATGTGGCCATGTCTGTACTGAGGTGGTGGAGTGAGCTAAAGAATGATGATGGATTAAACCCAGATCAGTTGACTGGGGGTGAGTGTTTGATTTGCTCTAACGCTCCATCCATCATCCCCTTTGGTATCGCTTTGTTTGCCCTAAGTTGGCAGGGTATGCCCAGACATGGGTCCCTTGCTCACGTTGCCACTGGATTCAAGATAGCCTGGCTGATGAGGGTTTTGAACCCGAAACCGGTCCCAGGATGCTTGTTTCCGGTCCAGGGAAGTCATGGCTTGGCAGTTCGGGCTGGACTGTTCCCATGAGGCACAGGGTCAGACTGATTTGCATGTGGCCATGTCTGAACTGGGGTGGTGGAGTGAGCTAAAGAATGATGATGGATTAAACCCAGATCAGTTGACTGGGGGTGAGTGTTTGATTTGCTCTAACGCTCTGTCCATCATCCCCTTTGGTATCGCTTTGTTCGCCCTAAGTTGGCAGGGTATGCCCAGACGTGGGTCCCTTGCTCACTTTGCCACTGGATTCAAGATAGCCTGGCTGATGAGGGTTTTGAACCCGAAACCGGTCCCAGGATGCTTGTTTCCGGTCCAGGGAAGACATGGCTTGGCAGTTCGGGCAGTGTTTGATTTGCTCTAACGCTCCGTCCATCATCCCCTTTGGTATCGCCTAGTACATAATAGGGCAGGGGGATTAAAACTACCTCTAACTCAGAGGTGCAGAAAGAGGCAAGTGAATTGCTGAAAGAAGCAACAGAGGTGCCGAAAGAGGCAAGAGAGGTACAGAAAGAAGCAAGCAAAGTGCAGAAAGAGGCAAGAGAGGTGCAGAAAGAGGCAAGGGAGGTACAGAAAGAGGCAGGAGGGGTGCCGAAAAAGGTAGGAAAGGTGCACAAAGAGGCAAGAGAGGTACAGAAAGAGGCAGGAGGGGTGCAGAAAGAAGGAAGAGAAGTGCAGAAAGAAGCAACAGAGGTTCAGAAAGAGGCAAGAGAGGTGCAGAAACAGGCAGGAAAGGTACAGAAAGAGAAACAGGGGTGCAAAAAGAGGCAAGAGGGGTGCAGAAAGAGAAAAGAGTGGTGCAGAAAGAGGCAAGAGGGGTGCAGAAAGAAGCAAGAGCAGTGCAGAAAGAAGCAACAGAGGTGCAAAAAGAGGCAAGAGGGGTGCAGAATGAGGTAGGAGAGGTGTACAAAGAGGCAAGAGAGGTACAGAAAGAGGCAGGAGGGGTGCAGAAAGAAGGAAGAGAAGTGCAGAAAGAGGCAAGAGAATTGCTGAAAGAAGCAACAGAGGTGTAGAAAGAAGCAGGAGAAGTGCAGAAAGAGGCAAGTGAGGTGCAGAAGGAGGCATGAGGGGTGCAGAAAGAAGGCAAGAGAATCTGTAGAAAGAAGCAACAGAGGTGCTGAAAGAGGCAAGTGAGGGTGCAGAAAGAGGCAAGAGAAGTGCAGAAAGAAGCAACAGAGGTGCAGAAAGAGGCAAGTGAGGGTGCAGAAAGAAGCAAGAGAAGTGCAGAAAGAAGCAACAGAGGTACAGAAAGAGGCAAGAGGGGTGCAGAAAGAGGGAGAGAGGAGTGTAGAAAGAAGCAAGAGAGGTGCACAAAGAGGCAAGAGGGGTGCAGAAAGAGGCAAGAGAGGTGCAGAAAGAAGCAAGAGAAGTGCAGAAAGAGGCAACAGAGGTGCAGAAAGAGGCAAGAGAGGTGCAGAAAGAAGCAAGAGAAGTGCAGAAAGAGGCAAGAGAGGTGCTGAAAGAGGCAACGAGAGGTGCAGAAAGAGGCAACAGAGGTGCAGAAAGAAGCAAGAGAGGTGCAGAAAGAGGCAACAGAGGTGCAGAAAGAAGCAAGAGAGGTGCAGAAAGAAGCAAGAGAAGTGCAGAAAGAGGCAAGAGACTTGCTGAAAGAAGCAACAGAGGTTTAGAAATGAACCAAGAGAGTGCACAAAGAGGCAAGTGAGGTGCAGAAAGAAGCTAGGAGCAGTGCAGAAAGAACCAACAGAGGTGCAAAAAGATGCAAGAGAGGTGCAGAAAGAGGTAGGAGAGGTGCACAAAGAGACAAGAGAGGTACAGAAAGAGGCAGGAGGGATGCAGAAAGAAGGAAGAGAACTGCAGAAAGAGGCAAGAGAATTGCTGAAAGAAGCAACAGAGGTGTAGACAGAAGCAAGAGAAGTGCAGAACGAGGCAAGTAAGGTGCAGAAAGAGGCAAGAGTAGTGCAGAAAGAACCAACAGAGGTGCAAAAAGAGGCAAGAGGGGTGCAGAAAAAAGTAGGAGGGGTGCACAAAGAGGCAAGAGAGGTACAGAAAGAGGCAGGAGGGTTGCAAAAAGAAGGAAGAGAAGTGCAGAAAGAAATAACAGAGGTGCTGACAGAGGCGCAAAGGGTGCAGAAAGAACAAGAGAAGTGCAGAAAGAGGCAACAGAGGTACAGAAAGAGGCAAGAGAGATACAAAACAGGCAGGAAAGGTGCAGAAAGAGGGAACAGAGGTGTAGAAAGAGGCAAGAGAGGTGCAGAAAGAGAAAAGAGGTGTGCAGAAAGAGGCAAGAAATCTGCAGAGAAAAGCAACAGAGGTGCTGAAAGAGGCAAGTGAGGTGCCGAAAGGGGCAAGAGATCAGCAGAAAAAAGCAAGAGAGGTGCTGAAAGAGGCAAGTGAGGTGCAGAAAGAAGGAAGAGAGGTGAAGAAAGAGGCAATAGAAGTGCAGAAAGGAGCAACAGAGGTGCAGAAAGAGGCAAAAGGGGTGCAGAAAGAGGCAAGAAAAGTGCAGAAAGAGGCAACAGAGGTACAGAAAGAGGCAACAGAGGTCCAGAAAGAGGCAGGAAAGGTGCAGAAAGAGGGAACAGGGGTGCAGAAAGAGGCACGAGAGGTGCAGAAAGAGAAAAGAGGGGTGCAGAAAAAGGCAAGAGATCTGCAGAAAGAAGCAACAGAGGTGCCGAAAGAGGCAAGAGAGGTGCAGAAAGAAGCAAGTGAAGTACAGAAAGAGGCAACAGAGGTGCAGAAAGACACAAGAGAGGTGCAGAAACAGGCAAGAGAGGTGCAGAAAGAGGCAAGAGAATTACTGAAAGAAGCAACAGAGCTGTAGAAAGAAGCAGGAGAAGTGCAGAAGGAGGCAAGTGAGGTGCAGAAAGAAGCTAGAGCAGCACAGAAAGAACCAACAGAGGTACAAAAAGAGTCAAGAGGGGTGCAGAAAAAGGTAGGAGAGGTGCACAAAGAGTCAAGAGAAGTACAGAAAGAGGCAGGAGGGGTGCAGAAAGAAGGAAGAGAAGTGCAGAAAGAAGCAACAGAGGTACAGAAAGAGGCAAGAGTGGTGCAGAAAGAGGGAAGAGAGGTGTAGAAATAGGCAAGAGAGTTGCACAAAGAGGGAAGAGGGGTGCAGAAAGAGTCAGGAGGGGTACAGAAAGAAGCAACAGAGGTGCCGAAAGAGGCAAGAGAGGTGCAGAAAGAAGCAAGTGAAGTGCAGAAAGAGGCAACAGAGGTGCAGAAAGATGCAAGAGAGGTGCAGAAAGAGGCAAGAGAATTGCTGAAAGAAGCAACAGAGGTTTAGAAAGAACCAAGAGAAGTGCAAAAAGAGGCAAGTGAGTTGCAGAAAGAAGCAAGAGCAGTGCAGAAGGAACCAACAAAGGTGCAAAAAGATGCAAGAGGGGTGCAGAAAGAGGTAGGAGAGATGCACAAAGAGGCAAGAGAGGTACAGAAAGAGGCAGGAGGGATGCAGAAAGAAGGAAGAGAACTGCCGAAAGAGGCAAGAGAATTGCTGAAAGAAGCAACGGAGGTGTAGACAGAAGCAAGAGTAGTGCAGAAAGAACCAACAGAGGTGCAAAAAGAGGCAAGAGGGGTGCAGAAAAAAGTAGGAGGGGTGCACAAAGAGAAACAGGGGTGCAAAAAGAGGCAAGAGGGGTGCAGAAAGAGAAAAGAGTGGTGCAGAAAGAGGCAAGAGGGGTGCAGAAAGAAGCAAGAGCAGTGCAGAAAGAAGCAACAGAGGTGCAAAAAGAGGCAAGAGGGGTGCAGAATGAGGTAGGAGAGGTGCACAAAGAGGCAAGAGAGGTACAGAAAGAGGCAGGAGGGGTGCAGAAAGAAGGAAGAGAAGTGCAGAAAGAGGCAAGAGAATTGCAGAAAGAGAAAAGAGGGGTGCAGAAAAAGGCAAGAGATCTGCAGAAAGAAGCAACAGAGGTGCCGAAAGAGGCAAGAGAGGTGCAGAAAGAAGCAAGTGAAGTACAGAAAGAGGCAACAGAGGTGCAGAAAGACACAAGAGAGGTGCAGAAACAGGCAAGAGAAGTGCAGAAAGAGGCAAGAGAATTGCTGAAAGAAGCAACAGAGCTGTAGAAAGAAGCAGGAGAAGTGCAGAAGGAGGCAAGTGAGGTGCAGAAAGAAGCTAGAGCAGCACAGAAAGAACCAACAGAGGTACAAAAAGAGTCAAGAGGGGTGCAGAAAAAGGTAGGAGAGGTGCACAAAGAGGCAAGAGAAGTACAGAAAGAGGCAGGAGGGGTGCAGAAAGAAGCAACAGAAGTGCAGAAAGAGGCAAGAGTGGTGCAGAAAGAGGCAAGAGAGGTGCAGAAATAGGCAAGAGAGTTGCAGCAAAGAGGGAAGAGAGGTGCAGAAAGAGTCAGGAGGGGTGCAGAAAGAAGCAACAGAGGTGCCGAAAGAGGCAAGAGAGGTGCAGAAAGAAGCAAGTGAAGTGCAGAAAGAGGCAACAGAGGTGCAGAAAGATGCAAGAGAGGTGCAGAAAGAGGCAAGAGAATTGCTGAAAGAAGCAGCAGAGGTTTAGAAAGAACCAAGAGAAGTGCAGAAAGAGGCAAGTGAGGTGCTGAAAGAAGCAAGAGCAGTGCAGAAAGAGGGAACAGGGGTGCAGAAAGAGGCAAGAGAGGTGCAGAAAGAGGTAGGAGAGATGCACAAAGAGGCAAGAGAGGTACAGAAAGAGGCAGGAGGGATGCAGAAAGAAGAAGAGAACTGCCGAAAGAGGCAAGAGAATTGCTGAAAGAAGCAACGGAGGTGCAGAAAGAAGCAAGAGTAGTGCAGAAAGAAGCAACAGAGGTGCAGAAAGAGGTAAGAGGGGTGCAGAAAAGAGGTAGGAGAGGTGCACAAAGAGGCAAGAGAGGTACAGAAAGAGGCAGGAGGGGTGCAGAAAGATGGAAGTGAAGTGCAGAAATAAGTAACAGAGGTGCTGACAGAGGCACAAAGGGTGCACAAAGAGGCAAGAGAAGTACAGAAAGAGGCAGGAGGGGTGCAGAAAGAAGGATGAGAAGTGCAGAAAGAAGCAACAGAGGTACAGAAAGAGGCAAGAGTGGTGCAGAAAGAGGGAAGAGGGGTGTAGAAATAGGCAAGAGAGTTGCACAAAGAGGGAAGAGGGGTGCAGAAAGAGGCAGGAGGGCTACAGAAAGACGCAACAGAGGTGCCAAAAGAAGCAAGGAGGTGCAGAAAGAAGCAAGTGAAGTGCAGAAAGAGGCAAGAGAATTGCTGAAAGAAGCAACAGAGGTTTAGAAAGAACCAAGAGAAGTGCAAAAAGAGTCAAGTGAGGTGCAGAAAGAAGCAAGAGCAGTGCAGAAGGAACCAACAAAGGTGCAAAAAGATGCAAGAGGGGTGCAGAAAGAGGTAGGAGAGGTGCACAAAGAGGCAAGAGAGGTACAGAAAGAGGCAGGAGGGATGCAGAAAGAAGGAAGAGAACTGCAGAAAGAGGCAAGATAATTGCTGAAAGAAGCAACGGAGGTGTAGACAGAAGCAAGAGAAGTGCAGAAAGAGGCAAGTAAGGTGCAGAAAGAAGCAAGAGTAGTGCAGAAAGAACCCACAGAGGTGCAAAAAGAGGCAAGAGGGGTGCAGAAATAAGTTTGAGGGGTGCACAAAGAGGCAAGAGCGGTACAGAAAGAGGCAGGAGGGGTACAAAAAGAAGGAAGAGAAGTGCAGAAAGAAGTAAAAGAGGTGCTGACAGAGGCGCAAAGGGTGCAGAAAGAGCAAGAGAAGTGCAGAAAGAGGCAACAGAGGTACAGAAAGAGGCAAGAGAGATGCAGAAACATGCAGGAAAGGTGCAGAAAGAGGGAACAGAGGTGTAGAAAGAGGCAAGAGAGGTGCAGAAAGAGAAAAGAGGGGTGCAGAAAGAGGCAAGAAATCTGCAGAAAGAAGCAACAGAGGTGCTGAAAGAGGCAAGAGAGGTGCAGAAAGAGGCAAGAGAGCTGCAGAAAGAAGCAACAGAGGTGCTGAAAGAGGCAAGAGAGGTGCAGAAAGAAGGCAAGAGAGGTGCAGAAAGAGGCAATAGAAGTGCAGAAAGAAGCAACAGAGGTGCAGAAAGAGGCAAGAGAGGTGCAGAAAGAGGCAAGAAGAAGTGCAGAAAGAGGCAACAGAGGTACAGAAAGAGGCAAGAGAGGTGCAGAAACAGGCAGGAAAGGTGCAGAAAGAGGGAACAGAGGTGCAGAAAGAGGCAAGAGAGGTGCAGAAAGAGGAAGAGAGGTGCAGAAAGAGGCAAGAGAGTTGCTCAAAGAGGCAAGAGGGGTGCAGAAAGAGGCAGGAGGGGTGCAGAAAGAAGCAACAGAGGTGCCGAAAGAGGCAAGAGAGGTGCAGAAAGAAGCAAGTGAAGTGTAGAAAGAGGCAACAGAGGTACAGAAAGATGCAAGAGAGGTGCAGAAACAAGCAAGAGAAGTGCAGAAAGAGGCAAGAGAATTGCTGAAAGAAGCAACAGAGCTGTAGAAAGAATCAAGAGAAGTGCAGAAGGAGGCAGGAGGGGTGCAGAAAGAAGCTTGAGCAGCGCAGAAAGAACCAACAGAGGTGCAAAAAGAGGCAAGAGGGGTGCAGAAAATAGTAGGAGAGGTGCACAAAGAGGCAAGAGAAGTACAGAAAGAGGCAGGAGGGGTGCATAAAGAAGGAAGAGCAGTGCAGAAAGAAGCAACAGAGGTGGAAAAAGAGGCAAGAGGGGTACAGAAAGAGGTAGGAGAGGTGCACCTAGAGGCAAGAGAGGTACAGAAAGAGGCAGGAGGGGTGCAGAAAGAAGGAAGAGAAGTGCAGAAAGAAGCAACAGAGGTACAGAAAGAAGCAAGAGAGGTGCAGAAACAGGCAGGAAATGTATAGAAAGAGGGAACAGGGGTGCAGAAAGAGGCAAGAGGGGTGCAGAAAGAGAAAAGAGGGGTGCAGAAAGAGGCAAGAGGGGTGCAGAAAGAAGCAAGAGCAGTGCATAAAGAAGCAACAGAGGCACAAAAAGAGGCAAGAGGACTGCAGGATGAACCAACAGAGGTGCAAAAAGAGGCAAGAGGGGTGCACAAAGAGGCAAGAGAGGTACAGAAAGAAGCTGGAGGGGTGCAGAAAGAAGGAAGAGAAGTGCAGAAAGAAGCAACAGAGGTACATAAAGAGGCAAGAGAGGTGCAGAAACAGGCAGGAAATATGCAGAAAGAGGGAACAGGGGTGCAGAAAGAGGCAAGAGTGGAGCAGAAAGAGAAAAGAGGGGTACAGAAAGAGGCAAGAGGGGTACAGAAAGAAGCAAGAGCAGTGCAGAAAGAAGCAACAGAGGTGCAAAAAGAGGCAAGAGGGGTGCAGAAAAAGGTAGGAGAGGTGCACCTAGAGGCAAGAGAGGTACAGAAAGAGGCAGGAGGGGTGCAGAAAGAAGGAAGAGAAATGCAGAAAGAAGCAACAGAGGTACAGAAAGAGGCAAGAGAGGTGCAGAAACAGGCAGGAAATGTGCAGAAAGAGGGAACAGGGGTGCAGAAAGAGGCAAGAGGGGTGCAGAAAGAGAAAAGAGGGGTACAGAAAGAGGCAAGAGGGGTGCAGAAAGAAGCAAGAGCAGTGCAGAAAGAAGCAACAGAGGTGCAAAAAGAGGCAAGAGAACTGCAGAATGAACCAACAGAGGTGCAAAAAGAGGCAAGAGGGGTGCACAAAGAGGCAAGAGAGGTACAGAAAGAAGCTGGAGGGGTGCAGAAAAAAGGAAGAGAAGTGCAGAAAGAGGCAAGAGAATTGCTGAAAGAAGTAAAAGAGGTGTAGAAAGATGCAAGAGAAGTGCAGAAAGAACAAACAGAGGTGCGAAGGGTGCAGAAAGATCAAGAGAAGTGCAGAGAGAGGCAACAGAGGTACAGAAAGAGGCAAGAGATGCAGAAACAGGCAGGTAAGGTGCAGAAACAGGTAACAGAGGTGCTGAAAGAAAGAGGCAGAAGATGAGGGGTGCAGAAAGAGGCAAGAGATCTGCAGAAAAAGCAACAGAGGTGCTGAAAGAGGCAAGTGAGGTGCAGAAAGAAGCAAGAGAGGTGCAGAAAGAGGCAATAGAAGTGAAGAAAGAAGCAACAGTGGTGCAGAAAGAGGCAAGAGGGGTGCAGAAAGAGGAGAGAGAAGTGCAGAAAGAAGCAAAAGAGGTGCTCAAAGAGGCAAGAGGGATGCACAAAGAGGCAAGAGCAGTGCAGAAAGAACCAAGAGAAGTGCAGAAAGAAGCAACAGAGGTGCAGAACGAGGCACGGAGGTGCAGAAAGAGGGAAGAGAAGTGAAGAAAGAAGCAACAGAGGTGCTGAAAGAGGCACAAAGGGTGCAGAAAGAGGCAAGCGAATTGCAGAAAGAAGCAACAGAGGTACAGAAAGAGGCAAGAGTGGTGCAGAAAAAGGGAAGAGAGGTGTAGAAAGAGGCAAGAGAGTTGCACAAAGAGGGAAGAGGATTGCAGAAAGAGGCAGGAGGGGTGCAGAAAGAAGCAACAGAGGTGCCGAAAGAGGCAAGAGAGGTGCAGAAAGAAGCAAGTGAAGTGCAGAAAGAGGCAACAGAGGTGCAGAAAGATGCAAGAGAGGTGCAGAAACAAGCAAGAGAAGTGCAGATAGAGGCAAGAGAATTGCTAAAAGAAGCAACAGAGGTTTAGAAAGAACCAAGAGAAGTGGAAAAAGAGGCAAGTGAGGTGCAGAAAGAAGCAAGAGCAGTTCAGAAAGAACCAACAGAGGTGCAAAAAGAGGGAAGAGGGGTGCAGAAAGAGGTAGGAGAGGTGCACAAAGAGGCAAGAGAGGTACAGAAAGAGGCAGGAGGGATGCAGAAAGAAGGAAAAGAACTGCAGAAAGAGGCAAGAGAATTGCTGAAAGAGGCAACAGAGGTACAGAAAGAGGCAAGAGATGTGCAGAAACAGGCAGGAAAGGTGCAGAAAGAGGGAACAGGGGTGCAGATAGAGGCAAGAGCGGTGGAGAAAGAGAAAAAAGGCGTGCAGAAAGAGGCAAGAGATCTGCAGAAAAAAGCAACAGAGGTGCTGAAAGAGGCAAGTGAGGTGCAGAAAGGGGCAAGAGATCTGCAGAAAGAGGCAAAGGGGTGCTGAAAGAGGCAAGAAAAGTGCAGAAAGATGCAACAGAGGTACAGAAAGAGGCAAGAGAGGTGCAGAAATGGGGAGAAAAGGTGCAGAAAGAGGGAACAGAGGTGCAGAAAGAAGCAAGAGATCTGCAGAAAAAAAGCAACAGAGGTGCTGAAAGAGGGAAGAGTGGTGCGGAAAGATGGAAGAGAGGTGTAGAAAGAGGCAAGAGAGTTGCACAAAGAGGCAAGAGGGGTGCAGAAAAAGGTAGGAGAGGTACACAAAGAGGCAAGAGGGGTAAAGAAAGAGGCAGGAGGGGTGCAGAAAGAAAGAAGAGAAGTGCAGAAAAAAGCAACAGAGGTGTGGAAAGAAGAAAGAGAAGTGCAGAAAGGGGCAAGTGAGGTGCAGAAAGAGGCAAGAGAGGTGCAGAAAATGGCAAGAGAACAGCAGAAAGAGGCAAGAAGGAAGAAGGGTGCAGAAAGGAGCAAGAAGGGTGCAGAAAGGAGCAAGAGTGGTGCAGAAAGAGGCAAGAGAAGTGCAGAAAAATCAAGAGAGGTATAGAAAAAGGGAAGACGAGTGCAGAAAGAGACAACAGGGGTGCATAAAGAGACAACATGGGTGCAGAAAGAAGCAAGAGAGGTACAGAAAGAGGCAATAGAAGTGCAGAAAGAAGCAACAGAGGTGCAGAAAGAGGCAAGAGGGGTGCAGAAAGAGGAGAGAGAAGTGCAGAAAGAAGCAAAAGAGTTGCACAAAAAGGCAAGAGGGGTGCAGAAAGAGGGAAGAGTGGTGCGGAAAGATGGAAGAGAGGTGTAGAAAGAGGCAAGAGAGTTGCACAAAGAGGCAAGAGGGGTGCAGAAAAAGGTAGGAGAGGTACACAATGAGGCAAGAGGGGTAAAGAAAGAGGCAGGAGGGGTGCAGAAAGAAAGAAGAGAAGTGCAGAAAAAAGCAACAGAGGTGTGGAAAGAAGAAAGAGAAGTGCAGAAAGGGGCAAGTGAGGTGCAGAAAGAGGCAAGAGAGGTGCAGAAAATGGCAAGAGAACAGCAGAAAGAGGCAAGAGGAAAGAAGGGTGCAGAAAGAAGCAAGAGAGGTGCAGAAAGAGGCAACAGAAGTGCAGAAAGAAGCAACAGAGGTGCAGAAAGAGGCAAGAGAGGTGCAGAAAGAGGAGAGAGAAGTGCAGAAAGAAGCAAAAGAGTTGCACAAAAAGGCAAGAGGGGTGCAGAAAGAGGCAAGAGTAGTGAAGAAAGAACCAAGAGATGTGCAGAATGAGGCAAGAGACATGCAGAAAGAGGCAAGAGATGTGCAGAAAAAGGAAGAAGGGTGCAGAAAGAAGCAAGAGAAGTGCAGAAAGAGGCAAGTGAGGTGCAGAAGGAGGCAAGAGAACTGCAGAAAGCGGCAAGAGAGTTACAGAAACAGGCAAAAGAGGCAAAATGTGCAGAAAGAGGAAACAGGTGTGCAGACAGAGGCAAGAGAGGTGCAGAAAGAGGGAAGAGGGGTACAGAAAGAGGGATGCAGAAAGTTGCAACAGATGTGCAAAAAGAAGCAAGAGCAGTGCAGAAAGGACCAACAGAGGTGCAGAAAGAGGCAAGAGGGGTATAGAAAGAGACAAGAAAAGTGCAGAAAGAAGCAAAAGAGATGCAGATAGAGGCAAGAGAACTGCAGAAAAAGGCAAGAGAGGTGCAGAAAGAGTCAGGAGAGATGCACAAAGAGGCAAAATGGGTACAGAAAGAGGCAAGAGAGGTAGAGAAATAAGCTAGAGAAGTGCAGAAAGAAGCAACAGAGGTTCTTAAAGAGGCAAGAGGGGCACAGAAAGAGGCAAGAGAAGTGCAGAAAGAAGCAACAGAAGTGCCGAAAGAGGCAAGAGAGGTGCACAAACAGGCAAGAAAGGTACACAAAGAGGGAACAGTGTTGCAAAAAGAGGTAAGAGGGATACAGAAATTTGCACCAGAGGTGCAGAAAGAAGCAAGAGCAGTGCAGAAAGAAGGAAGAGCAGTGCAGAAAGAACCAACAGAGTTGTAAAAAGAGGCAAGAGGGGTGCAGAAAGAGGCAAGAAAAGTGCAGAAAGAAGCAAAAGAGGTGCAGAAAGAGGCAAAAGAACTGCAGAAAATGGCAAGAGAGGTGCAGAAAGAGGCAAAAGGGGTACAGAAAGAGGTAAGAGGGGTGTAGAAAGAAGCAAGAGAAGTGCAGAAAGAAGCAACAGTGTTGCAAAAAGAGGCAAGAGAGGTGACAGAAAGAAAGGAGAGAGAGGGATGCAGAAAGAGGATACAGAGAGAGAGGTGCAGAAAGAAGCAAGTAATAGTGCAGAAAGAAGCAAGAGAAGTGCAGAAAGAAGCAGGAGAGGTGGAGAAAGAGGGAAGAGGGTGCAGAAAGTGGCATGAGGGATGCAGAAATTTGCAAAAGAGGTGCAGAAAGGAGCAAGAGCAGTGCAGAAAGAACCAACAGAGGTGCAAAAAGAGGCAAGAGGGGTGTAGAAATAGGTAGAAGAGGTGCATAAAGAGGCAAATGAGGTGCAGAAACAGGCAAGAAATACTGCAGAAAGATGGAACAGAGGTGCAGAAAGAGTCAAGAGAGGTGCACAAAGAGAAAAGAGGGGTACAGAAAGAGGCAAGAGGGGTGCAGAAAGAAGCAAGAGAAGTGCAGAAAGAAGCACCAGAGGTGCAGAAAGAGGCAAGAGAGGTGCACAAAGAGGCAAGAGAGGTACAGAAAGAGGCAACAGGGGTGCAGTAAGAGGCAGGAGGTACAGAAAGAGGCACGAGAGGTGCAGAAAGAAGCAAGAGAAGTGCAGAAAGAAGCAAGAGAGGTGCAGAAAGAAGCAAGAGAGGTGGGCAGAAATAGGGAAGAGGGGTGCAGAATGTGGCATGAGGGATGCAGAAAGATGCAAGAGGGGTGCAGAAAGAAGCAAGAGCAGTGCAGAAAGAAGCAACAGAGGTGCAAAAAGAGGCAAGAGAGCTGCAGAATGAATCAACAGAGGTGCAAAAGAGGCAAGAGGGTGCACAAAGAGGCAAGAGAGGTACAGAAAGAAGCTAGGAGGGGTGCAGAAAGAAGGAAGAGAAGTGCAGAAAGAAGCAACAGAGGTGCTGAGAGAGGCGCAAAGAGGTGCAGAAAGAGTCAAGAGAATGTGCAGAAAGAAGCAACAGAGGGTACAGAAAGAGGCAAGAGGGGTGCAGAAAGAAGCAAGAGAAGTGCAGAAAGAAGCAACAGAGGTGCAGAAAGAGGCAAGAGGGGTACAGAAAGAGGCAAGAGAAGTGCAGAAAGAAGCAACAGAGGTGCCAAAAGAGGCAAGAGAGGTGCACAAACAGGTAAGAAAGGTGCAGAAAGAGGCAACAGGGGTGCAGAAAGAGGCAAGAGAGGATACAGAAAGAAGCACGAGAGGTGCAGAAAGAAGCAAGAGCAGTGCAGAAAGAAGCAAGAGAAGTGCAGAAAGAAGCAAGAGAGGTGGAGAAATAGGCAAGAGAGGTGCAGAAAGTGGCATGAGGGATGCAGAGTGTCCCTCACTTTCACTGGCCCCACATGTCTGAAGACACCAAGGAGTTTTGTCGCTCCTGTGTAACCTGCCAGGCCAGTGGCAAGGCAGGTGGCACTACAAAGGCCCCTAATACCACTACCGGTGGTGGGGTTCCCTTTGAGAGGGTGGGGATTGACATTGTTGGTCCCATGGATCCCCAAACAGCATCTGGGCACAGGTTTATCCTGGTGGTGGTGGATCATGCCACCAGGTACCCGAGAGCTATTCCCCTTAGGACCACTACAGCACCTGTAGTGGCAAGAACCCTCCTGGGAATTTCTCTCAAGAGTGGGCTTCCCTAAGGAGGTTGTATCAGACAGGGGTGCAAACTTTATGTCTGGATACTTGAAAGCAATGTGGAAGGAGTGTGGAGTGACTTACAAGTTCACCACACCCTATCACCCACAATGCAATGGTTTAGTTGAGAGATTCAACAAAACCTTAAAGGGCATGATTAAAGGACTCCCAGAGAAGCTTAGGCGAAGATGGGACATACTCTTGCCCTGCCTTTTATTTGCATACAGGGAGGTGCCTCAAAGGGGTTGGCTACAGCCCTTTTGAACTGTTGTTTGGTCACCCTGTCAGGGGTCCATTGTGCCTGGTGAAGGAAGGATGGGAGTTACCTCTCAAGCCCCAAAGCAAGACATAGTGGACTATGTACTTGGTCTCCGCTCCAGGATGGCTGAGTACATGAAAAGGCAACTAAAAACCTTGAGGCTAGCCAGGAACTGCAAAAAGCCTGGCATGACCAAAGGCTGTACTGACTGTCTACCAGCCAGGACAGAAGGTGTGGAGTGTTGGAGCCAGTGGCCCAGCAGCTCTCCAAGACAAATGGAGTGGGCCCCATACCATTGTTGAACAGAAGGGTGAGGTTACCTATTTAGTAGACCTAGGAACACCCAGGAGTCCCCACAGGGTTCTCCATGTCAACAGATTGAAACCATATGTGGACAGGGCAGACATGGGCTTGCTCATGGCTACTGATGAGGGACAGGAGGAAGAGAGTGACCCACTCCCTGACCTTCTCTCACAGAACCCTGATGATGGGTCAGTGGATGGTGTAGCCTTGGCAGGCAGCCTCACTGCCCAGCAGCAAACTGATTGCAGACAGGTGCTCAATCAGTTCGGCATATATTCTCTCTGACTCCAAGTCAGACCACCTAGTGCACTCATGAAGTGGACACTGGGGACAGTCTGCCTATTAAAAATAAGATTTATAGGCAACCTGACCATGTCAGGGACTGTATCAGGACAGAAGTCCAGAAGATGTTGGATTTGGGAGTTATTGAACCCTCAGATAGCCCTTGGGCTAGTCCAGTGGTCCTTGTTCCAAAACCTCACACCAATGGTGGGAAAAGAGAGATGAGGTTTTGTGTGGACTACAGGGGTCTCAATGCAGTCACTAGGACTGATGCCCATCCAATACCCAGGGCAGATGAGCTAATAGACATTTTGGCCTCAGCCAAGTATCTAAGCACATTTGACCTAACAGCTGGCTACTGGCAGATCAGACTAGCTGATGATGCAAAGCCAAAAACAGCATTCTCAACCCCTAGTGGGCATTATCAATTTTCAGAGGTTGGTGAATACAGTCCTTACAGGTCTGGAAGCCTATAGTGCAGCATATCTAGATGATATTGCTGTCTTTAGCTCCACCTGGGAGGATCACCTGGTCCACCTCAGAAATGTTTTGCAGGCCCTGCAGAAAGCAGGCCTCACTATCAAGGCCACAAAGTGCCAGATAGGGCAGAGACAGGTTGTGTACCTGGGCCACCTTGTGGGTGGAGGCCAGGTTCAACCCTTGCAGAGCAAGATCCAGACCATCAGGGACTGGACTGCTCCAACTACCCAGACTCAGGTGAGAGCCTTTTTAGGCCTGACTGGGTACTATAGGAGATTTGTCAAGGGGTATGGATCAATAGTGACACCCCTGAATGACTTAACTTCCAAGAAAATGCCCAAGAAGGTTCAGTGGACAGCTAGCTGTCAAAAGGCATTTGATGACCTGAAGCAGGCCATGTGCACTGCTCCCATTCTACAGAGTCCTGATTACTCCAAGAAGCTACTGGCTGATCCTGACCTTCTTCATTCAATTGTGACAGTACAGCCCCTACCCCCAATTCAGATGCATCTGTTTGGACAATGAACTTCTTGGAGTAATCAGGACTCTGTAGAATGGGAGCAGTGCACATGGCCTGCTTCAGGTCATCAAATGCCTTTTGACAGCTAACTGTCCACTGAACCTTTTGGGCATTTTCTTGGAAGTTAAGTCATTCAGGGGTGTCATTATTGATCCATACCCCTTGACAAATCTCCTATAGTACCCAGTCAGGCCTAAAAAGGCTCTCACCTGAGTCTGGGTAGTGGGAGCAGTCCAGTCCATGATGGTCTGGATCTTGCTCTGTAATGGTTGAACCTGGCCTCCACCCACAAGGTGGCCCAGGTACACAACCTGACTCTGCCCTATCTGGCACTTTGTGGCCTTGATAGTTAGGCCTGCTTTCTGCAGGGCCTGCAAAACACTTCTGAGGTGGACCAGGTGATCCTCCCAGGTGGAGCTAAAGACAGTAATATCATCTAGATATGCTGCACTATAGGCTTCCAGACCTGTAAGGACTGTGTTCACCAACCTCTGAAAAGTGGCAGGTGCATTCTTCAAACCAAAGGGCATTACCACAAATTGATAATGCCCACTAGGGGTTGAGAATGCTGTTTTTGGTTTTGCATCATCAGCTAGCCTGATCTGCCAGTAGCCAGCTGTTAGGTCAAATGTGCTCAGATACTTGGCTGATGCCAAAGTGTCTATTAGCTCATCTGCCCTGGGTATTGGATGGGCATCAGTCCTAGTGACTGCATTGAGACCCCTGTAGTCCACACAAAACAATCATCTCTCTTTTCCCACCACTGGTGTGAGGTTTTGGCACAAGGACCACTGGACTAGCCCAAGGGCTATCTGAGGGTTCAATAACTCCCAAATCCAACATCTTCTGGACTTCTGTCCTGATACAGTCCCTGACATGGTCAGGTTGCCTATAAATCTTATTTTTAATAGGCAGACTGTCCCCAGTGTCCACTTCATGAGTGCACCAGGTGGTCTGACTTGGTGTCAGAGAGAACATATGCCTGAACTGATTGAGCACCTGTCTGCAATCAGTTTGCTGCTGGGCAGTGAGGCTGCCTGCCAAGGCTACACCGTCCACTGACCCATCATCAGGGTTCTGTGAGAGCAGGTCAGGGAGTGGGTCACTCTCTTCCTCCTGTCCCTCATCAGTAGCCATGAGCAAGCCCATGTCTGCCCTGTCCACATATGGTTTCAATCTGTTGACATGGAGAACCCTGTGGGGACTCCTGGGTGTTCCTAGGTCTACTAAATAGGTAACCTCACCCTTCTGTTCAACAATGGTATGGGGTCCACTCCATTTGTCTTGGAGAGCTGCTGGGGCCACTGGCTCCAACACCCACACCTTCTGCCCTGGCTGGTAAACAGTCAGTACAGCCTTTTGGTTATGCCAGGCTTTTTGCAGTTCCTGGCTAGTCTCAAGGTTTTTAGTTGCCTTTTTCATGTACTCAGCCATCCTGGAGCGGAGACCAAGTACATAGTCCACTATGTCCTGCTTTGGGGGCTTGAGAGGTAACTCCCATCCTTCCTTCACCAAGCACAATGGACCCCTGACAGGGTGACCAAACAAAAGTTCAAAAGGGCTGTAGCCAACCCCTTTTGAGGCACCTCCCTGTATGCAAATAAAAGGCAGGGCAAGAGTATGTCCCATCTTCGCCTAAGCTTCTCTGGGAGTCCTTTAATCATGCCCTTTAAGGTTTTGTTGAATCTCTCAACTAAACCATTGCATTGTGGGTGATAGGGTGTGGTGAACTTGTAAGTCACTCCACACTCCTTCCACATTGCTTTCAAGTATCCAGACATAAAGTTTGCATCCCTGTCTGATACAACCTCCTTAGGGAAGCCCACTCTTGAGAAAATTCCCAGGAGGGCTCTTGCCACTACAGGTGCTGTAGTGGTCCTAAGGGAATAGCCTCTGGGTACCTGGTGGCATGATCCACCACCACCAGGATAAACCTGTGCCCAGATGCTGTTTGGGGATCCATGGGACCAGCAATGTCAATCCCCACCCTTTCAAAGGGAACCCCCACCACAGGTAGTGGTATCAGGGGGCCTTTGTAGTGCCACCTGCCTTGCCACTGGCCTGGCAGGTTACACAGGAGCGACAAAACTCCTTGGTGTCTTCAGACATGTGGGGCCAGTGAAAGTGAGGGACAATTCTGTCCCAAGTCTTGTTCTGGCCCAGGTGACCTGCTAAAGGAATGTCATGGGCTAGGGTCAATAGGAAGCCCCTGAACTTCAGAGGTATAACCAACCTCCTGGAGGCACCAGGCTTGGGGTCTTTACACTCTGAGTACAAGAGTCCATCATCCCAATACACTGTATGGGGACCACTAGCTTTCCCAGCAGCCTCAGCAGCAGCTTGCTGTCTGAGGGGTTCAAGAGAGGGGCAGCTCTGCTGCTCCTGGCTCAGATCTGCCCTGGAAGGGCCCCCTGTCCCCAAGAACTCAACCTGATCAGGCTCAAGCTCCTCTGGGACAGTTCCTTCCTCAGGACTGGGATCATCTCCCTGAAGAGACTGATCTTCCTTCTGAGCCAAGGGGAAGGCACTGCCTTTACCCTACTACTCCTCCTCTTGGATGGCACTTGGTCCATTGTTCCAGGATCCAAGGCCTGTTCAGTGTTAGGCATTTTGCTCTGTGACCTGGTCACAGCAAACACATCTGCAGGGATGCCCAGCATTTCTGCATGGGTCCTGAGCTCCACTTCTGCCCAAGCTGAAGTTTCTAGATCATTGCCAAGCAAGCATTCAACTGGTAGGTCTGCACTTACCACAACCTTCTTAAGGCCAGTTACCCCTCCCCAGGAGAAGTTAACAACTGCCAGAGTATGGTCTGTTCTGACATTGCTAGCATTGGTCACTTGGTACATCTCACCAAGTATAATCTGCCCAGGATCCACAAGATCTTGTGTCACCATGGTGACACTTGCTCCTGTGTCCCTAAATGCCAAAGCCTCTTTTCCATTTATTAATGGCTGTTGCCTGTACTTGCCCAGATTACTGGGACTCACAGAGGAGGTCACATCCATGCCTCCATCACAGACTAGGACAGCCTGAGTGAGTTCTCTGACTAGGTCAGAGCTCATCTCCTTACCCAGGGTCAACCCTACTAAACCCTTGGCTTGTGTAGTCCCACCACCAATTGTAACTGCACTAGGGGGAACAGGTGCCTTAGGGGCATTGGTGGGGGCTGGAACAGAGTCTTTGGACTTGGTGCAATCACTGGTCCAGTGTGTCTTTTGCTTACAGACTTTGCACCATGGTTTCTTTTGGCCTTTCCCTTTGTTAGACTGTGAATCCCCACCTGAAGAAGATTTTTGGGGGCCTTGTGAAGACTTCTGGTCTTTACCCTTCTCCCCACCCTTGTCAGAGTTCTTAGAATCTTGCTTCTTTGGGTCACCACCTGGGTTCTGTACCTTCTGCCTCACCCTGGTTCTGACCCATTTGTCTGCCTTCTTTCCCAATTCTTGGGGAGAGGTCAGATCAGAGTCCACCAGGTACTGATGCAACAGCTGATTTTGACAGTTATTAAGAATCTGCTCCCTCATGATAAGATTGTACAATCCTTTGAAGTCACATACCTTACTGTCCACTAACCATCCTTCCAGAGCCTTAGCAGAACAATCAACAAAGTCCACCCAGTCTTGATTCTGTGCCTTTTGGGTATCTCTGAACTTTAACCTGTATTGTTCAGTTGTTAGGCCAAACCCATCAATCAATGCACTTTTTAAGACTGGATAATTATCAGCATCCTCTTCTCTAACAGAGAGGAGCTTGTCTCTACCTTTGTCTGCAAAGGAGAGCCACAAGATTGCTGCCCACTGCTCCTGAGGGACCCTCTGTACTTTACAGGCCCTCTCCAGTGCAGAAATCCATTTGTGGATGTCATCCCCACTCTGGTAGGGAGGGACAATCTTGCTCAGGTTTCTATGGTCATTAGACCTTTCCCTACCACTAGGAAGTTGCTGCCACCATGGGACTCTAGTCCCAACTTTTTCTTTGCCTTTCAAGCTCTAGGGACTCCCTGTCTATAGCCAACTGCTCTCTTCTGAGTCTCAACTGAGCTTCTCCATACTTGAGCAGTCTCTCTTTCCTCTCACTGGAGGATTTCCTCCTATGAGAGGAAACAGAGGTCCCTACTGAGGTGTCAGAATGGTTAGACTCCTGAGAAGGAGATCTGGACCTTCTAGGTACACTCACAACTCTTCCTGGTGGGACAAAGGGGAGGTCATTCTGATCCTCCTCTTCCTCCACAGGAATAGCTGGGTTTTCAAGGTCAAGGTCATTGTCACCTTCCTGGCCAGTTTCAGAGGGGGGGTCCTGGGTGATTTCACCCCTGGCCCCTTCCTCATCTTCTGCCCCTCCCTCTCTGCCTACCCCTTCAGGCCCAAATGGTTTTCTGAGATCATCCAGCAGTAGCATCTCCATGAGACGTTGGGTGTTGGCACTTTTGCCTGTCTTCAGCTTCCTAATCTTGCACAACTCTCTCAATTCCAAGAATGGGAGGTTGTCATATTTGGAGGGCAGGAGTCCACTGGTTCTTGACAGGGATCTACTGATTCCTGGCCCTGAAGACATTAGTAGTGAGGTGTGGTGTATGCACTACCTAATCTAGTGTGGCCTACTAAACTCTCTTGAGTTGTAGAAAGGGTGTGCTAGCCCTTAACACACAACTCTAAGTTCAGTAGAACTTACTGTATACTAAGCTTGTATTTATATGTACCTAAGATACCCTTAGTGGTTTTCAGTTGATCAATTCAATTGAGATTATCTGGTAAAACAATAGCAAGCTGGAATCCCACACGCTGCACACCAATGTGAGAAGTTGGCCTGGTATATGCTGTCCACTAATTATAGTGGGCACCTTGCACCAGTCCAAACAACCCCTTATTGGAGATAGGTTAAAGACAACCTTTATTGAAAGCTATCCTAGTGGTAGCTATGGAGAGCAGCTTTCAGGCTAAGTCTTGAAGGAATGTAAAGCAGCTTGTTTTACCAGTCTATAATCTCTTGAGTGACCAAATGAAAGAGGACCACACCAGGTATATATATAAAATATATGTATTTAGTCTTAAACACACCCCTCTAGTCTCTTTATGAGGCTAGAGTTCAAGTACATACTTTACAAGTCAAATATCAACAGTAATAGCACAAATACACGTTTGAGCCCTAGGGGCGTACCAAACCATATACTAAAATAGTGGTATAAGAACCACGACTGAGCTAGACACAAGGCCTAGAGCCTGTAGAAGTGCTTGGACCACAAGGAACCACCCAAGGTAGTGACACAGGGGACGCGTGCAGTGTGAGAACACAGCTGCGAATCGCCGTTAACTTCTATGGGGAAAGTCGCGGTTCGAATTTTAAAAGGAAAGGACACTTAGAAGAGGACTTGGAGCAAATCCCTTTAGAAAGAGGCAGTTCTAGAGTCAATACCCACGGGAGCACCGGAGTACTCGAGTTACCTCACCCAGGGAAGCCGGGTGCATAGGTGTCTTTTGTCGTCGGGTTTCGTCGTCGTTTTCAATGGCGATCTGCTGCTGCAGGCTGCTGGCGGCCAAGTCGAAAGTGTCCGGTTGGATCCAAGGGTGGATCGAAGATCTGAAGAACCTGAAAGCAGAGGGGACAGAGTCTGGGTCACTAGCCAGTGACCAGGAAGGCGATGAGCCGATGCCCACCGATGTCGGGTGCTTCAGGTAGGTTGACAGTCGTCTTGACTCTTCAGCCACGAGGTCCAGGAGGCATCGACGATGACCAGAAGCTGGATTCGAGCTGTCCCATGACGTCTGTCGATAGCTGCGGTGTCGGCGACCGGATTGGACCCAACAAGCCTTGGCAACGGCAAGTCACGGGAAACAGAGAAAGGACGTTGATGCAGACCAGCAAGGTCTGAGGGACTCACCCAGCGAGGGTAAGTCAGGGCACGTCTGGAGCAACCAGGAAAGCCCAAGCAGAAGAAGAGCTGCCTTCGGGATGGCCCACTAGCCAACGGACTAGCGACCGCGAAGGAACCTCGAGTGGACGCACGTGGAGCTGACTCACAGGACACTCGTGGAGTGGAGGCCAGTGATCGTCGGTGCTGCAGGCGGGGGCTACTCGAAGCCCAAAGCACAACTTCGTGGGAGACCAGGAAGAGGATGCACTTGCAAAAGTTCTTGGTGTCCAGGGGTCACGGTTCCATGTTACCCACGACAGCTACGTGCCTCAGCTTCACTGGGGACTCAGGGCAGCCTTGGGGAAGTTTGGAAATCCACCTCTGGTGTTGCAAAGAGTTCGGCGTCCGGCGGGAGCTTCAGCGATGCAGACCAGACAATTGCTTCTTAGGTGCCTGTCAAGCAGGGGAGTCACTCCTTGACCCCAAGGGAGATTCTTCAGTCCTCTAATCTTCAAGTAGAGCGTCGAAGGTCCAGGATTCAGCTTCAGAGTTTCGTCCAGGGTAATCTAAAGTCCTAAGGACTGGGGTCCCATACTTATACCAAGTTAGGGGGTTGGACATACTCTGGGGACCCACCTAGGGGAGGGTCAGGGAACAGGGGTGGTTACACCCATTTCCCTTTGTCCAGTTTCGCACCAGAGCAGGGGCTGGAAGCCCCTGAACCGGTTTGAACTGGGGTATGCACAGGGACACCAAATGTGCGCCCAGTGCAGGACTTCAAAGCACCAGAGTGCTCCCGCCCAGCCCCAATACACATTATCCTGTCTGGGGAGGTGGTACCTCCCTTGGACAGGAAACCTATTGTCCAGGCCTCCCCTGCCGGAGTTTCAGTCAGCAGCAGGAGGCCAGACCCGTGTCTGTGGCAGTGGCATCCGTTTTGTGATGCCAGGGCTCTGTAAAGACGTTACCGGGTAGGCCGGTGTGTACATGTCTCTCCCTCTAGAAGGGTGGAATGCTACCCCTGCCGCCAGAACTGGTGGGGGTAGTATTCCAAGATGTTTGACACCAAACACGACATGTTTCCGTGCAGCCATCCCAAAGTTAGCATTTAACGCGAGGTTATAATGCACTTAAGAGTATATGGTCAGGCTGCACTACAAACAGCATCAGAGAAGGGTCTCCGAGCGCTGCAGAGGGGCTCTGCTCATGCAGGGGCACCCTCTCACATAAGAACCAAGCACTCTGCCTTCAGGATTGATAAGGCCTGCCATAGGAGTGACTTATAGGTTTGTATGTGTGTATATATGTAGTGATATAGGTAACCTATATCACAGTAAGGGGTGCATGCACCACCTTACCCAGGCTGCACTAGCAGACCTGTGGTGTCATTTTGGCTGGCCTTCCAGGGGTGGCATAATACATGCTTCAGCCCCTGGCAGGCCTCTGGGGTACCTATGCCCTGGGTACATAGTATACCATGTACTAGGGACTCATAAGGGCACTCCAGATTCCAATCAGAGATGTACCTAAGGTACATGGAAACCATTTTAGAGAGGAAGCAGCTAGGCTGGGGTTCTGATTAGCAGGGCCCCAGCCTGACTAAAGTCGAAAAACAGTTAAGCATCAGCAAAAAGTGGGGGTACCCATGTGAAGCAGATCCTACTCTCCTACAAGGTATACAGAAATTTGCAAAAGAGGTGCAGAAAGAAGCTAGAGCCGTGCAGAGAGAACCAACAGAGGTGCTGAAAGAGGCAAGAGGGCTACAGAAAGAGGCAAGAGAAGTGCAGAAAGAAGCAAAAGAGGTGCAGAAAGAGGCAAGAAAACTGCAGAAAAAGGCAAGAGAGGTGCAGAAAGAGAAAAGAGGGATGCAGAAAGAGGCAAGAAGGGTGCAGAAACAAGCAAGCGAGGTGCAGAAAGATACAACAGAGGTGCAGAAAGATGCAAGAGACGTGCAGAAACAAGCAAGAGAAGTGCAGAAAGAGGCAAGAGAATTGCTGAAAGAAGCAACTGAGGTGCAGGACGAGGCAAGAGAGGTGCAGAAACAGGCAGGAAAGGTGCAGAAAGAGGGAACAGGAGTGCAGAGAGAGGCAAGAGGGGTGTAGAAAAAAGCAAGAGAAGTGCAGAAAGAAGCAACAGATGTGAATAAAGAGGCAAGAGGGGTACAGAAAGAGGCAAGAGCAGTGCAGAAAGAAGCAACAGAGGTGCCGAAAGAGGCAAGAGAGGTGCACAAACAGGCAAGAAAGGAACAGAAAGAGGGAACAGGGATGCAGAAAGAGGTAAGAGGTATACAGAAATTAGCATGAGAGGTGCAGAAAGAAGCAAGAGCAGTGCAGAAAGAAGCAAGAGAAGTGCAGAAAGAAGCAAGAGAGGTGGAGAAATAGGGAAGAGGGGTGCAGAAAGTGGCATGAGGGATGCAGAAATTTGCAAAAGAGGTGCAGAAAGAAGCAAGAGCAGTGCAGAAAGAACCAACAGAGGTGCAAAAAGAGGAAAGAGGGGTGCAGAAAGAGGCAGGAGGGGTGCAGAAAGAAGGAAGAGAAGTGCGGAAAGAAGCAACAGAGGTGCTGAGAGAGGCGCTAAGGGTGCAGAAAGTCAAGAGAAGTGCAGAAAGAAGCAACAGAGGTACAGAAAGGGGCAACAGAGGTGCAGAAACAGGCAAGAAAGGTGCAGAAAGAGGGAACAGGGGTGCAAAAAGAGGCAAGAGAGGTGCAGAAAGAAGGGGGGGTGCAGAAAGAGGCAAGAGGGGTGCAGAAACAAGCAAGTGAGGTGCAGAAAGAGACCACAGAGTTGCAGAAATAGGCAGGAATGGTGCAGAAAGACGGAACAGGGGTGCAGAAAGAGGCAAGAGGGATACAGAAATTTGCAAAAGAGGTGCAGAAAGAAGCAAGAGCAGTGCAGAAAGAAGCAACAGAGGTGCAGAAAGAGGCAAGAGGGGTGCAGAAAGAGGAAGGAGAGGTGCACAAAGAGGCAAGAGGGGTACAGAAAGAGGCAAGAGGGATGCTGAAATAAGGAAGAGATGTGCAGAAAGAAGCAACAGAGGTGCTAAAATAGACAAGAAGGGTGCAGAAAGGGGGAAGAAGGGTGCAGAAAGAAGCAAGAGGGGTACAGAAAGAAGCAAGTGAGGTGCAGAAAGAGGCAACAGAGGTGCAGAAAGAGTCAAGAGAAGTGAAGAAAGTAGAAGAGATTTGCAGAAAGAGGCAAGAGAAGTTCAGGACACAAGAGGACTTCATCGCCCCACCAGCAGTGCGCCAAGAGGCGTGTTTGCAGAGTGGTGTAAAAAGGGGTGTAGCCTCAGACCACGTCTCTGCAATCCAGCTGTGTGGCACTTACTGGAGGTACCTGGTGGGCTAGTTGGCCCCCAGGGACCCTGAGTATTCAAGGGGACTTAATTCCCCAACTTAGAATGCGCCAGGGGGCGCGTTTGCAGAGTGCTGCAGGGAGGGGGCGGGGCCTCTGGCGAGATACCGGCTTTTTTTATATATATATTTTTAGAAGGGGGGCTGTGTGGCTCCCCCCCCCTTCTTTTAGCATTTTTGGGGCCCCGGGGACCCCATCCCCGGGGCATGGCCTCCTTTTTTAAAATATATTTATAGGGAAGGGGGTCCAGGTGGCCCCCATTCCCTGGGCCACTTTTGTCCCCGGGGACCTCATCCCCCGGGGCATGGCCTTTTTTTTTTAAATATTTACAGGGAAGGTGGGCCTTATGGCCCCCTCTTCCCTGGGCCACTATTGGCCCCGAAGACCCCATCCCCCGGGGCTTGGCCATTATTTTAAATATTTTTATTTGAGGAGGGGGGCCGCGCGGCCCCCCTCCCCAGGCCGATTTCGGCCCCGGTGACCCCATCTCCCATGGCCCGGCCATTTTTTTTTTAAGTAAAGGGAGGGGGGCCGCGTGGCCCCCCTCCCGGGCCACTTCTGGCCCTGGGGACCCCATCCCCCGGGGCTGGCCCTTAGTGTTGGGGACTGTGGGTGGAGCCCCAATGCCCCCACGGTCCCAGCCGGCTCCCCGCCTCCTGCTGGAGCCGGCATTGCTTTTGAGCAAGGGGAGCTGCTAACATGCAGCTCCCCTTGCTCAAAAGCAATCCTGCTTTGCTTCGTTGAAGTGAGAGCAGGTTTCCTGCTCTCACTTCAATGAAGCAAAGCAGAGTTTGCTATAGCAGGGCGGGAGTCGCCCTGCCATAGCAAACAGCAATGTCCCGGGGGTGGGCAGGGTTCCCTTCCTGCACATAAACAATCTGAAATGGAATTTTTCAACTTCTATGTGTGCTGCATTAGCACACATAGAACTAACAAAACGTCATTTATTTAATGATTGTTCATGTGCAGGAAGGGACACCTTCCTGCACAAAAACAATCGTTAATGGTGTTTTGCTCCTCCTGTGTGTGCTGCATTCTGCAGCACACACAAGAGCAAAAAATGAGGATAAATAAAAGCATTTTTTCTCATTGTGCCACATTAATGACTCCTTTTGAAAGGCGTTAGTTTTTGGCGCTGTCAAGATTTACAGATCCTTGTAAATCTGGGGCAGTGTCATGAAGCCATGGGTGTTGCTGGGAACCCCCACAGCAACACTGATTGAACGCCCCTTTGCCACAGAAAACTGCGTTGCAGAGGGCCTTCTTTACAAGGCAGTGTTAATCCACGCAAAGTGAATTAGTGCAGCTTTGTAAATCTGAGATAGCATAGAGCGCCACCAGATCGTCAAAAAAAGTGACGCTTCGGTGACACTAGGGGCTTGTAAATATGACAGTAGTTTTCTAAACGCAGGTTTCCGTGTGAAAGTTTTCAAGGGACTTCAGAGAATCGTATGCTAGCTGCTTAATACTGCACTTTTCAGTGTACACACATATAATTAGCTTAGGAGTGATCTTTTTTTGGAATATTGCTTTTAAAATGTGCATATTAGGTGCTGGGGAAGTGAGCTTTTGCTAAAGGCTTCGCTATTGGCACCTCTGTAACGTAATTTGTAGCGCAGTTTGCGAGACTAGGCTGTGTGGAAGTGAGATTTATGTGAAAGGCTTTTGAGATGTTTCTGGTTTACATATATGAGGTGCTTGACAGTGTTATAAGTGAGATAGTTGTTGAAGGTACATCTGGTATGTGCGTATAGGGTGCTCGGGAGTGCACCTTGCGTCAATGGCTTTACTTTTGGAGTCTGTAACTAAGGTTCTTTCACACTACTGCTGCTACCTGACTATGAGGTGCTTGGCAGTGAACTTTGTAAAGAGGGCTTTGAAGATAGATCTGGTCCGTGTATATAAGGTATTCAGGAGTACACCTCGTGTGAAAGGCTTACCTTCTGGTACATGTGATATTAAATGCATGGAGTGAGGCTTGTGTGAAAGACTTTGAAGGGACTTCTGATACCTGCCTAAGGTGCTTTGTGTGAAAGGCTTTCCTCTACCAAGATACATTCTACAGAGGAGGCATCAATCGTTTACCCCTATAGAAAGACGTCATCCTCTTTTCCACGACTTTATCAAGAATATATGTAGGCCCCGCTGTAAATCCATGCACTTGTGGTCTGATAGATGTTCTCATATTTCTTAAGCCAACATTTCTAGAACACAATAGCACTTACATCCAGGATGAAGTTTCCTGTTGCTTAACGCCTGCTTCTAAAGCCATCCTAGACCTCTTCCTAAAAACTGCCATAGATGGTGCCCTCGGTCGTGCTCCATGTGTCTCTCACGTCGAACCTCTAGCTCCGTTCTCCCTCCTTGCTACAAACCCTTTACTTGTCATTTTGTTCTCATTCGCCCGGGACGCTATGCAGGAGCAAGAGGGACCAGCATTGTCTCAGTGTTTATTTTGCAAAGGGTGATTGCTTTGAGTAATAGTCCCTTCTAATTATTCCATTGTCCTGCACTAATGATGTTTGCAAACCTGTTCATCTACAGCTGGTTAGGTGACCGCGATATGCTGTCAGAGAGCAGGTTAAACCAATGCATTGAAGCATGAAGGAAAAGTTTTGTTGTTTCTGAAACAATTCATCTGAAAATGCCCAGCAAGAAATGTTACCAGAGATGAAGCACCAAAAATACAATCCATGTGTGTAAAGTTGGAGTCATAAATTATACTGCTCCGAAGATAAAACGAGGCAGAAGATGTCATCCAGATGAAAAAGAATATTCTTTGGATCCGTCCACATTCGTAGAACAGTAGCAGGGACATATTAATAGAACAGAATGGCTACACCGCATCATTTTAGGGAGGATGAAGAAGTAGATTGGGCAGGAACAGCTGAAGCAGGGGTTGTATACTGCTACTAACAATACAACTCAACCAGTCTCTCTTCAGTTTACCAAATTCTAGGTCTGAGAGATGTGTCTCCTGTTATAAGGCAATGTTTGGGGACTTTGTAGCAACATATATCAGTACTTTCTGTGAGGCCATTGACAGTGAGAGATGTTATTCGAAATAGTTTGGGCAGTAGTGTCAGATACATGAATCAGTGAGAGATCAGTCAGTCACGGCGGGAGAAGGAACAAGCATTGGCATAGCCAATAGATCTCACATTTGGGACGTATATAGTGTTTAGCCATGCTGCACTTTATCCTGTGTACTACAACATCTACTATTACTTCATGTTACACTGGTGAACGGCCACACACTGCAAAGTTTGGGCTTTCGTGCTAGTTAATGAACACTGGAAATGCAATTCATGACCAAAAAGGGCAAGTCTGCAACCAAAAAGAAATTAAATGATGAATAAAAATAATGTTATTGAAATAATGCCTTCACTAACTGCACCGGTCGGTGATGCAATAAAAAAAAACTATATTGATTCATGGCAGGAGTGACATGATGCATGTTACTTGATTATTTTTGCAGCTTCTTTCTGGAATGTGCAAGTAAATGGGGGATGAATTTGTCTTATTTTTATAGTTTCAATATGCTTACTGTAATTTCACATTGTGGTTAATAGTCGTCATTAATCAGGGTTTACAATGTGCAGTGGCTAGACGGAGCCTAAAGGTGCTCTTTTCAACGTATAGTGTGCCATTGAGTACTTAATTAATAAATCAGACTACCTAATGCATCACAAAACCTAAAATAATTCAATGAAAACGGTCTGATAATCATCAGCTACCTTGCGGAGACAGCCGGGAGCACGTAATGATCTTGTGGCACACTTGAAAACAGTGTCACTATATTACATAAAAAGTGTACTAAAAAGTAATGACATTTTTGGGCTATATTAATTAGAAAACACAACACTAATTTCAGCTGTTCCACATTATTATGCTAGTTTCACAGATATATTCTTAATTTTTCATTTTAAATGCTTGCTTTTTCTAAAGTTTTTGAAAAAGTAATTTCTGGTCTTGATCAACCTGTGAAGTGGCAGGCAAGCGTATTAAATCAATAGGAATACCACACGTGCCCAAGACTGGAAATAAGGTATAATGATGACAAGCAGTGAGTTCACATCAGCTTCTATAGCACATACAGCTGAGAGAAGAACACTCACGCTTTGGACTATTCAGACAGCAGAGCACAAATAGAGGACCTTAGTTGATAACATGCATTGGTGGGGTTCAGGGAAATAGTTGGGGTGGCGGCTGAAGCAACACAGAGGAGGAAGGGAAACACAGAAGCAAGACAAGAGGGTGCCTAAGCAATATGGTGGAGGGTGGGGTGGGGGAGGACACCAAAGCAATACAATGGAGTGAGGGGGACGCCAAAGCAACACAGGGAGGGAGAGGGCTACACCCATAAAACACAACGAGGGTGGGAGAGGTAGAAAAACAACATGGGTATTAGGGTAAAGCAATACAAGGGTGTGGGTGGGGAGCTGAACTATAAAGGGGGAGAAGAAGGACGCAGGTGGGGAGAAAACAACACGGAAGGGCAGGGTGAAGCACTATGGCGACAGACAGCAATACAGAGTGCACAGGGAGAGAAGTTGAAAAGGGAGACAGCTTGAAAACGCTCATGAAGTACTCAATAGTAGAAAAACTAGTGGTTGAATTAAAAGCAGAAATTACAGTCAATCAAAGAGAAGGTAAAGCAGGAATGCACCACAGGAGGGACAAACACAAGACTGACACGCTGGGACACGCATAAGAAGCAGGCAAATGAGTGACTAGAAAGCCAACCAATGGCAAGCAATGGGTAAGCTTCCAAGCCCCTCCATATTCTTGGTAAGTCACAATATGCCTCCCAATAGCCAGTGCATGCACTCTCTAGTAGGCTCGACCTAAAGAGTCTTTTCCTTCTACTTTACTGCTCTCAGCCAGAGTGTTTGGTTAGGAGGAAGTATTAGGCTGCTTTACACTGTTCATCGCACTACATGAAAAAATAACCACAGGAAAGTGCTACACGCATTGTTGAGTGGTACTTAATCACTGAAGGGCCCACCACAACTTGACAATATGTGAGACTCAGAAATAGAAACACCTTCTGAGCTACCTCCAGATGCAGAACTAGGATACATGTAAACAATGAGTATGCACTACAAGACTGCATCTAATTTCGAACCATGGACACATGACTGATGGCTAGAAAGTCAAACAAAACCATCACCCATAAGTTGTAAGGAAACACAATCTACCACTGAAAATGGATTTCCCTTAGAACAGCAAATGAGGAGTCATCATGCACCTTAAGCATTTGTTAAATATGCTGGCAACTGGTGGCAAGCTAAACTCAAGGGAAGGTATTTTGTCAAGGGGTTGTATGTATATATTGCACAGATTGAACCGTGTACTGATGAACACCTCGATACCCTCACGGGTGATTAGCTGTTTTAGTACAAGCTCTATTATGTTTTAGCAGGTACTACCTTTATGGCTCATACATGACCTCCTGCTTTACAAACTTGAATGAAAAGCATGTGTAAACCATTCAAAGGTTTGCTTATATTCCTGAATCCAAAATGTTTTTTAAAGGGCCTTGGTTGGCAGTCTCGTACATCAAACTTCACACATTAAATTTGCAATCATTATGGTAAGTGTTTTTCTACCGTTAATAAATAAGTTATAAGAGTGGGAGCATCAGCTATAAAAAGACTAAGCTTGGCCAAATTGCAGGGCAGTACAGAATTCCAATGGTTATTGATCTTCCCAATGCTCAATTGGAAACATTCCATTTCAAGGTTGGCCACTGCTTTTACGCAATGGAGATACTACTTCACTAGATTTGGCACCGATATAAAGCAGACAGAGTCCTAGCACCTATGGAACGCTAAAAAGCAATGAGGACCGGCAACTATGAACCCACCAACATAACTCAATGACAAAATCAGACCAAAAAAACGACACACAAGGCCGGACGTATTTTTCCATTGAGCGTTCAGCTACTAAATAGACTTGATCCATAAAGATTTTACTTAATGGGTGTGACTTGCCCTTGTAGCAAGTACTCTTAACTTTCTCCTGCATTGCAGGGGCAAAGAGTACTCCTGGCTTAGTCAACAATAAGCCATAAGTACTCTAAAGCATAAGTCGCAGCAGAATGTTTCTGAATCGGGCCCAGTCGTCATTATCCATTCAATCAATCAATCAATCAATCACAGAATTTGTAGAGCGCACTACTTATCCGCGAGGGTCTCAAGGCGCTGGGGAGAGAAAAGGGGGGGGGGGGGCGGTGCTGCTACTGGTCGAACAGCCAGGTCTTGAGTAGCCTCCTGAAGGTCAGCAGGTCTTGGGTCTGTCGTAGGCTTAGTGGAAGGGTGTTCCAGGTCTTGGCGGCGAGGTGTGAGAAGGATCTGCCGCCGGTGGTTGTTCTTCGAATGCGAGGGACGGTGGCGAGGGAGAGGTCGGCGGAGCGGAGCTGGCGGTTGGGGACGTAGAAGAGGAGTCGTCTGTTGAGGTAGGCTGGGCCAGTCTTGTGGAGTGCCTTGTGTGCATGGATGAGGAGTTTGAAGGAGATTCTCCTGTCGACGGGGAGCCAGTGCAGGTTCCTCAGGTGGGGGGTGATGTGGCTGTGGCGTGGTTCGTCGAGGATCAGGCGTGCAGAGGCGTTTTGTATGCGTTGCAGTCGCTTGATGAGCTTGGCCGGGGCTCCCGCGTAGAGGGCGTTCTCATAGTCAAGTCTGCTACTGACGAGGGCCTGGGTGACTGTTCTTCTTGTATCTGTCGGGATCCACCTGTAGATCTTGCGAAGCATGCGGAGGGTGTTGAAGCAGGAGGAGGAGACTGCGTTGACTTGCTTGGCCATGGAGAGCGTTGAGTCGAGGATGACTCCCAGGTTGCGTGCGTGGTCGGTGGGTGTCGGGGCTGCTCCCAGCGTCGTTGGCCACCAGGAGTCGTCCCAGGCTGAGGTGTTGGAGCCGAGGATGAGGACCTCTGTCTTGTCCGTGTTCAGCTTTAGTCTGCTGATCTTCATCCAATCAGCGACGGCCTTCATTCCTTCATGGAGGTTGGATTTGGCGGCGAGGGGGTCCTTGGTGAGGGAGAGGATCAGTTGAGTGTCGTCGGCGTAGGAGATAATGTTGAGGTCGTGCTGTCTGGCGATGCGTGCGAGCGGGGCCATGTAGATGTTGAACAGTGTTGGGCTGAGGGAAGATCCATTAAGCTACAAAGTCACTGTTTCCACACATAAGCTTGCACAATGGTCAATAGTAGGCCATGAGGTTTTGCTGTGCCGCAGACCTGTAATTGTGTAACAACCCCAATCTCTATGGTCTTTTCCAAAAGTAATTGTAGTAACCATATGATGTTTAAGGCTTTTGCTCACTGCAGTAAAATCTAGGTTACCCATTATGAATTGCCTTCATAAAAGCTCACACAAACAACTAGCAAGGGCTATAGCTGCACGGAGACTAATCCATAAAAAAACTTTTCATGCTTCAAAACATGCTGCATGGCTGTGCCTCAAGCAGTCTAAAGTTTTATCGATGCTCACAAGTTCTTCTTGTACACTGTAACCAGCACGTCTCATCCCAAATCTCAGTTATCAACTATCACTATCTGGTATCATCGTTAGTATAAAAATAAAAAAACTGCTGAACTTAAGATCTGTTTTGCTATTGAAATAAAAACAAAAACTTCTACCTAGGCAGAGATGGCAACGTTTTGAATCATAAGGTTAATCTTCATGGGTTTATTGGGTTCTTCTCCCTTGTGTTCAAGTTTAAAATTATAGGGTATCTTCTGGCCATATGAGGCTGTTTCTCTGACATGTCGGCTACACCGAGAAAAAAAATGTTATTATTCCTCACATCACTGGTATGCAAACAAAAAAAGAATTAGGTAATACTGACAGACTAAACGTATATTTGTGAAAATGCACATTCATCTCTGGGTTCCTGGAGCTGACTAAAAGAGGTTTATAGTACTTAACATCAGCCTAGAAAGGATCATGAGTTGACTCGTCGGGATTCAAACCTGCGACCATTTAAATAGCTCTACGAGAAATGAAGTCCATAACACCTTTACGTTCACCTCTGTGTTGAATGCTCCTTTGTAGCAACACACCGACTAAAAAATATAGTTAGCAAACAAATATTGAGGAAATTAACTAGAGGGTGAATTTTTATAAAAGGGAGGGGACAATGTAAAGGGCAAATGTTGAAAGCAAATACAGGTAGAAGAGAAAAGCGCCAAACCTGGATGGCTGCATTAATCAACATGAAAAGGAAAGCGTCAATGTCGACCAACTACCAAACGTGATATAATACTGGCTCCATTCAACAGTCAGGCCTTATATTTTATTAAGTAGGGTCACACACCAAACGTAAAGATCTTACTCCGAGCAGGGAAACTCTTATTTTGGGGGATGTCATCTCATTTAGACAGACGTCTCTGGATACTTTGGAAGATGTGATACCAGCCTTCCTGTTAAATGCTCATCTTTGTAAATTTTACTTTGGTTTTTATAGAAGGTAGTATTCGAAGGCATAATAAACAAAGATCAGCAAGAGCGATTTTAATGGCACAGTCACCTCGCTTTATAGAATATTAAGATGTGCAATAATTCTCCACAAGGTGGCATATTTGTTTCATAATGTTTGCTTGAATTTCAAAAGAAGTCAGCAAAACGAAAAAATCCACAATTTGAACGTTACACGGCTTCTGTACCAGACAACATTGCCAGCATAATAAAAAAAAATAACCTCATACGGCTCTCACGAAAACGTGCTTACGGACAATTAAGAAGGACAACGGCTATAATGAGCTGTCATGTTCACATTAAAAATGGACATTTTACAACAATCAAAGGAAGGGAAAGGAGCGAATTATTACATCTTAAAGGAAGAGTCCATAAAACTTAAAATGCGTGTCTGAAAACCTCAGGCTGCATTACAGGGAATGTTCAAAAGCTGGCATGCTTGGGAGTAGCGGGGCTCCCGATGCTCGGTGCCATGCATCATTTACTTCAAAACCACCTCTTTGTTCGTGAAAGGTTAATTAGTCTTGTGGATGAATGCCACAAAGGGTAACTAACTTAGTTACCCTTTGTGACATTCATCCACAAGATCACACACAATGCCAGAAAGGGCTGGTGCGATGTGAAGCTCATGTGTCCCCACGCAGCTAAGGGTCCTGTTAATCTACATTTACTACAGTTACAGGAAAGCCTTGCCTGAGCAGGGAGAGCTACAGTCAGTCAGTCATAAAGCTAAACAAGCGGCCAGGTCACAAGTTGTAAAATGAGGAAATGTGTTTGGCTTCCTGGGGGCAGCGAGTGTCTGACCTGACACCATGCTGTTTCTGGGAAGTGAAAGCCATAGATGCTCTAGCTCAAAGCAGAGCAGTGAGAGATGAGATCGGAAGGGCATGGCTAAATAGACAGAGACAAAGGACAAACAGGCAACACTGCAGGGCTCAGGCAGAAGGGGGAGGGGGGTTAGGGGCCAAGGGATGTGCAAGCAAAACCGGGAAATCCTCTAACTTCAGAGAAAGAAAATAAGCGCTGGAAAACAGCATCTGACATTTGACCTCAGTCTTTGAATGCACAGCAAATGTGATTAGATGACAAGACTTACAGGCCTGTTTACACAAATGGAGTGAACAAGTGAAAACAGGACCAATCCTGTGAATTGCTTTTCAAGAAAGAACAAGCATTGGCATAGCCAATAGGTCTCGCCTTTGGGACCTTATAAGTGTTTAGCCATGCAACACTTGATGTTGTTGCACCAAGGATATTGTGCTGGATAACTAAACACTTATAAGGTCCCAAAGGCGAGACCTATTGGCTATGCCAATTGAGTAATTGTGTTTTTATATTTGGATCAGATGGGTGGACTCTGACTTTCCTAAAGGGATGTATATTTATTTTTACATGTAAACAATCTGGTACTTTTGTGCTGATCTTAGGTTTCCTCTTAGTTGGTTTTGAAAGCTTACCTTTTTTGTTGAAATGTGCTGCCATAAAGGAAAGTACGACTAGAAGATGCTGTGGATGTTATGTTAGTTTCATAGTATAGAACTGGTTTGGTGGTAATGTGATTCCGCTAAGCAAATGTTCTAATCCTGGCTAATCACTTAACCAAAGTATGTGATCCTCTGCAAATATCTTCTTTGGCGTGCTCTCCTAAGGCTGAAGTAGCATTAATTACAAACAAACTAAAACCAGAGTTAAGAAAATAAAAACGTGCAAAAATGTTTTTACTATATTCCCAACCATTCAGGCTGGCTCAGCGCGTGTTTTTGGAAACGAGCGCTCTGTGTTTTCACTCTTCTGAGCTTTTGTGTAAACAGGGCTGTAAATCTTATCTCATACCATTTGCTGTTGATGCAAAGAACCAAGGTCAAATGCGGTTTTGCCGAGGGCGCCTGTTGCTTATAGCCAGCGTGCAATTTCTTGCCTTATCCAGACACAAGCACGTGGTTAACAAGTAACCTGAGATCTTAGTATTGTGAATAGGGGGGAAAACATGGTTAAATAGTAATACTGTGTACTCAGAACCCTAATGAGGAAAAAAAGGGTTCAAATGAAGGGGATTGCCTAATCTTTATGTGGTTGTGCACAAAGGGAGGGGGCGGGGCAGCGTGGATCACAGTGCCAGCAGATGGCTGTGGGGGGTCTTCGCCTCACACAGGCACAAGATTGGACAGGCCGGTGGGAGGAGGGGGGGGGTAGGAGTTAGTCTTTGCCCTCGAAGTGGTTGGTTCTGGCTCCAACCCGCATAAGGAGAGGACGAGGGGGGTACTTGGATAGCGGTTTGAGGCCCAGTTTTTCATGCCCCTGCCTCTCATCCTTCTGGGACCAGTTAGATAAATTACAATTCCTGGTCAACTGTGGTGCCTACGGGCGCTCAAAAAGACAGAAGCGGGGGTCAGGCGCTGTCTGGGGAGGGATAAAGGGGTGTTATTACAGTGAGAAATGCGGGGAGGGCCGAAGGTTGTTTGCACAGGTGGTGCGGAGCAGATGGTCACCTTCTAAAGTAGCAGCACATAAAACGTAGCGGGGGACAGTTGGGCAGGGACTATAGCCAGGTGCACTGGGCGAATGGGTGCGAATTTGTGCATTTAAAGCTCGACCCAGGACCATTCAGCACCGCGCATTCAGGACGGGAACCCCCCCTATGTTTTTCCAGCAGCAGGATTGGCAATGGGCGAAATGATGTGTGATGGGGAGGGGGGTTACACAGGGTAGTCACGATCGGGTGGCTTTAAAGAGTGGTAGGGCGGGCAGTATCGCTGCAAAACAGGTATGCGCATATCCTGGGAAATGGCAGAGCGGCGATCTAAGCACCATGTAGAGAGGATGGATGTTTTTGCCGGCTCTTCCCAATAACATGTACCGATATGTGAAGGATTAGAAGTACTATAAAGTGTTCTATACGTGGGGACAGCAGGTGGGGTCTAGGGAGTTTAGGTACGAGTGTACATAAATGGGTAATGTGTAAAACTTCACACAGCACGGGAAGGTTGGGTGCAGGGGTAACGCTGGTGAAGGGAGACCGTTTCTCTGACTGCTGGAGGCTCACTTTGGGGTCCCAGGGGAGGCGATGGGCCTTTGGGCAAAGCGGTCGACTTTGGGGCAGTGGGAATAACGTTCCGATTTCGGTGGATCAACATCCGGTGATCCTGGGCAATTTGTTTTAAAACATCCTCGGAATAGCACAACAAGGGAGACCGGGAAGCGCGCGCTCGCGCTAAAAGTGAAAAAAAGACGCGCCGCCGCGAAACGCGCTCTCTGGTGAGGGAGGGGGAGGAGCGGGTGAGGGAGGGGGAGGAAAGGCAGATGGCGCCTCGCCAGCGATGCGAGGAATGGATGGCGCGCGCGTGCACGCTCTCATGAACGCAAGCTGGTCGCCAGCAAAAGCCACCGTTTGCACTTCCAAAACCCGCTTACTAAAACTCTCGCCAGAGCAGCGCATGCGCTGGCTCAGGCGAGACCTAAAAAGCAGGGATAAGTGTGAATGAGTGTGGTGTATAAAAAACAAATACAGACCATAGTAGTTAACCCCTTCGCTGCTAGGCCTTTTCCCCCCCTGTGCTAAGCCTTTTTTTGGCTATTTGGGGTAGTGCGCGCTTAGGCCCCTGTAACTTTTTGACCACATAAGGTATCCACGCCAAATTTGTGTCCTTTTCTTCCAACATCATAGGGATTCTAAAGGTACCCAGGGTTTGTGGATTCACCTGGAGGGGTCCCAGAAATTAGTCAAAATACAGCTAAATTTTTTTTTTTGGGGGAAAAATGGGAAAAAGGGCTGCAAATGAAAGCGTCTGGGTTTTTCCCTGCAAATGGTATCCAAAAGCGTTTGTGGGGCTGTAATCACCATTTTCCCAGCTTTTAGGGAATGACAGACTTTTGTCAGAAAACTAACATTTTTTTACACAGTTTTGGCATTTTTCTGGGACATAGCCTATTTTTGTTATTTTTGTGCTTTCAACCTCCTTCCACTTAATGGTAGAAATGGGTATGAAAGCAATAATGAATCCTGGAAAGCTATACATTTTTGAAAAGTAGACAACATTCTGAATTCAGCAAGGGGTCATTTGTGTAGATCCATCAAGGTTTCTTTATAGAAACGTACAGTTAAATATAGGAAAAATTGAAAATTAGTTGAAAAAAACAGACTTTTGTGTCAACGTTTTCACCTGTAACTTCTTCTAATTATGACAGCTCTTTGAAAGCAATATACCGTTACATCCGCTGGACCTTACTGGTTGTGGGGATATATAGGACTTGTAGGTTCACCAAGAACCCGACGAACCCAGAGTAAAATACTGAGCAGCAATTTGCAATGGCTTTTTATTATGTACCGGGTATATAGCAATTATTGTGGGAAAATGTATACATGGAAAAATTGGTATGAACGACACCTATGTATTTCTGAAATGGGAACAAGTTATAGAGTTTAGAAACAGTAGATATTTGCACATTTTTGAAATTGGGAATACTCATACTAGCATGAGAATTATCGGTCATTTTTCAAAATGACTTTTTTTTACACAATGTCTTTCATTTGGAAGGCAGAAATGCATCGAAAGTCAATAGGTAATAACAGTTGCTTTACAAATCTGAATTACCCTAAGTCTCCCGATAAAAATGGTACCTCACTTGTGTGGGTAGGCATAGTGCCCACGACAGGAAATGGCTCAAAACCCAATGTGAACACACCACATTTTCTCAATGAAAAATTACCCTTTTTTTGCAAAGTGCCTAGCTGTAGTTTTTGAACCCTAGCTCTGCCGGCACCTAGGGAAACCTAGCAAACCTATACATTTTTGAAAACTAGACACCCAGGGGAATTCAGGATGGGGTGACTTGACTGCCTCCCACCAGGTTCTGTTACCCAGAATCCCTTGCAAACCTAAAAAATTGTCAAAAAAAACACATTTTCCCCACATTTCTGTGCTGGAAAGTTCTGGAATCTGCGTGGATCCACAAATTTCCATGCACTCCGCGTTCCCCCAGGTCTCCCGATAAAAATGGTACCTCACTTGCGTGGGTTGGCCTAGTGCCCGCTACAGGAAACGGCGCAAAACGCAACGTGGACAAACCTCAATTTCGTAGTGAAAAATGACCCTTTTTTGGCAAAGTGCCTAGCTGTAGTTTTTCAACCCTAGCTCTGCCGGCACCTAGGGAAAACTAGCAACCCTATATATTTTTGAAAACTAGACACCCAGGGGAATCCAGGATGGGGTGACTTGACTGCCTCCCACCAGGTTCTGTTACCCAGAATCCCTTGCAAACCTAAAAAATTGTCAAAGAAAACACATTTTCCCCACATTTCTGTGCTGGAAAGTTCTGGAATCTGCGTGGATCCACAAATTTCCACCCACCCCGCGTTCCCCCAGGTCTCCCGATAAAAATGGTACCTCACTTGCGTGGGTTGGCCTAGTGCCCGCTACAGGAAACGGCGCAAAACGCAACGTGGACAAACCTCAATTTCGTAGTGAAAAATGACCCTTTTTTGGCAAAGTGCCTAGCTGTAGTTTTTTAACCCTAGCTCTGCCGGCACCTAGGGAAACCTAGCAACCCTATACATTTTTGAAAACTAGACACCCAGGGGAATCCAGGATGGGGTGACTTGACTGCCTCCCACCAGGTTCTGTTACCCAGAATCCCTTGCAAACCTAACAAATTGTCAAAGAAAACACATTTTCCCCACATTTCTGTGCTGGAAAGTTCTGGAATCTGCGTGGATCCACAAATTTCCACCCACCCCGCGTTCCCCCAGGTCTCCCGATAAAAATGGTACCTCACTTGCGTGGGTTGGCCTAGTGCCCGCTACAGGAAACGGCGCAAAACGCAACGTGGACAAACCTCAATTTCGTAGTGAAAAATGACCCTTTTTGGCAAAGTGCCTAGCTGTAGTTTTTGAACCCTAGCTCTGCCGGCACCTAGGGAAACCTAGCAACCCTATACATTTTTGAAAACAAGACACCCAGGGGAATCCAGGATGGGGTGACTTGACTGCCTCCCACCAGGTTCTGTTACCCAGAATCCCTTGCAAACCTAAAAAATTGTCAAAGAAAACACATTTTCCCCACATTTCTGTGCTGGAAAGTTCTGGAATCTGCGTGGATCCACAAATTTCCAACCACCCCGCGTTCCCCCAGGTCTCCCGATAAAATGGTACCTCACTTGCGTGGGTTGGCCTAGTGCCCGCGACAGGAAACGGCGCAAAACGCAATGTGGACAAACCTCAATTTCGCGGTGAAAAATGACCCTTTTTTGGCAAAGTGCCTAGCTGTAGTTTTTGAACCCTAGCTCTGCCGGCACCTAGGGAAACCTAGCAAACCTATACATTTTTGAAAACTAGACACCCAGGGGAATCCAGGATGGGGTGACTTGACTGCCTCCCACCAGGTTCTGTTACCCAGAATCCCTTGCAAACCTAAAAAAGTGTCAAAAAACCACATTTTCCCCACATTTCTGTGCTGAAAGTTCTGGAATCTGCGTGGATCCACAAATTTCCACGCACCCCGCGTTCCCCCAGGTCTCCCAATAAAAATGGTACCTCACTTGCGTGGGTTGGCCTAGTGCCCACGACAGGAAACGGCGCAAAACGCAATGTGGACAAACCTCATTTTTGCAGTGAAAAATGACCCTTTTTTGGCAAAGTGCCTAGCTGTAGTTTTTGAACCCTAGCTCTGCCGGCACCTAGGGAAACCTAGCAAACCTATACATTTCTGAAAACTAGACACCCAGGGGAGTCCAGGATGGGGTGACTTGACTGCCTCCCACCAGGTTCTGTTACCCAGAATCCCTTGCAAACCTAAACAATTGTCAAAAAAAACAAATTTTCCCCACATTTCTGTGCTGGAAAGTTCTGGAATCTGCGTGGATCCACAAATTTCCACCCACCCCGCGTTCCCCCAGGTCTCCCGATCAAAATGGTACCTCACTTGCGTGGGTTGGCCTAGTGCCCGCGACAGGAAACGGCGCAAAACGCAATGTGGACATACCTCAATTTCGCAGTGAAAATGACCCTTTTTGGCAAAGTGCCTAGCTGTAGTTTTTGAACCCTAGCTCTGCCGGCACCTAGGGAAACCTAGCAAACCTATACATTTTTGAAAACTAGACACCCAGGGGAATCCAGGATGGGGTGACTTGACTGCCTCCCACCAGGTTCTGTTACCCAGAATCCCTTGCAAACCTAAATAATTGTCAAAAAAAACACATTTTCCCCACATTTCTGTGCTGGAAAGTTCTGGAATCTGCGTGGATCCACACATTTCCACCCATCCCGCGTTCCCCCAGGTCTCCCGATAAAAATGGTACCTCACTTGCGTGGGTTGGCCTAGTGCCCGCGACAGGAAACGGCGCAAAACGCAATGTGGACAAACCTCAATTTCGCAGTGAAAAATGACCCTTTTTTGGCAAAGTGCCTAGTTGTAGTTTTTGAACCCTAGCTCTGCCGGCACCTAGGGAAACCTAGCAAACCTATACATTTTTGAAAACTAGACAGCCAGGGGAATCCAGGATGGGGTGACTTGACTGCCTCCCACCAGGTTCTGTTACCCAGAATCCCTTGCAAACCTAAAAAATTGTCAAAAAAACACATTTTCCCCACATTTCTGTGCTGGAAAGTTCTGGAATCTGCGTGGATCCACAAATTTCCACCCACCCCGCGTTTCCCCAGGTCTCCCGATAAAAATGGTACCTCACTTGCGTGGGTTGGCCTAGTGCCCGCGACAGGAAACGGCGCAAAACGCAATGTGGACATACCTCAATTTCGCAGTGAAAAATGACCCTTTTTTGGAAAAAGTGCCTAGCTGTAGTTTTTGAACCCTAGCTCTGCTGGCACCTAGGAAAACCTAGCAAACCTATACATTTTTGAAAACTAGACACCCAGGGGAATCCAGGATGGGGTGACTTGACTGCCTCCCACCAGGTTCTGTTACCCAGAATCCCTTGCAAACCTAAAAAATTGTCAAAGAAAACACATTTTCCCCACATTTCTGTGCTGGAAAGTTCTGGAATCTGCATTGATCCACAAATTTCCACCCACCCAGCATTCCCCCAGGTCTCCCGATAAAAATGGTACCTCACTTGCGTGGGTGGGTCAAAGACCGGCGACAGGCAAGGGCCCAAAAGCTATTGAGGCGACATCAAAATTACCTATCACAAACCAACCTGGTTTTGCATGGGGGTCCCATGAGTTTTGGCCGGGGCTCGGCATCCATGTAGGGAAACCTACCTAACCCATATATTTCTGGAAACTAGACACCGGGGAGTCCAGCGGTATGGCTTGCATGGGTCCCCCATCATTCTCCTACCCATAGTCCCCAGCAAACCTCAAATTTCGCTGAAAAATCCACTTTTTTCTCACATTTCTGTGTTGGAAATTTCTGAATCTGCGTGGATCCACAAATTTCCTCCCACCCAGCGTTCCCCAGGTCTCCCGATAAAAATGGTACCTCACTTGCGTGGGTGGGTGAGGACCCGCGACAGGCAGGGGCCCAAAATCTATTGAGGCAAAATCAAAATTACATATCACAAACCAACCTGGTTTTGCATGGGGGGTCCCATGAGTTTTTGGCCCGGGGCTTGGCATCCATGTAGGGAACCCTACCTAACCCATACATTTCTGGAAACTAGACACCTGGGGAGTCCAGCGAGGTATGGCTTGCGTGGGTCCCCCATCATTCTCCTACCCAGAATCCCTGCAAACCTCAAATTTCCCCAGAAAATTCACTTTTTGTCAAATTTCTGTGTGGGAAGTTCTGGAATCTGCGTGGATCCACAAATTTCCTCCCACCCAGCGTTCCCTCAGGTCTCCCGATAAAATGGTACCTCACTTGCGTGGGTGGGTGAAGGACCCGCGACAGGCAAGGCCCCAAAGCTATTGAGGCGACATCAAAATTACATATCACAACCAACCTGGTTTTGCATGGGAGTCCCATGAGTTTTTGACCGGGCTCGGCATCCATGTAGGGAACCCTACCTAACCCATACATTTCTGGAAACTAGACACCCGGGGGAGTCCAATGAGGTATGGCTTGCGTGGATCCCCCAACGTTTTCCTACCCAGAATGCCATGCAAACCTCAAATTTAGTTGAAAATAACACATTTCCCACATATTTGTGTGTGGAATCACCGTGCCGGCACAAATGATCCTACCACCCAGCGTTCTCCTTGTTCTCCTGAGTAAAATGATACTTCACTTGTGTGGGTGGGCCAAAGGCCTGTGGCTAGGAAGAGCCCAAAACATAGAGATTTAGAGTATAGCACCGAGAATTCTAAGCGCTACGTTTTTTTAAAAATACGTTTTTAGCCAATTCTGCTTTGGACACCCACACAAGTGAGGTATCATTTTACTCAGGAGACCTGGGGGAACGCTGGGTGGGAGGAAATTTGTGGTCCACGCAGATTCCAGAACTTTCCCACACAGAAATGTGAGAAAAAAGTGGATTTTTCAGCGAAATTTGAGGTTTGCAGGGATTCTGGGTAGGAGAATGATGGGGGACCCACGCAAGCCATACCTCGCTGGACTCCCCGGGTGTCTAGTTTCCAGAAATATATGGGTTAGGTAGGTTTCCCTACATGGATGCCGAGCCCCGGGCCAAAAACTCATGGGACCCCCATGCAAAACCAGGTTGGTTTGTGATAGGTAATTTTGATGTCGCCTCAATAGCTTTTGGGGCTTTGCCTGTCGCGGGTCCTTCACCCACCCACGCAAGTGAGGTACCATTTTTATCGGGAGACCTGGGGAATGCTGGGTGGGAGGAAATTTGTGGATCCACGCAGATTCCAGAACTTTCCACACAGAAATTTGACAAAAAGTGAATTTTCCGGCGAAATTTGAGGTTTGCAGGGATTCTGGGTAGGAGAATGATGGGGGACCCACGCAAGCCATACCTCGCTGACTCCCGGGTGTCTAGTTTCCAGAAATATATGGGTTAGGTAGGTTTCCCTACATGGATGCCGAGCCCGGGCCAAAACTCATGGGACTCCCCATGCAAAACCAGGCTGGTTTGTGATAGGTAATTTTGATGTCGCCTCAATAGCTTTTGGGGCCTTGCCTGTCGCGGGTCCTTCACCCACCCACGCAAGTGAGGTACCATTTTTATCGGGAGACCTGGGGGAACGCTGGGTGGGAGGAAATTTGTGGATCCACGCAGATTCCAGAAATTTCCCACACAGAAATGTGAGAAAAAGTGGATTTTTCAGCGAAATTTGAGGTTTGCAGGGGATTATGGGTAGGAGAATGATGGGGGACCCACGCAAGCCATACCTCGCTGGACTCCCCGGGTGTCTAGTTTCCAGAAATGTATGGGTCAGGTAGGTTTCCCTACATGGATGCTGAGCCCCGGGCCAAAAAGTTATGGGACCCCCCATGCAAAACCAGGTTGGTTTGTGATAGGTAATGTTGATGTCACATCAATAGGTTTTGGGCCATTCCCTGCCGCAGGAACTTGGCCCACCCATACAAGTGAGGTACCATTTCTATTGGGATACTTGGAGAAATGCTGGGGGGTTGGAAATTTGTTGTTACTTTCAGCAGTGTGAAAATTTGGGCACAAAAATGCAAGGAAAATGTCAGTCACATTTTGAGGTTTGCAGGACATTGTGGGTAAGATAACTGGTTGGGATCCACAAGAGAGACATCACCATGCACTCCCATGGGTGTTTAGTTTACAACAAAAACTACAGTTGTTAGGTTATTCTTAAATGAAATGTACAGCTTGGCAGAGAGACAAAACAGACAAAGATTACTGCACCGCCATCTATTCCTCAAACATACACACATACTGGTTGGATTTGGCACGAGGGCGAGTGATGGTTCAGTATATAAAATTGTATTAACAAGAGATTTCACAAAAATGAAATGCACTGTCAATAATTGAATGGACAAAAAAACTGAACCAGTGACTCGCAGCTCGTGAGCTGTAAAGCCACTTCAAGGCACCAACCGCTTTACAGGCCATTCACACACCTTTCATACATGATACACACAAGACCATTCACACCACCAGGCACAAAACCAACACATTACATTGACAAAAACAGAAAAGACCCATTTTTATGCACAACCACCTATTCCTCAAGTACACATACATACTGGTTGGATTTGGCACGAGGGTGAGTGATGGTTCAGTATATACAGTTGTATTAATCAGAGATTTCACAAAAATGAAATGCACTGTTACTTGAAAGGACAAGAAACTGAACCATTGACTCACAGCTCGTGAGCTGTAAAGCCACGACAAGGCACCAACCTCTTTACAGGCCATTCATACACCTTTCATACGTGTGACACATACAAAACCATTCACGCCAGCCGCGGGCCCAGCACATTACAACACACACCAGCAGACAGCGCCATTCAAGGGCCCATCACTTTCACACGCCCACATTCCTGACACAGCATCCACACCAGCTCACGGATTACGTTGAGTGGCGTTTGGCTAGCAGTGTGTGTAGTGACCAGCAGCTAGTCACTACTCGCACACCGCCAGCCGAACGCCAGTCCACGCACACTGCCAGCCAAGCGCCAGTCCACGCACACCAACAGCCACGCGCCAGTCCACGCACACCGCCAGCCAAGCGCCAGTCCACGCACACCGCCAGCCAAGCGCCCGTCCACGCACACTGCCAGCCAAGCGCCCGTCCACGCACACTGCTAGCCAAGCGCCCGTCCACGTACACCGCCAGCCAAGCGCCAATCAAAACACACCGCCAGCCAAGCACCAATCAAAACACACCACCACTCCACGCACACCGCCGGCCAAGAGCCAGTGCAAACACACCGCCAGACAAGCGCCAGTACAAACACACCGCAAGCCAAGCTCCAGTCCACGCACACCGCCAGCCAAGCGCCAGTACAAACACACCGCCAGCCAAGCGCCAGTCCACGCACACCACCAGCCAAGCGCCAATCCAAACACACCACCAGCCAAACGCCAGACCACGCACACCGCCACACAAGCGCCACTCCACGCACACCGCCATCACATTTAGGATTTTTTTAAATAAAAATAAGAAAACACAAACAAATTGCAAATAGATACAAATCTACTAACACAACATCTGAAACTCAATACACTACACAAATGCCAACCTTGAAACTCAACCAAAAATATTAAACAATAGAGGCCAGGCAGTTCACTTTACCACTCATGGATGCTCCCAAAAATTCTTTTGCGTGTGGTACATTCTAAAACAAGCAGGCACACACAGCCCAGGGTTAGGACACTTGGGGCAGTACATGCGAGTCTCCTTCCGCATACCTCTTCGCCAACAGACTCTACATCTCCTACTGGGAAAGTCTTTTGAGGGTGTGGGAGGAATGTGATCAGGAAAGTGGCGATCTTTCAATCTAGCAACATCCTCCACCAATCCAACTCTAGGAACACTTGCCTGTTCCACTAAAACAAGGCTGCCTATTACAGACTCTTGAAACTTAGCAAAAGTCATCTTTGACTCAGGACAAGAATCCTGGACAACAACAAAAGCATTAAAGGTTGCCAAGTGGAATAGATGGTTAGCCAACTTCTTGTACCAAATGTAAGCCTTACGAAGAGCAGCGTAAGGTTCCAACCTCTGATCTACTCTGTCAACACCACCCATGTGCTTATTATAGTCTAAAATGCACACAGGTTTGCGCGCTTCAGCAACCTGACCCCAAACAGTCACAGGTGCAGTGCTTTCATCATGGATGGTAGACAGCATGTAGACATCTCTCCTGTCTGAAAACTTCACAGCTAGAAGCTCCTCGCAACGCAACGCACTGCACTGTCCCCGCACAAGCTTTTTACAAACAAGTTCTTTTGGGAAACCTTTACGGTTAGAGCGGATTGTGCCACAAGCAACAGTGTCCACTTTGGCCAATTCCCTGAACAACCGCACACCAGTGTAGAAGTTATCTACATATAAATGGTGGCCTTTGTTAAAAATCCTCTTCCAAGTTCCCACACAATTTTCTCAGTCACTCCAAAAGTGGACGGACAACCAGGGGGTTAATACTGGAATCCTTACCGGTGTACACTCTGAAATTAGAGACATATCCAGTCCTACTGTCACACAGCATATACAGCTTAATTCCATAGCGTGCCCTCTTACTAGGAATGTATTGCCTAAAAACCAAGCGGCCCTTGAACAACACCAAAGACTCATCCACTGCAATTTCTTTCCCTGGAGCATAGATCTCAGAAAATCGATCAACAAAGTGATCAATGACAGGCCGAATCTTAAAAAGACGGTCACATTCAGGGTGATCTCGTGGCAACGCTAAACCATTATCGACGAAATGCATCACCCGAAGCAGAAGCAAATACCTATCACGACTCATGACTGCCGGAAAAATAGCAGTTGCCATCAAGGGACTAGTAGACCAATATGAAGACATTGATGGCTTCCTTAGCAAGCCCATCAAAAAAGTTAAACCCAAGAACTTCTTCATCTCTTCCAGATTTGTGGGAGTCCACCGGGTAGCTCTAGAGTGGGGCTTAAGACTGGCACTGTTGTCCCTCAAAAACTGTTTGGCATACAAATTAGTCTGCTCAACAATCTCTGCCAAAAACACATCGTCCATAAACAACTGAAAAAAATGTATCGGCAAAAAGTTTTCAGTATTCACTCTACACCCTGGAACACCAGTAAAGTCTGGCAATGCCGGCTGCACCATGCCTGGGGCAACCCAGAGGTCAGCACTTTCAACGGAAAGCCTTGCAGCCCCATGCTGCAGCCCAGGTGCCTCTTGCCGCACTATACCAACGGGAAGCCTTGCTGCCCCAGATGCCTCTTTCCGCACTATATCAACGGAAAGCCTTGCAGCCCCAGGCTGCAGCCCAGATGCCTCTTGCCGCACTATCGGCACATCAATCTCCTCCTCTAACACAGGCACTTCATCCGCACTAAGAGTATCTTCAGTATCCGATGATTCCATGTGGAGAGAAAACTCACTGCCTGAATCGTCCCCTGCCTCCTCTGCCTCAGATGCAGAGTCAGTCTCTGAAGCATGGTCAGAGGAAGACTCAAAAAGCATACCAACAACCTGCTGAGCAGTAATCCTGCGGCTAGCCATTATCCTTACTAAGAAAGGAGACTGCACAAACAAGTCAGCAACAACCAACACTGTGCAAAGCAAGTAAGTTAAAAAATGTGTGCCTTTATCACAAAGATCTATATACTCAAAAACTATACAATTCACTTACAAGAGACAGCTACACTCACCAGCACCTACTCTGCAGAGACACAGCAAAAACGATATCCCACTAGAAAGAAAAAAACAAAACCAATTACTCACAAGACAACAAAATACACATCGAGCACAAATGCAAAATGTTTTTGACACTCAAAAAACAGAAGCCAAACATACTGCTATTATTACACCATTTGCAAAAAACAAATTCATGCAGAGAAATGAAACTCATTACATTGTACAAAAAAACTCTTACCAAACACGTGCAACTACACAAACAGCAGAGCCACCAGTAACGAAACCGCAACCTGGAACAGTCTAAAGAGCAAAAGCCTTCAACTAGAACAAAAAATAAAGCATTACAATTGCAATTCACAAAAAATAAAACAATTGACATTCTAACACGCTATGTTACTACCCAAATGGTCAATCGGCCAGAATACACATATAAAAAAATCTGCCCCCTGGAAGCGACCCTTTTTTATTTAAACTACTTCCCTGGTGTCTAGTGGGGGTTTCTGCCCCCCCCCCCCGGGGGCAGAAAGGCAAAAAAGCAGGCCGTTCTGCCCCCAGGGGGGGCAGAATTCCTATTACAAAATAAAATGGCCCCCTGGAAGTGACCCTTGCCCAAGGGGTCGCTTCCATTTCATCACAAAATGGATCCCTGGATCTAGTGGGCTTTTCTGCCCCCCCTGGATCCAAAAACGGCCGAAAAAAACGGTCGATTTGTCCCCAGGGGGGCAGAAAAGTCTTCAATAAATTCAGGCCCCCTAGGAAGCGACCCTTGCCCAAGGGGTCGCTTCCATTTGATTATAAATTGATCCCTGGATCTAGTGGGCTTTTCTGCCCCCCCTGGATCCAAAAACGGCCGAAAAAAACGGTCGATTTGTCCCCAGGGGGCAGAAAAGTCTTCAATTAATTGTTGCCCCTAGGAAGCGACCCTTGCCCAAGGGGTCGCTTCCTTTATTTGAAAACGACATCCCTGGTGTCTAGTGGGGCATTCCTGCTCCACGATCGCGACGCTGTGCGCGATCGTGAAGCAGGAATGCCAGCATTGAGACATCAGGGGAGAGGAAATACTCTTTCCTCTCCCCCGATGCCTCAAGGCATTCTACTACGGCCCCCCCGCCCCACCGCAACAAGAAACACTTACCCTCCCTCTGGACGCGCTGGAAAGAAATGATTTCCAGCGCGTCCAGCACTTCCCGATGACGTCGGCGCGCGCTGACGTCATGGGGAAGCGTGGGGGGGGCCGGGGGTGGCAGCGGAAACTCTTCCGCTGCCATCCCCCTCTGTGGGGGCAAGATCGATGCCCCAGGGGGGGAGCGCCAGCGCTTCCCCCTGGGGCTGTGCTCATGACGGAGCGGTTCCGTCATAAGCACAGCCCAACCGATGCTCATGACGGAACCGCTCCGTCATGAGCATCGAAGGGGTTAATACAAGGGTCTGTGTTTGTTCTCCGTGTACAATTCTGGGGAAATACATTAAATATGAGCGATTACTACACAAATAGGCTTGAAAATGCATCTGTCAGAGGTCCCAATGATAGAAAGTAAACTCACTCCTCTGGATAGGTGATTCCAGCACGGACGTCCTGAAGTGATTCCAGGAAGCGACTGTTCCAATGCTAAATGAATTAGCATGTACGCAGCCTGGTAAAGAATATACGTATTGGTAATTACAACCACATGCAACTCTAACAATAATTGAAACACGACTATCACACCTGGTGATGCTTGAAGCCACATGACTCTGATTGCCAGTGAATACATCTTGATGGGGGACATCTCCCACGCAGTGAATCAGTTTATTAAAAAATAGTGTACCATGGCTGTGATCTTCCGGACGGTTTGCATTGTCCGTGAATGGTGATACATTCAACCTACACCGAAGGTGCACGAATTACAACAAAATCAGCGGTCACCTCATCGTAACGCGGTTAAAACCTAACTGGAGGCGCGCACTCGATGAAGGTCAACAACCACCTAACCTTGCACGTTTCAATAAGGCGGTGGTGTGCTAAGCAGGCTTTGCCTTTTACATGCCGTCTATGGCAGTGAAAATCATCAAAACGGGTATGAATACAAATGCATAGAGATACAGGTGACCAAAGTGATTAATCCAACCCACAGATACCTATAAAGTGAAGTCATGTGTACGCATGTATCGAGGAAGAAACAATGCCGAGTGCGCGAAAGCTGTTACTGTTATCAAAGTCATTGGTGCGGGCCAGAATGCGGCTGCACGGCGAACAAAGTGATTAATCAGACCCATAAATAACAGTAAGGTCATGTCATGTGTATGCCCGTATCTAATGTGCAAGCATTCAACCAAGCAGAGACCGCTGTAATTACACGTTAAAACAAGCGTCTGCTGCACCTCCTGTAATAGTACAGTGCTATGGGCGCTCAGAAAAGAGGAATGCGCACCCGTTCACTTTTATTACAATTACCATGCAGAGGATGAAGATTCTGTATAATATTCCGATGTAGATGTTAGAGGTGTTTTGTTGTCTCATGACCTTCTTTAATGTAAATACAGACCGAAGAAGTTTCAGGAAGAAAGGCCTGCTTTCAAAATAAACGAGATGGAATATATCCGCAATAGGCGCCGAAAATGAAACAAAGGAGGTTCTGTGAATGACAATTGAACAACGCGGTACAACATGCACAGTTCACCTGAAAGTCAAAAACACTTATCCAGCTCGGATAGCGCGTTGTTCTTATGAATAAAAGATGAGCTGTGATGGAATCATACCTCACCATATGCTCTTATGCAAAGTATTTGGCAGTGATGAAGACCCTTCTAGAGACAGACTGGAAAGGGGAGCCGGGTGACTACACGTTCTGTTGTGTGGAGAAAATCATTGTTTAACAAGCATTGGCCGCGCGGCCGTAAAAGTAACGCCGCGCGGCCGCGAAATGAAATAAAAAAAAAACGCGAGTGGTGACGCCAGTTGTGCGCACGCGCGACGAGAAAAAGTGCTGTGCACGTCGCGCGCACTTATGCGCGTAACCGCACGCCTGTGGCCGCTTTCGGAGCACTTTTAAAAGCCCCTTACTAAAGTCTCGCAGAGCAGCGCATGCGCGCTGGCTCAGCGAGACCTAAAAAAGGAGTTCATGAACAGATGTTAAAATGGTGACCAGTGTATTTATATTGTACTTAGTCCCTACTCTCGGGGGACGGCTAATCACATGAAGAGGCATAACAAAAACATGCCATGGACAAATGGGGAGAAAGAATATGAGAGTGACAATGGAGCCAGCAAATGGGAAGCCTATGGGCGGGCTGTAAGCCCAGTATATACTAAAGTATATAAGACATATAAAGTATAAAGTATATACAAGAGGTCTCGAATGCTCGACCTAAAAACTGACTCGTGTCTCAAAAGTGGAGTGGTAATAGTAGGTGTGGCCCTGAGAGAATGACGATATGTGATGTACAATAAGGGCCAAGTACTCTAATTTCTTGTAATTAATAACCACCTAAAGTCCCTACAAACAGCTAACCAAAAGTTGAAGAGGATGTGGCCTAACGGCTAGGGTGGTGTACCTCAAATCTGGGAAACTGAGTTGGAGTCTCGGCAACGACTCTCAACATCCTATGATTCTGGGCAAATTACTTAATCTCCATCACTTAAACTCCGCGTGCCTAACAAAAATGAATGTGTCCTTGTGTAACGCAACTGGTGCTCTTGTAAAGCGCTCTGATATCTTCGTTCAAATTCGCGCTATATAAAACTCCCCCAAAAAATTAAATAGATTACACATTTTTTTAATGAAGAATGGATTATTTGTATGCACAAAGAAAATATCTATGCACATTCAAAACAAGGACACAATCTCAAAAGCATTACCAGTAATCATTCATTCGGACAGCATCAGTGCAACAGTAGCAGGCCTATGGGGATAACCTGACAGAAGTTTTTATTATCTAACAACTTGCAAAAATCTCAAACGTCAGCATGTTTAAACCCATCTGCAAGACTTAGGGGCCGATTCCGATTCAGGCCGGAAATCACTCCGACCGAGCCGGACCCGGAGAGATTTCCGACCGAATCGGACCCTAGCAGTCCGACCGAACGAGTACGATGCGTTCGCATGCTATCGGACTCGATTCGGTCGGACTCCCATTGAAGTCAATGGGAGCCGGTCGTACAACGCGTACGCGGCCTCCCATTGACTCAATGGGTGCGAGGCGAACAAGGGCGCGCCTTACAGCGGGTACGTGTCGAAGTGGGTCGCGCCGTACATGCACAGGTAGGGAGGACCCATGGGTCCCCCCCTGTGTGCGACTCGCGCGGCTACGCGTACAGGGGGGTCGAACACGGACCCCCAAAGTGCGGCTCCGACTGCTCTTTCGAGCCGGACGGCGCGAGTCAGTCGGACTGCTCGCGGCGCGCATCGTACTTACCCGGCCAGGGAACGTCTCCATTGCGTGGTGCGAGTCGTGTCCGTGCGAGTCGGTCGGAGCGGTTGAGTCCCGCGAACGAGTCGGTCGGCGATTTCGCATACGCTCGCATCGTACTCGCTCGCCCGGATGCTCGTCCGACTCGGTCGGGAAACAGGGCTCCGAATCGGATCCGGTAATGCCGAGTCCGATTCGGAGCCCTACCGGCCGAGATCGGAATCGGCCCCTAAGTCTGCGCGTTCATTAGAATTGACAAACTAACTTAAAACAAGCATATAAACACACATCACAATATGCAAAAATATACAAATAATGGCAAAGCCAATAGGTAACCAGATTTACGGCAATTCTTGTTTTGTTATGGTTTTTCACAACTTTTTTTTTTCATGTATAGTTTGTTATTGGCATTTTCATAATCACGATACCAATGCCTAAATATTTTGGAAAAACGAATGGTTTGGAACAAAGAAACAGCTCTTGTAATCCTCCCCACCCACCTCCTCTAGCACTAACAAAGACACATTGCAATGTCTGAATACTGCAAAGTATTGAAGGTTCCCCAAGACATATCAAAATTAGAAGTTCTAGTATAAACATTTCATAGAGTATAGTAGAAGTCAGCTTACAAATCCTGCATCCGTACCGACACACACATCTAAGGAGGTAACTCGTCAGGGGGAGCCAACAGAACGGTGAGCATCACTGCCAAGGCATGCTGGACTGTTCACATGACAAGCAGGGTCAAGACTAAATTGCATATGGCTGGTTCCAAACTGGGGTTGCGTAGTTAACAAAAGAACAATGGATTTAACCCAGATCTCTTGAATGGGGTGAATGTTTGATTAATTCTGCATTCTGTCCATCATTTGTTGCTGCAGCACTTTTCGCCCTAAGTGGGATGGGAATGCCCAGACGTGGGTCCCTTGCTCACTGTGCCACTGGATTAAAGCTAGCCTGGCTGATGAGGGGTGTTACCCCGAAACCGGTCCCAGGATGCTTGCATCTGGTCCAGGGAGGACCCACTTTGGCAGTTTGGGCTGGACTGTTCCCATGTGGAGCAGGGTCAAGACTGATTTGCCTATGGCCGGTTCCAAACTGGTGTGGCGTTGTGAGCAAAAGAACAATGGATTTAACCCAAATCTCTTGACTGGGTTTGAATGTCTGATTCATTCAGCATTTCGTCCATCATTTTTTTCTGCAGCACTTTTCACCCTAAGTGAGATGGGTATCCCCAGATGTGGGTCCCTTGCTCGCTGTGCATTGGATTCAAGCTAGCCTGACTGATGAGAGGTGTTATCTCGAAACCGGTCCTAGAATGCTTGTTTCTGGTCCAGGGAGGACCCTGCTTTGCAGTTTGAGCTGGACTGTTCCCAAGAGGAGCAGGGTCAAGACTGATTTGCAAATGGCTGGTTCCAAACTGTGGTGGTGTAGTGAACAAAAGAACAATGGATTTAACCTAGATCTCCTGTCCGGCGGAAAATGTTTGATTCATTCAGTATTCCATCCATCATTTGTTGCTGCAGCACAGGGTGGAACCAGGGCACCCACAAAAGAGACCTGGCCCCAGGGATTGGGTCCCCAATGCCGAAATCTGCCCTGGAGGGGGGTCGCTCTGCCCCCCTCACTTTTAGTTTAAACTTTTTTTTTTAAAAGGCCGGGCTCCAGGGGATGGGGTCCCTGCAGCTGAAATCTGCCCGATGGGGTGGGCCACACGGCCCCCCTCCCCTATTTAAAATAGGCCTGGCCCTGGGAGATGGGGTCACCAGGGCAAAAATTGGCCCATGGAAGGGAAGCCAGGTGGCCCCCTTCCCTGAATACATTAAAAAAAAGACGGCAAGTTGCTGGATGTTGTAATTTGGCAGCACTTAAGTTAAGCATTAGCCGAAGACATCCTGTATTCAGAGGCTAAATTGTCCGCTTTGTGGAATCCATTTTGTAATTTCTGGCAGCCATTTTGGTTGCCATGTGCTGCCATGTGCTCGCCATGTGCTCTGTCCTACCTTCCTGTTAACTGCTCTTGAAATCTGCCTAGAGATGAGTTATATTTAGTTTCTTTTGCTTTGCACATGCTCAGTTGAGCTCGCAGCTGTCCATTCAGCTGTTCCGAGTTTATAAATGTCAGGATGTGTCTACTAGAAGTAGAAACTGTTAGCTCCACCCACTTGTCGACTGTGCATTTCTTGTATGACCTTATATGTACCTAAAACCAGCATTTGTGTTTGTACCGCCTTCATTTGAGCCCCTGTGTGGGTATAAAAGGACCAAGGTCCTTCCATTCAGTGTGCTACTTCATGCATTACCGAAGGGTGCTGTGTGAATGTAGCTCCACCTCATGAGGTTTAATAAACTCTGTCTTTTCTATTCCAGTTTCTGTGCCAACTTCTTCCTATTGGTCTGAGGACTCTGTGCAAGGAAGGGAGAACCCCTAAGCACTGGTAGGCCTTGTTGAGGCTCACCACAACAAATTGGCGCTTCCAACGTGGGGCTCATCGGCAACTCAGATGCCCGAAGGACTGGTCGAGACGAAGGATTGGAATCTCGCTTTTGGACGCAATCGCTGCCTGAGGAGACCCGAGTCTTGGCACCCATGGCGTTTTTCCTTTCTTTCTGATCTGACCATCCCCGCGGCGCCGGTCCTCGACTGAGATCTCTTCTGTTGATTCGCCGTGCAGTGACCATTTGGTCGATTTGAGAACTTGGCAGTTGGAACCTGGACACCATTTGATTGGTAAGAGCCGTTTTGCGGCACTTGCTGTTGGTTTGATGCCTTTGATTGGTAAGGTAGTTTAGTAACACTTACTGTGGCTTTGTTTGTATGATTGGCCAATTTTGGAATCTGTTTTGTAATTATATATGTATTGCAATACATATAGGCAGGTAATGAGGAGATTTTTCTCTAACTTTGAAAACTTGAACGGCACACATTGTGTTAAGTGTCACTTGGAGTATAATATTATATATGCTATAATATTTTTGGCATGCCTGCTTCTAGCACACTTCGTAGAAAGTGTTGCTGTGTTGGAGGTACCAATATGGATTTAGTAAGTACTCAGCTGACTCCCCTCAGAGGGTTACCTAAATAGGTTTAGGTATAGTAAAAAGATATTTCTTTCTTGGTGACTAAGTACCCCATGGAACTAAATATGTACATAAAACGGATCCTGATAACATGGAGCAGTCTTTTGGGCTGTTTTGGTGCAGTCTTTTGGACTACTTTTGAGAGCTCTTCTTGTAAATATGACTTACAATTAGTATTTACAAATAGTTTGGTTTTGCGTACAGTCTGTAGGCTGTCTCTTGTTTTTGCCCTAAGTGTTGATTTGTGGGTTAATTGTTTTTTTGTTGTATATGGTTCCGGACTGACATGCTTGAAAGTACTTGTTTCAGTAAAGTAGACTATGTTTTTGTGTAACAATGACTAGCCTTAAGCGCGCTGTGTTGTGTGTTACGAGTGTATGACCCCTTCTGAAAATGTCTGGAATGAGCTAAATTTGGTTTTTGTTGTCATTCTGTTATGCAAATGTCATTTAAAAAACTACATATTTTAAAATTCAGGGAATGAATAATGTAATATATGCTAAATAGCTGCACGCTACCATTAAAATTGACAAAGTAAGAAACTATAGATATGTGCAAATTGCCACACTGGTACAGATAAATCAGAATTTACATTCAATAGGAATAAAATAGGCCTCATAGAAAGGTAGGAAAAACGAATTTGTGTGCTTTCACACAATTAGGACTAAAATGAAAAATGTTACAGTATTATCCTTATATATTAATATTGAAAGGCATTCACCTCATCTGAGTGAATTGGTTGTTGCTGAAATAAACACCACATTACAGAACGATAGATTTGTGCTGGCTTGAAAGGCGTGAGATGTTGACGCCTGCTGGTCAGAACACAGCTGTGTCAACAACACATGGCTATTCTTGGTCCCAAGCCATGAGGAAACTGCCGAGTCAACTAGATTTTAAGTTAGTGCAAACATGGTTTGAAAACGTGCATTAAAAACTGCTGATTTTATAAGTCAGAAAACACAGTTTCATTATTTTGGATAACAGAGGAAAGATTAAAAGGGATTTTCTTTCTTAATGCTTTTTATACAAGCACATCCGTGGTTCTGATGTTAAATGATTACTGTCCTTTAAAAGTGACGCAGACTTTTCATGTTTCAAGTAAGGCTTCTGTGCTTAGAGTTATAAATGAATACATTTAAAGGTGATAGGAAAGGAATGAGGCTTGCTTTTCATATGTGGAACCATCAAAAGGGTTTGTGATTATTTTAAAAAAAAGGAGAATTATGATTATATGAAGAGAAAAAAAATGTTTATTAAAAATAATTGCCCTAAAATTGTTTTTGATCTTTGTAATGTCTGATAATCATACTGTGAATAATATATAGCTCCTAGCATCAAAGTTGGATTTAAGTAGCACTTTACCATGATGTGGGGAGTGCAATGTGAAATTTCACTTTATCCAGGCATATAAAAACGTTTTTTTAAGGGTGTACCTTATACATTTCTGATCCCCCATCTCTGGGATATCTAGAGGACACCCTGGGGATCCCTAATATGCCGCAATATTGTAGGTTATTCATTTTTAAGTGCCCCTACCACCAAAGTCGAAATTGGGACAAATTCACTATTTAAAAGTAGTTCTGACAAGCAGAGCAGCTTTCACACTGCTCTTAGGCTTCAGTAAATGCACACATTTAAGTATAACACAAATAGCTGACCTCTAACCTGCTAGAATGCACACCATGCACTGCACACAGATCGAGACAAGTATTGAAAAAAAAACACAGCAGAAGTTAGATCCTACTTTTAAAATTATTAGGCGGACAGGGCTGCCTTTCAGCTGTGATTCTCCAGAGTTGCTTTGAATTGCAAAGACCGCATGGAAAGCCTTGCACAAAAATGGACAGCTGGTGAAAGGGTTAAAGGTCGGAGTTCTGCATTTAGCTACCTAGCAGGGCTAAGGGGAAGGTTTGCTTGGACATTTCGACCTCCGAACAGTTTTTGAAAGAAGAGATGACAGTGCAGAGAGAGGAAGAAAAGCTTTGCTTCCTATTTTTGGCAAACGCAAGTTTTGCGCAGTCATATGAAAAGAAGGAAAAGCAGTGACGTATGTGGGCCCTGAGTAGAGCATAGCTCTGCCATGTATATCAAAATAATGGTTTTAGTTTAAAGATTACTGTGCAAGGGCTGAGATAAGGAGGCAATGGATTTTAGTTTGCATTCATGCGCCCTCATGTTAATCTAGCACCATTGCTGAAGGAATTGGTAATTGGTTATTAACGCTTTCTAAAGTTAACTCAATGTGCTTGTGTTAGGCTGAATCAGAAAATAGCCACTTTCTAAGATATCTCCTACAAGTTTGTTTGTGCCCAGTTGCCACAAATAGGGGTAAATAGTGTTGACAGAAGGTAAACCTGTTTTCAGGTTTTCCTACTGTCAAAATGGGGGAAGGAGGTTAGCTCCTGGGCAAATTAAGGGTAGGCAAATTTATGTTTTCTCTCTTCTTTTTCTCACTCTCTCGAGTTTGTCTAAGCTGTCTAGGAAATGGCCATGAGACATTTAATTGGCTATTCAGTAATACTGTTTTAAAATTGTTAGAATTAATAAAATGATGAAAAATATACTATGTTACTGCCCATCCTGTATGAAAGAATGAGTAGAACAGATTGATGTTCCCTTATTTGATCTTTAAAGGGAACTGTATAATGGGGGTTTCTGTTCAACAATCTCAGGTGGCAATACCATTATTGTTTATGTTATTCTCATGTTATATACAGTTTTGCAAGGGCATTGCTAGTCCTTTATTAGCTAGTCTGTGTAAATAAGCTGACAGCCCTTGTTAGAGCTGATGTTGCATAGTCCGGATCGTGAAAAGTAGAATGCAGGAAAGACGCCCATGTGATCCTTAGCAAACATTTTGAAGGAAAATATTGTTTTATAGGAGTTTTGTTTGTCACAACATGTTCTGCTGGAGAAATTTATGTACCCACTATGTTGAGTTTTTTTTTAGTTCTTTATTAAATAAGAATCCCTGTTAAATTTGCAGTTTTAGATTTTCCTGCTGCGCCTATAACATGAAAGCATGGTCCTAAGCATAAAATGTAGATGTTTTTATTAAGAGAAATTATTTTAGAAGTGTCTGCAGTCCTGTACAAGTAATGCAAGGTTCATAAGTAGAAGTGTAGAAAAGTTCCTTTTTCTTGAGGTTCCTCAGATGAATAATATAGGAATACACAAATGTAAGGATTTGGAGTATGTCTGTATTGTTTTTCTTTTTCCTCAGAATTTAGTAAATGAACACAGACTTCCTTGGCTGCCTGGGATTGGGAGTAACAAATCAAATCGTGTAACGTATTCCTCTTGTCAGTTCACCAAAAAGTTCCTTTTATACTTGCCAATAGGTCTAGGGTGTTTTTTTATTCTCAGATAGATGAAGTGGTTCTTGGGTGCCTTGCTAATGAATGGGGCATCCCAAGACTAAGGAAGTATTCTGAGACTATCCTCTCTGTTGATAGATTATTTTTGTGCCTTGTCTAAAGACCTTTTGTTCTGCCCACCAATAGATATTTGCTGCCCTGCAACCATTGCCAGAAGGACCCGGACATCAGATCCAGCCTGGGAGTCAGCACCAGTCCAGCTTGGAGTCAAGATAAAGGGAACCAGCACAGGCGTTGCTGGCAACTAGGACCTCAGTGAAGGCCGGAAGCACTGGGACGTGAAGTGTGTACCCCTGCCACTGTCTTGGGCGAAAGACGGGGTCACAAATCAGGATGAAGAAATCTTTGTGGATCCAGTTTTTGATGCCCAGCTGAGAGAGTCCGATAAGGACGACAAGGAGGCTTTTGCTTGAGGTGACCCCCTTTGAAACAAGGGTTGCTTCAGGCCTTGAGTCCTGGTCCCAAAGTGAATGCAAGTCTGCGCCTCTGTTTGTTGATCAAGGGATGCCTGAGCATACTGGCTACACTCTGTGGCCCCAACAAAAGAGCAGTGCGCCAGCGGAGCAATACAGGAGTTAAGGAAGGACTTGAGTTTAGGGTACAGGTGCTGTGCCCTTGGTGCCTGTTAGATTAAAGTGAAGAAAACTGATGCACTGCCTGAGACACTGGACAGGATCGTTGAAAGACTTTCTTCTCAAACTGGGCCGTGATTCTTGAGTTGCGAGTTGTGCAGCTCCACCGTGGGAACAACAAGAGCCTGCCTGTGAGGCTCAAACGGACACAGGGAGAAGACTCCCCTCTGGCTGGTTGTACAGCGGCTACAATTTCCCAAGGACTCTTTTTTTTGTTAGTAATGTACCCCTTTGATCGTCCCATTTTTGAGGGGGATCAGCCCTGCATTAGTGTAGTGACATCCGCCTTGGCCCATGGTGAAGAAATCAACGGCTGCCCAGGGAGAAGAGCTCCAATGATTGTTTTCAACAAGTTTTTAGAAAGATCAATCATTACTGTTGCTGAAATGAATAACAAAAGAATCATTTGTGCTGTAGGGTTTGTTGTTGCTATGGTGGCTATGGCAGCAATTACGTGGTACATCGAGAAGGTGGCTCCTGTTCGACAGCTTTTTGTTGCCACTACGCCAGTACCAGTGGAACACCACTACTTTACTCTTCCCTACCGTGAGCAGAAGCATCGACAATCCTATCTAAACAATACCTTTATCCAGATGTTGCACCATACTCACAATGCTACAAATACTACCAACTGTTGGGTGTGTGGGATGATACCTGCACATCAAAAGAAAGGAGGAACACCTTTTATTCCTCTTCTATTTTCTCACAATGATTCTTGTCAAGCTTGGTATGCGCTTTTGTTTACATCTGGAAAGCCTTCAGAGGTGGGATTATTTTTCAACTTAATAAAGTGTGTTATCAAAATAAAGAAGGTTATCCACAAGCCAAAGGGACTAAATGGGAATGGGAAGAGTATCAACTGGACAATATTTCAACACCACATGTCTTCACAAATGTGAGAATAAAGAAGAACATTGGACCTTTTGTGATTTCTGTGACAAAAACTAAAGCAGATTTGTTTATCTGTAGCGTTGGAAGAATTCCAGTGGGGAGGAGCGAGTGTACTGTAATCCTGACCATTGAAGGTGCCAATAACAGCACTTTCACAGCCTCGCATAATACGTATTTTGTGTGTGGAAATAACGGATATTATCAATTCCCTGTTGGGTGGTCAGGAATCTGCTATGTATCTTTTCTGTTGCCCCCTGTGTTTCTGGCACCTGCATTATATCACCGTGATTTTAAACTGTACAATGATATTTCCAAAAACAGAAATAAGAGGACAATAAGTATGGACGAAGTTGACCAAACCGACACTACCCTACAACAATATGTTGATTTCAACTTGGGCTTATTTTTCTTTTTTGGCTGATCGAGGTGGTGCATGTCGCATCATCGGTAGCAGCTGTTGCGTATTCATACCGGATCACTCACCTTCAGTATATGACGCAATATCAAAACTGCATAAGATTGCTGCAGAAATTCATTCAGAGACTGGTACTTGGACTTTTACTGGATGGTTTTGGACTCTTGTTTCTGCTTGGGGCTGGAAGCTACTGACTATCCTGTGTGTAATGATTATGATACTTTTTACATGCTGTGTATGTATCCAATGTGGTCCAATGCTTTGCTCCATTTGCATCTTTGCTTGTATACCTGCCAAAGGGAACGTTGCTGAAACAAAGGCCCAACAAATGTTGAATAAAGAGGTGGCCGAAATAATGTTAATAGATGTACGGGATGAATATTTAGATTACCCCAGATAAACGAATGTCTTCAGCTAATGCTGAAAGGGTCGTCTGTTGTAATTTGGCAGCACTTAAGTTAAGCATTAGCCGAAGACATCCTGTATTCAGAGGCTAAATTGTCCGCTTTGTGGAATCCATTTTGTATTTCTGGCAGCCATTTTGGTTGCCATGTGCTGCCATGTGCTCGCCATGTGCTCTGTCCTACCTTCCCGTTAACTGCTCTTGAAATCTGCCTAGAGACGAGTTATATTTAGTTTCTTTTGCTTTGCACATGCTCAGTTGAGCTCGCAGCTGTCCATTCAGCTGTTCCGAGTTTATAAATGTCAGGATGTGTCTACTAGAAGTAGAAACTGTTAGCTCCACCCACTTGTCGACTGTGCATTTCTTGTATGACCTTATATGTACCTAAAACCAGCATTTGTGTTTGTACCGCCTTCATTTGAGCCCCTGTGTGGGTATAAAAGGACCAAGGTCCTTCCATTCAGTGTGCTACTTCATGCATTACCGAAGGGTGCTGTGTGAATGTAGCTCCACCTCATGAGGTTTAATAAACTCTGTCTTTTCTATTCCAGTTTCTGTGCCAACTTCTTCCTATTGGTCTGAGGACTCTGTGCAAGGAAGGGAGAACCCCTAAGCACTGGTAGGCCTTGTTGAGCCTCACCACAACATGGAGGCCTCTCCCTCTTTCTTCACCACTCTGCAAACGTGCTTCCTGGCGCACTGTTGGTTGAGGGACGAAGTCCTCTTGGCTGGTGAGAGTCCTTGGGGGCCAACAAGACCTCCTGTTACCTCCAGTAGGTCCCACACAGTGGAATTGCTGAGAGGTCTTCAGAGGCCACGCCTCTTTCTCCACCACTCTGCAAACACACCTCCTGGCACACTAATAGTTAGGGGATGAAGTCCCTTTGAATGCTGAGGGTCTTTGGGGGCCTGGAAGCACTCCTGTTACCTCCAGTAAGTCCCAAGTAGCGGGACTGCTGAGAGGACTTCTGAGGCACCTCCCCCTTTCACCACTACTCTGCAAATGCACCCCCTGGTGCTCTGCCTGTTGGAGAATGAAGTACCCTTGGCTCCATAGGGTCCTTGGTGGGCCACAAACCCCTTCTGTTACCTCCAGTAAGTCCACACAGCTGGGTGGCTGAGAGCTGGTAGTGAGTGAGTGGGTGTATGAGTGGCTGTATAGGTGAGTGAGTGGATGTGTGTGTAGACCTATGAATCAGTGAGTGGGTGTGTAAGTGTAAGTACTGGTATGGGTCTGCGAATGGGTTTGTGAATGGTTGTGGCAGTAGTAGTGGCTATATGAAATGTTTTATTGGGGTGTGAGTGGGTGCATCAGTGATTCTGTGGATGATGTGATTTGAGATGTTATCAGTGATGTCGTCAGTGCATCATTGATGTGACTGACCATGTCAAAAGTGATGTAATATGTGAGGTCATAAGCAATGAATTGCGGGGTCCGAGTTAAAGTTAGCTCAGCCTACTATAACTGTTAAATTTCACTGGTTTTGTATGAGTGAAACCTGTAGGTGCCTATATCTTTGACGCCGCTTGATGAATCTCTGTGATATTTTCCAAAGAAATTTGCCTGGTACTTCAGATGTAGTCTGGAAAGTTTCGGAATGATCCACTAAGTAGGGGCTGAGAAAAAAGGGTGGCAAGAAGCTATATGTTGGTAGACAGATTTGTTCTTTTTGTAATTTAATGTAAATGTGTTCACTATTTTTGGAGATATTAACTGGAGAACAAATTTGTATTTCTGGGGACAGGAATTACTTGCAGGTAATCTGCAGATTCACGCACTCTGCCGACCTTCTGATTATCTGGCCGCAGCTTCACAGAAAAGTTGAGTAAGCCATTTTGTTTGTCGGGGGAAACAGTCCCAGGGGCTGAAATGTTTTGGGGTAACTTATGGAAGGGGTCATTAGAGGTTTCCTGACCTCTTGTACATTTTATAAAAGAGTGGTGGGCACGTGCCCTGTGGTTAGAAATCAAAAAATATATTTTTTTTGTCCACTCGCAAAATCAGCGGTTCTCTAGCAAGGATCAGCGAGGCCCCAGTATAACTCTGTGGGGGATCAGTGGAGTTAGTGCGAGTGGGGGAAAAAACTCTATATATTAATTTTCACACTCAGGCTTACTCTCACACCCATTCAGATACCCATACAGATAGTGTCACATCCAGTTACATACCCATACAGACACTTTCACACCCACTCTTATACCCATGCAGACACTGTCCCAACCATTCACATAGGTATGGAGACACTAGGGCCCTTATTGACATACACATAGAGACTCTGTGACACCCATTCAAACCTATAAAGTAATTGTTACACCTATTGAGAAATCAGCACCATCTCACACCCTATCACATACTCATAGAGGCACTGCAACACCCATTGACAAACCTATACAGTCACTGTTAAACCTATTCAGACATTCATACAGACAATGTCACACCCATTCACATACTCATAGACACTGTGAGACCCATAGTGACTGTGAAACCCATTTACAAAACATATTCAGTTGCTTTTACACCTATTCAGAAACTCATACAGACAGTGTCATACCTAGTCACAAACCCATAGAGACACTGTCACACCCATTCACGTACCTAAACAGACACTGTCACACCCATTGACATACCCATGGACACTCTGTCATACCCATTCACAAACCCATAAAGACACTGGCACACCTGTTCAGATATCAATAAAGACACTGCCACACCTATTTAAATTGTTGCACCCATTCAGAAACCTATACAGACACTGTTTCACCCATTTAGAAACATGCAGACACTGTTACAACCATTCATGTACTTAAACAGATACTGTCACACCCAGTCACATACTGATAGAGACACTGTTACACCTTTTCACAAACCTATACAGACACTGTCACACCCATTCACAAACCACTGTCACTGTCACAAGTCACTGTTACACCCATTCATGTAAATAAACAAACACAGTCACATACATTCATATACCCATAGAAACTCTGTCACACCCATTTACAAACATATAGAGGCACTGTTACACTTGTTCAGATACTCATAAAGACACTGTCAAATCCATTTACAAACCCATAAAGAAACTGTGACACGCATTCACTCAGCAGTACATATACTGTGACACTCATTCCCATACCTGAACAGTTACTGCCACACCCATTTACAAACCCATGCAGACACTGTTACACCCATTCAAAACCCTATACAGACTGTGACACCTAGTCACAAACAGATAAAGATACTGTAACACCCATTTACATATCTCTACAGACATTGTCACAACCATTTATATACCATAAAGACAATGTTAAACCCTTTGACAAACTCACTTATGCACCTAAATGACACCAATTTAGACTCTGTTATCCTCACTGTGATATGCATTCAGAAGCCTTTACTAGAAATATTAAATGCTCTCTTTTGCATTGAATGTGTGCTTTTGGTTTGACAATCTGTGTGGGATCCCGGAGTCGACAAATGTTTTTAAAAAGAGGATTTATAGTTAAAAATAACAACTGTTTGTGACATAGAGTGGTTCTTAGAAGAGTTGTTGTGTTCATTGTGAGTATATGATGTCTACATATACGAGTGAATGCAGAGTTTCAAGCTCTTCAGAAACAGTGTTGTCTTCATCTGTAAAGTACTCCATCTCTTCTGTATATTCCATGCATGTTGAAGCGCAGGTTTAATTGTAGACAGAGTGGTCTCTGAGGAATGCTGAAACAGTTTTAACATGTTTCCTGGCTATCTCGATCTGTGGACAAAATTCAGAAGACCAGTTCCAGTTCTTCCTCTGGCATATGTTAGAAAACACCAAGGCAGTGTGAGGGAAAAGTTGCCTTAATTGTTCAAAGGTATTCTTCATTAGGATTTCTAGTCCTACCCCAGTCATTGTGCCCAGGTAATTCCCAAAACAGTGCACAATCATGAGGTCTGCATGTTGATTCTCCATAATGCTTTCAACCAATGGAAGCAATTAATGCCACTTTGACCCTGGGAGAAGTTGGCCTGGTATATGCTGTTCACTAATTAAAGTGGACACCTTGCACCAGAACAATTCGACTCTTATGGTAGATAGGTTTAAGACAACCTTTATAGAAAGCTATCCTAGTGGTAGCTGTGGAGAGCAGCCTTCAGGCAAAGTCTTGAAGGAATGTAAAGCAGCTTGTTTTACCACACAATCTCTTGAATCACCAAATGAAAAGACACCACACAGGTATATATATCAAATATATATGTATTTATTAATAAACACTCTCTACTAATCTCTTTATGAGATTAGAAGTCAGGAACATATGTACAAGTCAAATGTTATCAAAATAAGTTTAGCACAATCGAATATCACAATCTTAGTTTGCTAGACCTAGGTCTAGGGCATCTAGAATCGAGGGACCCCCAAGAACCACCCCAGGTAGTTGTAGGAGACCCACAGGGGACGGACGCGGTGACCTGGCACCGGTGCGAGTCCTGTGCGAGTCTATGCACTCAGACGCGATTGAGATATCAATGTTAAAGGTCCCTTGCGTGTTCGAGGCGAACACACCGATCGGTCCTTGTACGAGTCGAAGGACGCGGTCACAGATAGAGATGCAAGGGAGATGGACGCGCTGTGTCTAACAGACGCGAACCTTGTGCGAGTCAGTGCAATGGAGATCTCAGAATTACAGGCCCTTTGTGTGTTCGAGGCGAACACCGATCGGACTCAGCACGAGTAGAAGGATACAGTTTTAGATAGTGTTACAAAGGAGATGGACGCGGTGTGTCTAACACAGACGCGAACCCTGTACGAGTCAGCGCAATTGTCGCATTTGGAAAGTTAGAGTTTTAGGACACTTCTAGGGACGCTACAAGCAAGTCACTTACAGGGTAAGTAGTTCTAGGGCCCACACCCACAGGAGCACCGTAGTGCTGAAGTTACCTCACCCAGGGGAGCCGGGTGCATAGGTGTTCTTTGGTGTCGGGTCGCGGCGTCGTTTTCAATGGGAGCCAGTGAAGACTTGCTGCTTGCGGCGACAGGAGAAGTGTCCGGAGGAATCCAAGCCTGGATTCGGAAGATGGAAGACCTGAAAGCAGAGGGGACAGTGTTCAAAGTCACTTGGCAGTGACTCGGGGCACGGAAGATGGATGCCCACCGTCGTCGCAAGGTTCAGGTCCTTCGCGGTTGCCTTGACTCTTCAGCCACGAGGTCCAGGAGGCGTCATCGACGACGACCAGGAGCTGGATTTGGCGTGTCCCACGATGTCTGCAGCTTACTGCGGTGTCGGCGACTCGATCGGAGCCAACAAGCCTTGGTAACAGCAAGTCTCGGGGAAAGTGTGAAGAGGCAATGGTGCAGACCAGCAAGGTCTGGGGGACTCACCCAGTGAGGGTAAGTCATGGCAGGCCTGGAGCAACCAGGGGAGCCCTTTGGTTTCTTGAAGAAGTCTTCTGGGGACCCACAAGCCGGCTGGCAAGGGATCGCGAAGACGCCTCGGGAGGATTCACTCACAGGGGCCCACGGTCACTCGGGACATGGTAGGCCTCTGATCTTAGGAGGAATTCCTGCTGGAGGCTGGGACCACACGTGGTCCAAAGCACAAGTTCGTGGAACATTGTGAAGGGGTTGCACTTGACAATAGTCCACGGTACCCAGGGGTCACGGTTCCTCGTTACTCTTGGGGTCCACTGGCCTCAGCTTCGCTGGGGACTCACGATGGCCTTTGAGAAGTCAGGAAATCTACTTCTTGGACTGCAGGGAGTTCAGACTCCGGCGGGAGCGGCGTAGTTTGCGACCGTCGTTTGTAGTTTTTGGTGCCTGCCAAGCAGGGGAGTCACTCCTTGACTCCAAGGGAGATTCTTCAGTCTTCCAAAGGTAGTGGAACGTCGAAGGTCCGGGATTCTTCTTGTAGAGCGTCGTCCAGGGAAATCTAGGGTGCAATGCACAGGTTCCCCCTCTTATACTAAAAGAAAGGGAGGGACTAGCTCTATGACCCTACCTATGGGAGGGTCAGGGAGTGGGTGGCTACACCCACTTCCCTTTGTCCAGTTTCGCGCCAGAGCAGGGACAGGTAGCCCCTGAGCCGGTTTGAACGGGCATATGCACAGAGGAGCCTTCTGCTCCCCCAGTGCAGGACTTCAAAGCACTCTAGGAGTGCACCCACCCAGCCCCAATACACTAAACCCTGTCTGGGAGGTGTTCACACCCCCTTGGGACAGGATATCTATTGTTGGGCTTCCTCCACTGCGAGTGTTGGTCATCAGCAGGAGGGCAGCCCAGTGTCTGTGACTGGTGGCATCCATTTTGTGATGCCAGGGCTCTGCCGGATTATACCGCGTTTCCACAGTAGGTACATGTCTATCCCTCTAGAAGGGTGGAATGCTACCCCCGCCACCAGGACTGGCGGGGGGGTAGTATTCCAAGGTGTTTGACACCAAACACGACATGTTTCGATGCAGCCATTCCAAAGTTAGCAGTTTACCGCGAGGATATAATGCACTTAAAAGTATATGGTTTAACCGCATCCACAAACAGCACCAGAGAATGGACTCTGAGAGCTGCAGAGGGGCCCTGCTCAGGCAGAGGCACCCCCTCACATAGAAGCCAAGCACCCTGCCCTCAGGATTGATAGGGCCTGCCTTAGGGGTGACTGATAGGGTTATATGTGTGTGTAGGAGAGATATAGGGAACCTATATCTCAGAGAGGGGTGCTAGCACTTCCTCACTCAGGCTGCAGTAGCAGGCCTGTGGTGTCAGATTTAGTCTGCTTCCCAGGGGTGGCATAATACATGCTTCAGCCCCTGGTAGGCCTGTGAAGTACCTATGCCCTTGGTTCCTAAGGTACCATATACTAGGGACTCATAAGGTGCCACAGTATCCAATCACTAGTGCACCTAGAGTGCACTCCAAATCATTTAGAGAGAACAGAGAGGCTGGGGCCCTGATTAGCAGGGTCCCAGCCTGATTATAGCCAGAAACCAGTGTAAACATCAGAAAAAAAGTGGGGGCAACATAAGAGGCAGATCCTACTCTCCTACACAACCCCCCAAACGCAGGGACACTAAACTAACCTTGACCAGTTGAGTCTTCGTGTTCAAAGTGGAAATACCTTGAGAGTCCATCTGCATTGGCATGTTGGGTCCCAGGTCTATGTTCCACTGTATAGTCCATCCCCTGTAGGGAAATGGACCACCTCATAAGTTTTGGGTTTTCTCCTTTCATTTGTTTAAGCCATAGGAGGGGCTTGTGGTCGGTCTGAACTATGAAGTGAGTGCCAAACAAGTATGGCCTCAGCTTCTTCAGGGCCCATACCACAGCAAAGGCCTCCTCTCTATAGCTGACCAACGTTTCTCTCTAGGGGTCAGCCTTCTGCTAATAAAAGCTACTGGCTGGTCTTGACCTTCATCATTAAGTTGAGACAGTACAGCTCCCACACCCAGCTCAGAAGCATCTGTTTGGACAATGAACTTTTGGTGTAGTCTGGACTCTGTAAGATGGGGGCAGTGCACATGGCCTGCTTTAGGTCCTCAAATGCCTTCTGACAGCTAGCTGTCCACTGAACCTTTTTTGGCATTTTCTTTGAAGTCAGATCATTCAAGGGGGTCACTATAGATCCATATCCCTTGACAAACCTCCTATAGTACCCAGACAGGCCTAAGAAGGCTCTCGCCTGTGTCTGGGTGGTTGGAGCAACCCATTCCATTATGGTTTGGATTTTGCTTTGTAAAGGCTGAACCTGGCCTCAACCTACAAGGTGGCCCAGGTACACAACCTGACTCTGCCCTATCTGGCACTTAGTGGCCTTGATAGTGAGGCCTGCTTTCTGCAGGGCCTCCAAAACATTCCTGAGGTGGACCAGGTGATCCTGCCAGGAGGAACTAAAGACAGCAATATCATCTAGATAAGCTGAGCAATAAGTTTCCATCCCTGTCAGAACTTTATTCACCAACCTCTGGAAAGTGGCAGGTGCATTTTTCAATCCAAAGGGCATCACCACAAAGTGGTAGTGCCCACCAGGAGTCGAACATGCTGTTTTGGCTTTTGCATCATCAGCTAACCTGATCTGCCAGTAGCCAGCTGTCAGGTCAAACGTGCTTAGATACTTGGCTGAGGCCAAAGTATCAATCAGCTCATCTGCCCTTGGTATGGGATAGGCATCAGTCCTAGTGACTGCATTGAGGCCTCTGTAGTCTACACAAAACCTCATTTCTTTCTTACCACCCTGGGTATGAGGCTTGGGTACCAGGACTACTGGACTAGCCCAAGGGCTATCTGAAGGCTCAATTACACCTAGCTCCAACATTTTCTGGACTTCAGTCCTGATACAGTCCCTTTCATGGTCAGGTTGCCTGTAGATTTTATTCTTGACAGGCAGACTGTCTCCAGTGTCCACCTCATGGGTGCACCAGGAAGTCTGACTAGGGGTCAGGCTAAACATATGTCTATACTGTTGCAGAACTTGTCTGCACTCAGTTTGCTGATGGTCAGTGAGGCTGCTTGCCAAAGCAACACCATCTACTGACCCATCATCAGGGTTCTGAGAGAGCAGGTCAGGGAGAGGGTCACTCTCCTCCTCCTGGTCCTCATCAGTTGCCATGAGCAAGCCCATGTCAGCCCTGTCAACATATGGCTTTAATCTGTTGACATGGAGCACCCTCAGGGGGCTCCTGGGAGTTCCAAGATTCACCAGATAGGTGACTTCTCCCTTCTGTTCAACTATTGTATGGGGGCCACTCCACTTGTCCTGGAGGGCAGCTGGGGCCACAGGCTCCAACACCCACACTTTCTGTCCTGGCTGGTATACAGTCAGTACAGCCTTTGGTCATGCCAAGCTTTTTGTAATTCTTGGCTGGCCTCCAGGTTTTTGGTTGCCTTTTTCATGTACTCAGCCATCCGGGAGCGGAGACCAAGTACATAGTCCATCACATCTTGTTTGGGGGCTTGGGAGGTAACTCCCAGCCCTCTTTACCAAACACAATGGACCTCTCACAGGATGCCCAAACAGAAGCTCAAATGGGCTGTAACCAACCCCCTTCTGTGGAACCTCCCTGTATGCAAATAACAGGCAAGGAAGAAGAAGGTCCCATTTCCGCCTAAGCTTCTCTGGGAGTCCTTTAATCATTCCTTTCAAGGTTTTGTTGAAGCGTTCAACTAAACCATTGCATTGTGGGTGATAGGGGGTGGTGAACTTGTAAGTTACACCACACTCCTTCCACATTGCTTTTAGATATCCTGACATGAAGTTGGTACCTCTGTCAGAAATGACCTCCTTTGGGAAACCCACTCTGGAGAAGACTCCAATGAGGGCTCTTGCCACCACAGGGGCTGTGGTGGTCCTCAGGGGAATTGCTTCTGGGTACCTGGTGGCATGATCCACTACCACTAGGATAAACCTGTGCCCAGATGCAGTTTGAGGGTCAAGGGGACCAACAATGTCAATCCCTACCCTTTCAAAGGGTACCCCCACCACCGGTAGTGGTATCAGGGAGGCCTTTGTTGTGCCACCTGCCTTACCACTGGCTTGGCATGTGACACAGGAGCGACAAAACTCCTTTGTGTCCTCTGACATATGTGGCCAATGAAAATGTGGAACAAGCCTGTCCCAGGTCTTGTTTTGGCCCAAGTGTCCTGCTAAAGGGATGTCATGTGCTAGGGTCAAGAGGAACCCCCTAAACTACTGAGGTATTACCATCCTCCTGGTGTCTCCAGGGGCTGGGTCTCTACTCTCAGAATATAGGAGTCCCTCATCCCAATAAACGTTATGGGACCCACTAGCACTCCCAGCAGCCTCAGCAGCAGCCTGCTGTCTGAGGGGTTCAAGAGAGGGGCAGCACTGTTGCTCCTTACTTCAGATCTTCCCTAGAAGGGCCCCCTGCCCCCAAGAACTCAACCTGATCAGGCTCAAGTCCCTCTGGGGCAGATCCTTCTTCAGGATCTGCTTCACCTCCCTCTGGGGGTGAATCTGTGATCTGAGACAGAGGGGAAGGCACTGCCTTTACCCTACTGCTCCTCCTCTTGGGAAGCATCTGGTCCATTGTTCCAGGATCCAGAGCTGGTTCAGTGTTATGCATTCTTGCTTGTGACCTGGTCACAGCAAATACCTCTGCAGGGATGCCCAACATCTCAGCATGAGTCCATAACTCTACTTCAGACCAGGCTGAAGTCTCTAGATCATTGCCCAATAGACATTCGACAGGGAGGTCTGCACTGACTACAACCTTCTTGAGGCCAGTTACCCCTCCCCAGGAGAAATTCACAACGGCCAGACTATGGTTGGTCTTGACGTTGCTTGCATTGGTCACCTGGTACATTTCGCCCAGGATGATCTGTCCAGGGTCCACAAGATCCTCTGCCACCATGGTGACACTAGCACCTGTGTCCCTAAATGCCAAAGCCTGTTTGCCATTTATTACAGGCTGCTGTTTGTATTTGCCCAGATTACTGGGACTCACTAGGAAGGACATATTAAGGTCTCCCTCACAAATCAGCATTGCCTGAGTGGGCACTCTGACTAGGTCAGAGTCCACTTCAGAACCCAGGGTCAACCCTACTACACCCTTATTCTGAGTACCACCTCCACCAGTAGCTGAACTAGGGGGAACAGTTGCCTTAGGGGCAGGAGTGGTGGTGGTTTGGTCTTTGGACTTGTTACAGTCAGAAGTCCAGTGCCCTTTCTGTTTACAGAATTTGCACCAGGGCTTCTTTTGGCCTTTTCCCTTGTTGGATTGTGACTCCCCACCAGATGCAGATTTTTGGGGCCCTTGTGAAGACTTCTGGTCTTTTGACTTATCCCCACCTTTCTCAGAGCCCTTAGGATCTTGCTTCTTGGTGTCACCCCCTTGGTTCTGGGGTTTCTGCCTCACCCTGGTTCTGACCCATTTGTCTGCCTTCTTTCCCAATTCTTGGGGAGAGGTCAGATCCGAGTCCACCAGGTACTGATGCAACAACTGGTTCTGGCAATTATTAAGGATCTGTTCTCTCATCATCAGATTATACAATCCCTTGAAATCAGTAACCCTACTGCCAACTAGCCAACCCTCCAGAGCCTTGGTTGCACAATCAACAAAGTCAGTCCAGTCCTGAGTCTGTGCCTTCTGGGTGTCTCTGAACTTCAACCTGTACTGCTCAGTGGTTAAGCCAAACCCATCTATTAGTGCACTCTTCAGGACTTCATAATCATCAGCATCCTCTTCTCTAACAGTGAGGAGCTTGTCTCTACCTTTATCTGAAAAGGAGAGCCACAAGATTGCTGCCCACTGCTTTTGGGGGACCTGCTGTACTCTACAGGCCTTCTCCATAACAGTTATCCACTTGTGGATATCATCCCCACTCTGGTAGGGAGGAACAACCTTGCTCAGGTTCCTATGGTCTGGAATAGATTCTCTGCCTCTAGGGACACTGTTGCTGCCACCAAGGGGTTCTAACCCCTCTCTTCTAGAAGCTCTCTGGATCTCCAGGGCTTCTCTATCCAGTGCCAACTGCTTGGTTCTGAGGGCAACTCTTGCTTCCTCATACTGCAGCAGTTTGCACATTCTTTCAGAGGAGGTCTCTCTTATGGGAAAGTATGAGTTCCTCTGGTGGACAAATTCTCTGCCAGAGTGATAAGAGTGCTCAGATTCCCTGGAAGGGGACCTATGCCTCTCATCCACTCTGTCAGTTCTCTTAGGGAGAATTCCTCTGTCCTTTTCAGGCCCCTTGAGGCCTGGCCCTTCAATCACAGAGTCCTGGTCATTCTGATTTTCATCATCTGACCCAGATACTGTAATTGACCCACCCACTGATTCAGACCCATTAGCTCCTAGAGCCAATCTAAGATCATCTGCTGTCAGCAGATCTATCAGGTGTAGGGTTGAGGGACTCTGTCCTAGCCTCAGGTGTCTTTCAACACACATGGCTCTCAAGTCAGAGAAAGCCATGTCCTTATACTGAGGCTGAGTGGATCCACTGGTTCCACCCTTTAAGGACATTCTAGTGTTGTGCAGTGTTGTACTACCTACACTAGTTTGTGGCCTACTGATACTAGCTTGAGCTGTAGAAAGGGTGTGCTATCCCTTGGCACACAGCTCTAAGTTCAGTAGAACTTATCGATACTAAGCTTGACTTTATATGTACCTTAAGTACCTATAGTGGTTTTCAGTTAGTAATTCAAATAGAGATTTTCTGGTAAAACAATAGCAAGCTGGAATCCCACACGCTGCCCACCAATGTGAGAAGTTGGCCTGGTATATGCTGTTCACTAATTAAAGTGGACACCTTGCACCAGAACAATTCGACTCTTATGGTAGATCGGTTTAAGACAACCTTTATAGAAAGCTATCCTAGTGGTAGCTGTGGAGAGCAGCCTTCAGGCTAAGTCTTGAAGGAATGTAAAGCAGCTTGTTTTCCCACACAATCTCTTGAATCACCAAATGAAAAGACACCACACAGGTATATATATCAAATATATATGTATTTATTAATAAACACTCTCTACTAATCTCTTTATGAGATTAGAAGTCAGGAACATATGTACAGTCAAATGTTATCAAAATAAGTTTAGCACAATCGAATATCACAATCTTAGTTTGCTAGACCTAGGTCTAGGGCATCTAGAATCGAGGGACCCCCAAGAACCACCCCAGGTAGTTGTAGGAGACCCACAGGGGACGGACGCGGTGACCTGGCACCGGTGCGAGTCCTGTGCGAGTCTATGCACTCAGACGCGATTGAGATATCAATGTTAAGGTCCCTTGCGTGTTCGAGGCGAACACACCGATCGGTCCTTGTACGAGTCGAAGGACGCGGTCACAGATAGAGATGCAAGGGAGATGGACGCGCTGTGTCTAACAGACGCGAACCTTGTGCGAGTCAGTGCAATGGAGATCTCAGAATTACAGGCCCTTTGTGTGTTCGAGGCGAACACCGATCGGACTCAGTACGAGTCGAAGGATACAGTTTTAGATAGTGTTACAAAGGAGATGGACGCGGTGTGTCTAACACAGACGCGAACCCTGTACGAGTCAGCGCAATTGTCGCATTTGGAAAGTTAGAGTTTTAGGACACTTCTAGGGACGCTACAAGCAAGTCACTTACAGGGTAAGTAGTTCTAGGGCCCACACCCACAGGAGCACCGTAGTGCTGAAGTTACCTCACCCAGGGGAGCCGGGTGCATAGGTGTTCTTTGGTGTCGGGTCGCGGCGTCGTTTTCAATGGGAGCCAGTGAAGACTTGCTGCTTGCGGCGACAGGAGAAGTGTCCGGAGGAATCCAAGCCTGGATTCGGTGGAAGGATGACCTGAAAGCAGAGGGGACAGTGTTCAAAGTCACTTGGCAGTGACTCGGGGCACGGAAGATGGATGCCCACCGTCGTCACAAGGTTCAGATCGTTCGCGGTTGCCATGACTCTTCAGCCACGAGGTCCAGGAGGTGTCGACGACGACCAGGAGCTGGATTCGGCGTGTCCCATGATGTCTGCAGCTTACTGCGGTGTCGGCGACTCGATCGGAGCCAACAAGCCTTGGTAACAGCAAGTCTCGGGGAAAGTGTGAAGAGGCAATGGCGCAGACCAGCAAGGTCTGGGGGCTCACCCAGTGAGGGTAAGTCAGGGCAGGCCTGGAGCAACCAGGGGAGCCCTTTGGTTTCTTGAAGAAGTCTTCTGGGGACCCACAAGCCGGCTGGCAAGGGATCGCGAAGACGCCTTGGGAGGATTCACTCACAGGGGCCCACGGTCACTCGGGACGTGGTAGGCCTCTGATCTTAGGAGGGATTCCTGCTGGAGGCTGGGACCACACGTGGTCCAAAGCACAAGTTCGTGGAACGTTGTGAAGGGGTTGCACTTGACAATAGTGCACGGTACCCAGGGGTCGCGGTTCCTCGTTACTCTTGGGGTCCACTGGCCTCAGCTTCGCTGGGGACTCACGATGGCCTTTGAGAAGTCAGGAAATCCATGTCTTGGACTGCAGGGACTTCAGACTCCGGCGGGAGCGGCGTAGTTTGTGACCGTTGTTTGTAGTTTTTGGTGCCTGCCAAGCAGGGGAGTCACTCCTTGACTCCAAGGGAGATTCTTCAGTCTTCCAAAGGTAGTGGAACGTCGAAGGTCCGGGATTCTTCTTGTAGAGTGTCGTCCAGGGAAATCTAGGGTGCAATGCACAGGTTCCCCCTCTTATACTAAAAGAAAGGGAGGGACTAGCTCTATGACCCTACCTATGGGAGGGTCAGGGGAGTGGGTGGCTACACCCACTTCCCTTTGTCCAGTTTCACGCCAGAGCAGGGACAGGTAGCCCCTGAGCCGGTTTGAACTGGCATATGCACAGAGGAGCCTTCTGCTCCCCCAGTGCAGGACTTCAAAGCACTCTAGGAGTGCACCCACCCAGCCCCAATACACTAAACCCTGTCTGGGAGGTGGTCACACCCCCTTGGGACAGGATATCTATTGTTGGGCTTCCTCCACTGCGAGTGTTGGTCATCAGCAGGAGGGCAGCCCAGTGTCTGTGACTGGTGGCATCCATTTTGTGATGCCAGGGCTCTGCCGGATTATACCGCGTTTCCACAGTAGGTACATGTCTATCCCTCTAGAAGGGTGGAATTTCTACCCCCGCCGCCAGGACTGGCGGGGGGGTAGTATTCCAAGGTGTTTGACACCAAACACAACATGTTTCGATGCAGCCATTCCAAAGTTAGCATTTTACCGCGAGGATATAATGCACTTAAGAGTATATGCTTTAACCGCATCCACAAACAGCACCAGAGAATGGACTCTGAGAGCTGCAGAGGGGCCCTGCTCAGGCAGAGGCACCCCCTCACATAGAAGCCAAGCACCCTGCCCTCAGGATTGATAGGGCCTGCCTTAGGGGTGACTGATAGGGTTATTTGTGTGTGTAGGAGAGATATAGGGAACCTATATCTCAGTGAGGGGTGCTAGCACTTCCTCACTCAGGCTGCAGTAGCAGGCCTGTGGTGTCAGATTTAGTCTGCTTCCCAGGGGTGGCATAATACATGCTTCAGCCCCTGGTAGGCCTGTGAAGTACCTATGCCCTTGGTACCTAAGGTACCATATACTAGGGTCTCATAAGGTGCCACAGTATCCAATCACTAGTGCACCTCTCGTTTAGAGAGAACAGAGAGGCTGGGGCCCTGATTAGCAGGGTCCCAGCCTGACTATAGCCAGAAACCAGTGTAAACATCAGAAAAAAAGTGGGGGCAACATAAGAGGCAGATCCTACTCTCCTACACACCCTCTCTGGCCAAACCAAATAATATCCACAGTAGGCAAACCTAGGTCCCTGTCAATACCTCTGTTTCTAGCAAACACTCTCGTCCAGAACACAAAGCCATGACCTACAATCCACACTCCGTTTTCAAGGATGGAGCAGTAGCACATAGAAGTCTGCAGCTTAATGAGGAACTTTTGAAAAAGAAGTCAGTTAAAAATGACGCTACAAAGTAAAGTTTAACACATCACATTGATTGAATGCTGTAAGTAAGGTAGTGATTAAAACTAGGTTGTGCAATACATTTAAAATAAGTACATGTGTGATTGGTTATGAGGAGTTTGTTTGTAAGTGTATACACTAAACCACACCTGCAAAATTTGGCTTGGAAGTTAGCATGGTGCTGTAGAGACAGACCTGGCTCTTCGACAAAGCACCGTCACACCCTGGAGCTGCTCACCTCTTCCCTCCTCCCTCCCCCAGATCCTTGAAACCCTTTCGGGTAAGTAGTCGTGCTTAACAAACCCGTGATTGATTGATTGTGAACGTCTGACCTACAGCTAGCAGAGAATGCTACATTGTTGGTCACCAGGAGTATGGGGTAAGGGAACAAGAAAGGCTAGAATGTCAAGGTGAGGGGACATTGTTTATAAGAGAAATAGTGAATAAGATTTGTATGGATCTAAATTTAGGGATGTGTATGAAGTGGTGTGTAAGAGGTAGTGTTTAGGAATAGTTTTGAAAAAAGATTTTGGTTTACGGAGCGGATCTGCGGATTCTCCGCAAGGGTTCACGAAGGGCTGCGCGGCCACCCCCAAATTCCTTTGTAAATCCATGGATTCGCCCCAGATTCGCCTCCGATTTGGGTTCTCTTTAGAGGAGTTATAAACAAAGGGCTAAGAAATGTGACCATTCAGAAGAGCTGTATGATTAGTAAGGAGATGAAATAAAATGAAATCACTATTTCGATTTATTTGCAGTTTCTGTGAACTTGAAAGCAAAGTTGAATCAGGTGCCATTACTGGTTGCCTGGTATGAGAGAGGTTTACCATTCTTCTGCTTGGTTTTTCTGTGCTTTCTTGAGAAAAGTTTGACAACCTGATATTGAGAATGAAAAATACTGACCAACAATCACATTTAACAGGTATGTGTATTAAGCTATATCCAGGGCTTTAAGTGGGATGAAAAAACTGGGGGGGGGGGAGGTCTCTCAAAGGGGCGTGGCCGATACAGTTAAGGGCGTGGCTTAAAACGTGTAAGCTAAAAATCTGTGTTTAGCATAGTGTGCCACCTGACTAGTATTTAGCTGCTTTTGTGATTGAATCCAGATATATAATACAATAAGTAAGATTACCTATAACAAGCCTGGACTATTGGCTTTATCAATGGCTGTTAGTTGCATAAGATACATAAGCAACAACATTGGCTTTGTTGCATATAATATTGAAAATGCTTCAGTTCTGAAATGAGACTGTGAAAGATCTATAACGAGTCTCTTTGAAGTTGCATCAAAGGCAGTGAAGGGTGGCACTGCTGCAGAGTTAAGATTTTTTTTTCACTCCGAGGTGAGGGCAAAAATGGAGAGCCCGATAGAGACCCGGTTCAGCACTTGCTTTTTAAGACTCGGCACACTTAAAGCCCTGGCTGTAGCATAAAAAAAGTTGATACAGAAAGACTGAATGTGAGTAAGGTGGATGAAAGTGAGCAGGATGTTTAACAATGCTAAAAGGAAATGTTCAGAGTGAGTAAAAGAGGAAAATAGAGTAAAGTGTAATAATCAGGAACCATAAATAAAACCTGGTGAAGAAAAACAGTTACACACTAATATAGGGAGTGACACAAGAATTAAAAAGCTAATGTTTGCAGTGAGATATGAAGGTATTTTATTATGTATACAGTTATGAAATAACATATACTCAGATATGTGGATTAAGATGAGGTGGTTCACACTGCTGTAAGGGAGCAAGGTTTAGTTAAATACATTTACGTTTTAAACATAATGATATAACTATTCATATAGTAACAGATCAAAAAGGTACAATGATGCATACATTTTGATAGTCAGAAGTATGTGTACATACTTTCCCAAACTAATTCAGACTTCCTTTATTCTCATTCACATGCTTATGCAGATACTGTTATACCCATTCTACATATACACATTCATATACCTGTACTTAGACTGTTACACTCTTTCAGATACTCATATCAATCAATCAATCAGGAATTTGTGAAGCGCACTTCTTTCTCTACCTGGCTGCTGCACCTCCGCCCTCTGTAAATATAATGTAAGAGATGAAAGTCTCAAATCAGCAAGTAAAGTTTACCAAAGTAATACATTTGCAGACCCCATGCAAACTGCAGATGCACACTGAGGGGCATATTTACAAGCCCCTATCGCCACCACAACGCCACTTTTTTAGACGTTGTGGTGGTGATAGGGGCTTCACCTTATTCACAAGGCGACGTTGAGCCACTTGACGTCGCTAACGCCCCCTTCCACGCAGCATGAGGGGGGCAGGAAATGGGCGTTGTGGTAGCCGTTCCACCGCAACACCCAATCGATTTTGTCGCTGCCCCATATTTACAAAGGTGGCGTAAATATGGGGCAGAGCCAAAATTAAGGGAAAACCTGGTCTTACCCTGGCACAATGAGGAGAAATGTTTATTTTCTCCTCATGTTTGCTATTTCTATGTGTTCTGAGATGTGCAGGGAGCTGTCCCTTCCTGCACATAAACAATCTTCCCCTGCAACACAGGCACCCTTGCACTGTAGTGCAAGGGTGTCTGCATTGGCGCTAGGCGGTGAAATTAGCGCCAGTGCAGGGGGAAACGCAAGGCTGCACCGTATCCTTGTAAATACGCTGCAGCCCTACATTTTGGAAGTGGCGAGCGTGCCATTAAGCCAAGGAGGCTAACGCCGCGCTCTGCCATTTCCTCATGAATATGCCCCGGAGAATTCTTTTCTGTACTAGATTGAAAACTTTTATCTGTGAAAGACAGAAGAATGAAGGTGCACCTTTTAAAGATGAATTCGAAATGAGAAGGCATGTGTAATCCGTCAGGAAAGTGATTTTAGTCTACTCTTGCCAGACATTCTCCAAAGCTATGGATCTTTGCGTGTTTCTTTTTTGTAAGGCTAAAAACTGTTGAGCTCCCATGCATAGATTTACCATTTTAGTTTGGACTGAACGCCCTTTGAACAAGTGCACATGGGTTTCATTTCCTCAAATACCAACTCCCTCCAGTCCACTCACATATAGTGAAGACTGAACCACGCCCAATACACACATAAACATCATCAGTCACCCTTGCACTACCCACACAACCATACCTGCATAGTAGCCACATGCACATCATCAGATATTGATGCATTCATCAGATACTCCACACACCATTGACTCCCACATATTCCATCAGATACCAATATCTGTGATCATATCGGCCTGAGCACTTTCAGTTTCAACGTGGGGCCGATTAGATTGGCCGGTGACACTGGGTGGGTTAAGTCTAGTGGCAAATATTATGAGGGTCAAAATAAGTCTGGCAAGTTACTGGCAAATTATCTTAAAATTAAACAAAACAGATTATTTATTGAATCTGTCGCAGATGATGTTGGTCATGCTTACTCCATTGACTCAGATATTCTGGATCAATTTAGTTACTTTTATGCTAATTTATACACATCTTCACAAAAACAGATTGTTCCCAAATTTATTTTTCCTCTCTGGAAAAGGAATTGTCAATTTCAGAACTCCATCTTGCTATGCTTTCACTTCACAAAGATAAAGCCCCTGGGCCTGATGGTTTTACTACAGAATTTTATATTCATTTTTCTCATATTCTTTTGCCCAAACTACTTAATTTAGCTCAATCTTTTTTCTGATTCTTCCATGTCTTCTGGTTCTTTTCTCTAAGCACTTTTTTGTCTTATCCCAAAATATGGTAGAGATTTGCACTGCTGCAAAAATTACAGACCCATTTCTTTGGTCGATATAGATTATAAAATATTTGCTAAGGCATTGGCTACTAGACTTCAACCTCTTCTGCCCAATCTCTCGAAAAGGAGCAATCGGGGTTTGTTTCAGGTAGATATCTTTCAGATAACACTCGTCTGTCTGTTGTTTGATATTATTTCTAAGTCTGCTGATCTCTCTGAACTTTTGGCAGCCATTGCTTTGGATGCCGAGAAGGCTTTTGACAGGGTTAATTGGCCTGTTTTATTTCATACTCTCCATTGGTTTGATTTTGGTCCTAAAAGTATTAATTTAGCCTCCCTCTTGTACTCATCACCACAGGCTGCCATTTGTGCGAATGGTCTTACTTCTGCTTTTTTCCCTCTAGGTCGGGGCATTCAGCAGAGATGCCCTCTATCTCATTTCTCTTTAATTTGCTACTTGAACCTTTCTTGTCCGGAATTAGACAAAACCCTCCTATCAATGGTTTCTCCTACAGTACTCAACATATCGAATTTACCGCATATGCAGATTTTATTTTGTTATTTATGTCAAAACCTCATTCCTCCCTCCTTGCTTTTTCATCAGAGGATTCATTTTATAATCTGGTTTTGAGATTTACACTAAACACTGAAAAATGTGAACTATCTACTCTTAAATAAATTTACTTTCAAACATGACTTCCCTTTTTCCAACTTTAAATGGGAACCTACTCAAATTAAATATCAGGGTCTTAAAATTCACTCAATATCTTACCACTTCTATTTCAATAAATCTAGATGTGTGCATTCATAAGATTGCCTTCCTAACTTCTAGATGGCATCCTTTACACTAATCTTGGAGGGGCAGTTAGATACAATTAAAATGATGTTAGTTCCTATTATTTTATTTCCTATTTCTAATATTCCATTTAATATTTTGCTTAAATCATATAAAAAATGTATTTTATTCTATCCTTCTTTCTTTGGAATTACAAAAATCTTGTATGTCCTTATCCAAATTGAAGCATCCTAAAGTGGAAGGGGGTGTAAATTTTCTGGATTTTGCTGACTATTATAAAGCTTTTATTTTAAAGCAGTCTGTTCATTGGATTTCTTCTTATTCTTTATTTACTCCATTATGGGTAGACTTAGAATGAGATTTTCTCTCTCCTTTTTCATTTCTTGAATTCATCAAATTTACATGCGCGCCCCAGAAGCTATGTACCCCGAATCCTCAGGACAAACATGTAAACTATTGACCTCTGTTATTCCATGTCACCCTATAAATTTGGACACTTTTTTAGAGTCTCCAATCTGGCACAATCGTTCTATACAACTAAATAATAGACCTCTCTACTGGCCATCTTGGAGAACTAAAGGGCTACTTTGGGTCAAAACATTATACAATAACGATTCTTTTATTTCTTTCTTAGAAGCTTCAACAATGTTTGGTTTATCATCTACTTCTCACCATAAATGAATGCGTCTCCAAAATATAATTTCTCAATCATTTACTTTTTTCAGTGAGTTGCCCTCCCTACCTCACCACCCCCCATTAATTTGACCAACCTTTTATATACAAATCCAAAAGCCTCTTCCATATATTTATTCCTCCAATGTACATTTAGTGATCGTCCTAAGTCACCCGTAGAACTTGCTTGGGAAAACGACCTTCAAGTTACCTTGCCTATTTCTTACATGGAAACAGCTTTGGATCGAAATTAGGAAATCCTCTCGAGCAGCTAATAGTACACAAACACATGTTTTGTTTATGAAAGACTTTTTACACCACCTGTCCTTCTCCATAGGATCCACTCTGACACTCTAGACACATTCTGGACATACTATGTTCAAAATGCTGACCTTAAATATTTACTCTTTACCTGTCCCTATGTTTCTACTTTCTGGCAACAAGTTTGGGAGCAAATTAATCTCATATTTTCTTTAAACACTCCTTACTCTATTTCAAATATTTTCTTAGGAAGCGTCTCTACTGTGCGGGCTGATGTTTCATCTTATGTGCAAATAATGGACTTTTTGTTGACAGTTGCTTTTCAACAAATCACTAAGCATTGGAAGAACTTCAAGCAGTTGTCATCAAAAGCATGATGGTACGCAGTCTGTTACAATCATAGATTAGACACTGCCTATATGCATCCTATGTCTCTTGTTTAAAACCTGCAACAACTCCTGACACCAATTGCTCAGTTTTTAGATGACTCTGCCAAAAGATCTCCTGCACTCTCCCCTGTAACTCAAGAAGTGCTTAAACCCCCTGATTCCTTTTTAAATTGCAATGTTCTTCTCATCTAATTATTGCTGTTTGATTAATATTTCCCAGTTTTTTTGATATTTGCAATCAGACATTTATGCAATGTTATTTAATTTGTACTTATGTCCTCCACCTCACTTCCCTCCTCCTTATTTATATTTATATTGATCTATCTATTTTCTTTCTCTTTTTCTAATGTTACATTCATATGTATTTCAATGAATGCATCCCTTGCTTGATTTCAATAAATCTTTTAAACTTAAAAAAATATATATATGCTTTCTGGGCCTGAAAGCATATTGCTGTCTGCAGAGGCATAGGGAGGAACAGGATGGGCATTTAATAAACCAAAAGCATGATAATTGTCCCCTTTGGTCCTAGCTTAAACAAGTAGCTGCTTATAATAAGTGTTTTTATTCTGTTTGCTGATTTTTCTGTGCAAACAGAGATGAGCAATCATGCCTATAAACCATAATATTAAACAGGCTATTTATTATGTGTCGCATTCACTTAAGATAAGATGGCTATCCTTCGGGGAGATATGAAAATCTATTTAATTATTTAACATTTCATAACTTTTCCAGTGGGCAACCTTTCTGATTAATTGGAGAAATTCTAAAATAGATCTAAAAATCAGTTGTTGAAATTTGAAATCAATAGCAGGTGCACTAAACCATCCATGAATTCTCATACCCTGATTGCTGAGCAACTGTGAGCTGAGTGCCTAAAGAAAATCCTGTGTGGGATGCTTGTTGGAAATTTCAAGAAAGCAATTACTGATAATTAAAATAATAAAGTGAATATAAAAGCAATTTACTTTCACGCCTCTTGGACCAATCTATGATGCTCACAGTAGCACCAGATACCGTTAATAATATGTTAAAAAAAAGTAAATAAAAATAAGTACATGGGGCCCTTTTAGTTCAGAGCAACATAAAACGTTCAAATCCTGGCTTCTACACTTGACCAAATTTGATCCAATCAAAAGAAATTACTTTACTTCACTGTTACTTATTTTGATTCTCAAATCTGAGAGCAGTTTAAAGAAATTCAGTTCAGGATGTGCACTATACATACACCTCACTTGTATATAGTTTAGCAACCAACAATGAAAATCTGCTTTAAAATGCACAATTTGACCTTTATTTATTTTCTTTTTTGTGAGACATTCCCTTTAAATCACCCTTTTGTCTATCAGTTCACTTAGTTAAACTCATCACTGACTTTTATGCCCCACCACTTTCAAACTTTCCCAGCCACCACTAGTGGCTTCTGCTATAGAAGGAGGCCTCGCCTGAACCCTTACGTTCATTATTTGGCAACAACCTTGAGACAAGAAAGGTGTGCGAAACTGATGCTTTGCCCTCTTTCTAGCAAATGCTCTGAGAGCGATCTGTAGATCGCAGGTACGAATGCAAGGATGTGTCAGCTTATTACATCTCTGGTGCAGCAACAAGAAACATTCCAGAAGTCTAGTGTAGGAAATCCGCCTTTTCTGCATGCTCACCTCTGTTTTTTTGCAGTTTGCTTGACCCTTTTAGACCCTACACACTAGGGCATTGCTATCCAGTGCCCACCGTATATGCTATAACCCCTAAAATATGTAGAAATTGGCTAATTCCCAATTGGAGAATTTACCCTTTTTTTTAAGGTCATAGTATTTGTTGCAGAAATACACCCATGGCATGAAAAGTTACATGGCACTTATTGTGCCACCCACTGATGTGACAAAAGAAAACATGACTTACTTCAAGCCTACCATAGTAGTGTGACTGCTGCAGTGTAAAATCTGCAGTGCAATCTGTTAAAATAACCCATTTTGATAAGTAAAACATCACTTTTAAATATTAGAAATTCACCCCTATGTAAGCCTCGTAGCATACATAGTAGTAAAAAGTTGGATGCATGGTATTTAAAAGTGGGACATATAGAAAATAAATGTTACCATGTCCCTACGGTGAAAAGGCCCAACAAACTATTTTTTCTGTGGCAGGCAAAGTGTACTCCATAGAAAACCAGAATACAGATTAAAATACTAATACTGTTTTGTGTGAATGGGACCAGCAAGGAAAATTATTAAATCACTATTTTTAATAGATGTTAAAAATCCCATTCAATAGTGAAGTCAGTTTTCTAAAGAATATTAAGGACAAATACCAGAAAGTTTCCCTTTACCTACCTGAACTGTCAGAAGGCTAATTAACATATGGATCTGCCAGTGCTCAGCTTGTGCTCAGCCTTGAATAGGTGTGAATGAAATGGGAAATGCCTCTCAGGAGCAAACAATAGACTCACTTGAGTAGGCATAGATGACACCTCTGAACTTCGCGGAAAATACAAAATAGGGGCTGTGGGCATCCTTTGACACCACACTGTCAAATCCAGCTTGACAGGTCTGTTGAGCCCCATTTAATACTGCGGGCACACTTGAAAGGGAAAGAAAAGGATGCCAAGACAATTCTTGTGTATCCCATGTCTGGTTGCTGAAGGGCCCCGTTATTGTTCTGCCAGACTTCTGTTGCTGGGTTTGTTGTGGGCACAGTGCCTGCCTCAAACTGGATTTTAGTGTTAGATGTGGGAAGAAACTAGGATTACCATACTACACTCCCAACACACACACCCAGCCCTCAGAGCCCAAGTCTAGTGTGGTCAAAGACTTTTGCCATCTTGAAAATGCCCTTCCACATTGTTGGACTGTTTTCAGTAAGGCAAAGAGGAACTACTGAAAAAGTGGGTAGGGTTGGTCCCAAGAACCTTTACCCCATTGGTTAGGATGTGGCTAGGAGCCACCTCTGGCCACTAGCTGGTGCCAAGCATAAATGAGGTATCCACTTCTAAACTCTTCTGGACCTGCGGAAGAACAAAAGAGGACTGGACCTGAAGGACCTGAAGGACTGGACCTGCTCCCCGTATTACCCAGGACAAAAAAGCAGACTCCAAGGGTCAATTGGCTGACCTCCTGTGTGGCTAAAGGGACATCACAAGGCACAACAAGCCTTTTTTTACTAAAGTCCCCCCGCTGTCTAGCGGCAACTAGACTTGCACTGGACTTTCCTGTTGGCCTCTGCCTGAGATCCGGAGAGACTCTAAGTGCCCTCCACTGAGCTCTTGGGGGCCTAGAAGTGTACTCCTTTTTTGTTTGGACTTAAAAGGCTAAGGGCCTGCTTTAGAGTGCAGTGACTCCATCACCCTGCTGGAGCAACCCTATTCCAAATTTAGAGATGTCTGTTGCTCTAGAGGGCATCACCTACATTGGCAGGAACTGCTGTCATGGCAGTTCTTGTCAATGCATTGAAAGTGTGCTGGAGCCCTACGGCACACTTTCAATTTCTTTTTTTATTTTCAAAGCAAAATCTCAAAGCAGGATTTTCTGATTGGAAAAAAAAAAACAATCACCCCCTCACCATTGTAGTTTTTTCCCATAGTATGGAGTCTTTGAAATGTTTCAAGTTTCACTCCCTGCCTTGTTTTGGATGGCTGTAAGTAAAAGTAAATACTTGCCATCTAATCTCCTACCATAAATAGGGGTGGGAGAAAAATAGCAAAACTCTGATGCTCCTTTCTTCATCAGAGGAATATGACAATGGTGGTAAAGGAGTAGCCTCTGCTACAATGTGTTGGTGATATTGTGTGATCATCCTTATGTGACATTGTGGACATTAACCTTGTTGCAGTGAAATGTTTGGACATTTTTCCTGTCATGTCGTGATAGACCTTGTGTGTTATTTGCAAGACCTCTTTCAGAGCAAAGTGCTATTAACAGCTGCATTCTCAGACTATAGTACTGAGATTTGCTGCATGCGCGAATAATTTGGTATGCCACTGTCTCCACCAGGTTTCTTCTGTGAAATGTGTGTGATGCGTATCTATGATGAGGATGAGTAACCTGTAATATTTCCTTTATAGAAGGGGTGGGCATAGATCACGTAATTTTCTGTAGCCTAATTATGTGCAATTACTACAAAATTGCACTGGATTACATGGAATCATGCAAGGAGCATAAGCCTGCATTTAGGCTATTATCCTAGAGCATAATGCACCCTCTTGTCAAAATGGACCCAAGGATGCATTTTGGTCAAAGGAAGTTGCACTAAATGCAACAGAACATGAAAAGCACCAGCCAGCAACTGCTCACACTCTGATCCTGTGCTCTTGTGGTAGGCATTTTCCCTTCAAATTACTCTAAATTATGAAAGTGGATGTAATCACATATTTTTGGGTAATTCTGTGTCACAAGAGTAACACAAAATTACCTGACTCTGATTACTCAAAGGTGAAGATACGTATTAGCCCTGGCATCTTTTGGCGTGGTTCCCCTTGTCTTTTTGCCTCTGACCTCCTGTTTTTGACTGTGTGCTTCATTTCGTTTTTTCTGGTTTGAGGACTCTGGGCACTCTACCACTGCTGACCAGTGCTAAAGTGCTCTATGTCTAAAATGTATGGTATTTGGTTTCTCCATGATTGGCCCATTTGATTTACTAGTACATCCCTAGTACAGTGCACCAGATGTGCCCAGGCCTGCAAGTCAAACGCTACCAGTGAGCCTGCATCACTGATTATGCTACCCAGATGAGTATCCCTGCAAACATGTCTGTTATACCTGCTGCTCAGCCAGTGTGACGGTGTTGATGAAATGTTAGTGTGTGAGGTGGCAGTGGAATGTTAGTGAGTGAGAGTCAGTTGGTGGATGGGCTGAGCAGCAGGAAGGCTGCTCCTGGTGGGGCTTCCCTTGTAACATCTTATCCTGAATAAACCTATCTGATTAATCTACTTGGAACTGGACCTTCATTCTTCCACAACGTCTCAGGCCTGCCGGGGTTTGGGCTTGTTTTTTAGCCTTCTGATTCTCTAATAGAGAATACTTTTATTTTGGCGCTTGCGTCATTTCCTGTCCCAGGCGGACCCTGTCCCTGCACTTAGATCTGAGTCTGGCTGTGAGTCCGGAGGTGGAGAGGACACCCACAAGGTTGTCAGCGTTCAGCTCAAAATGTAGCCTGTAGCTTATATTTGTTATTTTCATTTGTGTGTTCCGTGTTGCGAGGAGGAGCCACTGCTCTGAAAGCATGGAGGCTGCGGGGAGAGGCGCTTGCGCTGCCCCACATGCCGCTGCTGCTGCCTGGGAGACAATATGTTTGTTTATTTTACCTTTGAGGCTGCAGGGGGTGGTGGCTATTGCGCATGAGGCAGAGTAGTCTTTACAGCTCGCGCCGGTTCACTGAGGACAGTAGTGTTGCCTACTTTTTGCTGCATGCCTCGATGCTGCTGTGGGTTTGCTTCTCTCTGGGCTGGCAGGCCTGTGTGTCTGCGCTCATTTGGCTTTGAATTTCATAGCACAAGCTTCTATTTTATTGCTGCCTAATTTGTCACGTCACATGCTTCTTAGTCGAGCAATATTTTCTGTTTTTGATACCGGGCTGTGCTTGAGAAACGATCTAAACTGGAGTATTAGCCCTGCGCTATTTTGGTGCTGTGAATGGATTTTTTTCTTTCATTTTTGAGGGAGGAGAGAGGGGATTTAGGAAGTGGGAGGCAAGTTAGAAACTGCGGGGCAGATTTACAAGCCCCCTGTGCCACCAGTACATCACTTTTTGTGACGTACTGGTGGCGCATTTCACTGCCCCATATTTACAAGGACAGGAAAAGCCACCCTGCGTGGCTTTTCCTGTCCTTGTAAATATGGCCCCTTTACACGCAGCACTTTGCATGAAAGGGGCGTTCCATGGGTGTTGCTGTGGGTGTTCCCACGCAACACCCATAGAACAAGACACATTTCCAGATTTACAAGGAATCGTAAATCTGGAAATGCGTCTGTATGCTACGCCACCGTAGGGGTGGCGCAGCGAGGCGCAACGAGGAGAAATGTTTTTATTTCTCCTCGTTTTTTCCTCTTTCAATGCCTGCTGCATTCTACAGCAGGCATTGAAAGAGGAAAATGCCTGTAGTGATTGTTTTTGTGCAGGAAGGTGAAGGTGCCCCTTCCTGCACAGAAACAATCTCCCCATGACGCAGGCATCCTTGCACCATGGTGCAAGGGTGCCTGCGCCGGTGCATGGCAGCTGTTTGTGCGCCAGCGCAGGGGAGAGCACAGGAATGCGACATATTATTGTAAATATGTCGCATTCCTGTGCTTTGGAAGTGCCGCAGCGTGACGCAGCCAAAGGGTTTGCATTGCCGAGCTGCGGCACTTCCTCGTCAATCTGCCCCAAAGTGCACACTCTTCCTCTTCGTGATTAGCTCCTTCATGCCTTGCCTCTTTTGACCGACAAGTTCAAAGCTTGTAGAGCAACGATGCACAATGTTGCATTTTCTCATTTTTCATTCCGAAAGAAACAGTCTTCACGTTTAAATGACCTGTATCAAGATATTTAATGTGAAAAGTGGGAAAATTATTCCAAATGTAAGTTGTTTAAATTTATGCCTATGCTGCATTAAAAAATGCCTTCTTCCTTCCATTTTTAATTAAGTGAGACAGTCTCACGTTTGGTTTCTTCTATTGTAAAAGCATGGTGGTTGGGGGCCGTTTTGTTTCCTTACATGCAGAAAATGGAAGCATTTTTCTTTTGTGTTTTGTAGGTCAGATGGCCTGCTGTTTTGCTTTTTGAGGACACATAATTTCCTAATGCTCTTTACAGAATGATTTATTAGTCCAGTGGTACAAGAATCCGGGGAGGAGGGGTGACATACATTTAATTCCTGATTCTGAGTTAAACCATTTTCATACATTATATTTATAGATTAATGTTTTTACTTACTTGCTTATGTTGCTGTTAGAAGTTTCAGTAGTAAACTAGTTTTCTGATCCCCACTTTTCTCTTTTAAAGAAACGGGGGACTGTGATTTAAAAAAAAAAAAAACAATGAGGGGAAAAGTGAAGGGCTGCCTTCTTCAATGACTGTTGAATATTGTTTTCTTTTTCCTACTTTTATAAAGAGAACACATAAGGTATTTATTCTTTATTACATATGTCTGCAGTTAGTTGCTTTACTTACTTATACATTTTATGTTTTTTTTGTGTTTTGTATACATTCAAGGTGAAACTTCTTTTAACCTGAGGTCCTTTACGGGAGTATATATACATTGCCTACATGTTTCCCTCACTCTTCTTTCTTGTACCTCCTGCTGCTCTTCTCACTCTCTTTCCTTGTGCCTCATGCTGCTCTTCTCCTCACTCCTTCCTTGTGCCTCATGCTGCTCTTCTCCTCCTTGCTCTCCTTCCTTGTGTCTCACACTGCTCTTCTCCTCCTCACTCTCCTTCCTTGTACCTCAAGCTACTCTCCTTCCTTATGTTTCTTGCTACTCCACACATACCAATTGTGAGAAGTTGGCCTGGTATATGCTGTCCACTAATTATAGTGGGCACCTTGCACCAGTCCAAACAACCCCTTATTGGAGATAGGTTAAAGACAACCTTTATTGAAAGCTATCCTAGTGGTAGCTATGGAGAGCAGCCTTCAGGCTAAGTCTTGAAGGAATGTAAAGCAGCTTGTTTTACCAGTCTATAATCTCGAGTGACCAAATGAAAGAGGACCACACCAGGTATATATTCAAAATATATGTATTACTAAACACACCCCTCTAGTCTCTTTATGAGGCTAGAGTTCGAAGTACATAAGTTATAAGTTAGTTATCAACAGTAATAGCACAAATACACGTTTGAGCCCTAGGGGTGTACCAAACCATATACCAATAAAGTGGTATAAGAACCACGACTGAGCTAGACACAAGGCCTAGAGCCTGTAGAAGTGCTTGGACCACAAGGAACCACCCAAGGTAGTGACACAGGGGACCCACGGGGACGCGTGCAGTGTGAGAACACCGCCGCGAATCGCCGTTGACTTCTATGGGGAAAGTCGCGGTTGGAATTTTAAAGAAAAGGGACACTTAGAGGAGGACTTGGAGCAAACCCCTTTAGAACTAGGTCGTTCTAGAGTCTATACCCACGGGAGCACCGGAGAACTCGAGTTACCTCACCCAGGGAAGCCGGGTGCATAGGTGTCTTTCGGGGTCGGGTTTCGTCGTCGTTTACAATGGCGATCTGCTGCAAAGTGCTGCTGGCGACCAAGTCGAAAGTGTTCGGGTGGATCCAAAGGTGGATCGGAGATCTGAAGAACCTGAAAGCAGAGGGGACAGAGTCTGGGTCACTAGCCAGTGACCAGGAAGGCGATGAGCAGATGCCCACCGATGTCGGGTGCTTCAGGTAGGTTGATGGTCGTCTTGACTCTTCAGCCACGAGGTCCAGGAGGCGTCGACGACAACCAGGAGCTGGATTCGAGCTGTCCCACAATGTCTGTCGATTGCAGGGGTGTCGGCGACCGGATTGGACCAAACAAGCCTTGGCAACGGCAAGTCTCTTGGAAATAGAAGAAGGACGTTGATGCAGACCAGCAAGGTCTGGGGGACTCACCCAGCAAGGATAAGTCAGGGCAAGCCTGGAGCAACCAGGGAAGCCCAATTAGAATTAGAGTTGCCTTCGGGAGGGCCCACTAGCCAACTGACTAGCGACCGCGAAGGAGCCTCGAGTGGACGCACTTGGAGCTGGCTCACGGGACACTCGTGGAGTGGGGGCCAGTGATCTTCGGTGCAGTCGGTGCTGGAGGCGGGGGCTACTCGGAGCCCAAAGCACAACTTCGTGGGAGCCCAAGAAGAGGATGCACTTGCAAATGTGCTTGGTGTCCAGGGGTCATGGTTCCACATTACCCACGACAGCTACGGGCCTCAGCTTTGCTGGGGACTCAGGGCAGCCTCGGGGAAGTCTGGAAATCCACCTCTGGTGATGCAAAGACTTCGGCGTCCGGCGGGAGCTTCAGCGATGTAGACTGGACAATTGCTTCTTTGGTGCCTGCCAAGCAGGGGAGTCACTCCTTGACCCCAAGGGAGATTCTTCAGTCCTATAATCGTAAAGTAGAGCGTCGAAGGTCCAGGTGTATCAGAGTTTCGTCCAGGTAAATCTAAAGTCCTAAGGACTGGGGTCCCATACTTATACTAAGTTAGGGGGTTGGACATACTCTGGGGACCCACCTATGGGAGGGTCAGGGAAGAAGGGTGGTAACACCCATTCCCTTTGTCCAGTTTCGCGCCAGAGCAGGGGCTGGAAGCCCCTGAACCAGTTTGAACTGGGGTATGCACAGGGACACCAAGTGTGCCCCCAGTGCAGGACTTCAAAGCACCAGAGAGTGCTCCCGCCCAGCCCCAATACACATTATCCTTTCTGGGGAGGTGGTTACACCTCCCTGGGACAGGAAACCTATTGTCCAGGCCTCCCCTGCCGGAGTTTCAGTCAGCAGCAGGAGGCCAGACCCGTGTCTGTGGCAGCGGCATCCATTTTGTGATGCCAGGGCTTGGAAAGAAGTTACCGGGCAGGCCGGTGTGTACATGTCTCTCCCTCTAGAAGGGTGGAATGCTACCCCCTCCGCCAGAACTGGCGGGGGGTAGTATTCCAAGATGTTTGACACCAAACACGACATGTTTCCGTGCAGCCATCCCAAAGTTAGAATTTAACGCGAGGTTATAATGCGCTTAAGAGTATATGGTCAGGCTGCACTACAAACAGCATCAGAGAAGGGTCTCCGAACGCTGCAGAGGGGCTCTGCTCATGCAGGGGCACCCTCTCACATAGGAACCAAGCACGCTGCCTTCAGAATTGACAAGGCCTGCCATAGGAGTGACTTGTAGGTTTATATGTGTGTATGTATGTAGTGAGATAGGTAACCTATATCACAGTAAGGGGTGCATGCACCACCTTACCCAGGCTGCAGTAGCAGACCTGTGGTGTCCTTTGGCTGGCCTTCCAGGGGTGGCACAATACATGCTTCAGCCCCTGGCAGGCCTCTGAGGTACCTATGCCCTGGGTACATAGTATACCATATACTAGGGACTTACAAGGGCACTCCAGATTCCAATCAGAGATGTGCCTAAGGCACATGGAAACCTTTTAGAGAGGAAGCAGCTAGGCTGGGGTTCTGATTAGCAGGGCCCAAGCCAGACTAAAGTCGAAAAACAGTGAAGCATCAGCAAAAAGTGGGGGTACCCATGTGAAGCAGATCCTACTCTCCTACACAACCCCCCCCAAACGTAGGGACATTAAACTAACCTTGTCCAGTTAAGTCTTCATGTTCAAAGTGGAAGTACCTAGAGAGTCCATCTGCATTGGCATGGTTACTCCCAGGTCTATGTTCCACTGTGAAGTCCATCCCCTGCAGGGAAATGGACCACCTAAGCAGTTTGGGGTTTTCACCCTTCATTTGTTTTAGCCATAAGAGGGGCTTATGGTCTGTTTGAACAAGGAAGTGAGTACCAAACAAGTATGGCCTCAACTTCTTCAGAGCCCAGACCACAGCAAAGGCCTCCCTCTCAATGGCTGACCAACGTTTCTCTCTGGGGGTCAGCCTTCTGCTAATAAAAGCTACTGGCTGATCCTGACCTTCATCATTCAATTGTGACAGTACAGTCCCTACCCCCAATTCAGATGCATCTGTTTGGACAATGAACTTCTTGGAGTAATCAGGACTCTGTAGAATGGGAGCAGTGCACATTGCCTGCTTTAGGTCATCAAATGCCTTTTGACAGCTAACTGTCCACTGAACCTTTTTGGGCATTTTCTTGGAAGTTAAGTCATTCAGGGGTGTCACTATTGATCCATACCCCTTGACAAATCTCCTATAGTACCCAGTCAGGCCTAAAAAGGCTCTCACCTGAGTCTGGGTAGTTGGAGCAGTCCAGTCCATGATGGTCTGGATCTTGCTCTGCAGTGGTTGAACCTGGCCTCCACCCACAAGGTGGCCCAGGTACACAACCTGACTCTGCCCTATCTGGCACTTTGTGGCCTTGATAGTCAGGCCTGCTTTCTGCAGGGCCTGCAAAACATTTCTGAGGTGGACCAGGTGATCCTCCCAGGTGGAGCTAAAGACAGCAATATCATCTAGGTATGCTGCACTATAGGCTTCCAGACCTGTAAGGACTGTATTCACCAACCTCTGAAAAGTGGCAGGTGCATTCTTCAGACCAAAGGGCATCACCACAAATTGATAATGCCCACTAGGGGTTGAGAATGCTGTCTTTGGCTTTGCATCATCAGCTAGTCTGATCTGCCAGTAGCCAGCTGTCAGGTCAAATGTGCTTAGATACTTGGCTGAGGCCAAAGTGTCTATTAGCTCATCTGCCCTAGGTATTGGATGGGCATCAGTCCTAGTGACTGCATTGAGACCCCTGTAGTCCACACAAAACCTCATCTCTCTTTTCCCACCATTGGTGTGAGGTTTTGGCACTAGGACCACTGGACTAGCCCAAGGGCTATCTGAGGGTTCAATAACTCCCAAATCCAAAATTTTCTGGACTTCTGTCCTGATACAGTCCCTGACATGGTCAGGTTGCCTATAAATCTTATTTTTAATAGGCAGACTGTCCCCAGTGTCCACTTCATGAGTGCACCAGGTGGTCTGACTTGGAGTCAGAGAGAACATATGTCTGTACTGATTGAGCACTTGTCTACAATCAGTTTGCTTCTGAGCAGTGAGGCTGCCTGCCAAGTCTACACCATCTACTGACCCATCATCAGGGTTCTGTGAGAGCAGGTCAGGGAGTGGGTCACTCTCTTCCTCCTGTCCCTCATCAGTAGCCATGAGCAAGCCCATGTCTGCCCTGTCCACATATGGTTTCAATCTGTTGACATGGAGAACCCTGTGGGGACTCCTGGGTGTTCCTAGGTCTACTAAGTAGGTAACCTCACCCTTCTGTTCAACAATGGTATGGGATCCACTCCATTTGTCTTGGAGAGCTGCTGGGGCCACTGGCTCCAACACCGACACCTTCTGTCCTGGCTGGTAAACAGTCAGTACAGCCTTTGGTCATGCCAGGCTTTTTGAAGTTCCTGGCTAGCCTCAAGGTTTTTAGTTGCCTTTTTCATGTACTCAGCCATCCTGGAGCGGAGACCAAGTACATAGTCCACTATGTCTTGCTTTGGGGGCTTGAGAGGTAACTCCCATCCTTCCTTCACCAAGCACAATGGACCCCTGACAGGGTGACCAAACAAAAGTTCAAAAGGGCTGTAGCCAACCCCTTTTGAGGCACCTCCCTGTATGCAAATAAAAGGCAGGGCAAGAGTATGTCCCATCTTCGCCTAAGCTTCTCTGGGAGCCCTTTAATCATGCCCTTCAAGGTTTTGTTGAATCTCTCAACTAAACCATTGCATTGTGGGTGATAGGGTGCGGTGAACTTGTAAGTCACTCCACACTCCTTCCACATTGCTTTCAAGTATCCAGACATAAAGTTAGCACCCCTGTCTGATACCACCTCCTTAGGGAAGCCCACTCTTGAGAAAATTCCCAGGAGGGCTCTTGCCACCACAGGTGCTGTAGTGGTCCTAAGGGGAATAGCCTCTGGGTACCTGGTGGCATGATCCACTACCACCAGGATAAACATGTGCCCAGATGCTGTTTGGGGATCCATGGGACCAACAATGTCAATCCCCACCCTTTCAAAGGGAACCCCCACCACAGGTTGTGGTATCAGGGGGCCTTTGTAGTGCCACCTGCCTTGCCACTGGCCTGGCAGGTTACACAGGAGCGACAAAACTCCTTGGTGTCTTCAGACATGTGGGGCCAGTGAAAGTGAGGGACAATTCTGTCCCAAGTCTTGTTCTGGCCCAGGTGACCTGCTAAGGGAATGTCATGGGCTAGGGTCAATAGGAAGCCCCTGAACTTCAGAGGTATAACCAACCTCCTGGTGGCACCAGGCTTGGGGTCTCTACACTCTGAGTACAAGAGTCCATCATCCCAATACACAGTATGGGGACCACTAGCTTTCCCAGCAGCCTCAGCAGCAGCTTGCTGTCTGAGGGGTTCAAGAGAGGGGCAGCTCAGCTGCTCCTGGCTCAGATCTGCCCTGGAAGGGCCCCCTGTCCCTAAGAACTCAACCTGATCAGGCTCAAGCTCCTCTGGGACAGTTCCTTCCTCAGGACTGAGATCATCTCCCTGAAGAGACTGATCTTCCTTCTGAGCCAAGGGGGAAGGCACTGCCTTTACCCTACTACTCCTCTTCTTGGAGGGCACTTGGTCCATTATTCCAGAATCCAAGGCCTGTTCAGTGTTAGACATTTTGGCTTGTGACCTGGTCACAGCAAACACATCTGCAGGGATTCCCAGCATTTCTGCATGGGTCCTGAGCTCCACTTCTGCCCAAGCTGAAGTTTCTAGATCATTGCCAAGCAAGCATTCAACTGGTAGGTCTGCACTTACCACAACCTTCTTAAGGCCAGTTACCCCTCCCCAGGAGAAGTTAACAACTGCCAGAGTATGGTCTGTTCTGACATTGCTAGCATTGGTCACTTGGTACATTTCACCAAGTATAATCTGCCCAGGATCCACAAGGTCTTGTGTCACCATGGTGACACTTGCCCCTGTGTCCCTAAATGCCAAAGCCTCTTTTCCATTTATTAAGGGCTGTTGCCTGTACTTGCCCAGATTACTGGGACTCACAGAGGAGGTCACATCCATGCCTCCATCACAGACTAGGACAGCCTGAGTGAGTTCTCGGACTAGGTCAGAGCTCATCTCCTTACCCAGGGTCAACCCTACTAAACCCTTGGCTTGTGTACTCCCACCACCAACTGTAACTGTACTAGGGGAACAGGTGCCTTAGGGGCATTGGTGGGGGCTGGAATAGAGTCTTTGGACTTGGTGCAATCACTGGTCCAGTGGGTCTTTTGCTTACAGACCTTGCACCATGGTTTCTTTTGGCCTTTCCCTTTGTTAGACTGTGAATCCCCACCTGAAGAAGATTTTTGGGGGCCTTGTGAAGACTTCTGGTCTTTACCCTTCTCCCCACCCTTGTCAGAGTTCTTAGAATCTTGCTTCTTTGGGTCACCACCTTGGTTCTGTACCTTCTGCCTCACCCTGGTTCTGACCCATTTGTCTGCCTTCTTTCCCAATTCTTGGGGAGAGGTCAGATCAGAGTCCACCAGGTACTGATGCAACAGCTGATTTTGACAGTTATTAAGAATCTGCTCCCTCATGATAAGATTGTACAATCCTGTGAAGTCACACACCTTACTGCCCATCAACCAACCTTCCAGAGCCTTAGCAGAACAATCCACATAGTCTACCCAGTCTTGAGTCTGTGCTTTATGGGCATCTCTGAACTTTAACCTGTATTGTTCAGTTGTTAGGCCAAACCCATCAATCAGAGCACTCTTCAAGACTTTGTAATTGTCAGCATCCTCTTCTCTTACAGTGAGGAGCTGGTCTCTACCTTTGTCTGCAAAGGAGAGCCACAAGATTGCTGCCCACTGCTCCTGAGGGACCCTCTGTACTTTACAGGCCCTCTCCAGTGCAGTTATCCACTTGTGGATGTCATCCCCACCCTGGTAGGGAGGGACAATCTTGCTCAGGTTTCTATGGTCATAAGACCTTTCCCTATCTCTGAGGAAATTGCTGCCACCATGGGACTCTAGTCCCAACTTTTTTCTCTCTCTATAGAGATCTAGGGACTCCCTGTCTATAGCCAATTGCTGTTTTCTGAGTTCAAGCTGGGCTTGCTCATACTGAATCAGTCTCTTCCTCCTCTCATGAGAGGATTCCCTTCCATGACAGGAGACAGAGGTCCCTACTGAGGTGTCAGAGTGGTTAGACTCCTGAGAAGGAGATCTAGGTCTTCTGGGCACACTCACAATTCTTCCTGGGGGGACAAAGGGGAGGTCATTCTGATCCTCCTCCTCCTCCACAGGAGGAATTGGGTTTTCCAGGTCAAGGTCATTTTCACCTTCCTGGCCAGTTTCAGAGGGGGGGCCCTGGGTTTCTTCACCCCTGACCCCTTCCTCATTTTCTGCCCCACCCTCTCTGCCTACCCCTTCAGACCCTAGGGGCCTGCTGAGATCATCAGCCAGTAACACCTCCCTGAGGTGTTGGGAGCTGGCACTTTTGCCTGCCTTCAGCTTCCTAGTATTGCACAATGCTCTCAATTCCAAGAATGGGAGATTATCATACTTGGAGGGAAGAAGCCCACTGGCTTCTGGCAAGGACTCACTGGGTCCTGGCTTTGAAGACATTACTAGTGAGGTGTGGTGTATGCACTACCTACTCTAGTGTGGCCTACTAAACTCTCTTGAGTTGTAGAAAGGGTGTGCTATCCCTTAACACACAACTCTAAGTTCAGTAGAACTTACTGTAGCCTAAGCTTGATTTATATGTACCTAAGGTACCCTTAGTGGTTTTCAGTTGATCAACTCAATTGAGATCATCTGGTAAAACAATAGCAAGCTGGAATCCCACACGCTGCACACCAATGTGAGAAGTTGGCCTGGTATATGCTGTCCACTAATTATAGTGGGCACCTTGCACCAGTCCAAACAACCCCTTATTGGAGATAGGTTAAAGACAACCTTTATTGAAAGCTATCCTAGTGGTAGCTATGGAGTGCAGCCTTCAGGCTAAGTCTTGAAGGAATGTAAAGCAGCTTGTTTTACCAGTCTATAATCTCTTGAGTGACCAAATGAAAGAGGACCACACCAGGTATATATTCAAAATATATGTATTTATTACTAAACACACCCCTCTAGTCTCTTTATGAGGCTAGAGTTCGAAATACATAAGTTATAAGTTAGTTATCAACAGTAATAGCACAAATACACGTTTGAGCCCTAGGGGCGTACCAAACCATATACCAATAAAGTGGTATAAGAACCACGACTGAGCTAGACACAAGGCCTAGAGCCTGTAGAAGTGCTTGGACCACAAGGAACCACCCAAGGTAGTGACACAGGGGACCCACGGGGGACGCGTGCAGTGTGAGAACACCGCCGCGAATCGCCGTTGACTTCTATGGGGAAAGTCGCGGTTGGAATTTTAAAGAAAAGGGACACTTAGAGGAGGACTTGGAGCAAACCCCTTTAGAACTAGGTCGTTCTAGAGTCTATACCCACGGGAGCGCCGGAGTACTCGAGTTACCTCACCCAGGGAAGCCGGGTGCATAGGTGTCTTTCGGGGTCGGGTTTCGTCGTCGTTTACAATGGCGATCTGCTGCAAAGTGCTGCTGGCGACCAAGTCGAAAGTGTTCGGGTGGATCCAAAGGTGGATCGGAGATCTGAAGAACCTGAAAGCAGAGGGGACAGAGTCTGGGTCACTAGCCAGTGACCAGGAAGGCGATGAGCAGATGCCCACCGATGTCGGGTGCTTCAGGTAGGTTGACGGTCGTCTTGACTCTTCAGCCACGAGGTCCAGGAGGCGTCGACGACAACCAGGAGCTGGTTTCGAGCTGTCCCACAATGTTTGTCGATTGCAGGGGTGTTGGCGACCGGATTGGACCCAACAAGCCTTGGCAACGGCAAGTCTCTTGGAAATAGAAGAAGGACGTTGATGCAGACCAGCAAGGTCTGGGGGACTCACCCAGCGAGGATAAGTCAGGGCAAGCGTGGTGCAACCAGGAAAGCCCAATTAGAATTAGAGTTGCCTTCGGGAGGGCCCACTAGCCAACGGACTAGCGACCGCGAAGGAGCCTCGAGTGGACGCACTTGGAGCTGGCTCACGGGACACTCATGGAGTGGGGGCCAGTGATCTTCGGTGCAGTTGGTGCTGGAGGCGGGGGCTACTCGGAGCCCAAAGCACAACTTCGTGGGTGCCCAAAAAGAGGATGCACTTGCAAATGTGCTTGGTGTCCAGGGGTCATGGTTCCACGTTACCCACGACAGCTATGGGCCTCAGCTTTGCTGGGGACTCAGGGCAGCCTCGGGGAAGTCTGGAAATCTACCTCTGGTGATGCAAAGACTTCGGCGTCCGGCGGGAGCTTCAGCGATGCAGACCGGACAATTGCTTCTTTGGTGCCTGCCAAGCAGGGGAGTCACTCCTTGACCCCAAGGGAGATTCTTCAGTCCTCTAATCGTAAAGTAGAGCGTCGAAGGTCCAGGATTCTGTATCAGAGTTTCGTCCAGGTAAATCTAAAGTCCTAAGGACTGGGGTCCCATACTTATACTAAGTTAGGGGGTTGGACATACTCTGGGGACCCACCTACGGGAGGGTCAGGGAAGAGGGGTGGTTACACCCATTCCCTTTGTCCAGTTTCGCACCAGAGCAGGGGCTGGAAGCCCCTGAACCAGTTTTAACTGGGGTATGCACAGGGACACCAAGTGTGCCCCCAGTGCAGGACTTCAAAGCACCAGAGAGTGCTCCTGCCCAGCCCCAATACACATTATCCTGTCTGGGGAGGTGGTTACACCTCCCTGGGACAGGAAACCTATTGTCCAGGCCTCCCCTGCCGGAGTTTCAGTCAGCAGCAGGAGGCCAGACCCGTGTCTGTGGCAGCGGCATCCATTTTGTGATGCCAGGGCTTGGAAAGAAGTTACATGTCTCTCCCTCTAGAAGGGTGGAATGCTACCCCCGCCGCCAGAACTGGCGGGGGGGGTAGTATTCCAAGATGTTTGACACCAAACACGACATGTTTCCGTGCAGCCATCCCAAAGTTAGCATTTAACGCGAGGTTATAATGCGCTTAAGAGTATATGGTCAGGCTGCACTACAAACAGCATCAGAGAAGGGTCTCCGAACGCTGCAGAGGGCTCTGCTCATGCAGGGGCACCCTATCACATAGGAACCAAGCACTCTGCCTTCAGGATTGACAAGGCCTGCCTTAGGAGTGACTTATAGGTTTATATGTGTGTATGTATTTAGTGATATAGGTAACCTTTATCACAGTAAGTGGTGCATGCACCACCTCACCCAGGCTGCAGTAGCAGACCTGTGGTGTCCTTTTGGCTGGCCTTCCAGGGGTGGCACAATACATGCTTCAGCCCCTGGCAGGCCTCTGAGGTACCTATGCCCTGGGTACATAGTATCCCATATACTAGGGACTTACAAGGGCACTCCAGATTCCAATCAGAGATGTGCCTAAGGCACATGGAAACCATTTTAGAGAGGAAGCAGCTAGGCTGGGGTTCTGATTAGCAGGGCCCCAGCCAGACTAAAGTCGAAAAACAGTGAAGCATCAGCAAAAAGTGGGGGTACCCATGTGAAGCAGATCCTACTCTCCTACACCAATTACAATCCAATCCACATAATTCCACTACACACCACATACATACACTCCATAACACCTAGGTAAAAAACATTGCCATTTACAATGCCAAAAGCTCGAAATCAAACAAATGCAAACCTATTGCATTTCCAATGCTTGTTATTACATGTTAGTCACCCCTAAGGTGGGCCCAAGACAGCCCCATGGGCAGGGTGCAGTATATTTAAAAGATAGGACATGTACTGTTGTGTTTTACATGTTCTGGTAATGAACAACTGCTGAAATTATTTTTCACTGCAGCAAGGCCTTTCTCTTTCATAGATTAGCTTTGGAGCTGCCTTGTAACATCTTACAAGTGTATCTTTCAATTGAGAGCTGACAGAAAATTGTAGTTTTGCGTCTCTGGACTCACAACTTAAAAACACATCTTGTAGTGAAGTTGGTTTTTAAATTGCAGGTCTGAAAATGCCACTTATAGGAAGTGAGCATTTTCTTACTTTACCCATTCTGTACCTCTGCCTGTCTCTAAATACACGTCTGGGTCAAGGTGATAGTTGGGCTCTTGTGCATTCACTCTAGACAGTCACACAAAAGGGAGTTGAGTTGTGCCCTGCATATCCTGATGGCCCATCACTAGGCTAATGGGCCTTCCTGAGCTAGAGTGGTGATGGGAGGAATTGACACCGACACCTGAATAGGGCTCTGCCTGTCCTCACACAAAGAAGGATGTATCATCGACGCATCATTTCTGGGTGCCAATTTCATCATCGACACCATGCTGCAGTAAGGAACCAAAGAATCATGCCAACAAATAATGCATCACCTCCACCCCATGTAGTGTGTCTGGAGCCAGGGCAAGGAAGGGCAGGGTCTAATACACTGTAAAGACCTTTCTTTGAAGTTTGCCTTCTTCAAAGTATGAAATGTGTATGAGTACAGGACCTTTTGAAACCATACACTCAGAACACTTCTGGACTGAGGACATTCAGCCAGGAAGAAGAGCTGTGTTGCTGTCAGGACGGACTGCTACTTTGCTGTTTGCTATGGTGTGCTGGCCTGCTGCTTGCTGCTTTTGTCCAGGAAGTGAAAGGACTGTACTTTGCTTTCTACATCCTTCTTTCCATGTTTCTCCAAGGGCTTGAGTTGAGCTTGCTTCCTGTTGGAAGTCTCAGGGCATCAAGATTTACTCTGACAAGAGGTGCCAAATTTAGTTCCTGGGCCATTGCAGATGAGTTCTGGTTCAACAAGAAGAAAAATCAATACATCGACTCAAAGCACCATTCAGAAGCTGCGCATCATCACAAAACTCGAAGGATCGCTGCTGCCTGCACTGAAGCGTGGTCCCCGCTCAAAGCAACAACCGCGGCTTACAACGCAGGCTCTAACTTGTCGCCAAAGTGCCTCTGAAGAACCGCTGCTGTGTGAGTCTCGAGCACTGCATCACCGATGTCAGTGATGCACTGCTCAAACGCTGATGCAATGGCTGCTTCGACACTATGGAATCGACACAGCATGAATTGACTTTCGATGTATCCTCAACCCATTATCTCTATGCACCGATTTCATCATCAACACTGCACCACAGTAAGGAACTGAGGTATCATGCCCACGAGTCATGCATCACCTCCCCTGTGCCACACATCATCCCTGGACATGGATGGCTCAACAACTCTGCACTGCCTTAAAGAACCAATGCAGCCCTTGCTACAAGCGACACATCACCTCTTCTGCGCAACGCACTGTCCCCGTGTGTCATCCTGTCAATGACATGCATAGCAGTAAGGAACCAATGCATCAATTGCTTTTTCAATGCCTCACCTTCCCTGCACCATGCATCATCTTTGATTTTTCACGCATCTAAGGTACTCTGTCATGGTCAAGAGCGTTCATTGATTTATCAGCGCTATAACTTTATTTAATCTTTGAAAATTCATATCTTGACTTGTGTATGTTGGATTTTTTTTCATTTTTGTCTTATTTTAATCAGATAAATATTGGCTATTCTCTAAACTGATGTGGAGTCTTTTTGTGGTGGGTGTTTTCACTGTGTTACTGTGGGTGTGTACAAATACTTTACACGTTTCCTCTGTGATAAGCCTGACTGGTCTTGCCAAGCTACCAAGGGGGTGAGCACTGGTTATTCAGAGGGTGTAACCTACTAACCCTGACTAGTGTGAGGGTCCCTACTTGGACAGGGTGCAAACCACTGCCAATTAGAGACTCAATTACTAACAGTACGATATCAGACATACAAGTTATACACATAGGTCACTGTTGAGAAACCTTATCTCCTTTCTCTTTCTGTCATTTCAGGTTTCATTCCCTGGTGTTACCTACTCAAAACCTTTCACTTCATCTGCCCTAACTAATACTACGTTATATAATGCTATCAGAGTCAGTGGTACCTGAAAGTGGTCCCTTCTGAGCACCGTGCCAATCCTGAGGACGCTGGAGGACACTGGAGGTCCTGACAGCCAGTGCCTTAGCTGTAAACTAATAATTGCAGCTGTTGAAAGTTTTTGTTTAGAATACTGTTGCAGGTGCTGCAGAATGTTGGGGTTTCCAAATACCAATGATGTCTATTCTTCATTCTACTTCTTGCCTCTATCATCCACCACACTACACTTCCTACTCCTTTAGTTTATTTCAATCTTCCAAGTTATTTTACATCTTTGCTTTCTCCCTTTGTCACAGTTTTTCCATCATTTATGCCTTTTGCCCCCCTACATTTCCTTTCCCTCTTGTCCAGGTCAAAGTTTGATGTTAAAAATAAATGCCGGTACCCACAAATGAGTGCCGGTTTGGTCCACCTGAACCACCTGCTTGAATTCAGAACTGCTGACAGCCCCAGAAGGCCCCAAGGCCCCAAAAATTAATTACATACACAAATTTATCTGGAAGCATCAGGAGTTTTTTTTTATCATTCTCAGTTTTAGGAAATTTGTCCCCTTATCCAACTGAGATTTGCTGAGTGCTTTCAAGTTAAAAAGGGTCTGCCTAAGTGGTTAGTACCATTTCGGAATCTCTGTAAATAATGGTGGAAGAATCAAAGCCCGTAGAAATAGAAACATTGGACATTCAGAAAAGGGGCACCCTGCCGTTACTGCCCATCTGAAAGGAAATGAAAAGTGGATTCCTTCTACCATGGGATAAAATCACGTTGGCAGTTGAGCTAACCCAATATATACTACTAAGGTATCCTATTTATGGACTGAAATAGAATCTACATACCTTGCAGGACTATTCACAAGATATGCTATAATAGAACCTGTTACACATTATGATCAATATAGATGTGTTGATGCGTCTTTAACGTTAACAGAAGGTATGACATTTTTCCAAAAGATACCTCATGTTACATAGACAGGATATTTTAGAACTTTGACATTACCAGGACAGACATGGTCTGTAGTAGCTAGATGCATACCTCACACAACTAGGGTCCACCAGCCATAGTAGAAACTATTGAAATGTTGATAAAAGTAAAAACAATATGCAAACAGCTGGGGCAATTTGTCTTCCAGCAGCGTGGCACTGAAATAATGGTCAGTACCCAAACATCTAAACTTGCACATGCCACTGCCATCAATTATACACAGACAATAAATTAAATATTGAGGTGCTGTCAAGCTGAACAAAATGTACCGATACTTATCAGAGGCACTTTAGCCACACTCAGCTTCACTGGATGAACACCGGATAAGGAATATGTTCCTCCCAAAGGGGATGGTGCCATATCCAAAGCAATACTAGTCATGGGAAAGCATCTTTGCAACCCTCTACACACTACTCATCGCTTTGCTTCAATTGGTATGTTACCCAAGGTTCTAAACCAAATACAGGTGGGTCATGGTGCCTCACCTGCAGAAGACTTTTTCTAATTTTGTAGAGATGAAGAATAAATGAGGGATTACATTGAGAGGTGGAAAATAAGGGGTCTAGAGAGATAGAAGTCCTCTGATGTGCATTATTTTCATTCTTCACATGATCATGGAGATGAGAGACTAGATGCTCTTAAGGGTGTCCATTCTTCACAAGGACCTGCAAAGGGGCAGACCTATTGGCTGCAGAGATGGAAGGAAAATGGTCAGGATAAAAGAAGCACTTTCAAAAGAAGAAAGTACCCACAACTAGAAGATATGATGCTTCACAAAAAGATGATACTATTGAAGAGTGAGGAATGGGCAGTGGACATTCAAGAAAGCGCTGTAGAACTCACAATAGTCCATGTGAAGGTCAAGAACCTTTAAACAAGGAGGAGACCAACGACTATGTGCAAGTAGAAAAGCTAGGTGGGCATTTACATGTACAGGATTTAGTGTACAAAACCCAAATCCAAATTGAAGCAGACATTCAGCTAACAATGTTGAATGTTTTATTAACTCAATTAAGTGATTCCTATTATATTATACTTGCCTCCATCCCATCGGAGAGGAAATAATAATGGAAGCTTTCTCATTTCTGCTGCCCCCACATACTAAATGACAGTTATTCCACAAAGTGAGCCTTATAAATGGGTACAGCGCAGCACTAAAATCAAACAGGTTGGTATAAAAATGTAATTTCACATTTTATCTCTTTGTCTGGTGAACCACAGGTTAAAATACAATACTCAGAGAAACTAGAAGCAAAGCAGAATTTAAAACACAATTTAGATGAATTAGAGTATCGGGAATAATTACCTCATGCCCATCTAACATGGAGATCCCAATTTTTTCCAGAATTAAAGCAGATAAATTACAGCATCAGGGTGAAATTCCCACATGACCATCTACCATGAAAACCTCTTTTTTGCTGGAATTGAAACCAAATAAATCTTGGAGATTTATACTGGATTATTGAAATTTGAACCAACATTGTAAAACCTATGACAAACCGAATGCAATAGTACTGCAGTAATGATCAGATCTAGACGAAATTTAAATTACGCTTTCATAATCACTGTCATTTGGAGATTTTTTGCATTTCACTTGCTATTTGAAATTTCCAAATTGAGACCATTAAACCAATTTTGCGTAATTACATATTGTTCGTGTTAAACTGCTACTGCAAACGCCCTGGAATAATGCGAACGGCTCACGACACTTCTATTTTTGAGCTATTTTTTACTGCAAAATAAATCCTCACTTCACAAATTGACACAAGGAAGCATTTTGTTCTAAAATATAATACTAAATGATGAATATGTATTACATATAATTTTGCAAAGTTTTTCCCAAATTTTTTGAATTCCCCCCCCCCACCCCCTATTAACCCTTTCGCTGCTAGGCGTTTTCCCCTCTTGTGTTAAGCCTTTTTTTGGCTATCTGGGGTAGTTCGCGCTTAGGCCCCTGTGACATTTTGTCCACATAAGGTATCCATACCAAATTTGCACCCTTTTCTTCCGACATCACAGGGATTTTAAGGGTACCCAGGGTTTGTGGATTCCTCTGGAGGGGACCCAGAAATTAGCCAAAATATAGCAACATTTTGGGGGGTTTTTGGGAAAAAGTGCTGCAGAAGAAAGCATTAGGTTTTTCCCCTGCAAATGGGATCAACAAAGGGTTTGTGGTGCTGAAATCATCATCTTCCCAGCTTTCAGGGACAAGCAGACTTTTTCAGAAAACCAAAAATCTTTTACACAGTTTTGGCATTTTACTGGGACATAGCCTATTTTCGCTACTTTTTGTGCTTTTAATCTCCGTCCAGTTAGTGGTAGAAATGGGTGTGAAAGCAATAATGGATCCCGGAAAGCTATACATTTCTGAAAATTAGATAGAATTCTGAATTCAGCAAGGAGCCATTTGTGTAGCTCCTTCAAGGTTTCTGTATAGAAACTAACAGTTGAAAATAAGAAGAATTGAAAATGAGTTGAATAAAACAGCCATTTGTGCCAACGTTTTCACCTGTAACTTCTTCTAAATATGACAAACGTTTGAAAGAAATATACTGTTACGTCCACTGGACCCCTCTGGTTGTGGGGATATATAGGACTTGTAGGTTCACCAAGAACCCGAGGAACCCAGAGCCAATAGCTGAGCAGTGTCTTGCAGTGGTTTTTCATTGTGTCCCGGGTATATAGCAATTAATTTGGTAAAATATAAAGAGTGAAAAATAGGTATCAAAGACACCTATGTATTTCCGAAATGGGAACAAAATATAGGGGCATATTAGCAAGAACCTCGTTAAAATTATCGCTGTTTTAGCGGCAGGAAACTGCCGCTAAAACGGCGATAATGGGCTTGCTAATATGCGCTATAGAATTCCAATAGAAGCCCATGTTAGATGTGCAGGACATCTAACCTGGGCTTCTATTGGAATTCTATAGCGCATATTAGCAAGCCCATTATCGCCGTTTTAGCGGCAGTTTCCTGCCGCTAAAACAGCGATAATTTTAACGAGGTTCTTGCTAATATGCCCCTTAGAGTTTAGAAACAGTAGCTATTTGCACATCTCCGAAATTGTGGTTACCCATACTAGCCTGTGAATTGTAGGACATTTTTCAAAGTGACTTCTTTTTTACACATTGTCTTACATTAGGAAGGCAGAAATGCATAGAAAGTCAATAGTTAATAACAGTTGCTCTACAATTCTGAGTTCCCCTATGTCTCCCGATAAAAATGGTACCTCACTCGTGTGGGTAGGCTTAGTGCCCGCGACAGGAAACGGCCCAAAAAGCAACCTAGACACACCACATTCTTACAGTGAAAACTGACCCTTTTATTCGCAAAGTGCCTAGCTGTGGATTTTGAACCCTAGCTCTGCTGACACCTAGGGAAACCTAGCAAACCTATACATTTTTGAAAACTAGACACCCAGAGGAATCAGGGAAGGGGTGACTTGAGTGGCTCTCACTAGGTTCTGTTACCCAGAATCCCCTGCAAACCTCAAACGTTGTCAAAAAAACACATTTTCCTCACATTTCTGTGATGCAAAGTTCTGGAATCTATGTGGATCCACAAAATTCCACCCACCCGCGTCCCCCAAAGTCTTCCGGTAAAAATGGTACCTCACTTGTGTGGGTAGGCCTAGCGTCCGTGACAGGAAACGGCCCAAAATGTAAGGTGGACACACCACATTTTTACTGTGAAAACTGACCCTTTTTGGGCAAATGATACCTCACTTGTATGGCTATCCAATGCAGAAAAAAATGTATCACTTAGAATTCGCTATGCTATACCCTTAATCCCTATGTTTTTGGCTCTTCCCGGTCACAGGCCGTTGGCCCACCCACACAAGTGAGGTATCATTTTACTCAGGAGACCGAGCGGAACGCTGGGTGGGAGGACATTTGTGCCGGCACGGTGATCCAACACAAAAATGTGTGGAAAAAGTGATTATTTCTGCAAAATTTGAGGTTGGCAGGGGATTCTGGGTAGGAAAACGTTGAGGGATCCACACAAGCCATACCTCCCTGGACTCCCCAGGGTGTCCAGTTTTCAGAAATGTGTGGGTTTGGTAGGTTTCCCTAGATGGCCGCCGAGCCCATGCCAGAAAAAGAGGTGCCCCCCTTGCAAAACCAGGTTGTTTTGTGATAGGTAATTTTGATGTCTTCACAATACGTTTTGGGCCATTGCCTGTCACGGGCACTTGGCCCACCCACACGAGTGAGGTACCATTTTTATTGGGAGACCTGGAGGAACGCTGGGTGGTAGGAAATTTGTGTCAGCCCAGTGATCCCACTTTCCCACACAGAAATTTAAGAAAAATTTGATTTTTTCAGCTAAATCTAAGGTTTGCAGAGGATTCTGGGTAAGAAAACGTTGGGGGATCCACGCAAGCCATACCTCCCTGGACTCCCCAGGGTGTCTAGTTTTCAGAAATGTCTGGGATTGGTAGGTTTCCCTAGATGGCCGCCAAGCCCGGGGCCAAAAACCGAGGTGCCCCCCCTTGCAAAACCAGGTAGTTTTGTGATAGGTAATTTTGATGTCTCCGCAATGTTTTGGGTCCTTCCTTGTTGCAGGTACTTGGCCCACCCACACGAGTGAGGTACCATTCTCATCGGGGGACCTGGGAGATTGCTGGATGGTGGGAAATTGGTGTCAGTCTAGTGATCCCACAACTTTCCCACACAGAAACTTTAGAAAAATATGATTTTTTCAGCTAAATTTGAGGTTTACAAGGGATTCTGGGTAGGAAAACATTGGGAGATTCATGCAAGCAACACTCTTCTGGACTCCCCTGGGTATCTAGTTTTCAGAAATGTCTGGGTATGGTAGGTTTCCTTAGATGGCCACTGAGCCAAGGACCAAAAACGCAGATGACCCCCTTGAAAAACCAGGCTGTTTAGTGATAGATAGGTGAGCACCTGAATTTTTGGTTCAAAGTTTGCAGACATCTAGGGGAACCTAAATAACCCAGACATTTCTGAAAACTAATGACTAATACAATGATACCTCACTTGTGTGGGTGTCCAATGCAGAATTGGCAAAAAACTTGTTTTTTTTAAAACGTTGCGCTTAGAATTCACTGTTCTATCCCCTTAATCCCTATGTTTTTGGCTCTTCCCAGACACAGGCCCTTGCCCCACCCACACAAGTGAGGTATCATTTTCCTCAGGAGACTGAGGGGAACACTGTGTGGTAGGACATTTGTGCCAGCACAGTGATCCCACACAAAAATATGAGGAAAATGCTTTTTGTTCAGCTAAATTTGAGGTTTGCAGGGGATTCTGGGTAGGAAAACATTGGGGTATCCATGCAAGCCATACCTCACTGGACTCCCCAGGGTGTCCAGTTTTCAGAAATGTGTGGGTTTGGTAGGTTTCCCTAGATGGCCGCCGATCCCGGGGCCAAGAACCCAGGTGACTCCTCTTGCAAAACCAGGTTGTTTTGTGATAGGTAATTTTGATGTCTCCACAATACGTTTTGGGCCCTTGCCTATTGCAGGTACTTGGCCCACCCATGCGAGTGAGGTACCATTTTTATCGGGAGACCGGAGGGAACGCTGGTTGGTAGGAAATTTGTGTCAGCCCCGTAATCCCACAACTTTCCCACACAGAAATTTGAGAACAATTAGATTTTTTCTTCTAAATTTGAGGTTTGCAGGGGATTCTGGGTAGGAAAACCTTGGTGGGTCCACGCAAGCCATACCTCCTGGGACTCCCATGGGTGACTAGTTTCCAGAAATGTGTGGGTTTGGTAGGTTTCCTTAGATGGCCGCTGAGCCCGGGACCAAAAATGAAGGTGACCCCCTTGAAAAACCAGGTAGTTTTGTGATAGATAGGTGGGCACCTGTGTTTTTGGTCCCGGGTTTGCAGACATCTAGGGGAACCTAAAAAACTCAGACATTTCTGAAAACTAGACACCAGTGGGAGTCTTGAGAGGTGTGGCTTGCATTTATCCCCCAACATTTTCCTTCCAAAAATTCACTGCACACCTCAAATGTAGCTAAAAAGTCAAATTTTCCTCTAATATCTGTGTGGGAAAGTTGTGGGATCACTGCAGGGCCCAAATTTCCTACTACCAAGCATTCCCCCAGTCTCCTGATAAAAATGATACCTTACTTGTGTGGAAGGGCCCAGTGCCTATGGCATGAAAGGGCCAAAAACGTGTAGAAAGTGAGGGGGGCCCAAAGCGGGTCTAAAAGGGCAGTTGGTTTATACGTTTTTTGGCTGACGCTACTTTGGGCATCCACACAAGTGAGGTATCATTTTTCTCGGGAGACCATGGGGAATGCTGGGTAGTAAGAAATTTGTGCCTGCATGGTGATCCTACTACTTACCCACACAGAAATGTGAGGAAAATGTGACTTTGTAAGTAAATTTGAGGTATGCGGGGGATTCTGGGTAAGGAAACGCTGCGGGATCCATGCAAGCCACACCCCCAGCCAAGAGGCAGTACACGCACACAACCATCCACACACACCACCAGCCAAGCGCCATCCACGCACACCGCCAGCCAAGCGCCATCGACACACACTGCCAGCCAAGCGCTCCCACGTATAAATAAAACAACAATATCCCTGGCTCCTAGTGGGCTTTCTGCCACCCGGGGGGTAGGCAGATGCAGGGCTATTGCCCCCATCTGCCTCCCGGGGGAGGCAGAAAGGCTGTGACAATTGTTTTTAGGGGGTGGAGGCATTGGCATGCCCATTTTGGGCAGCCCCCACCCCTACATATAAAAATAACCAATCCCTGGGTCCTAATGGGCTTTCTGCCCCAGCGGGGGGGGGCAGATCAGGGGCTATTGCCCCATCTGCCTTTGGGGGGGGGCAGAAAGACTGTGGGATTTTGGGCGGGGGCATTGGTATGCCCATTTTGGGCAGCCCCCACCCTAAATTCAATGAAAAAAAATCCCTGGCATCTAGTGGGCTTTCTAACCCCCCCCCCCCCAGGGAGGCAGATTGGGGGCTACTGCCCTATCTGCCCCCCAGGGGGGGCAGAAATACTGAAATTTTACGGGGGTTGGGGCATTGGCATGCCCATATTGGGCAGCCCCCACCCGTAATTCATATTGCAAAAAGAAAATCCCTGGTATCTAGTGGGCTTTCTGCCCCCCCGGGGGGCAGATTGGGGGCTAATGCCCCCATTTGCCCCACAGGGGGGGCCAGAAAGACTGAAGGTACCCAATTTAATATGGGGGGAGCAAAGACCCATGCCCAAGGGGCCGCTCCCTCCTCCCTGGTGCCTAGTGGGTAGATCCCTGCTTGGGGATCTCCCTCCTGGGGCGATCCGCAAGCAGAGATCCACTAGGGAGGGGTACAATTGAAAAGGGGAGATTCTCCCCTTTTCCAACGATACGTCTCCTGACTTTCTACGTGCTCAGGTGGCTGAGATAGCCCCCTGAGCACGTAGAAAGCAAAACTGAAATGAGCCTTTCGGCTCATTTCAGTTTCGGTTCCACTGAAATGACGTCAGCGCGACGTGCGCGATGATCGTCATTTCAGGGAAACCAAACAAACAGCCGCAGGAGCTGGGGAAGCTCTTCCCCAGGTCCCGAGGCTGTTGGGGGGGGAAAAGAAATCCTTCTGGTGCCCGCACCGGAGGGGTTTCAAATGCCATGTGCCAGGACGGCCGTGGGCCAGCCGACACACATGAGCACTGGTGCGTCGGACGGTCCCCTCCCATCCGATGTACCAAAGGGCTTAATGACGTCACTCAAAGCACAACTCCTGAATCGTGTTACTTGACATTATTTACATTCAGGGAAACACATTATGGATTCACAGATTGAGCCAGTGGTATAACAAGAGCCTGTGGGTCTTTTCTGCCCAAATAATTGAGCTGTTTCAGAAAGATTTGAGTGTGGTCTCTAATGTTGATGACATGTACATCACAGATGATGAAATAACTTTACATCTTCAACGTGTGGACATAATAGTCACAATATTTGCAAAAGAAACATTCAAGCTGAATTGCAGAAAATCCCAAAAATGGTATATAAAGGTGATTTTCTTAGGGAATGAATTTCCTAGTGAAGAAAAAGGGCTTGCGCCAGAATTCCTGGAGAAATGTAGGGCAGTAGAGCCCATAAATGTGCTAAAATAATTATAGGGACAGTTAGGCTACATTGATCAGGAAACACCAGAAAGATGAGCACACTCAAATCGTCAGGAATTTACAAAAAGACGACTGCATGTTAGTGCTAAAAATATTTCCTAGTCCAGCAGGGTTCACTTTCCAAATTTTTGTTTCATCCAATAATTAAAATCCCACTAATCTTTACCATTTGTTTCTCAGTTAAAACCTAAAAGCACAGCATTTCGCACAGTACATATAGGGCCTCACTTATGAGGTTTCGCTGTAGGGCAGCACCGCAGGCCTTCCTGCTGCCCCTGCCCTACGGCAAAAGAAAAGGGCAGGAATGCACCCTATCTATCAGATACAGCACATTCATGTCCTTTTCCCCTGTGCTGGTGCACAATGGGCTGCAGTGAGCCAATGCAGGCACCTTTGCACCTTTGCGCAAGAGTGCCTGCGTTGCGGGGATGATTATTTTTGTGCAGGAAGGAAAACCTTACTGCACAAAAACAATCACAAGAGGCTTTTCCCTCTTTCTATGTGTTCTGCAGAATGTAGCACACATAGAAAAAGGAAAAATTAGGAGAAATAAAGATATTTTTGCACGTTGTGCCTCCCTTACACCTTCCCTGGGGAGACATAAGGTTTTGGCGCTACCTCAGATTTACGATATCTCGTAAATCTGGGACAGTGCCAAAAAGCCATGGGTGTTGCTGGTAACGCCCTCAGCAACACCCATTGCACGACCCTTTAACACAAAAAACTGTGTTAAAGGGAATAATATTTACGAGGCAGCATTAAGGCAAAAAGAGTAGATTAGTGCTGCCTCATAAATATGGAGCAGGCTCCTGTGCCACCAGAGCGTCACAAAAAGTGACACTCTTGCGGCGCCAGGGGCCTCATAAATGAGGCCCTTAATGTTTTGGTGGCCTCTGATGTTAAAGCATCTAGCAATTTTGATCAGTGTGATCACCTTTTCAGACATAAATGCTTATTAAGACAACTGCAATTGTATGAAGACGTCAAAAATTATGTTTATAACTGCTGTTTTTCAGTGCATTCTTTCTCCTTGATGCAGTAGGATGATCATGCAAACTGTCCCAAAGTCACTCTTACAAATAAAGAAACAGGGTTCTGATGCCTTTGGCTCTGAGGTACATTCAGCTGTGCTTAAGAACTCCCAAAATTTAGAACTTAAAGACACCTCTTCCCCTAAATGTAATACATATGTTAGAAATTACAATATTTTGCAGTGTGCGCCAGCAGAGTTTTGCCATATCTGTTATTGCTGGCTGTAGAACTCTGTGCACTTTATCCCTGCTAACCAGATGTAAAGTGCCTGTATTCCCCCTTTCAATATGATGGAATTGGAATACCCCTAATTGGCATATTGAACTTACCTATAAGTCCTTATTATGTGGTACAAAGCGTACCCAGGGCCTGTAAGTTAAACATCACTAGTGTCTGCAGCACCCATTTTGCTACAGAATGCAATGATAACAGAAACATACTGCATCCCTACCTTCTGTAGCCTGAATATGCAGTTTTAAAACTGCAAGTTCGACCTGTTAAAATAACCCCTTGTGACAGACCTTCCTTTTAAATATTGTCACCCTTAAGCAGCCCGTACCGTCCATAAGGCAGGGTGAATTGTACCTAAATGTAGGGCATCCAAAAGTTTAACATTAACATGTCTTCATGTGAAAAGGCCTGAAGAGCTATTTTCACTGCAGCAGAGTTGATTGTTTTGCAGGAAAGCATTGGGATACACTATTAATTTAATAACGTTATCTCCAGCTTGGGAACACCTATAAATTTAATTTTGGGACTACTTGAAATATTTATTACAATCCAAATTAACTGGTGAAGTCACATTTTAATAAATATTTTGCAAAAGAGACTTTTAGAAAGTTACCTTCTCCCTTCCTTAAGCCTTTAGGCCTATTTGCCTGAGCTTCAGTTGTCACCTGGCAGGCCCCCTTGATGAGATGTGAACTTGCTCCCAGAGCTGGGAGAAAGGCCTTGGGTGTGGGGAGGTGTTCTGTTTCCTTGACGGGATGACCATCTGGGCTGGGCCCAGGAACTTGATTAACTTCAAAGAGGCCTACTATGTCACAGGCAAATATTAGCCGACACCTGGGCATGACCCTTCTTTGTCCCAGTCAGCCAGGCACTAATCCCAGTGGGAGAGGAGTCACCCCCAAAACTGGTTTAGGGTGACTACAGAGGAGAGTTCGCTCATTTTCTTGGTCACATGTCTGGGGTGAGCACAGGAACAGTACTTGGGGAAGAAATGTTTTGCCATCTTGGTTTTACGTAAATATACTAAACCACACTTTGCAATTGATTGCAGTAGGTCACACAGGAAGTGCTGCAAAAGTAGGTTGGGTTGCTCAGTGGAACTATTATCCTACTGTTTACGGAGGGTCCGGGAGTCACCCTCACAAACATGATGGTGCCAGGCACCCACTGTACCCTCCTCAGAACATTTCCTAGACCTGTGGGACAGTGGCAGGGGTCTGGACCCGCTGTCTTGGACCTGAGAAGAGCCTAGAAGACTGGACCCACTCTCCTTCTTGTGCTCAGGACAAAGAAGTGGACTCTAAGGGTCATAAGTCAAGACGCCTTTCAGCAACTGCCCAGCTGATCAATTCCAAAAAGACCTGCCCTGAACCCTGATGTTGGCTCATGCTGGAGTGGGTTTCGACCCCCCCGGTGCTGTCCACAAGGTTCTGGACCATTGGATGGTTTCAAAATGTACTCCTCTTAACTTTTTCTGAAACCCGGGACTTAAAAACTTTTTGGCTTCAAAGAAACTGTTTTAATGTCAAAGACTTCTGGAGGAGCAGGACCAATCTGCCAAGCATATTCAACAAAACTGTGTTGTGGATGGACCAAAGATTCTGTTTGCTTCCACTCTGAGCTGTTTTGCATTAGCAAAACCAATTCAGTGGGACCTTGTGGAGAAAGTGTGCAGCCTTGGGGAACTACCTTCAGATACAGCCTTCAGCCTTGCTCTGCTGGAAAAACATACGCTCTAAAAAAGTGACAAAGTTTGAAGGTGGAAATCTTCACAGGGTGAAGTCACAACAAGTATACAGCAGGAGAAGGACCTTCTCTGGGCACGAAATTCTAATTTCTCCCCTTTGGAGCATTCCTCCCAAAAGCCAACTGCTTCAACGAGACCTCATCCATCGACTATCCGATGGCACATGCTGCTGCCTTGCCCCGCTGAGGATTTTTTCCTCCAATTCAGAAACCAAGGACCTGATTTATTATTTGGTGGTCTGGGTTAACTCCATTGGGGCAACAGAGTATATTACTCTGTTGCTCTGTCGGAGGCCCCACCCGTAAAATTTAGAAATGACGCCCAACCCGTCAGTCATTTCTGAAGCATTGGCAGGAACTGCCATCATGGCGGTTCCGGTCAATGCTTTTTTAAGTTTGACGGACAGCTCTGTCAAGATGACTGAGCCATCTGGTAAACTTATTTTAAGTTTGACTGGCGGCTCCATCAAGCTGACGGAGCCGTCCATAAAACTTGTTTTTATTTTGTTTTCGAAGCAGGATTTTATTTTAAAAAAATACAAAAATGCTCCCCTCTCCATGGGAGTTATCTCCCATGGTGAGGGGCCATTTTTAGCTTTTTTACTGCCCATTACTACCAGGATTTGCCTGGTGTGACTGGCAGTAAAAATGTCCATATGTTCGCCCTTCTAAATTAGGTGGGGAGACATATAGCCAATTCTCAGATGGCCCTTACTCTACTGGGCCATCGGAGAAGTTTGCCAAACTATGATCCACCAGCTTTTATATTGGGCGGGCGGACCATCATCTTGGTGGCAAGGATACTCAGTCACTATTGCGATGGACTATCTTACAACAAAGATTTAAATCAGGCATTAAGTCCCAAAGTAAAAATTACAACAAGGTCAAACTGGTGTCTATAACCGACCTGTGCCCCATCACGGTCAGCCTTAACTTGCGCCTAGGTACCAGTTAAGCGCAACCAGATTACTGTGGTTGGTGCTTTACACTTTTTGGCTATATTTTCACAGTTAATCTTTAAAAATTCATAACTGCATTTTACCTAACTGGATTTTTGTCATTTTTGGTGTCGTTTTATTTATTAAAATGTACTCTTATTTTAAATTGGTTTGGGATTTTTCTCATGTTGTGATTTTGAATTTACTACTGTTTAAGGACAGTATAAATACTTTACACTTTGCCTCTAAATGAAGCCTGTCTGCTCTGTGCCATAGCTACCAGGGAGTTGAGCTCAGGTTAATCTATTCATTAAGAGTTCACTCCAACAAGGATTGTGGTTTTTACTTGAGGTATATACTCACCTCCCTCAACTATAACCCTAATTTCTTACAACGTACAAAACCATTCACCTTTAATTTCCTGAAGAGAGCATGGGAAAACTGCTGTGATCCTTTGTAACGTTTGTAGATACCCTATTAGTCATGTGCAATTCCCTGAAATACACAGTACTACAAGCAATTGTAATTTGTTAATATCAACCTGAAAATAACAGGCAGCCAAAAGGTTACAGTATATCTTTGCAAACTGTCTCTGAGCCGACTTGAATTCTTGCGTGGGCTTGCTGGGTAATGCGATTACACATTTGAATTTACCTTGTGATGTGCTCAAATGTGCTTTGCAAGCTTCCAAGGGGCAGATCTCCTCTACACAGTTCTCTAGCTCCTTAATGACCATGTCTGGGCATAATTGTTACACATAGGGTGTTAAACCAACAAGACCTAAGTAAGTTAAAATGTTATGGGTTTGCTTGCGTTCCCGTCTGGATGAAACTTGGCCTAGTAGTTTGTGGCAGGCTGTTCCCGTTTGAGCAGCTCCAAAGCTGAAATCGACATGGCAGGTCGCTGTCTGCAAAGACAAAATGGGGCAAAACAATAGTGTGGAATGTGGTTTGAATGATAGCCAGTGGCTGAGATTAGTTCAAGCATTCCTTCAATCATCATGTTGTTTGTGCACCTATCAAGGTATTGGTATTTATTTGATAACGAGGCAGTGTTTCGCAATACAGCAGGTGGTTGTGGTAGTAAAGAATACTAAAGGAGCAATACGATAGCTCAACCTCCTCCAGTATCAGGAAATTCAGTGGAGTGATGAAAATGTGTGAAGGATTGAAGTCTGGATGCTGATCATAAAGACCTTCATACTTATGGATCTTTGCGTTAATCAATATTTCAGTTCATGGGCCACAAATACAGAATTTTGCAAAGTATCACCAAGCAAGGATTGTTGTGTATGTGTGTGAACCAAAGTGAAAACATTGATTGTGGGCTAGCAAATATGGCCATGGGGGTTTAGGACATTATTTTATATTCAATGCCTGGGGCTGGAAAAATGCTTCCTGCATGTTTAAGGCCTCTTCACTGCAGGTCATAACATACCTCTTCTTACCATCACTAAAGCTGAGAATGTTTTTACATCTGTGTCAGGGAAGCCAGTTTACCCAAAGTGAAGTAAGAACAACATGTTGCTTTCCCTCTTTATTTTCCACAACAACTATTTATGTGGTATTCAATTCCATTTCATTTTAATCAATCTTCAAGGCATTTTCTATATGCTACCTGTAAATCAAAAGGTTTTTTGCGTACCTTTGAAAAAGTTAATGTTTTGAAACCTTTACACATATATGGGTAACTCTAATGTAAAAAAAGATGCATGTCAGTGAGGAAATCTATATTTCTTACCGCATAGAACTCTCTGAGCTGGCTAATGGCTTCTTCATATTAGTGCAATACAGAGTAGGGAGGGTGCCAAATGTTTAAAGTACCTAAAATCATATCTTTGTTTTTCCAAGATGTTTCAGATATAAGCAAGTGAAAACATCTCCTGATTTTGGCGATGGCTATACAACACTATGGTCCCAGTTAAAAATAGCCAAGAGGTATTGCTGCTATTCAAGAAACCTGAGAAAATCTGATACATCTGTGTTTGGAATGTATTAAGTGCAATTATTTGCGCCGGTTTTGAGATTTTTGGAAATACCATGAAGGTTATAACACCAAAACCTGCTTGTCACAATAATTACAATAATCTTTTCCTCTATTAAATTCTCATAAGTTTTACCTGCTGAAATGTAACCAGGGGTAAGGACTTTATTGTTACCTGCAGTTATTGGGTGTGGTAAACGATATTCTGACCCCTGTACAAACACTGGGGATCAGAAAACTCAGGACCGCTCAAAATCAGGGCCTAAAATGTTATGTAAGAATGGTATTTTGTTAACACTGGTAAACAAAGTGTCTAGCAATCTTTTATGCAAAAAGAACAGATGATGGACGGAATGCTGAATTAATCAAACATTCAACGCCAGTCACAGTTCTGGGTTAAATCCATAGTTTTTTTGCACACCACACCATTCCAGTTTAGATCCAGCCATATGCAAATAAGTCTTGACCCTGTTCCCCATAGGAACAGTCCAGTCCGAACTGCCAGGCCAGGTCTTCCCTGGACCAGAAAAAAGCATTCTGGGACCGTTTTGGGGGTAACACCCCTCAGCAGTCAGGCTAGCTTGAATCTGGTGGCGTAGAATGCACAGGACCCACGTCTGGGCATACCATTCCCACTTAGGATGACAAATGCAAAAAGAACAGATGGAAGGAATGCTGAATTAATCAATCATTCACCCCCAGTCCCAGATCTGGGTTAAATCCATCTTTTTTTGCACACCACACCATTCCAGTTTAGACCCAGCCATATGCAAATCGGTCTTGACCCTGTTACCCATGGGAACAGTCCAGCCCGAACTGCCAGGCCTTTTATGGCACCAAAATATATTAACTCTGATAAACACTGATTTTGAGAATTTGTAAAAGGAATGAAAATACAGACTGTAATTCACAAAAATAAACGCTGAAACAGCAAATGCTACACATAATTTACAATGAAAGCTAGACTACACAAATTGCATACAAATCTCATATATATTGAACAGAAAAGCAACACTTTGCTCCAAAAGCAAAATTTCTCACAGCAATGTCAGTCAGTCAAGCCATCTTTATTTCAGCATTTTGCCATAAAACATCAGAAGACTTTGATAAACTTTGATTTAAAATAAATCATTAAATCATTACATCGATACAACCTTATATTGGTGACAGTCTAAAAATTATTCTTCACAATAATTTAAAAACAGGATTTCAGGTCAAAACATCCATTAGAAGGTTACAAACTCATAGCGTTTTCTAATTTGTAGTGCACTCCAAATAAAATGTAAAACTGCGTGGCATACATCTATCGAAAATAATTTTTGTAAAAATTCTATTGCCAACAGATGTTGCGTAATCTCTGCCTAACACAGCAATGGTGCCAGAAAAGTGATTCTTGGTCCTGAATATAAAGTAAAAAATAACATAAAGTGACATGTGCTCTGCTTTTGTGGCAATGTAACAGTGACTTGCGGCGATTCGTACTGCCATGCACATTGTGATAGAAAAGCAACTTTAAAATGGATTAAATGTAATCTAAAATATGTTAAATAAAGTCAATAAGTTGCATTCTCTATCCATTCCAAGTATGGTTCAGCAACTATAACCATTAATATTTGCGGGTACAGCTCGACTGATTTCATTTTCAAGACACTCCATAATCTCTTCTCCAAACAGTACTCCGCGTGGCGACATTTCACAGTGGACTTACTGTTGGCCCTAATATGTTGGGAAAGTGTAAACATTTCTTTTAGGCCCAATTTATGAAAACATGTTTTTACGTACATCATTCATGGTATCCTATTCATATTTTTTAGGTTCTAAGCAGTTTAACATACACACTCTCACCAAGCCCGCCTGTGGGTTTTGCCAGCATCTAATCCATAAGAGGAGTGGTTCAATTGTTATCTGATCCCCTATAAAAGGTAGGTCCCACTCCTCATGTCATATACAATTTGCAGTATTTTTGGGGACTGCAAGAATAATGCATGTAAAACCATTGTGTATGTGTTGGAGTGCATCCGCTTTCTGACACCTCCATGCCCCCGCCCTGCAAAGGGCGGTCGAGATGCATTTTGATTTACACAGTTCTATCAACTCCACTAAAGGTTTATGTTTTGAAATTCTTTCAAAACGGAAAATGGCTTTCATGTTCATTTTCATTTGTTGTAGGTTCATCTGGAGGTGTGATTTCCACTTTAAGGATGAACTAAAAACTATTCCTAAATAACTAAAATCATTTGTCCTCTTAAGTTATGTCCCAACCATTTTAAAGGGCTTAGATTTCGTGCATAATGGACCACTTTCATAGTAGAAGATTTTGTTTGGTTCTCTTTTAGATCCAGACCCACCATATACTCCATAAAATGGTCTAAGAAATTCTGGAGGGTGTTTGGCGTGCGGCAATCAGTACAGCATCATCTGCAAATAAGAGTATGGGTACTGAGCGCTCTCCCATCTTTGGCACGTCTACACCTGCCCGTAATAAGTGATCAGTTATGCCATTTATGCAGATCAGGAACAAAAAAGGTGCTAAAATACATCTTTGTCTTACTTCTCTTAGGGCCCCTATTTGTGATGTTACTTCCCCCTGTGGACAGTATGATATTGAGACTTTCAGGTCATGTTGCAGGCGTTTTACTATGGTCAGTACGTTCGTTTCCATCCCCAGCTTCTGCATTATTTCCCATAGTTTGCTCCTATTGACTAAATCAAAAGCACTCAATAGATCCATAAAATGCCATGTGAATAGCTCCCCCCTTTCGCCTTCACATATTTACTAGTAATAAGGTGCAAATCTAATATTTGTTCTATGGTACCTATGCCAGGCCTAAACCCAAACAGAACGTGCGTTAAAACCTTGTTCTCATCTGCCCATGTCTCTAATCGGGCCAAGATTACTCACCCCAGGATTTTGCAGTCACATCAATGAAGTAGATTGGCCTGTAACAAGCCAGGGCTAATCTAGAGTGGCTAATCTCCATGACCCAGGAATTTTACCCTTTATTGCACTCCTTGACATATTTGCTAGACCTTAAAAAGTGATTGTACCCAACAGGTCTACCTCCAACCTTTTGTCTCGGAGAAGAAACCTCTCAGTTGTGGGGTTCCTCAGGGCTCTGCCCTGAGCCCACTGTTTTTTAACGTCTATGTCTCACCACTGGCTTCAGTGGCAGAATCTTGTGGGGTTAGAGTGATCTCTTACACTGATGACACACAATTAGTGTTTTCATTTAGAGATCACTCTGACGCCAGTTTTTTTAACTTCAGGCGCGGTCTCAGCAACATCTCGGCCTGGATGTCACGCAACACTCTCAAGCTTAACTCATACAAAACTGAGGTGTTGTTTTTTAATCAAAAATCCCCCTCTCCACCCCTGCTTTGGTGGCCTCCTGAACTGAATCCTCCTCCTGTTCCGGTGGCTTCTGCCAGGAATCTGGGATTCTTATTTGATAATGAGCTATCCTGTAAGGCCCAAATAAATAAGGTCACTTCTGCTTGTTTTGGTAAACTCCGCATGATCCGGAAAATTCTTCCTTTTCTTCCTGTGGATGCTCGCCGAACCATTATCCACGCCCTTATAACATCTCATCTGGATTACGCAAACAGCCTGTATGCCGGAGCACCGGCCTATCTGGTCAAACATCTGCAGATTGTGCAGAAAGCGGCGGCAAGAATGATCTGTAACATCCCATATCGTCACTCAATTTCTCACTTAAAAAAATTACACTGGCTGCCTGTGACTAGCCGCATTCAGTTTAAATCCCTGGTCCTGGCATATAGAGCAATGCAGGGTCAGGGGCCGGCCTACCTGAGAGCCAGACTGAAGCATGCCCAGTCCACCCGCTCTCTCAGATCAAATCATCTCTTCCTTTTACGTACGTCCCGGTTTCGCCGCTCTAGAATGGGGGGTAGAGCATTCGCAGTTATCACGGCTCTAGCCTGGAACAACCTGCCACTGTCCCTCCGTTTGACAGAATCGGAATGCTTATTTCGACCCAATTTAAAAACCTGGCTGTTTACCAACCCTTAGTTGCATAGAGACACTTACAAATGCTTGCTGCTCGCAGCGCCGGGACACCCCCGTTGGGGTTAGCTGCACGCTATATAAGTTTCTAAAATAAATAAATGGAAGCCCTTCAGGGCCAGGCACTTTCCCAGAAGCCGACTTATTTATTGCTAAAACTACCTCAATTAACTCAATAGGTGTGTTTAGGGATACTGGGGAAAAATCTGACGGGGAAGCTCTAATTAAACCGTCATTACACTGTAGCTCTTTATCAGTAGGTTGAAATACTCCTGTGAATTGGGACACCTACTGGTGGAGCAGGTAGCGTTATACCATCAGTGTGAGGGGGCCTCCTGTGTTGGTCTGCGGGCAGTCAGTTCTTCTGTAATAGACTTACATAGTCTTTTGAATTCAGTTAATATAGTAGTGTGGCAAGGATTTTCTTCCAAGTATATCATATTGGACTGCAAGTTTTCATGAACTATTTTCTGGTTAAAACTCGCAGGAACCACTTTTGCCCACCTAATCCTCAGTCATTTATTCTTTGAGAACACCAGTTTACACCTTTTAGCTACGGGCTTTTGCAGGCATTTATTTCTAAAGTGATACATATGGGGTTATGGTCACCGAGGTAGTTTGGGGTGATTTTATGGCTCGAAACGAAGGATACAGAATCAGCTAATACTAGTATAAAATCTATTGTGCTCCCAACTACTCCACCCATTAATGTAGCGGTTGGTTCAAGGGTGCTTGAATGGGTTCCATTTAAAATTACAAAATCATACTTTAATATCAAAGCATGCAGAGTGTCCCCAGACAGGGATGTTTAAAAGGTACCCTGTCAGCACCTTCATCCTCTGGCAGACCACACAAGTGATTATCTCCCATAGGTCACAATTTGATAATATAATCCCCAAACCATATTAGGATCACTTTCTTATTCAGATGAAGATAGAAACTATCTAAAAATTCATCTAAGTCATCAAATGCTTTGCATACCTGTTGGTTAAAAATATTATTATAAAAATGTATCAGCAGAATGCACTGTTTCCTCGATAGCGATATCTGGGAAACAAGAAACTGCGGTGAATACCATTTAAGTGCAACGTTAACCTTTGAGATTTAAACAGATACAAAAGTGGCCAGACCCCCCCCCCCTCCATGCCTCCATGCTGAAGCGAATTCTGGTTGAAATAAAATGATAAACCCGTCTATATGAAAGGGATTAGTCATCCAAGTCTTTTGGGCAAAACAAATGTCAAATTATGAGACCAAATTTCACCCGCGATATTGCATGTAGCCATAGTTAAGCCTTTTGAATGGATTTTCGTTTTTCCCAGTGATTCACTTGCTAAATTTTGGTTCCCAGGGCCATGGGCATGTATAGCTATGTCTACTATGTCTGGTATGTCTACACACACACTAAGGGCCTCATTTATGGCATTTTGGCGTAGGGCAGTGTAGCAAGGCACCTTGCTGCGCTGCCCTACGGCAAAGTGAAAGGACAGGAATGCATAGTATTTAAGCAATAAAATTCCTTTTCTTTCTGGCAATTTTGGGGTAAATTTTAGCAGCCTAGTGACAGCATTGTTTTTGTGCAGGAAGGGGCACCATCCTGTACAAAAACAATTCTGTGAGGCATTTTCCTCTTTGTATGTGTGCTGCAAAGTGCAACACACATGGAAATTGAAAAAACTAGGAACAATTAACATATTTCTCCTTGTTATGCCTCACCTCGTAAGGCATACGGATTTGACGCTTCCCCAGATTTATATAACTTTGTAAATCTGGGTCAGCGTCAAATTCCATGGGTGTTGCAAGGGAAAACCAGTTGGGAAAACCCATGGAACACTTTCCAAGCGCAGCTGCAACCAATGGCTTGCCTCCTGTGACCCCCTAACCTCAGAGGAGAGTAGCAAACTTGGAAAATAATAATTTGTTGTTCCAAGTGGTGTGGATTGTCTCCGTGCCCCGCCCCCCCCCCCTGCCCCTGAGCTTGTAGAGAGAGTAAGAAAGAAAGAAATACATGAGGGGAGGAGAGAGAAAGAGAAGGTAAAGGTAAAAGGCTTTGAGGTGAAATTAAGGTCAAAATAACAAAAGGAAGAAGACACTACAGATAGATGGGTAAGCGATCAAGAGACAAACACAGGAGAATCTATGTTTGAGAGAGACAAAGAGGAATGAAAGCGACACCAATTACACTGTGACATAGACAGGTGAAAAGGACAGATAAGGGAGTAGGAGAGGACGGAGAAAAGTGAAATAGAGTGGAAAAAGAGATAGAACAGGTGAGTAAGTTAGGTGAGAGAGGGGAAAACATGTATTATATGGAGATCATTGAGAAAGCCACAGTTAAGATATACAGAAGGGGTGAACAAGCGTCAGCAACGGGTGAGAAAGACGTGACTGATAATAGAAAACGGGTGAGGGGTAGGTGACAGCATGTTAACAGTCATATGACATCACTTCCTGTGATGTCATTGGGGTGAAAAAAATTTGATCTACTTCCGCTACCTCTGGCATTTTGTTGAATTGATGCCCAAGTATTCAACTGCACAAATACTGGAATTAAATGCACTTCTCGTAGCACTGCAAATAAATCAAACACTTGAGTCCCAGAAATGATTATCACTGACTTCTCATTTAGTGCACAAAGGTTAAATGGGCTCTTAAAACATTGTGAGTCCTATGATTACAGAAACTCACGACGGAAGACAAAAAGCGCAAAGCAGCTCTGAGCATAAATTCCTGGCACACTAGCACACCACAGGTAATGAATGCACTCAAAAGGCAAATCTCCCACTGATCAAATTACTCGATCGCAGACTAAGGTCGAACCACTATTACAATAAGCACAAGTAACGTCAGCTCTGCCTACAGGTTTTCAATGAAGTAGAACTACTTCATGGGACATAATGAGCTCACTGAAGTCATAATACTGAGAATAGGTGATTGCAATATATTGAATGAGTTGGTTATGTCTGAATTAATTAAATCATTACATGAGGGAGTGGTTCAGCAGAAGCAGGAGTCTCTGCTGTGCTATGTACATTGAAAGAATACTATTGGTGGGTGTTAAGTTTTTTAACTTACTCAGCAGTATGACCTACAGTGTAAAATTTGCCAAGGTATAAAACCTATGGTAGTGAAACCACCAAAACCCCTCTTAGTATGGGAGCACAGCCCCTCCAAATAATTTCTAATCCCTCTATTGTGTCATGTGGCCCACAAACAGGCTGCAGGCATCAAATAGTTAGGGCAGGAGAATATTAACTTTCTAAAAGTGGCATTTTCAAAATTGTAACTTAAAATCCGACTTTACCATTAAAGAGGGTTTTAAATTGCAACTTCTCTGACACCAAACATGAAATGTTTACCTGTTCCCAACCAAAGGTTAGCACTTATTAAATGTAATGTGCAAAGTTGGCACTTATTAAATCCAAGAAGGCAACCCAATGTTATCCTATGGGAGATGTGGGCCTCACAGTAGCAAAGCATGAATTTAGGAGTTTTTCACTGCAGGACATGTAAAATTTAAAAGTACATGGTCAATCATTTAATTACAATGCACCTTGCCCCATGGGCTATCTAGGGTCTACCTTAGGGGTGACTTATATGTAATAAAAGAGTAGTTAAAGACTTGGCAACAGGTTTATTTTGCCAAGTCGAATTGGCAGTTTAAAACCTCATTCAGACTTCAACAGCATACCTGGGACATGTTTTAAGGTGTTTCTTAAGTGGGTGGCACAAGAAGTGCTGCAGGCCCGCTAGTAGTATTTAATTTACAGGCCCTAGGTATATGGTATACCACTTTACTACGGACCTATAAGTAAATTAAATATGGCAATCAGGTGTAAGTCAATGTTTCCATATATTAGGGAGAGAGCACAAGCACGTTAGCATGGGTTAGCAGTGGTAAAGGTTAGAGACCTAAGACCAACAAAAAGAATACCACAAAAATAGGAGAGGTGAAGGCAAAAGGTTCTGGGGTGACCCTCCAAAGAGTGCTAAGTCCAACAACCCACCCATTCTTAGTGTCCATCCCACTAGTATAACCGAGTATCGTAGATTACATATTGTAATACCTAAATGAAGAGATAATGGATTGTAATAATGCAAACATTTAGTATGATAGTATAATCAGCTACTAAAGAAGACATGGACTCATAGATTAGACTGTGGTCTATTGCGCTGCCAGAATGACCTCTGTTAAAAGTGGCAACGGGGCATGTTGATGCCGGGCAGACCTGAAGCAAACACCAGTCTGTATTTAATAATAAGACAATTCAACACTTCTCAGTATTGATCGTGGGAAATGTGTGATTGGCTTAACCTCAAAATATCAGTATATTCAAATGCCACAATGTAAGAATTGCTGCATAGTCTAGCATTAAATTCACCCAACCCTGCCAAATGATAGATACCCTTACCCTTACACACAAAGTTTTCTAAATCTTTGTCTAGATTGTTTAGTACCTCAATTTTTCCACGATCAAATACATTATTGTAGAAGTTTGCACAAAGAATATTATGTGCCCCCATACAATGTAGATACACCAATTGACAAAATTTGAGGTTCAGAGGGAGTTTCTAACTTGCAGTGCACAATTTACTGAGACAAAAATAGCCAATACAAATCTTTCTCTCACCTCTTTGAAGCTACAGTTTAAGGACACCACGAGGAGTACTCCTCCAACTCTGTAACCTCCACCGTCCAAGTCTTCTGGACAAATATCACCTAGAAACTTTGAATTGATGTTATTCAGGCTGGGTTATCCAATTTTGGGCCTATTCTAGCTATGTTCCAGGACAAGATCTTCAGACCCTTTCGAGGTTCATATAGCCTACTGGGTGTCTGGGCGGTGCTGATAAAAGTGTATTTGGACATATTAAGTGAACCATTAAATTGAAAGGTTTAATACAGACCTCTCTTAATTGTTCTATTCCTTTAGGTAAATCATTTTCCACCAGAGCACTAAGGGATACAAAACGTTGCTAGTAGCAACATTGTAGGACAAATGTTCACCCCTCTCTGGTATACATAATGCAGTTTATTTCTATCACAGTCATCTGGTCTGTAAAAATATTGCAGAGAAAGTGCTCTGATGTTAGTGACACTGTTCCCCCTTCCACCACAACAGGCCAATACATTTTCTACAACAGCGGGATCCTTAAAGTTTCCCAAAACTTTAATCCCCTTTATCATGTTTCTACCCATTGCCAACTCACGACACTCTTCTGGCCATGATTACATTTTGAAAAATGCCACCCTTCTCACCCAACTGACAGGTGAACCAATAAGTCACTGTCTTTAAAATTTGGCCAGGATTATTTTTGCCTGGATCATAATGGAGGGAGTTTTGTTAATACTATAATATATGGTGTGGCCTACGGCGAATTGCAAGTGTGTTAGATTGACTGACAGAGCTACTGGATGGTATATGAGTGGATATTCTTGGATATAATACATTCAGCTCGATTTATTTTGCGCGCCTGAGAGTCACTCCTTATAAACGCATCTCACCCTATATAAATTCAGAGAGGACTTCCTAGAGAGAGGTTGGAGCAGCCCTCTTCTTGGCCACGATTGCTGTTAACTTCCCTTAGTTATATGACTAAATGCATCTGGCCATTACTGTTAAAGGGCCCTACAATTCTCCAATGTGCTGATACCTGGCCTTGTTTGACCTAGATGGTATCTCCTGCGAAGAGCCTCTAATCACCTCCAACAACTCGAGCAATGGTGACTCTATGCCTTCAAGTTTTTCTAAAACAGAGACACAGAGCTCATTGACTTAATATTCTAGCATGTTCAAAGAATTTGTCATATGTTAGGGGGGTGTATGCTGTGGGTTAGTAGTCCCTCCCGGGCCAGATATGGCTACCTGTTTTTCAGTTATCTTGAAGTAGATGGGAATAGCGCCTGGGTACCCTTCTTGCCCCCAGCAATACTATTAATCCCTTGTTGGAAATGGCCCTTTCTGAAGGGTAACCCCAAACTTTTTGCCTTCCTCCTTCCCTTTTTGCTGAGTTAGTTTTTGTTGGCTTTAGAACTCTTTTCACTTTACCACTGCTAACCAGTGCTAAAGTGCTTGTGCTGTCTGCCTAAAACATGGTAACATTGGTTTTGCCTGTTTGCCTGTTTTGCCTGTTTGGCATATTTTATTTACCTATAAGTCCCTAGTAAAGTGCACTATATGTGCCCAGGACCTGTTAATTAAATGCTGCAGGTGATACCTGCAGCACTGATAGTGCCACAGATTTTAGTAGCCCTTAAATCATGTCTCAGGTCTGCCTCTGCAGAGCCTGTGTATGCAGTTCACACTGCCATGTCAACTCGGCATTTAAAACCCCTTGCCAAGCCATACAACTCCCCTTTTATTACAGATAAGTCGACGCTAAGGAAGGCCCTAGGTAGCCCCAACGGCAGGCTTCTTTGTAATTAAAAGGTAGGACATGTACTTTTAAGCATTACATGTCCTGTTAGTGAAAAACTCCAAATTTGTTTTTCAGCGCGGCCGGTGCAGGTAAGCACGGTGGGGTGGGGCGGGGCGGGAGGGGGGGGAAGTTGACAGATGACGGAATAGGAAAAATTAAATAAATCCTATTCCATCGTCTGTTAACATCCCCCTACCCCACCACCCGGCCCCACTGCTCCGCCCCACCACCCCACCCCCTCCCCACCGCACTTACCTGCACCGACCGCGGCTGTTGTTTTTCACTACCGTGAGGCCTACTCCTCTCATAGGTTAACAATGGGGATTCCTTGTTACATCTAATAGGCTGTAATTCCCAAATGGAAGGAAGTGAACTTGTCATGTTTAATACCTTTGGAATTGTAATGATAAATCCTCTTTACTAGTAAAGTCAAATTTATCATTACAATTTTAAAAATATCCACTTTTAGAAAGATAAGTATACAAAACCGTGATGTATGGAATGCATGAAATAATCTCAGACACTGGGGTAGTTGCTTGGTCTGCATCCCAATCCATTGTATTTTACACACCATGACACCTCAGTTTGGACCCAGGTATATGCAAATCAGTCCGGAACACAAGCAATCCAGGACCAGTTTTGCCCTTGTTATGGGCTCATCAGCCAGATATTGCTGGTCTTCTGTGACACAATGTGTACGTGACCTACTTCTGGGCATACCTGTCCCGCTTAGGGTGGCATAATAAGCATACAAAACACTGATGGATGGAATGCTTGAATTATTCTCAGCCACTGGTAATTACTCAGGCCGCATCCCATTCCATCGTTATTTTGCAGACCATGCCTACTCAGTTTGGACCCACTTATATGCAAATCAGTCTTGACCCTGCTCCAATAGGAACAGTCCACACTGAACTGCTGGTCCAGGAGGAAGTGGGTCCAAGCTTGCCATGCCACTGGATTCACGCTATCCTGGCTGCTGAGGGGCGATACTCCAAAACCGGTCGTAGGATGCTTGTTTCTGGTCCAGGGAGGACGAGGCCTGGCAGTTCATGATGCACTGTTCCCATGGGGAGTAGAGTCGAGTCTGATTTGCGTATGGCTGGGTCCAAACTGGAATGGCATGGTGAGAAAAAAACATGGATTTAGGCCCAGATTTCTGACTGAAGGTGACTGTATGACATTGTTCTGCATTCCGTTCATCAATTATCTTTTTGCACTTTTAGAAAGATGGTATTTTTCTGTTCTTAGCCCTGTGTGCCCGCAGCCTCTGTCCAGTATACACCTGGGGTAGGTGACAGCTGGGATTTGTGCATTCCTTCTAGACAGCCTCACACAAAGGGAGCTTAGGTGTGGCTACTGGGTCTTCCACATCCTGATGGGCCATCCTGGGCAAGATGGGAGGGAGGAGCTGGGCACAGCTTAACACTTACACCTGAATAGGCTCTGTCCTACCCCACACAAAGTACTGCTTAACACCCTGTTGTGAGTCTGGAGCCAGGGCAGGAAGGGAGGATCTCTGTGTACTTCAAAGCCCTTCTTTGAAGTCTCCCCCACTAAAAAAGGCACCACTGTGTATAAGAACAGGACAACTGACCCTACCACTTCAGTACACTACTGGACCTGTGAAGAACTCTGCCAGGAGGAAGGACTGCTGTGCTGCTACAATGACTGCCACTCTGCTGGACTGCTACTCTGGAAGGACTGCTTTTCTGCTGTGTTGCCCTGCTGCCTGCTACCCCCTACCCTGACTGAGGAAGGACTGGATTCATCTCACTTGAGCCCCGAGTGACTCCAAGGTCATGCTGGCTCGCCCTCGTTCTAATTCTCAGGGACATCAAAGACTTCAACTCATCCTGCAACAGCACCTGAACTTTGCTTGATGAAAGTCTTGCCCTGCCAATTGGTGCCAATCCAGTCCTGGGCTCTTGGAAGTGGGTATAAATTGTTATTGGAACCAGAACCCACGCATTAATGCTGTTGTGCCGATCGGAACCGGCATATCTCTTATGACGTCAATGCATTGCCGCTGCTGTGAGGACCACGGACACCGCATCGCTGACTGCATGGCACATCGTCTTCAGTTTCTGATGCATCTCTGACTTTACGTGGCTTGGTGACGACGCTTCACCTTCAATCCTGTGCTTCGACGACGAAGTATCGTCTTTTGCTTCCTGCATTTCGACTGTCGATGACGCATCTAAGATACTTTTTCAGCAGGCCAAGGCTGGTCCCTGTATTCGACCCATGCTCCATCATGGTGAGCCTAAATATTTGGATTTACCCTGGTCTAGCGCCAGCAGATAGCCCCAGTTGGCGCTTTAAGCTTGTAGGCACTACAACTTCATTAAATTTTTAAAAATTTGTAACTCAGTTTATACTTATTGGATTTTTGTTGTTTTGGTCTCAAATGAAATTAAGTGAAATAAAGTTTTGAGTTGTAGAGCACTCTACTACCCAAAGGTGTCTAGACTCGGAGAAAGGAGTAAGAGAAAGAGAGGAGGATAAGAGAGCATAGAAAAAAGAGCCTAATGAAGCAAAGAGGTGAAAGAACCAATAACAGTCAGGAAAAAGGTCAGTACGGACTGTTGGTTGAACAGCCGATTGGTTGAACAGCCAGGTTATTAAGGCTTTACAAAAGTCTTGTTTTGTTCATTCAATCAAGTTTTTTTTTTTTAACCAGGTGTGGTAAAATTTGTGTGTGGTGTTTTCACTGTTTTACAGTTGAAATGTTGCACAAATACTTTACACAGTGCCTCTTAAGTTAAGACTGACTGCTCTGTGCCAAGCTACCGGGAGATGAACAAAGGTTAATTTAGGGTGTGTTTGTCACTTAAACTGACTAGGATTGGGGCCTCTGCTTGGACTTGGTGGTTACCTCTGCCAACCAGAAACCCAATTTCTAACATCCATCCATCCATCTTCCGCGCTGTGCCTCCTTTTTAGGTCAAGCATTAGCAACCTCTTGAATATACTTTAGTAAATACTTCTTACAGTCTGCCCATAGGCTTCTAATTTGCTGGCTCCATTGTCGCTTTCATATGCTTTCTCCCCATTTGTCCATGGCATGCATTTGTCATATTTCTTCCTGTGTTTAGCTGTCCCCTGAGAGCAGGGACTACGTGTTATATAAATACACTGGTCACCATTTTAACATCTGTTCAGGAACTCCTTTTTCGTTCTTGAAAAGTCATTCACAGGATTGGTCCTATTTTTCACTCCCTCGCTCGGTTTTTGTAAACAGGCCTGTAAATCTTGTCATCTAGTCACATTAGCTGTGCATTCAAAAACCAAGGTCAAATGTCAGATGCTGTTTTCGAGCCAGTCTTTATATTCTTTCTCTGACTTCAAAGTTAGAAGCTTTACATGATTTCCTTGCACATCCCCAAAGCGCCCCCCTGCTTGAGCCTTGCCGGTGTTGCTCGTTTGCCCTTTGTCTCTGCCTAAATATTTAGCCACGCCCCTGCAGTGCTCCTCTCTCGCTGGTCTCTTCTTTGAGCTAAAGCATCTATGGCCTTCGAGTTTTCACTTCCGAGAAAGAGCATGTGTCAGGTCAGACACTCGGGGCACCGAGGAAGCTAAACACATTTTGGGGCACCGAGGAAGCTAAACACATTTTCTCATTTTAGGTCTTGTGCTATGGTCACTTGTTTAGCTTTACGACTGCAGCTCTTCCTGCACAGGCAAGGCTGTCTTGTCACTGTACATATACATTAATGGGACATTCAGCTGTGCGGGTACGCATGTGCTTCGCATCGTACCAGCCCTTTCTGGCAGGGCCAGGGCCGGACTGGCCGTAGCTGTAGCAGGCACTGGGGGTTTTCCCAGTGTGCAGGCCTGCCAAGTGTCACGCATCAGGCGTGACACTATCGCATTTCAGTGCGGTGTTCCGCATCACCGCACTGAAATTGATTGTCACGCATTTTAATGCCACTCTGCTGTTCCAGGCTCCAGCGCTGAAATGGCTGCTAGCGCGCCCGCAGACTTCTTGCCGGCCCGGGCGCTCGCTGAACAATGTATGTAGTCCTGGCTGCAGGAAATTCCCACCCACTGACGTCACGCCCCCGCCGAGGCACTAATTCTGTGTGCGCGTTGCAGCGCTGCGTTCTAGTGGCTGTGGCGCCGCGGGGGAATGTCATGTGACCTCACCTCCTGGCTGGTCCTGGAAGTGAGGTCCGCCCGGATTCAGGAAGCGGGGATAATTAATGGAGGCGTGTTGCGCGCCGGCGGGGAGGCGCGTGGAGAGTGCAGCCCAGCATTGCCGACCAGGCCTCATGGACATAATCGGGCCCGAGGAGAGGTTGAGACACAGCAGAGGGAGTCACTAAGGGCTGCCAAGCATCAGACAAGCGGAGGCCGCAGGCGGCCGACATGGAAATGCAGCTGCTCTCTCGCCGTCACTGCATAAAGTAAGTGTGTGCGGAAGGCAAGTCCTGGACGCATAACAATTCATTGAAGTAACGTTAATTTAAAGTTCCAAATGTTGTGCTTCCTATAATTTGGAGCCTCTGCCTGCCATTAGTGTCTATTATTTAGTGATCGGAAATTCTATTCACCAAATGTCCTGGAGTCGTGTGCGGCAGTATTCCTCCCGACCAGCTCCCTGAAGCATATCACTGGTCCTTAAATCGACGGGGCGTGGCACACTGCAGTAGGTCTCAGCTGAACATCGCTGGCACTGTGTATGTGGGGGGTCCTGGTTCAGCATGAGCAGAGTGGTGCTGGTTAGAGCAGGCCTCCATCCACTGAGCTCTGTACTAACTCTGAGTTATGCACCCTCCTGCATGTGTTTGTTGTGCTAAAACGTTTCTTTTCCGCACAACTGCTGACTCTATAAAGCAACACACTGATGCTGGTCTGCTATAAATAGAACAAAAATAACTCTGAGCGTGATGCAAAGTTGCTCAAGGTGCAGTGTTAATCGTCTTGCCTAATCTCCCCTCATTTCCATCCCAGGGGGAGGGGCGGGTTCCCCGCTGGGTCCTCAATTACCTCATGCATAATAATTACGGGGTTCCCATAATGCTCTAAATCCTTAATTAGTGCTGCTCGCCCGCGCTGCTTCCCCGTGATATATCGGAAATATAATTCTATTGAACTATATTTGAAAATATATTGGAAATTACTGTGGAATGTATAGGGGACAGGCTTAATGAAAACCAGTACAAGAAGGATGTTTCTGGTACTGTGGCAGCCATGCGCAGAGGGTTTCAAACGGTCAGAGTGCAAGATGGAGGGGGTGTGCGGTCTCTGTGCCAGCCTGCTGGGTTGTCTCCCAGTTAACCTGCTCTGCTATCTCTTACTGTGCTAACCTTCTGAGCTGCATCTCTGGTAACCTGCTGTTCTATCCCTGTACAACCTGCTGAGCTATCTCTCTGCCATCCGACTCTTCAACCTCTGTGTCAACCTGCTGGGCAGTCTCTCTTAACCTTCTTGGCTATCCCTGTGCCAACCTGTGGGGCTGTCGCGTCACTTTCTCTGCTGTCCATGTGCCATCCTGCTGGGCTGTCATTCTGGTCACTTTATCTGCCCATCCCTCTGCCAACGTGCTGGGCTGTCTCTCTGTTCACCTGTTCGGCTATCTCTGTGCCAGCCTGTTGAGATGCATCTCTGTTAACCTCCTTTCCTATCCCTGTGACAGCCTACTAAGTGATGTATGTGCCAAACAGCGAAGCATCTACAATGTGCTGTGCTGCCTCTGTGCAAGCTATGCAGTGATTAAAAAAATGCAAATTGTCTACTGCCTACTTCACTAATCATGTGGCAACCAACTGTGCTGTACCTGTGGTCTACGAGACTGTGCCAACCACGCAAATCCATCTATAGCCTATTGTTCCAAACCTGTGACAAATTATTCTGCTAAACTGGAACCAACATATTTATTTACATCTAGATTTTATAAAGTGCTGCAAACAATCTAGTGTCTGTCAGAGTGCATTGCAGTGGTTGGGACAGCAAGGATGTTGCAGGCACTAGCAGTCTGCACAAAGTTGAGATCAGCGCCAGTCAGTGAGGCTGGCTCAGGCTCCTTGCTGTGGCCTCTCACATGTTTCAATCCGTGTGGTGTGCTGTTCATGTTTCATTGCCTACCGTTCAGAAGTTTCAATGCATGCCATTCTCGTTTCAATATATGGGGCATTTGCTTTTCAGTACATGCCTTTCGTAGGTTTACTTGCATGCCATTCTGGTTTCAATGCATGGCATTTATGTGTTTCTTTCAATCTCTGTCATTCACTCTCCACTGTATGTCAACCATGTGTTTAGTGCATGTCATTAACATGAGGCAACAGGATGTCATATTCACGTTTCAGTTCAGCAGATCTTGAAAGTCAAAGTTGCCTGCATGTCTGAAGTACACTTACTTTTTTTTTTTGTTGCATGACGTGCATTCATTTGATTCATTGCCAGGGAAGAGGCAGGAGGCCCGGTCAGCGCAGGGTGCCTAAGGCAGGATTTAATTGTTATTGGTTACACATTTGTTTAATAGCCCAATCAGGATACAAGGGCACTGGGTTAGTGCACTTTCATTTCTGATGCTTTACAGCAGTTTTAAGATCTTCTAATAGTTTCTTGTTGCTCAAATGGGTGTAATTTCTGATATTTATATGTTTCCCTCGTCTTCATTGCTTGATATTTGCTCGCGAGAAAGTGTCACTCATAGTCGTTGAATGTCACTCATAATTACACTGAAATTATGAATATGTCACACATAAGCAATCTGAAACCTTAGCAGCTATGAGTGTGCCAAACTTTAGGGGCCGGTTTTGGACCCTTGGGGGCCAGTTTTGCAGTGCTGCAATAATGGCCACCTGTAAAAAAGCAGCAGCAAGAGTGGTGCTTCCCACTTGCACTCCCCCCCCCCCCCCAGGGCCGGTCAAACCGATTACCAGGGCTGGGTTCAGTTCCCAGTCCGGCCTTGGGCAGGGCGCGTAATCCTGTTGGTGTATGTCACAAAGGTTAACCTGTCACGACAAAGAGGCCATTTTGAAGTAAATTATGCCTGGCACCAAGCATCGGGAGCCCTACTACTCCGGAGCGCAACAGCTTTTGAACGTTCCCTGTAATGCAGCCTGAGGTTTTCAGACACACATTTTAGGTTTTATGGACTCTTCCATTGAGATGCATAAAAATCACTCCTTTCCCTTCCATTGATTGTTGTAAAACTTGCATTTCTAATGTGAGCATAACAGCTCATTATAACCCATGTGCTTCTTACTTGTCGATATGTACGTTTTCTTGTGAGTCTTGGGAGTTTTTTTTTTTTAAACTTATGCTGCCAATGTTGTCTTATACAGAAGCAATGTAATGTTCGAAATGTGGATTTGTTTCCGTTTTGCTGACTTTTTAAAAAATTCCAGCCAACATTATTAAACAAATTAATTAATCTCATGGAATTTTATGTGCAGGGACATGTGCTTTGGGTGTGAATTCTAAGTGCCACCAAGTGGAGAAATATTGCGCATTTTAATATTCTTGAAAGCGAGGTGAATGTGCGGTTTAAAATCACTTTTGCTGATCTTCATTTATTATGCCTTCGAATACTACCTTCTTTTAAAACCAAAGTCAAATTTACCAAGATGTGCATTTAACCAGACGTCTGATATCACATCTTCCAAAGTATCATCTGTCTAAATGACATGACATCCCCCAAAATAAGAATTTCCCTGCTCAGGATAAGGTCTTTACTTTTGGTGTGGGACCCTACTTGATAAAATAAGAGAACTGCCAGCTGAACGGAGCCAATATTTTATCACGTTTGGTAGTTGGTCGACACTGGTGCTTTCCTCTCCTGTTGATTAATGCAGTCATCCAGGTTTGGCGCTTTTCTTTTATACCTGTATTTGCTTTCTAATTTTGCCCTTTACATAGTCCCCTCTCTTTTATCAAATTTCAGCCATTAGTTAATTCTCTCAATATTTGTTTTCTAACTGTATTTTTTAATCAGTGTTTCTCTAAGAAGGAACATGCCTCACAGAGGTGATCGTAAAGTTGTTATGGACTTGTATTATTTGTCTTAGAGCTATTCAGAAATGTCACAGGTTTGAATCCCAACGGGTCATCTCATCATCCTTCCAAGGTTGACATTGAGTACCATAAACCTCTTTTAATCAGCTCCAGGAACACTGAGGTGAGCGTGCATTTTCAGAAATATACATTAAGTAAGTCAGAATTACCTCATTTGTTTTTGTTTGCACATCAATGATGTGAGGGGTAATACTATTTTTTCGGGGTTGCTGACATATCAGAGAAACAACCTTGTATGGTCAGAAGATACCCTAACTGTACAAGACTGCCAACCAGGGCCTTTTTTAAAAAACAATTCAGATTCAAGAACATAAGCAAAACTCTTTGAATGCTTTACACTTGCTTGCCATTCAAGTTTGTAAAGCAGGAGGTCATATATGAATCCTTGATATAGGATATCAGCTAAAACATCATAAAGATCGTACTGCTAAAACATAATACAGCTAGCACTGCTAAAACTGCTGATTGTGGTGCACAGGATCAGGCAATTTTGAACTGTTTTCTTCTAGCTAAGCCTGAAACTTACAGGTTTCCCTGGTCATGTAATGCTTTTGCATAAAAGCTGATCCGTGAATTTTTGGTGTTGACTACAGCGGCTGCCACATTGATATACAAGGCAAATGTTTTCTGACTTTTTTCAAATTATATCAAAATGGAATTTGTAAAGCGTGGCTAATCACCCGTGAGGGTATCCAGATGTTGCTTCAGTACATGGTTGAATCAGTACTGTATACACATACAACCCCTTGAAAATAGCTTCCCTTGAGTTTAGCTTGCCACCAGTTGCTAGCATATTTAACAAATGCTTAAGGTGCATGATAACTCCTCATTTCTTTTTCTAAAGGAAATCCATTTTCAGTGGAAGATTGTATTGCCTTACAATTCAAGGGTGACAGTTTTGTTTGACTTTCTAGCCATCAATCATGTGTCCATGGTTCGAAATTAGAAGCAGTTTTGTAGCGCAGACTCATTGTTTACATGACTCCTTGCTGTGCATCTGGAGGTGGCCCAGAAGGTGCTTCCATTCCCAAGTCTTACCTATTGTGAAGCTGTGGTAATCTTTTCAGTGATTAAGTACCACTCAACAATGTTTGTAGCACTTTCCTATGGTTATTTCTGCATGTAGTGTGAGATGAACAGTGTCAAGCAGCCTGCTACTTCCTCCTAACCAAACACACTGGCTGAGAGCAGTAAAGTAGATTGAAAATACTTTTTAGGTCAGGCTTACTAGACAGTGCATGCACTGGCTGTTGAGAGGCATATTGTGGCTAACAAAGAATTTAGAGGGCTTAGAGCCTACCCATTTCTTACCATTGTTTGGCTTCCAGTCACTGGTTTACTTCTTATGTGTGTTGCAGCGTGTCAGTCTAGTGTTTTTCCCTCCGGTGGTGCATTCATGCTTTACCTTGTCTTTGATTGGCAGTAGCCTCTGCTTTCACTCGTATTTCAAGCACTATTTTTTTCTTCTATTAAGTACTTCTTGAGTGTTTTCAAGCTGTCTCCCTCATGTACTTCTCTCCCCCTGCACTCTGTGTTGCTGTCTGTCGCCATAGGGCTTCTCCCCACGCCCTGCATGTTGTTTTCTCCCCCACCTGCCTCCTACTTCTACCCCCTTTATTGTTCAGCTCCACACCTACACCCTCGTATTGCTTTACCCCAATCCCTGTGTTGCTTTTCTACCTCTCCCACCCCCCTTGCATCACTTTGGTGTCGCTTCCTCCCTCCATCGTATTGCTTTGGCATGCTCCTCCTACCCCACCCTCCATCATATTGCTTAGGCACCCCCTTGTGTGGCTTCTGTGTTTCCCTTCCACCCCTGTTTTGCTTCTGCCTCCCCTCACCCCTCACCCCCCGTTTCCCTGAACCCTACCAATGCTTGTTCTCAACTAAGGTCTTCTGTTTGAGCCCTGGTGTCTGAATAGTCCAAGTGTGAGTGCACTTGTGCCAGCTCTATGTCCAGTAGATGCTGTTGTGAACTTTCTGTTTGTCATCATTATCCTTGGCACATGTGGTATTCCTATTGATTTAGTACACTTGCTTGCCACTTTACAGGTTGATCAAGAGATATACCAGAAATTACTTTTTCAAACACTTTTGAAAAAGCAAGCATTTCAAAAGAAAAATTAAGAATCTATCTGTGATACTATCATAATAATGTGGGGCAGATGATATTACTGGAAAGATATGTTGAGTTGTTCTCTAATTAATATATCCCAAAAACTGCATTTCTTTTTAGTACACTTTTTATGTAATGTATTGACGCTGTTTTCGGTGCACCACAATCTCATTACGTGCTCCAGGGTTTCTCTGGAAGGTAGTTGATGATTATCAGACCATTTTCATTTAATTATTTTAGGTTTTGTGACACATTAGGTAGTCTAGTCTGATTAATTCATTAAGTACTCCTCCATGGCACACTGTACGTTGAAGTGAGCGCCTTTAGGCGCCATCTAGGCACTGCACATGGTAAATCCTGGTTAATAACTATTAAACCCAATGTAAACGTACAGTAAACATGTTGAAACTACAAAGAATAAAACACACTTATCCTTCATTTAATTGTACATCTCAGAAAGAAGCTGCTAAAATAATCAAGTAACTTGTATTATGTCAGTCCTGCCATTAATTAATATAGGTTTGTTTTTATAGCATCACTGACTGGTGCAGTTAGTGAAGGCATTATTGAATAAAATTATTTTTTATTCATCGTTAAATTCCTGTATGTTGCAGACTTGCCCTATCTGGGCATGAATTGCATTTCCAGTGTTCATTAAATAGCACACAAGCCCAACCTTGGGTGTGTGTGGCCGTTCACAACTAGCACATGATGTAAAAGTAGTTGTTGTAGTACCCAGAATAATGTGCTGCATGGCTAAATACTTATAAGGTCCCAAAGGTGAGACCTATTGGCTATGCCAATGCTTGTTTTTTCCTTTTGGCTGCAGGGGCGTCATGATAGCCGAGATATCTTCCCTTGTGTCAACCAGCTCACTAGCCAGTTTCTCCATAGTCATACAAGAATTATTTACAAGCTGTGCTATTTGAAACTGATTCTTTACCCTATCCTCACAAGGCTGCGATACTCCCTGCTTCTTCTCGGGTGATAATGTCTCAGTCTTCATGCCATCAGACGGGGAAGCTCAGTGTATCATTTTCAGTCTCTCCTTTACCAGGCCAATTTTTTTCATTTGTCGCCCCCATGACACTTTTTAAGTAACTTGTAATGGAAGTCGGCACCTTGTTAGCACCAGCATTATCTCCTCTATTGTGGATGTTCATATTCTCTCCCTCATGTTAACAGTTAAAGAATTCAAGAACTCTCCTTAAATGTCATTGCCACCAGACCACAAGTCGAGGGTAGACATGGATAGATGGCGATTACCCACTTTTGTCACAGGGTTAATGCTGTCTACCCTGTCAAGAGGTTGGGGCCCACAAAAATATGTTAAACTTGTCCCGGTGTAATTTTCAGACACCTGGACACATTCAGCAGCACCCGCACATTGTCTGCTTTCGTTCGGCCCAGCAAGGGGCAGGCAGCAAAGGGAATTATCAGATTCCAGCTGGGCCCCTAACAAAGGCAGCACATAAAGGGTCATTAGGCCTACGTTTGTTGGAGTATTCTGACTGGGTGCCATGGGGAGCCTCACACCTAGATGCAAATGCAATGGAGGGGAAACAAAGGCCCACACAGCTTATCACTTCACATGTACTTAAGAGAGGCAGCTTTTGACTTTGTTCAGTCCTTTCATATAAGGAATAAGCAAGCACTGCTAGAATGTCATATGTGTTGGTCTGTCCCAATATTTTACACAAATAACAAATTAAATACCACTATTATGTTTTATTTCTTTTATAGCGCTATAGCGGTACTTATCCCAATGCAGGGTGTCAGAGCGGTTTACATCACATGTACACATTATACATGGACATTACATCATATGTGTGTAAATCATTGTGCAGGATGTGCTACATAAGTCAGTGAAGGTTACAAGGTATAGGAGCCACATGTCCTTCATAACTCACTGTGCTATATTACAAGGATTACAATTTACGAGTTGCAAGTAACAAAAGGATCTCTGTCTTAAATGTACCCATTTACATAAAATAAAATTCTGTCATCTCTGTGTTACATAATGTGCTTTGCAGAAGACATATTAACCCTCTATGCTACTTTGAATCAAAACTGGGACTAGACAAAACACAGATCTCTCCAGCAAATTCATTAACCTTCAGAGTTATCTTACCATTATTATTATTCCCTGAGATTTATTTGGCACACAAAGATCTCTGAAGCTGGTGCCTTAACCCCATAAGATATTTTGAAATGCATACTTTGCAACAAATTAAGTAGAACAGATGTACTGCAATTTTTCTTCTTGTTGCCAATTTCTTTAAGGCCGAGTTTGAAAAATAAATGTATATGTTGAGGCCCAGAGTTTCCGTTTGGAGTGCGTCACATTTTGGCACAACCCCGCCACAAAATCTCATTTGTTAAATATTGTAATGCGCTCAAATGTACTCAAGATAAAGCTGCTAAACATATGTGTGAGATCTTAAGATCTGAAGCCACTTCCTGTGAAAGCCACTTGTGTTGTCACGTGCCATGATGTCACGCACTGCGATGTCACACGCCATGATGTCACCTGCATACTGCCTAGCTTGGTTAACCCCCTTACTTCTTGTTTTAGGACTTGTGCTCTAGCTGCCACAACCTCACCTCCAAATTGTAAGCCAAATGGGAGGTGGCCCTTTCCAGCCTCTTCTGGCGTCTGACATGCTCTTGACCCGGTCCTCACCCGGACGCAGCCCGGCACGCCCTGTGCTGCAGGAATGTTCTCGTCTTCAGAGTAGGTTAGCCCCTCCTACTAAACCAGAGCTTGTCGGCAATGCAGTCCTGTAGAAAATGAGGTCCAGAAACCGTACAGGTATGCTGCACGCCCCACAAAAACATATCAAAGATGTAACTAGAAGCCCTTGAAGATCTCTGCTGACTTCAAAAAGCAAGGCTAATGCCCAGCTGCCATTGGTCCTGCATGAGTGTAATTAGTCCTGTCTTTTCACCTTGTGGATAACTGTACCTGTTTGCAGTGTCTAATTTCTACAAACATAAGTGCCAAGGCCCAAAGTACCTCTTACGATGTGACTGCAGCTCCCATACTCCCCCACCCCCACTGACCCTGCCAGTGGTGCAAAATGGCAGTACTAATAACCTGAACACACTGCTATTAATATAAAGTGTATACTGAAAAGCTAAAAGCCTGTGCTCTGCTGAAACTGGTAGACAGCGCCACCATGTGGTAGACTGTCATCAAAAAAGTGTTGATGTTAGGCATTCTCTCCCTTTGGAACTTAGGTTGCGTCACTCGCTCTTAGTCTTTCGCAAAAAATTAAAGACCTTACTTTATAATCAAGTTTAACTCCCCTGTGCTCACTTCCGCAACTTGTGGCTTGCGATTGGTCCAGCTTAGCGCCGGAAAACCCTGTTGGGTAGCTGTGCGCTTTGTAAATCTTAATAAAAAATAAAAAATAAAAAAATTAAGGCCCATATTTATGACCCGGTTTGGTTGCTCCACGCAACATGGTGCAAGAGTGACACAAACAAAGAGTCATATTTTGAAGCAACGCAAAGCCACTTTGTGTGGTTTTGAATGGCTTAAAGAAAATGGAGTAATGCAATACATCGCAAATCGCTCCGTTGCATTACTCTGTGCTAGGGAGGCGTTCCATGGGCATAGCGTGGGTGTTCCCACGCAAATCCCATTGTCTGTGAAATATTTCAAGATTTATTAAACCTGGTAAACCTGGGAATGCCCCAAAAAGATATGCCTTTTTCCATGTGTACTGCATTCTGTAGCACACATGGAAAGAGGAATATGCCTCTAAGGATTGTTTTTATGAGGGAAGGTGCCACTTCCTGCATAAAAACAATGTTGATGCAACACAGGCTCTCTTGGACCATGGTGCAAGGGTGTCTGCATTAGTGCTAGTCAGCCCATTGTGCGCCAGCACAAGGTGGAAGGACAGGAATGCGCCGTATGCCTTAAATATGGCAAATTCCTGCACTTTCCCAGTGATGCAGTGCAGCGCAGCAAGGTGACTCATTGTACTGCACCACTTTGCCTTTAAAACAGTCCCTAAGTGTTGGTGCCTATGTTCCCTCCAAGACATGCGCTTGTGAGCTCCTGCAGAGAAAGATTTGTCAGCGCGCAAGAGGTCATGAAGAGCACATTACACATGATTTTTCTGAGGCATAAAACTTTTAACAAAGGAAGAGATTGTTACAAATTCTGCGAATGTTGCAAACTTTGTGGCATATTTATGAGCCCCTTGCGCCACCTGAGCACAATTTTTTGTGACACTCCAGAAGCGCAAACCTTGAAATCATATCTATGAGGGCACGCAAAGCCACTTTGTGTGGCTTTAAATGGCCGCATAGATATGGAGTAAGGCAAGGCAGTACAAATCGCTGTGTTGCCTTACTCTGCGCTCGGGCGGCATTCCATGGGCATTGCAGTGGATGTTCTCACACAACATTAATGGTTTTTGACACTTCCCCAGATTTACAAGAGCATGTAAATCTGGGGAAGCGCCAAAACATTACACTGAGGAGTAACAAGGAGAAATGTCTTTATTTCGTCCTGTTTACTCCTCTTTCCCTTTGTGCTGCATTTTGCAGCAAACATAGAAAGAGGAAAACGCCTTTCAGGATTGCTTTTGTGCAGGAAGTGCCCCTTCCTGCACAAAAACAATCCCGCCGACAACACAGGCACCCTTGCACCTTGGTGCTAGGCTGCTGAAACGGGGCCAACGCTGGGGACAGCAATGCACCCTATCAGATAATACAGTGCATTCCTGCCCTTTCACTTTGGCGTAGGGCAGCACAGCAAGGTGACTTGCTTAGCTGCCCTACGTCAAAACCCCATAAATGAGGCCCTAGATGTCCTTTTCTGTTTGGCCTCTACATGGAAGGAAGTTTTCTAAGAGTTTTCTGTGGCCAAACTGGCTCCTGTTCCTCTTCCGCATGGAACAATAGTGATATTAATTAATAATACACTGCCCAAGAGATGGATGTGGTATGGGCGAGGCCCCGGATCTTTGTTATAAAAGGGCGCGCATGGAGCGGATTATACACCCCTCCTGACTGAGCAGGCTTTGTGTAGATCGCCATCCAGTGACATCCGGTGACACCGGGAAGATGAAGGCTGCTGTGCTCACAGTGTTGTTGATGATGGCTTATGCTAACAGCGAGGAGCCACTAGTACCAGAACCAGCACTTTCAGAGCCGATAATATTACCGCCAGGTGAGGCTTTCAAGTCAAACTCAGTATTTCCTGATATATACTTTTATGAGTGTGACATGTAGACTGACTTCAGAGGCTCGGGGGGCCTTTTCTTCAAACGTGGACAGTGGGGCTGGAAGGAAGAGGAGTTTTGAAAAGCGGGTTTAACTGATTATCTGTCATTGGAATGTTCTTAGAAGAAGAGGAATGATAATTAGTCAGGACTTGAATGCAAAAAGTCCGGTGCCTCCATTGACAAAGGGGTTGCTGTGGACTTTCCTGCAGATAGTGCAAATGCGCAGTGAAGGGAGTTCGACAAGTAAATGAAGCTCTTCAGTGCCTGAGATGCACAACATTTGCCTTGCTGAGCAGCGTTGTGAGCTGTAGCTCCTGAAAGAAACAGAGGCGCTCTCTTTGAGACTTTCAGGAGACCCACAAATGTCACAGAGCCTCTGAGAACTGCTCACGATACCTCCTCTTGACTGAGAGCGACATGCTCTGTAGTCCCACCGAGAGAATGACTTCCCACAGAGAGAATATCGCTGTGAAGATGACATTTCCCGCAGCTTGTTTGTGAATGAATATGTATCCACCCCAGAAAGTTGAAAGGCCGAGCCAGTCCTGCAGCCTTTAGAGCCCTGAATTCAGTCGCTGACCTCTGATGTCTCAGTACAAATGACCAGCCATCTTTCAACCATATGTGTTGAGTGCATAGAAACCTGGTGATAGGTATTTGCTATGTTAGCGTTTTGTAGGTTTGTTCTATAGGTTTTCTTCGTTGCGGTTTTGAGACTGATTTAATATCTCTCTGTGTTTTTCACCAGTTAAACCAAGTACGTGCGGTTTGCTGAAAAGCAGTGCCTTCGTAAGTGTCTACATCAGCAAGAAGCACTATTGCCAAGGATATGTTACCGTCTTAACCTGCAGCGGCTACTGTTACAGCACTGTCTCGTAAGTGATATTGTGTATGTTGTGCTCTAGAAGTAAACTGGTGTTGAGGTCTGGGGTCTCTGCAGTGGCGGCCGCCACAAACAAAGGGTGGTGGTTGGGTGGAGGGAGAGCGGGAGGAGTCGCGGGAGGGGGATTTGCGCAGGGATGGTAGTAGTAATATATTTTTTTTAAAAAGAAGTTACCTGAAGCTGCCGCCGCCTCCCGCATCGCGCCTCCTCTCCTCTTCCTGGTCCCAGCAGCCCCTGGGACAGACTCCCATCTAATCCTCGTACTGCAAAGCAGCGCAGGGATTGGCCTGAACGGGCTGGAAAGATGCTCCAATCAGACCAGGGAGTCTGTTGGGTTTCTCCAGCCCGACTGTTCAATGCAGCAGAGCTGGAGAAACCTAAGTGTACATGTGTGTTTTGGCCGGCCTGAGACTGCCAGACAAACACATATGCACACTTAGGGAGTGCACAGAGCACTACTCCTCACTCCCATTCCTCGGCCCGCCCCTCCCTACAGCGCTGGCTCAGAGTCGGCAAATGAAAAATAAAACAATGTTAAAGCATAGTTTTATTTTTCATTTGCTGGAGCCAGGCAGTGGATTGACGCTCCTCCGCCATTCATGGGTCTCTGGTTCTGTAGATATAAAGGAATAAGCATTTGTAAACAGTCCTTGATCTCCTATGCCTTCTACACTCCATGGTGTCGAATGGCACTAGTATAAAGCGGTGCTCAGCCCCACTCTACAGTGGATTTCCCTGGTTCTTAACCTTTTGATTTCTGTGGTCCCCCACTGACTTATTAGTGGAAGCCAGGTTCCCCAACCTAAGCAATTTCTATTTGAACCTCAAAACAAAACACAACATACAAAAAAGTATACATCTAACAAATGCACAAATTATGAAATATTTAATTTACAAGAAAAACAATACAAAAATCCAAATTAAATTTGAATGGGGAAGACAGAGTGTTTCAAAATGTGTTTTAGTTTCTAAAAGTCATAATGATATGCTAGACACTAGTAAAAAGATTGATCTTTTTAGCTCCTAATGCATGCTCTCTATTTGTCGGCGCATACAAGCGCTTTAATCATGGCCACCAATTGTCCATACTAGATTTCATTTGCTGTACCTGCGCTGCACCTATGAATCAATCTAAAGATTTAGCCTCAAATTTGAAATGAGACACAGAGCATTTTAACATTTTCACTTTTCAATTTTGCTCGTTTATGTATATATATATATATATATATATATATATATATATATATATATATATATATATATATATATATTATCAATATGCTAATATTATTTAATTTAATTAACAGTCACAACCCACCTTAGTAGGCTTCACAGACCTCCAGGGGTCCATGGACCACAGGTTAAGAACCTTTGGTCTATACAATATTTGTCAAATATGTGAGAGGAATGCTCAGTGTGAGAAGTTGGCCTGGCATATGCTGTCCACTATTTGTAGTGGGCACCTTGCACCAGTCCAAACAACCCCTTATTGGAGATAGGTTAAAGACAACCTTTATTGAAAGCTATCCTAGTGGTAGCTATGGAGAGCAGCCTTCAGGCTAAGTCTTGAAGGAATGTAAAGCAGCTTGTTTTACCAGTCTATAATCTCTTGAGTGACCAAATGAAAGAGGACCACACCAGGTATATATTCAAAATATATGTATTTATTACTAAACACACCCCTCTAGTCTCTTTATGAGGCTAGAGTTCGAAGTACATAAATTATAAGTTAGTTATCTACAGTAATAGCACAAATACACGTTTGAGCCCCAGGGGCGTACCAAACCATATACCAATAAAGTGGTATAAGAACCACGACTGAGCTAGACACAAGGCCTAGAGCCTGTAGAAGTGCTTGGACCACAAGGAACCACCCAAGGTAGTGACACAGGGGACCCACGGGGGACGCGTGCAGTGTATGAACACAGCCGCGAACCGCCGTTAACTTCTATGGGGAAAGTCGCGATTAGAATTTAAAAGAAAAGGGACACTTAGAGGAGGACTTGGAGCAAACCCTTTGAGAACTAGGCTGTTCTAGTGTCAATACCCACGGGAGCACTGGAGTACTCGAGTTACCTCACCCAGGGGAGCCGGGTGCATAGGTGTCTTTCGGGGTCGGGTTTCGTCGTCGCTTTCAATGGCGATCTGCTGCAAAGTGCTGCTGGCGGCCAAGTCGAAAGTGTTCGGGTGGATCCAAAGGTGGATCGAAGATCTGAAGAACCTGAAAGCAGAGGGGACAGAGTCTGGGTCACTAGCCAGTGACCAGGAAGGCGATGAGCAGATGCCCACCGATGTTGAGTGCTTCAGGTAGGTTGACGGTCGTCTTGACTCTTCAGCCACGAGGTCCAGGAGGCGTTGACGATGACCAGGAGCTGGATTCGAGCTGTCCCACAACGTCTGTCGATTGCAGGGGTGTCGGCGACCGGATTGGACCCAACAAGCCTTGGCAACGGCAAGTTTCGTGGAAATGGAAGAAGGACAATGTTGCAGACCAGCAAGATCTGGGGGACTCACCCAGCGAGGGTAAGTCAGGCCACGCCTGGAGCAACCAGGGAAGCCCAAGTAGAAAAAGATTGGCCTTCGGGATGGCCTACTAGCCAACGGACTAGCGACCGCGAAGGAGCCTTGAGTCGATGCACGTGGAGCTGGCTCACAGGACACTCGTGGAGTGGAGGCCAGTGATCTTCGGTGCAGTTGGTGCTGGAGGCTGGGGCTACTCGGAGCCCAAAGCACGACTTCGTGGGAGACCCAGAAGAGGATGCACTTGCAAATGTGTGCAGTGTCCAGGGGTCATGGTTCCACGTTACCCACGACAGCTACGGGCCTCAGCTTTGCTGGGGACTCAGGGCAGCCTCGGGGAAGTCTGAAAATCCACCTCTGGTGATGCAAAGACTTCGGCGTCCGACGGGAGCTTCAGCGATGCAGACCGGACAATTGCTTCTTTGGTGCCTGCCAAGCAGGGGAGTCACTCCTTGACCCCAAGGGAGATTCTTCAGTCCTCTAATCTTGAAGTAGAGCGTCGAAGGTCCAGGATTCTGTGTCAGAGTTTCATCCAGGTTAATCTAAAGTCCTAAGGACTGGGGTCCCCTACTTATACTAAGGTAGGGGGTTGGACATACTCTGTGGCCCCACCTATGGGAGGGTCAGGGCAGAGGGGTGGTTACACCCCTTTCCCTTTGTCCAGTTTCGCGCCAGAGCAGGGGCTGGAAGCCCCTGAGCCGGTTTGAACTGGGGTATGCACAGGGACACCAAGTGTGCCCCCAGTGCAGGACTTCAAAGCACCAGAGAGTGCTCCCGCCCAGCCCCAATACACACTATCCTGTCTGGGGAGGTGGTCACACCTCCCTGGGACAGGAAACCTATTGTCCAGGCCTCCCCTGCCGGAGTTTCGGTCAGCAGCAGGAGGCCAGACTCGTGTCTGTGGCAGCGGCATCCATTTTGTGATGCCAGGGCTCTGGAAAGTGAGTACCGGGCATACCGGTGTGTACATGTCTTTCCCTCTAGAAGGGTGGAATGCTACCCCCGCCGCCAGAACTGGTGGGGGGGTAGTATTCCAAGATGTTTGACACCAAACACGACATGTTTCCGTGCAGCCATCCCAAAGTTAGCATTTAACGCGAGGTTATAATGCGCTTAAGAGTATATGGTCAGGCTGCACTACAAACAGCATCAGAGAAGGGTCTCCGAACGCTGCAGAGGGGCCCTGCTCATGCAGGGGCTCCCTCTCACATAGGAACCACGCACTCTGCCTTCAGGATTGATAAGGCCTGCCATAGGAGTGTCTTATAGGTTTATATGTGTGTATGTATGTAGTGATATAGGTAGCCTATATCACAGTAAGGGGTGCATGCACCACCTTACCCAGGCTGCAGGAGCAGACCTGTGGTGTCAGTTTGGATGGCCTTCCAGGGGTGGCACAATACATGCTGCAGCCCCTGTTAGGCCTCTGAGGTACCTATGCCCTGGGTACATAGTATACCATATACTAGGGACTTATAAGGGCACTCCAGATTCCAATTAGAGATGTGCCTAAGGCACATGGAAACCATTTTAGAGAGGAAGCAGCTAGGCTGGGGTTCTGATTAGCAGGGCCCCAGCCAGACTAAGGTCGAAAAACAGTGAAGCATCAGCAAAAAGTGGGGGTACCCATGTGAAGCAGATCCTACTCTCCTACACTCAGCTCCAGTCAGTACTTGCCTACATAAATACAATATGAGAAATAACAAAGGCAATCCAAAGTCTTCTATTGAATTTTGTGAAATGTAAATCAGCAAAACCTAAACAAATACGTTTCTCATGTAGAATAAAGTATTCATTTGGGACACAGCAAAACTAAAAAATCGTTCTGTGCACTTTCAAAATAAGGGTCCAATCGCACCAGCACAACTAGCAATCATTTAGACAGAACAAGTGGAGAAAAGCAGGCTTAGGAGTGTAACCTGTCAGTGGTTTCTTTCTTGTGTGCCAGATTCTGCAACAGGTTAGGTCCCAGAGCTTGCCAGACACCCCAAAAGCCAGCATGTTTCCACCCATCTACAAGATTTAGACTGGACTTTCATCATGAAAAAAATGTGACTTAAAACATACATGAAGACAAGCACCACGCCACCCATAGAAATTCAAATAATGTGCGCAGCACACATATTTCAGGTCAAATATTTATCTTGCTCAAACATCTGCAGGGATAAAACAATAACAGGCTGTTGCCATATTAAAGAATAATGAATAACGCATACTTCTGTTTCCGATGTATTTCTCCCAATGCAAACCTGCCAATCAAGAGGACACATGGAATCAATCCACACTATTTAATAAGTCACTTAAAGTATCGAACCTTGAACAGAGTTGGGACACTACTAACTGCAATCAAGGGGTACTCTGCTCTGTTTGCTTTATTTACCAAAACTCAAGAACCTAACCTGCGGTGGATACACTGGGAAGGAATAATCAAATTAAAAGGAAAAATGGGTTATTAAAGACTCTCAGGATGCATGGAGTCTATTCATGTGTCAAAAACGTGCTGAAAACCATTTGAAGTAAAACAAACTTTGACAATGTCTTTTCCCAATCTAAATTCGTTGTTATAGGGTGAACAAAAAGGCTCTGAGAGAAGGGAAACATAGATAACAAACATAATTGCACACATGCCAACATTACAAACATTTATTCACATTAATTAATTGTGAATTAAGAAATCTGAATTATGCAAGAAAGAAAAGGGAGAAGATTCAAGGCATTGGCTCCAGATAAAAGAACACTATTTCCTGTAGTGCCTAATATTTTTGATCTGCTATATTATGCAAGTGAATGCACCTTGTGAATGTTGTGACTTCGTCTTCTGGTAGAGTAAGTTGGTGGGTTAGTAAATGCTACTGAAGTGTGTATATGTGTAATCTTCAAGGCACAGGTGTGAATCCAGCATAAGAAAGTCGTTCACCATAAGGCCTTCATTTTAGGTCGGTAAGTGATCGTATTTTGCCCAAATTACAGTTACTATTACACACAGCGCCCCCCCCCAAAAAAAATATTTTCCAGGTAAAATCTGCTAACGTATCCAGGAAGTAGAAAGTAAGCATGCGCTACTTTGAGTCAAGGACCCGTATCATGAGCGAAACATGAGAGTTACCATGCCACCGCCTGCAGATTTTTTTGTATTGAAATTCTTTATTAAACACTTTTCTTTTACAGTGCGTTATATAAATGTGTGTATAACAGTCAACAAAGGTACTGTGTCTTCGTCCCTCATTAGACGTTGTGGCCTCCCTTCCCTTAGCATGGGGTACTTCAGTCCTATACAATGGAACAATTCATTTTGACTGGTACAAGAGGTTAACAGGAGAACAATTACGAAACAGAACCCTCCAAAAATTGCTCCAGACATTCTAAAAGATTTCCAATTGGCAATTAAGTGCAAATATAATCTTACTCACGATTCAGAGATTCATCATCTCATTCCTTAGCAGTTGAGGGAATGCCTCCCTCGCAAGACACCTTTCCCTACTCTTTTGTATTTATTTTCCCCTTTCCCTTTTTCAGCTAGTACGGTTTTCCCTTGAAAAGGTATCTTGCTATGCTGCTGGCCTCTGGGATACAGTGGCGAATTTGACCTTTGTTGTTGCATTTTAAACGGATATAATAATTTCCTTTTTTTCTGCCACTGGCTTAACGAAATCATCCAAATGCAGACTGAAATGTTTAGGGTGCAAAATGGCAGATAGTTTTGAGCCGCATCTGATTTTCCATGGCCATAGCCAAATATGACTTCTGCCAGCTGTTATGGTGTCTGCTGAGGTAGCTGATGCACATAACATGTCAAGTGTGATATCAGACAAGAATCTCACCATTCATTCTTTTGTTTTGCAGAGGTCAGCACTGTCCTCCCCTTTTGCATGTTCTTGTTTGACATGTGTCTTTTAATACCGCCTGCAGCAAATATGCTACGCACATGCTGGCACTAAAAGTAAACATTTTGGATCCATGGTCTCTCTTTAGTGCGCACTTTACTTTTTTGTCAACCACATCTGAAAAACGCAAATCTTCTGCAGATAGCAAGGATGACATATCTGTCAACAGCATGTTTACTTTGACGGCATCCCTAAAATCTATGTCACATTCTTTTACTTTGTATTGCTTGTTTAGGAATCCAGGGAATCTTCTCAATATCTATCCTTTCTCTAATGAGAATGTTTTCCACTTGGGCTAATTGTTCTTCTTGCACCAATATCCCCTTGTGAAGTTCTCGTTCCGTACCCTCCTCCACAATATTCTATATATTATGAGTTCTTGTTTCTGTCTGACGATCAGCTGCTATTGCTCTATCAGCAGCAGCAAATCATCAGAGTTTAACAAAATGATGTCATCTTGCATTTCAGGAAAATAACCCTCCTCTTCTACATGCTTCCTCTTTTTAGAGCACTGTCTCCCCTCATTTAGAACAGTCAAAATGTTGGTTCCTGCTTTAAGAACCCCTTTCAGAGGCCACTGGGCTAGCAGAGGTTTTTGGGCCCAACCGGGGATGTTGTGGACTTTTACTCCTCCTCTTCCTGAGCCCGACTTTCTATGGGCACTGAGTAAATGGGCCAAGTACTACTCCTTCTGCATTTGACTCTCAGTAGTAGAGCTTGGTGAGTAGTCAAAAGCTCTTCGGTAGAGCGAGGTGCAGGGTATGCGCAAGCTCATAAGTCACAATACTCACAGTGACCCCAAAAATATCATTAGCCTGTCCAATACTTTCTTTTGGTAAGAAAAGCAGTATTTATTATACACAGAAACACAGCACACTAAATAAGTCACACAAAATGTCTCTCAGAGCTAGCTCTGATCTTGGCTGTGTTCCCCGAATGAGTCCTCTTTTCCCCCTCCTCCTTCACGCTAACTAACTGTCTCTGGAGGTGATCCCACAGCTGCTGCCTGAAGTAGTGATGCATAATAAAGCCTGGCTTTGGCCTTGAAGGTTTCTGCACTCCAGGCCCTAATCCGTCAACTGGGGATGGGATAGGGTTATATAATGAGATCACAGTTGAGCTGGAAATGGTGCATGGGTTAAGATTAAAGGAGAGAAGCCTTGAGGAATCGAGGACTGAGAACAGACTAAAATGGACACCTAATGATACAATGTTTATTCAATATAGTAGAGTTATCAAACCCTATTAATTTCCTAGAGGAATTGATGTTTCTATCAATGTTTATCCATGTAATTGTTGTTAAATAGTCAATGAAATTTGAGTGACCATTAAAAGGCGCTTTTTAAGTCATTCATTTAATTCACAAACTGTACTGATGGCAGCACACCGATTTAGAGTCCTGCTTGCCTTCATGACCCGCTCTCTCTCTCTCTCCTAGCACTGCCCACCGGTGTATCTCTAGGCCATTTTACAATCGTTTTGAAAACAATCCAAGTTTGCAATCTATAGATTACGTTTCAGTAACTATTGGTTTTACATTTCTAAGTCCAGCTCGTTCAATTGAAAAGAAGCAAAACTAAAAATCATTTGAATTCACTAATTTGTTAAGTAACATTCTGTAAATAGATGGCATGCCCATCAACCCTAGCAATTACCAATAATTGTCAATAATTCTTGCAGATTTTTATTTTTTTATTTTTTATTTATTAGATAATAATGAACAGGCGATGAAACAAAAACGTCTGTGAATACTAAATATTGTTTGGCAGTGTAGGCGGCAAAAATGTACGTACTAAAATCGAACAGACCTCAAATTTGAAACTTTAACCTTTTTTGCATTCTTTAGCTTGTTTCCGTTTGACTGTTTTGAAACAGTAGTAGTCATGCAAAAGGGTTCGACCACACTTTTTTTAGGTCTCGGTTGGCAAACAAAGCTATTGTATCGAATATAGAATAAACGCGCCCAACCCTTGATTACCCTTGATCATGACTTGATTGCTCTCTTATCTATCTCTGGTGCCTCTTCCTGATATTATGGCTTTCCTATGTTTGCCTGGCCAAGGAGCATCTCAGTCTCCTGTTATATGATGTGTGATCCTTTGTTTGTATCCTTCCACTTCTGATGTCAGACTTTACATTACAGTGCATGCAGGACTATTTTCTCTGTCAATTTTTGCACCCAACTGCTTTTCTGCCAAGCTCAATTTATTTTTAAAAAACTAGGATTCATCGCACACCACTTATATTGCATGACCCACTCTCGCTCCTTTAACATCTGCCACTGTACCAGTAGCTGGCCATATTATAATATTTTTTTAACCATTCCAAAATTGCCACCCATGCATGCACATGTGCATGGATGTGACACAGTCATCTTTGAATGGTTACTCCTATACTTTAAAACAATATTTTAAAGATGGTAGCCACAAGCAGGCAGATGTGTGGTGTCCATCTTTCATAGAGATTTTTTGAACCATAAGAAATATTATTCAAGATGGCCCCATAACTTGTGTGTGCATGTATGTGCATGTATGGAAGAGATCTTTGAATGATTTTGCTTGAAGTAAAGAATTCAAAGATGACTGCTGTGCACGTGTGTTCATGCACAGAGGCCATCTTGAAATGATTTACCTTTTGTTGAGGACATGTCATTCAAGGATGGCTTCTAAACCTCTGTGCTCTACCATGGTTATCATTTTGGAGAAATCAAGTTTTGACAAAACCAGTATGTTTCTAGGGTGTGATCTGTTGGCTTTGCCAATGATCATTATATGGAATTAATATTAAAATTCTAGCAATTTCTCATGCCAACAGCTTTGCTTTTATTTGGGCATCAAACTATAGAAATGGAATGCAAATGTATGTTTTCTGATAAGTAGAAGCCAGGTGCATTCCTGGCTTTCAATGCCTAGATCCTTAGGACCTGTCAATCTATATTTATGCATACTACCTGTAATAATCTGTAACTCAGCCTTGAAGTAATATTAATATCAAAGCGCAGATGAGTTTAAAATGGCTGCATCTAACATTTGTATTGTTCCCATTATTCGAAAATGTAAGATGCAATATCTAGCAATTGCTATCTTTATGTATACTTATTAGAATTAAGATGAATCTATGCTGGTCTTAATAAAACGGCGTTGGTTTGAACTGCAGTGTATCTATTATTTTGTATTAATTTAGCTGACGTTACAGACCTAGGCATATTACCCTGCTGTCCTACTACCAGTACTCACTATGCTGACTCGCCAGATGTGAAACATTCTCTCAATCAAAACCCTTGGGGAAAAGATACTGGAAGGAAAATTCCAGTGGCAAGTTCCTAGTCAGAGATAGCGATTCTTTAAACTCCCATTTAGTTGGAAAACCTGTTGTATGAATGTGAACCGTGTTGTCATCTATTATACTGCCTCTGTTGCTTCCTTGGTGGCCTACACCCAGTATGCATACTCCTCGGTGTGAACAAGTCCATTGGATACCCTTAACCGAGCATGCATACCCCATATTACATTAACACTCTTGGGGTGAAATGGGCATTTTAACCTGCTTTTTGCACCCACGTGGTTCTTTGGTATTACGGAAGGGATTACAGGCTATTGTGTACCCTATCTGTAATATTGTTTGCATAGACGTATATTGCGCACCTGAACACTACCCAGCATGCTCCGATACTTGCATCCTTCAGTCATAGCCAATAGCTGGGTGCCATTACAAACCAAACCGGTCTGCAAGGGGATCCCTCCACCTTCTTGAATACGAGGTCTCGTTTGGTGGCATGGAAAACAAAACAGTGGTTTCGAACTGTTACTTTCTTTCACTTGCTCACTTTCGTAAGCGCTGGGGTAAACAGTCAATCATCTCACATGCACTAGCTAGAGTAAATGTTTTCCTATAATCAGGTGCAATTTTGCAGTGTGCCCCAGGCGCACACAATGAAGGCAGACAGACACAATGCCTGGACAGTTATTATCAGCCATGGTGCGCTACTATATGCCCGGGTATCCTTAACCCAGCCTTATCAGAAGTCCAATGGGTCAGTGTATGCTGGATATCCTTTTTTTTTTTCCAATACAAAAATATTTCCTTTTATTTCCTTTGCAACATTAATGCACGTGCACAAAGCTCATACACACGATCCTGAAACCATGTAAAATGTAACATAAACATATTAGAGCAAACAATCAAAATCCTGATTTCCAAATGCCCATTCCGGAGACTAAGACATCTCCTCCAATCAGACTACACTTACGTACAAGAGAGGTGCATCACTGTAACTATGCATATGAACCTAATATGTAGACTCCAATGAGTTCATGCTATCCTTGGCCATTCCATATTTCTCCATCGGTCACAAATAAAAACATAGTGCCTCATCCATCTTGAGCCTCATGCCGAGCGGCCTCCCACTGGCTTCCTTCCTGTGCATGTAACTCTTGTCTGTCTAAATAGACTTTGAGAGGGCCCCATGTATCTTCTGGCTGTGAAGTAGGCAGCATCATCAAGGCATAAGTCTTGATACGGTTGCTGCGGACAGCAAAGTCTTTTAACCAATAGCTGATCATAGGTAACTTGCATCAACACCAGTTCATTGCAACTCTGCATTTGGCCAACAGTAATGCCATCACCGTCAGGCGCCGAACACCCAGAGGGAAGTCCTTTACGTATCCTAAAAGCACAGTCAGCTGCTTAATCTCCAAGCGTTCATCTGTCATCTCGCCCAGTACTTTCATGTAATCCCACCAGTAATCGTGTGTGGTGGGGTTCCCTCAGACTAGATGTAGGAATCTAGCATATCCATCCCCACAGGGCACAGAGTGGTGGGAGTGAGTCAGAGCTATTCTAAGTTGTCGAGTCGGGGTACTACATGAACAATGTAAAAATGTGAAATAAAGTAGTTTGTGCCTATTGTTCATGAACACGAGCCCTGTCTGGGTACAGCAGTACTTCCATTTTAAGTCTGTGAGGGACTTGCCCAAGTCAGTTTCCCACAACTGTCTAGACTGTTCTGCTCAGCCCATACTACATTGTGACATATGCATATAACTTGGATACCCATCATGTTGTGTCAGGGAGCTAATCATTTGTGTTAGTGGTGTAAATTCAGTGAGATCTGTTAGGTATCCTGGGAATTAATCCCTCAGCTGTAGTTTGTAGCTTGGCATATATGAAAATGTCTAAAATGATTCTCCCTTGATTGAAATTGTTTTAGTGTGAAAAATCACCCATCTACACGCAGGGGCCGCCACGGGCAGCCTAAGGCCTAGCTACGCCCCTGATATAAATGACCTAATTCTGACAGTGCCATTTTCGTTTGTGTCCTCTATACTGTGCACTCTATGGGCAGGGGCAGCATAGAGTTATGTTGAAGTCGGAGGGCTGGTGAATATAACAAGCATTTGCAATGCAATAGGTCTCGCATTTATGAGAGTTTGAGCTGTTGGCATTGTAAATGACAATGCCTTTTATTTACGTGTTGGTTTTTAAAACATAAATAAAAGGCATTGTCATTTACAATGCCAATAGCTTAAACTCTCGCAAATGCGAGACCTATTGCATTGCAGGGTGGAGAGCTGGAAGAAAGGATGGATGGATAAGTGAAAGGGTGAATGGGTGGATGGATGAGTGAAAGGGTGGATGAAGGGATGGATGAGTGAAATGATGGATGGAAGGATAGATGATAGATAGGTGTGCAAATGGTTGAAAAGGTTTGGATATGGATGGGCACACAGATGGAAGGACAGAATGAATGGTGAAAGACTGAATGATGGATGAAAGAATCAATAGATGACCTTTTGAGTGACACCCAACTGCTACTTGAATGTTACACTAGTAATTGTAAATGTTTGCATGTTTTGTTTTAGGTGTAAGGTTTTAGGGAGAGCCTCATAGTGCCATGAGCTGTGCTTGAGATGTATATTGTGTTTGTAGCAATAGGCAAGGCGTCAAAAATAAACTATGTAATAGTGTATCGACAGTGCATTCTTTAAGAAAGCTGCAGGGAAAAGCACCTTTGTGACTTACGTCAGTTGTGCCACTCTCTGCGAAGCCCCTAAAAGCAAAGTTAGATTCCATATTTTAAGTTCCACTTGCTGGAACACCCATAATGTGTTCCCTATAGTGGGTTCATCACAGCAATCATCCCTTTAGTTCACCCATGCGTGCCGCTTTACATCTCACAATAGCACTCATATTTGAGATGCTAGTAATAAAGTCTATCCGAGCAGATCTTTCTGACCACTTCTCTCACCAAACATGCCTGCTCAGGACCATGAGTTGTAAACAAAATATCAGACTGGACAATCGAGTGCAGTAACCATATAAATAGATTATTATCATATGAAATACAACAAAAAGACCTCATAGTAAACAACAACTCTGTCACAAAAGTTAATATCCAGTTTGAGAGAAAGAGAAGACAACTAATGTACACTACTTATAATGTAGACACCAATTTACACTCAATCTTACAGAATCAAAATAAACCAATAATTCATGGAAGTCAATTCACGCAAAGCAGAGCGAGTATCATCCCTCCTTTTCCTATGGATGACATCACAGAATGGTCCTTGTCCCGCCATTTCCCCATCAAAAGCTTCATGCTGCTGAGATGCCAAGCGAAGGCCTAGTGTGCAATCTACACACAGTAAACATGGCTCATTTGGTTCTGTCTCCTTTCTTTTCCTTCCTATGCCTCTCTGCTCCCTGAGATTATGGGTATCAAGGCAAGATAAATAGCAAGTTAGGGGCAGCAGCTGCTACCCCCTCTGACGTCCATGACACACACAAATCTGCTTCCAGTAACAATGAGCAAGCTTACATTATGTCAGCAGCTTCATGTTTGGCAAATAGTGTAGTCTATTGAACACATGTTCCTGCTGTACTAAAATATTAGACAACCAAAGTCAGGTGGAACTAAATCAAAAATTAAAATGAACGCAGACTGCTAAAGTTCACATGTAAAAAACACAAAACAGCCTCTTTCTTCCCACAAAGCTCAGGAGCGTGTCTTGTTTACATGGGTGCCTTGGAACAATCTGGTAGGCACTTCTCACACAACCAAAGCAAAGCAGGCAGCTGTCTTTTTCAAGTTAGGAAAACGTCGTGTTTTTTCAAGAATGTGCATGCCCAGTGACTGAACAGTCACGTTATAAGCGAACAATTCGCAACCCTCTTCCTTACTAGTTCCTAACAGTCATAGGGAAGGTACACACTTACCGCCAGGGCTTCCAGTGCACAAGAATCGGTGCGCCTCTTAAATTCACACCAGTGGTGGTTAAAATAAAAGACGAGTGCTTCCTGTCAAGTATGCTTTCCTGCTTCAAAAAAAAGTGAAAGCACATAGTCCCAATACCGGCAACATCCCCCACCTTCCCATAGGCGAACGTGCATAAATAAACACACAAGACACTTTGTTTATGGGAAAAACTTGTCGCAGGTTTATTCCATACAAGAGTATGCAATAAGGTGGGTTATCTTACGGGCGATCCATGGGCAGGCAGCCATCCAACCTATGCTGCCCCTGCCCGCCTGATGAGCCAGCACTGTGGGATGGATGCCCGATCAGCGCTACACCTTTGTTGATCCACCACCGGATCACGTGGCACCTTGTTATCATCCTACTCACGCCCCTTTCAGGGCGGAGCATAGCAGGGCAAACCCCCGGTTGGTCAGGCCCCCAACCGCCCGAAGGACTAACGGGGCGCCGTCACGGTTCTCCAGGACCCTGCCCTGAGGATCCTGGTCTATGGCTCTGGCACCCCTATTGTGCCGTGCAGAGGTACCCTTACTGTACCCGTCTGCCGCAGAGGTACCCTTACTGTACCAGACTGCTTCCAGATCGCCCTGTAACTCCGCCTGCAACGCAAAAGAAAACAAAACATTCAGTACACCTTGACCACCAGCCCAGCCGCAGGGTAAGAGGAAGGGAGGGAGACGGCGTGGCTGGCGGAAAAGAGGCCGCTGGGAGGGTCAGAGGGGTATACATACCCTCCCTCCCCCCCGGGCGTACCGGAAGTGACGCCCACACCCCCTGGACAGCGGGCTCCAGGCGGAAGCCCTCTGCTGCTAGAGCGAGGGGTAGGCTTGTGCTGCAATGGCACTAAAGGGCCGCCCTTTTAGGGGGCCCCCTTTGGGGGCGGCGGGCAGCCACATAGTCCCAATACTGGCAACATCCCCCACCTTCCCATAGGCGAACGTGCATAAATAAACACACAAGACACTTTGTTTATGGGAAAAACTTGTCGCAGGTTTATTCCATACAAGAGTATGCAATAAGGTGGGTTATCTTACGGGTGATCCATGGGCAGGCAGCCATCCAACCTATGCTGCCCCTGCCCGCCTGATGAGCCAGCACTGTGGGTTGGATGCCCGATCAGCGCTACACCTTTGTTGATCCACCACCGGATCACGTGGCACCTTGTTACCATCCTACTCACGCCCCTTTCAGGGCGGAGAGTAGCAGGGCAAACCCCCGGTTGGTCAGGCCCCCAACCGCCCGAAGGACTAACGGGGCGCCGTCACGGTTCTCCAGGACCCTGCCCTGAGGATCCTGGTCTTTGGCTCTGGCACCCCTATAGTGCCGCGCAGAGGTACCCTTACTGTACCCGTCTGCCGCAGAGGTACCCTTACTGTACCAGACTGCTTCCAGATCACCCTGTAACTCCGCCACAGCCCTGGAGGCGGCCACCGTCGCAGCCAGGGCCCCCCACCACTGCACCTCCTATTACCTGCAACCTGCCCTTTCCAAATATTCCTGTAAATCCAGGAGAAACAAGTCTATCCCCACCGGGGACAAGTGGACCCCGTCCTCCTCAAAGTAACCTTTAACGTTTGCCTGGATGAGCTCATGCCTGATAAAGCCCAACCCCTCTGACTCAGAAACTTACGCATCGCACTGTTGACCTGCTTGCGCGAATGTTCTGCTGCCTCCCTTGACCTGGCACCATGCCAGTGAATGCGTGGGGTTATTTCCGACCAAAACTGTTCGCAGTGACCCAAGTGCCTGCTTAGTACGCCCATGTCCGATTTCATGGCCATGAGTAATCCCCTCCTCCCCACGGTCATGAGATCATTGCCCCCCAAGTGGATCACCAAGACATTGGGCGGGGCTACACCCAGGGCCAGGCGTTGCTCGAGCCTGTTAATGATGCTGTTCCATCTCATACCTGGGAAACCCATCCAAACAAAATGAGTGTCGTGAAACCCCAGCATCCAGTTCCTGCTCTTGGCCCACTTTTCCAACCTGGCCACGTACGAATGGCCGATCACCCACACGCGAACACCTAAAGAAACGAACGCCATTCTTTACAAACTGTTTAATGCTCAAATAATCACACTTTAACACGACACTGCAAAACACGGCACTCCAAATTATTTACATACTGTGCAGTCAAGGGCGGATATACCGTTCAAAACAGCGCGACTGCCAACGCCCCACCTTTTTAATGCCTGCCGGCTCCATGCCCGCCTTGAATGCAGCCGTGGCCGCCCCAATCCTGAATGAATGGCTTGAATACTTTTTGTCAGGGCTGGCCAGGCCGGCACGCGCCAAGCATGAACACATGACCCGCTCCACCTGAAACTTGGTCAGGGGGGTCAGGTTCGCATGTACCAGGAAATAACCTTGTGTTGCGGGGCGCACCGCTAAGTAGTCCCCTACTCTAGAGACCGGGCAGTACCTGGGATCCCCTAGCGGGTTAAGAACCACCTCAACCCCACGCCCTGCCTGGTCAGTCTTGGACCTTCTTATGCGGAGTACCAGCTGGGCAGCCAGCTTCACGTCTTGCATGCCAAGTGCATCCCCTGACACATCAGCCTTGGATCTGGCCACCAATTCGCTCATCCGGAATGCCCCTAAGAATGCTAAACAAAAGGCGGCTGCGAGCAGGCTGGCCTCGTAAGAAGAGTGCGGAACCTGCTGCAGGGCATCAAGCATACCCTAGAGCCTGGGAAAATCGATGGCCCCCCCTGTTGTCCGGCGCCCTCACTTCATCCCTGGCCCAGCCCTTAAGAGCCGCCCTTAACAGGAAAGACCTGGCCGGATCAGTCCCGCCCTTCAGTTTTTCATCGTGGCTCACTGCCGCCAGGTGGCTGGACACCCAGGAGTGGCTCCTACCTTGGTCCTTAGCCCATACCACGAAGGCCTCCACCTTCTGTTCCAAAGGAAGGGAGCTGGTGCCCAGAATATCAGAGACGCCCCAGAATGTTGCACAGTGGGCCTTGTACTTCTTCCTGGTCCCTGGTGCCAAGGAGCGTTCCCCAATCTCCCTCAGCCGTTGCTCCACTGCAAGATGAGCCACAGATGCGCTGGGAAGGGGGTCATCTCCGCTCTCGCTCGCGGCCAGGCCTCCCGGAATCGGAGCCACTGAAAACGAGAGAGAGCGTCAGCGGCAACATTCTTGACCCCCTCAATGTGCCTGGCCCTGAACTCAATGTTGTGGCGCAAGCCGGCCCTGACAAGCTCTCTTAGTAGGCAAAGCACTAGTGGACACCTAGCTGACTGACCATTTATCGCTTGGACAACCGCCATGTTGTCCGACCAGAAGACCACCCTCCTGTTTGCTAGCGCAGCGGGCCATAAATGCAGGGCGATGACGATGGGGAAGAGTTCCAGCACTGTGATCTTAGCTGTGATCCTGCACCGGTGCCAAGCGTTGGGCCATTTCTGCGCGCACCAATCCTGCCCCATGATGGCTCCAAACCCCCCCCTCTCTGAGGCGTCAGTGAAGAGGCACAACTCGGCGCTGCAGGCCCATGGCGCCCTCCAGATCACCGTTCCATTGAATTGTACAATGAATTCAGCCCAAGTTGCCAGGTCTGCCTTTATGCTTTTTCCCAACCTGACCAAATGATGTTTCCTGTGGACGCCTGCCGTGGCCCTGGCCAATCTCCTTGAGAATACCCTCCCAGCCGGGATGACCCTAGCTGCAAAATTGAGCTTGCCCATGAGACTCTGGATTTCGCCCAAGGGTGCCTTGTCTTTGCCCAGTAAGCTTTGGATGTTGTTGCGCAACTCCTGCACCTTCCCGGCAGGGAGCCTGGACTCACCCTTGACGGTGTCCAGCTCAATGCCTAGGAACGTGAGAACCTGCGCCGGACCCTCAGTCTTACCCGGCGCCAGGGGGACCCCCAGGCGAGCCGCCAAGTCTTGGAAGCAACGCAATCCCTTGCTGCACTCCAGAGACCCTAAGCTCCCGATGAACAAAAAATCATCCAAGTAGTGGGTCACTCCCTCAAGGCCGTGTTCCCAATAGAGCGCCCACTGCAAGAAGGAGCTAAAGGCCTCAAAATACGCGCAAGACACCGCACAACCCATGGGCATGCAGCAATCAAAGTACAGTTGGCCCTGCCACTTGAACCCCAGCAGGTGCTGGCTGGACGGGTGGACTGGCAGCAGGCGAAAAGCAGATTCTATATCCACCTTGGCCAACCAGGCCCCCTTACCCGCTCTCCGAACCATGTCAATGGCCATGTCCAGGGAGGAGTAAGAAACCGAACATGTGCCCTCCTCTAGCCAGTGATTCACTGAATCGCCCTCGGGGTATGACAAATGGTGAATCAGCCTAGAAGACACCTCTTTTCCGCCAGCCACGCCGTCTATGCAGTTGCCAGTTCTCAGGAACCACTTGCTCGGTGAGTCAACATCCTCCCCCCCAGCCCTCCTTAGGCCAGGGGCGCCTGCCCGACCTCGCTTCGGCAGTGGCACCCACACTAGGGGGGGGGACAGCTCCTCGAGGGCTAGGGCAACTGTGGCGAATCCGGGGGGGCCTGCTGGCTTCAGACGGGGTGGCCCGGGTTCCGTCTATTTCCGCCAGGCACGCCGTGTTTACATGTCCTGGGCACGGGGTTGGAGTCCTAGTCTGGAGTAGCTCAGCAATCTCACCCTGAGAGGCCGTTGTCCCTGAGTTTTATTACCCCCGACCCGCCATATTTAAGCTGCCACCAAAGGCAGCGTAGACCGGGCTTGCATGGGCTGCGCCCTGGTTCTGGGTCGGGGTATGGGCATCGGGGGTGGGTCCTCATTACCCGGGCTCCGCGACTTCCTCCCACTCTCACCCGGTCTCACTAAAGCGGGGGAGGCAGCCTCCCGGGTCACAGTTGGTACCGCTAGCACACCAGGCAGCCGCTAAGTGCGCCTAGAACCACGGGAGAGACCCCAGGGGGCCGCATGTGCAGACTTATCCTGGGCCGTGTAGGGCCCGACCCGGCCTTGCTAGTGCCAGCCCTGGATGCAGCCGTAAGACTGTACAGGTCACTCAGTGAACCAACGCGCCCACGCTAGGCATCTGTGCTGTCCTCCTGGTGGTGGGTTTGAATCCTGGCAGTTACACTCAAAAAATAATCTTTCCAAGATCGATAAATAAGTACACTCAGCGTTTATTAACCAGGACCGTCGCTACGAGCCCATAACAATTTCCGCATCCAGTGTCGGGCTCCCGGGTGCCGCCAGTGCGAGCTGCGTCTCGTGGCCGGTCCGCGCTTGGGCTGGGATAGAGATGATGCGTTCGCTCGCCAACTGGGGATAGTAGTGGCTGGTTGGCTCAGTTGGTTGGAGCGTGGCGCGAGTGACGCAGAGGTCGCGGGTTCGATACCCGTGCGGGCCATGTCAAGAGCTTGAGCATGGGGTCTTGGTTCCGCCCCAGCTCTGATTTATGGCCACTTAGATCGTGTGTTTTTTGCAGATTCGGGGCACAGGCGTGGGGTATTTGTTTCTCGGGCGAGGCCGAGGTCATTCAATTTGCCGCTCCCCTCGCGGCTAGCAGAGCATGCGGCCCGCAGGGTGCGGGCCCCGATGCGGCTCCGGTGATCCGGGGCAGATCACGTGGTTCGGAGTAGCATGGCCCACTATGCGTGGCCCGGGCGGTGTGGTGCACCAGGGCCTGCGCATCCGCGGGTCTTGGCCATGTCGGGGGCACGGGCTCCCACTGGTGGTCCGGGCATGCCGCGGCCGGGGGTAGGCCTGTGCTGTTGGGGGCAAGAGGTGATACGGCGGGTTCCCCGAGGCTCCCCATTCCTAGGGCGTGAGAGGCAGTGACGGGTGAAGAGGGCGAGCGGCCCTCGGTGCTCACAAGTTGTTGAGGCTCCAGACACGCCAATATTTAAAGTCCTGGTGTTGCTCAGGTACAGTTTGACATCATCCCCACTTGCTCCGGCTAGCTGAGCAGGGTGGCCCACGCAGTCTCAGTGCCACGGCGAGGGGGTCAGGGCCATCAGTTGGTGGCACATGGGGAGGGCCTCGCCCGGTCGCGGGTCATCCCTCCTGGAGTTGGGCACGACGGGGGCGGACCGCGGCTGGTGGGCGGGGATGTACCTCTGGCTGGGCTTGCGGGTTGTCGGCGCTGGGAGGGTCGGTCCGGAGAGGAGGCGCGACGGTGCTGAGGGCGAAATAGGCAGTACGAAGGGCCTTATAGCGCTTCATACCGTGCTTACAGCGTTTCCCAAGGAGCAAAATGGGAACGTAACACGCGGTTTTCCATTAACTGGTGGGCATTAAATGGGGAGCATGGGGCCCGCTGGGGCTATTACATTTCACCTCCGGGCAGCGGTGCAGGGCTTCCAGCGCTATGCCTCTGGGCCTCTTTACCCGGTTTCCGGCTCGTGTCCCCGCCCTGGTCCACGCTAGCAGGATTAAGGAGTGCGGCCTATCTCGAGTGCTGCTAATTATCTTAGGCAACGAGTGACCAGTGACAAAGCCTCAGTCCTGACTTGGATCGCGAGTGCTGCTTATTTACCTTATGCAACTAGTGACCATTGACAAAGCCAACAGTCATGTCTTGCTGTAGGCACTGGAGGCCAAAGTCATGGCCTGGGGCGCGCCAAGTGACCGTTATATTTCTTATTTGGTGTTACCTCACGGCTGCTGCCTGCCCGGAGCTCCAGCCCGGTCCTGAATCACCGGGATGGCCTAGCTCAGACGCACGAGCCATGTAGCCGAGGCCGGAATCATCCTTGTGGGTGGCCCTGCCCAGATTCAGAGAGGGTGGTCAGGGGCCAATTCTGCCCCTCTGGGTCACGCTGTCCGGATGGCAGAGGAGCACCGGTGTTCACCCTTGGCTAGGGAAACCACCCATAATTCATGTAACAATGGGACACCACGGGGCATACACAGTCCCACTCACCAGGATTAGGTGGGATGGACCCCTGCGACAACAGGGTTCTCATCCCTATGGCCTCAGGAAATGTCCCTCGGGTGAAGGCTGCATTGTTTGTTTGGAGGCTGAAGTACACCTAGTGGCACAGCACTCCCTTTGGACCTGCGGGTGGCCTTGACACGTTGCCACAGCCTCTTGAAGCATCATTAGACTATTGGAAGCTGTTGTCTATTAAATCTGGGGGCCTTGACGGGCTAGAGGGTGTGAGAACTCTATTATCCCAGCCTGATGGAGATGGGAAGAATCATTGATTTGGCCAATAATGCGGTACTTTTAAAGGTTCGAATACTGCGGGGGTCACGTGTACAATTTACCCCCCTCTATCCGGGATAAAGCACTCTCCCTCCACCGCTCGCACAGGGGTTCAAGATCAAACCTGGAACGCTGCCCACAGTCCCAAAGAGGTTTGCTCTAAAACTTCAACTCGGCCCCTCCTATGTGCATATGTTGGCCACTATCTGAGTACGATTTTATGATGGGTTTGCCACTTAAAGGAGCAATTTACAGCCGTTTTGTCATTTCGTTGCAGGTGTTGGCTTATGGGTGGGGTCCATGAGCCTGGAATGTGGCAAGTCGCGCTGTCTTTAGGGTTTCAATTAGCCGGGCCTGCCAGTAAGGGTCACGATGCACCAACTAATCAGAGCTATGAATTGTATGGCCTATAGAATACTGTACACGGGTATTGTTGTACAGTACCAGGGGCTGCCCAGCTTGCAGTGTTTTTAAAATAGGCCAGTGATGCGGGGATTCGATAATGAGACACTTATGGCTTTCTTGTTCGGATACCAAAGCCTGCTCACATGTTTGGCACTGTTTAAGCGTGGCGCTACAGTTTTGTCCAACAAAATCGACATTTTATGGTTCTTCGGACAGGAGGTGGGAAACCTTAGCCTATTTCCACTGGCACATTGTCTGCCATAAAAACAAGTTTCCTCGGATCGAATCAGGACCTCACTTAGGAGTTTAAAGGATTTATCCATTGGAAGGGGAGGTTCACGGTGCGTCTAGGACATCACGTGCACTTTTCATCTGCTCTTAAGGTTCGAGCAGCTGTCAAGTGATTTTGACCAAGCGCCAGATACCACACAAGGGCATTAGTCATTGTAGACAGTGCAAGGGCACTGTAGTTGCCCCGGGGCTAGGATCTTTCCTAATCTGGCCCCAGAACGCTTGTGAGGGACAACTGTGCTGTAGGGGAATGGCACAGGTGAATGTCAGGCATTCAGTATTTAATGGCATTGATCAGACATTGCTGGGGCCCAGCAAGGGCCTTGGGCAAGCATTGGGGAGTTCTTGTCTTCCATTTACAGATTGAAGGATTGGAATTGTGCGGCTGCTGACAGAGGGGGACTGTTCGTCGGGTTTGCCAGGGGCTCGTGAATATGGATAATCTTTCTCACTGTCAGGTGAAACGGGGTTAGGCCATGAGAAGGACTAGACAGGCCTACTTGACCGGTTGGTCCGTGCATTACCCATGGTCACGGGTCATTCCCGGCAGCCTCACCTAGCTTTTCATCCTCCCGAGGTCGATCACCATTAAGTTCAGTATCAATAAACACATGTTATGGGGAGATACTTCCGTTCTCACCAACCCAGGAGCTTCATAAAAGGCGTGCTTTCTTTCAATAGCCTGGGAAGATGTGGTTGGGGCACAAATGCCGAAAATTACCAGTACAGTTGGCAGGTCTTGGGACGGCAGCACCCTGTTGGCTGACAGCGTCACCACCCAGCGAGGCATCTATACTAACCGGGCAGGCATTTGCGCCTAACTGCAGGATCATATCCTCTGCCCTTGGTTCTGAGGTGTACTTATTTCGCCCCGTTGCCCAGACGGATGCACAAACCGCTTTGCTTGCTACCCTGGTGAACACATTAATGGTATCAAAGCTGGTTTGAAACAATCTACGGCTTGCGCCCACTGCTGGAGACACCTCACCCTTCGTGCAATTACAACTTACGCAGCGCACCCCGCTTGCCTAACTGCCGTCGGATCACAGATGCACAGTACCTACTGTCCATCTCTGACCCTGGATGCTTTAAACCTGCCAAAGTGACGGAAACCATGCTTCCCAGTTCCCTGTTTAGCTGCAGTACACCTTCAGTGGGTCCGCTAGGAGATACAACAAACCGCATTGGTCATGCAAACCTTAAGTACACAATTTCCACCTGGGCGTACCTCTAACTGAGACAGGCTCGACACAGCAGTAAAGCCAGGTACACAAAATGTATTGTGCCCACTATTGGAGACAACTCACCCCTTCGTGGAGTGACAACTACACAGGTGCCTACCCAAGTCACCCAACAGACAAGATGGCCCTGACTACCTTGTGTTCTTGTGCCAGATTTGGAAAGAGCCTTGCCTACACTTGCTGCCCCCCTGGGAAGCACAATGCTCGTGCTCTGGCCGCAGTGCGGCGATGCCCTCGTGTAGCATTGAACCCCTGGTCAAATAAGAGTGACAACTCCAACTACTTAAAACTACACCATGACCATGGGTGAAGTTTAACTCTTCGCCAAACTTCTGCTAGTGTAACCCACGGTCACGCCTCCTGTTCAGTCCAATTTAGTAATTCATGGCACTGACCCACAAGGGCCTAATACTGGGCTGTGTAAACGCGGCCCAAGGGTGGCCTTAAACAATCAGCTTGGTGTGGATGGGTGCTAACATTACCTGGCTTAAGTGCCATCCCTTTGGCAGTCACTCCTGACAAGATGTGCCAATGCAGGTAGAAGCAAGAGTTATCCAGCCCGCCTTAATCCTGTCCCAGTTATCTGAGTAAATTAGTGAAAGATGCACGTTTGAACTGGCAGCTGATCCTGTTACTTGCGCATGCAACTGCCCTGGTCAGAGCAGCCCGCTAGACAATGGCTTCCATTGAAAGGCGGTGCCAACAGACCTCCAAGCACTTAAGGCGGTCCCTCTGAGTAGGGCTCTAATCTAACAGCTGCCCCTTGCATCGGATACCGCCTCTGGCTCTAAGCCGCTCAGTGCTCCTGATGCCTGGCAGTCATATTTAACCTTGATATCCTTACAGCATAGCAACACTCACCGCTGCCAAATGCCTTGGTGTGGGAACGTCCGCTGGTCGTACTAGTCAATACATCTATTATTTAAATTAATACTACTGTGCATATGAATAAAACTATGCACCGGCCGCTGAAAATTTTACACTTTAGTAAATGTGAAACCTTTGGATTTGCCCATCGAATTAAGCCAGTCACCACCCTAGGTGAGGTCTAGCCCTCCTGAACTTTTGCTAGTATACCAGGGAGCAGGGGGAACAATATGTATCAATCCCTGCCCTTTCTTGAATACTGGGAATGCCAACTGTTCCTTAATATATTGTAGCCTGTTTGTGCTTTGACTTTAACTTTACTGCTCCAACCCAGTTTGACCCCAAAACTTTGAAACAACCTTCGCAGTAACCTGTTGTCGCAGGTTTATTCCATACAAGAGTATGCAATAAGGTGGGTTATCTTACGGGCGATCCATGGGCAGGCAGCCATCCAACCTATGCTGCCCCTGCCCGCCTGATGATCCAGCACTGTGGGATGGATGCCCGATCAGCGCTACACCTTTGTTGATCCACCACCGGATCACGTGGCACCTTGTTACCATCCTACTCACGCCCCTTTCAGGGCGGAGCGTAGCAGGGCAAACCCCCGGTTGGTCAGGCCCCCAACCGCCCGAAGGACTAACGGGGTGCCGTCACGGTTCTCCAGGACCCTGCCCTGAGGCTCCTGGTCTTTGGCTCTGGCACCCCTATTGTGCCATGCAGAGGTACCCTTACTGTACCCGTCTGCCACAGAGGTACCCTTACTGTACCCGTCTGCTTCCAGATCGCCCTGTAACTCCGCCACAGCTCTGGAGGCGGCCACCGTCGCAGCCAGGGCCCCCCACCAAAACAGCTCATTTCTCACCTGCAACCTGCTTTCTAGGGCCTCTTGTATGTCCAGTGGAACGTGTCCATGCTGTGACAAATGCACCCCATGTTTGTCAACTTAACCTTAGGCATACGCCCGGATGGCCCGTGCCACCAAGCAGCTGTCTTCTCACTTGCCACCTCTCATTTCCAGGGCCCCCTGCAAGGCCGAGGGAACAAATCCATACCCAATGGTGACAATAAACACCATGTTTATCAAAGTGGCCCTTAACCTAGCCTCAATCAGCTCGTGTCTGATGAAACCCAGACCCCTCTGGTCTGCGAACTTACGCCCTGAACCGTTCACTCTTCAGGGCTGCTCAATGGCCTCCTCTGACTTAGCCCGTGCCACACTCTGCGGTGAATAATTTCAGGCCGCCAGAGCTCACATTGAACCATGTCTATGCTGATCTCACCTAAGTCAGCCTTCATTGCTTGCAAGAATGCCCCCTTACCCACGGCAGTGAGGTCATTGCCTCCTAAATGGATCACCAAGATGTTAGGGAGACCTCCCCCCCCAACCAGTCTCTGCTCCAATTTGTTCAGAGCTGCTCCATCTCATTCCGGGGGACCCCATCCAGACAAACTGCGTCTGGGAAAACCGCTTGGAGCAATTTATCCTACTCCGGGAAGAGCAACTGCCTCACACTACCTGTAGGAATGTGATGGCCTCCCAAAAGGGAACTCTACTCTTACCATGGCTATATTACCCTTGAGGCTAATGTAGGCTCCCACCTCCTGCAACCTGTAGTTGCAATCCTCCAGTATTTTTTGTGCTTTAACGCCCTCTTCCCCAATTTGTGGGACAGCATCGCCCTTGTTAGATGACCGCTTCCACAACCAGCCTATCTACTAGGGCTACCAGGGCAGAGAATATAGTGCTTAACTGAATCAACGCGAAAACTGCCCTAGGGCAGGGAACCCCTACTCTGTTGCAGTTGCCCAGACATTTGCACCGGACCCTTTGGCTTGCTTTAACTAAAGCTCGATCCCGTGACCCTTGGAGCTCAATCCAGCTATAGACCTAGTTCACCTTGGTATCCCTGGAATGATTGCCCTCCACAAATTCAAGTCCGCATTCAGCTTCCCTTCTAGTCACCTTAAATTGCAGGATGGGACATACAAACCCCACAAGACCAGGGGGGGTCATGTATATGTTACCAATGATACTGTCAGAATCTAAGGTTCCCAGTTTCAAGTATTGCCGCAGCCCCCTATTGTGGGTCTGCTGAGACCACACTGCCTCACAGCACGTTACCTTGCTACCCCATGCAGCTCACTTAATGCCCTAGTGTGTCCCTGAAAACACCTGACAGGTGAACTATCTGATGAACCAGGAATAAGTGATAATAGCAAGTGTGTCCTCCTGTAGTTGCCATGAATCCCTCCTGTCTTACAGAAATCCCGCCTGTTCAGATCCTTCTGGGGGGACTTCCCTTTTGCTTAACTGCTAGCACCATGTGCAGTCGCGACATTAATGGGTAACATCCCGGTTTGCGTCCACTTTTTTTTTTTTTTTTTTTTTGGGACAGCAGCACATGCCAGCGTCCCCACCCAGCATGGCGAATATATCTGACCATGCGGGGCTTTTGAGCTTAACTGCAGCAACTGGTCACCTACCCTTGGTTCTGTGGTGCACATACTTCGCCCCTTTGACCAGACAATTGTACAGATCCCTTTGATTGCTAAACCTTGGTGAACACCGTATTGGTGTTGAATCTGGTTTGAAACAATATATGTATTGTGCCCACTATTGGCGACACCTCACCCTTTCGTGTAGTGACAACTTATGCAGCGCACCCGCTTGCTTAACTGCCATCGGGTCACAGATGCCAGCACCTTCTAACTGTCTCTGACCCTGGATGCTCAACCCGCAAAAGTGTTGGAATCCCAGATTCCCAGTTTCATGTTACCTGCAGTACGCCTTCAGTGAATCCGCTGGGAGATACCACAAACCGCATTGGTCATGAGAACCTTAAGAAGTACCCAATTTTCAACTGGCCGTACTTCTAAATGAGACTAGCTCCACACAGCTGTAAGGCCAGAGACACACATATTAAACCTATTTACTGGTTTTAGCCACTTGGCACTGTTCTGGTTGAAACTGTTTTTATGAAGCGCGCATGCCCCCCAGGGCATGATGTCGCTGAATAACCGATGCATGTTATCCACTTGCTGATATTATGTATCGCTAACTGCCCTACTTGGATTGACGGAATGCTGGATGCATCCTAAGGACTGTAGACTTACTGCCCCAACCCAGTTTGACCCCAAAACTTTGGGACAACCTTGGTAACCATGCCCTTCATGGTGCAACTACCCCAGCGTTGACTATTGACGTATTTGGGACACAGGTCGCAGAAGATGCCCCTTCAAGTTCTAGCACATGGAAGGATAACCCAGGAGGCAGACAAGTCTGTGGGAACTGGAGGGGAACAATATGTGCAAGTAACTGTCCTTGTCTGAATATTGGGAATGCCAACTGCTCTAAAATACTTTGTCGTCATCTGAGCTCTAACACCGGGTTTACCAAACATTTTTGTACCACAGTCCCTTGTTGGATGACAAATACCACACCTGCCTGCTGCCCTGGTTGAGGCGCGGGTGAATATGTCTTAACTGAGGCGACCTGTAACCTGCCCTTGTTTGCAGTGGGTACATTTTAGCTGGATCGACCAGACATAGCAGACGCGACGAGATTGCGAGCCCCACTCAACTAAAATTAAACATAGTCCATCAGGGGCCGAGGCCGTGCCTTTGCCCTCTGGGTGTGACCTGGACTGCCAAGACAGGACGTACACCTACAACACGCCAGCACCATTGGCTTTAACAATGCTTGTTAGATGTATAAGATAACTGAAGCCACAATTCTGGCTTGCTGCGTAGCATATTGAAAATGCTTCTATTCTGAACTGGTGGGACTGTCACCCTTACGTGTTGAACATTGCAATAAATGTCTCCCTTCAACGCATAGCAAGCTCAACCGAAAATGGGACCATTCCCCTAATCAACACCACCAATCAGCTGACATCCACCCTACCCCCTGTAAAACAGGTCAAATTCAAATTCAAATTCAGCTTTATTCGATTGTAAGATATTGCAATCATAAAAGCAATTCAGTACACATTATAATCATATTAAAAGACTTAAAATTGAATATCGATTTTTCAAATTAATTCATTAAAAAAAAAAAAAAATGTTTGGGCAGCAGCTATGATCATTATATCGCGCTTAATAACATCAATTAAAAATTAATAACGTTTCATTAATTCTAAAAACAATATTCTTAAAAAACAATTCCTCATGATATTATGCTCTTCCTATAGCTGACCACTTTTTTTAAAAACATCGCAATTTTCCAAATCATATTAGCATTGTCCATAGTTTGTAATGCGATGTAAGCTGGACGACATTTTCTTATCCCCATAGTTCTCAACATTGGCAGAATCCAGACTTTCCTAATGAAAGTATAAAATCCACAAAAGAAAATAACATGGATAGTGGACTGACTTGAGCAATTATCACAGGGACAGGGTATCATAGTTCGGCTCCAGTCATTCATATCGGGAAAACTAATAAGTCTGTGTACCATTCCAAGCCTGAATCTTGTTAGTTGGAATCTGTCGTATCCTTCTGATACTATCGCCAAATATGGCTGAATTTTAAAAACACTTAAAATCATTTGATTTTCCAGTACCGTGGGCTTTAATATTTCAGTCGTCAACCGTGACATTTCCAACATCACAAGACCCTCTTTTTTAAGTCTTTCCTACGTACCGCTTGCATAGAATCAGGATCAGTGAAATACTCCAAATGTCCCAGATTCTGCAGGAATTTTCGTACATAACTGACCCAGGGTATCCTTAAGACTTTTTCCATTTTTAAAATATCCTTTAAAATATCCCTGTTTAGCTTGGTTTCTTCTTTTGTCCATACTCGGTGCCATAAAAGAACCGGCTCCAGTTTAATGAGATCAGACAAATAAGTTAAGCCCAGTTCAGCGTGGCACACATAGGAAGAGGTTGATCTAGGTACTGACAATATATATCTTAGAAAATTATTTTCCACAAACTGTAATGACTGGGTATTTGCAATACCCCACACCCCTGAGCCATAGGTTACAGTTGAGATACTTTTTGCCTGGTAGATCTGTAAAAGCTCTACCGGGGTCTTCTCCCTAACTTTTTTGAAAATTGGGCGAGTGCTGAGATAGTTCTAATAAAACTTAATTTTTTAGCTCTAACTGCCTGAACCCATGAGTCATCTTGGTGAAACGGTATTCCAAGATATGAAAAAAGTTTTGTTGCCTCGATTTTTCGATCACCTATGAACATCTCACGACATTTTTTACTGCCCCTACCACATCTCATGACATATGTCTTAGATGTATTCACCGTAAGTCCTAATTCATTCATAAATTCATTAAAACCATTTAAAACTTTTTGTAGACCTACTTGAGTTCGTGACAATAAAACTGCATCATCAGCGTATAGAAGTGCGGGGATAGGACGACCATTTATCTTGGGGTAGTCAACCTGTTTCTTAATCAATGCTTCCTCTAAATCATTTATATACAAATTAAAAAGGAATGGGGCAAGGACGCATCCTTGCCTAACTCCCCTACTTATTGGAATTGAAGTTGTACATCCACCCTTAATGTCAAAACGAACTTTCGTCTGAGCATTACAATAAAAACGTCGTAAAAAATAAATAATTTGTTGTTCGACGCCTATCTTTTCTAAAACCTCCCAAAGCTTGGCGTGTATTACAGAATCAAAAGCAGCGGTGAGGTCTACAAAAGCTAAAAACAAACTTCCTTTTTTACCCGTACATACTTTCCCATCAGTAGGGCTAAATTTAAACTCTGTTCAATAGTGCCCACTCCTTCACGGAAGCCATATTGAAGGTCGGAGAGAACGTTCTTATCTAGTGCCCAATCCTTGAGTCTTGCTAATATTACACGACCCACAATTTTAGTCATTGAGTCTAATAAGGAAATAGGCCTGTAGCATCTAGGGTCCTGGCGATTTCCCTTTTACAAATGGGGACAATGATTGACTCTACCCAGGTTGGCGGGAATGGTGCTAAACAACTTGCATTCACTACCTGTGTTACAATTGGCCCCCATAAAATTAAGTTTGATTTAAACAAATCACATGGGACACCATCGGGTCCTGGAGCCTTCCCTGCTCGAGTGACCGAGATCGCCCCTGTCACTTCCTCCAGGGTAAAATGGAGGTCAATATTTTCAGTGTTGCTAGTTAATAGTGGTTCACCTAAGTTATTGTCAGTGTGACCTACCCCCTTGAACACCTCTGTGAAGTGCTCAACCCATTGGTCCTCTGTGATGGCAATCTCGATAGCGGGACCCCCATCTTGCTTCAGGTATGGTGCTTTAACCGCCTTCCAAAAGGCACTACTGTCCCTGCTTAAAGCGGCCAGATGAAGGGACTCCCAAGCTTCCTTTTTTAAGCTGGCTTTTCTCTCTTTAAAACAGGTCAAATGTGTATAAAACCCAGCCATAGCCAGACAAAACCATTCAAAGCTGTTTATCTGGGGCATTGTAGAGACGTATCAGATACTAGACAACCCCTCCCTTCTATCTGAAACTCGAGAATGATTAACAGAATGCCAAGTGACTTAAAAGAGGCATATCAACTGTAACAGCTCCACGCAGTGCAAAGGCTCTTGCTATAAGAGGGAACCTCAAGTCTGGTGCTTTCTTTAACTGCCTTCGCATTATCTGCAGTCATGTGACCTTGGCTTGACTCGCTATCATTAACAGAATGCATAAGTGACTTGTGGTCCGCAGACAAAAACACCCCCTGAACAAAACAGAAGCACTGCTTCCTCCAGATTGACTGTGTCCACCTCTGTAGGTGGTATGAACACTGGGGGTCTCTCAAAAAGGGGGGGGGGGTGGTTGATGTGATGAAGGGCGTGGATTAAACATCCAAGCTGGACCTCTTTGCTCAGCATGGAGTGCTGCATAGTTCTGTCTATTCTACCCTTGTGTCCAGATATATAATCAACCGTAACATGACCCCTACAGCAAGCCAGGACCCTTGACTTTCAATGGGTAATAGTTGCATAAGGTAAATAAGCAACCACTTATAGCTTTGTTGTAAGAATATGGACCATGACCTGTGCGAGGGTCAGTAGACAACACTGGCCCCCGCTAAACTGCCAGAGTGAGCACACCATGCGCACAAGAGAGGCCCTATGTTAAACACGGATGCAGCAGAACCTGGCCAGTTATAAAAGACACCAGCAGAGCAAAAGAAGCCATGGTTAAGCTTCTGGAGTGCTACTCCAACCAGATGCATCCCAAGTGTTGGGTGCAAAACCGAACATGAGAGACCATAATGAACAGTACAGATTAAGTGAATGAATCGTGCCTGACCATTGCCCGCGAGCACAGTGCCAGTCATCAGTGCCTCACAGGCGGACCACGGGCAGAGCTGCCGACCCGCAGTGCACCCCGTTCTGGGGCCGGGATAATGAAGCAGTCCGGAGCCCCCGCCAAACACTGGGAGCAACGGACCCCACCGCGCTCTGCACTCACAACCACAGACGCCCGACGCCAGTGGTTTCGTAAACATCTTGCCCCACTCTTGGTCTCATACCATAAACATCCCTGCACGTTGTCGTGTGTCCTAAAATTGCAAGTATCTTTGTATATTGTCAAAACATTGTCAAATCTTAGTGACCCCTGCCATTGATAATTATGTGTAAAGACAAGGCCTATGAGCGCCCGTCTCAAACACCATAACGCAGTGCACCCCGCCGAGGCGGCCCCACTCACAGATCAAGTCAGTTGATGCCCCCCGCAATGGGGGATTCTCAAAGGGGGGGAGGGATAAGATCGTGCCCTGCTCTGGAACACCAGCAATGGCTGGTCTCTCTCGGTGTCTGGCCACTGTAATTAAGGTTGTGGCTTACACCCGTAGGCTAAGAGTCTGTGCTTAGACTAGTGTCCTGCCCCACTTGTATAAGGCTGATTCTTTCATTGCATCTGGGGTGTGCTATAGCAAGTAACATCAGTCCTCCCCAAGACAGTCCTGTTGGCTTTGTCGTTTGTTGCATAAGATAATAAGCAGCGCTCAAGATGGGCCGAAATCCTGACTCCCGCTAGAGCAGGCCAGGTCTGGGACAGGAGCACTATGGGGGAAAACATGAAAACAGCTGGCTACAGGGTGAACTCTAATGAAAGGCCAGGATAATTGTGACCCGAATTGGGGGAAGTTAAAAACAGCACGCTATGAGAATATCTGGAGAAAAGGAGGCCAAAACAGGGGTATGGGCCCCTAAGCTGTACGATCTATCTTGGGGGCCCAGGCACCCGACACCGGCTGCGCCTGAGATAGCCGCCCCCGTCCCTAGCTGCCAGGTTTCTGATAGCTATGTGTAGCATTCTCATAATTGCAGCAACTATGAATGGCCTTTCAAAGACTATGAGAGACACTGTCTAGTGAGCGAATCAAACAAAGGCGAAGGGGGAACATATCAGTACTTACACCCATAGCAACGAAATTCTAATAAGACCAGGTTTTGAGGCTGCTTTTTGTGAAACATTTCCAAGTTTGGAGTGTGCTTATGTGTTATTATACCTATATAGAGAAATGAAATTAAAATCGGCGGCAAATTGCTTCTATACTGGCAATCCTATAAGAAAAGTGCTCAGATTAAAGTTGCGCCGTTCTTTCCTACATAAACTACTTCCGCATGCCTGCCACTTGGAAGAGACCACAACTTCTCAAATTCAGTGAGTAGTCAGTGGGCCACCCTCTAACTATAAAAATTGCACCTCGGAAACACTTACTGTGAACAGCAGTGATTGGCAATGGACACTTACAACCGATAAATTGCCTCTGTATTTCATGTGCGCCTCATGCCATGATTTCTTTTAAAGACGGTAAACCAACATTAAATTACCACGTGCCCCTGTGAGGAACGGTGAACTGTGGGGGCTTCGGTCAAATCCATGTACTTGTAGAAAGACCCATGCCGCCCATGTGCCTCAGAGTACAGGGCTTGGAGACACCCCCGACATTAAAACCATGTGTAACAAACCGGGAGATTTAAAGTCAGGCAAACCCCAATATTACGAGGAAAGATCCAAGACACAGCTGTGCTAAAAAAACAACCATCCCGCATCAAACAGACACGACGGAAAGAGAACAGGAGCCTCACACTCCACTCCTACGCCCGCAGATTAACACCACAAGTAACTAATCGTTTAATGAGACTATTAAATAACAACGGACATCCATTCAGCATCTGGAGCCATAGCTGTTTCGGAAGTGAACTCGGACCCCAAGGCCTTCAACACCTGGTACAGCCCTCGGCGCCACCCCTGCACGGTTGTGACCCTGCAGGCGGCTCGCCCCCTGGAAAGACCGGCATGGGCAGCAAAGCGTAATTGTAACAGGACCAAGCAGGTATCCAATTTTGAACCGAAAGCGGCTATCGGACCGCCGGCGCGCTGCTCATAAGTCGCTGCAACCGGACCTGCACCACAACCACGCAAAACCAGATTGAAATTCGTTTAGACGAGGCCATCGCTAGGCCATGCGACCACCGGGTGGTCCCGTGCCGCGAAACTCCCCCAAACTACTAACATGCCCCACCCATGACCCCGTGTCTGCCGGTGTGTCCCCCTTTCCTTCCTGCCGCGCAGTCGGGCTGTAAACCAGCATGATGACTGCGGGATGAGGAAAACTAGCGGAGGGAGGGGGGGCGGCGGGGGGTGGTTTGCGGATGTGCCCCCATTACCTGCACAGCGCCCTTGCCCGAGCCACGACCCTGCGAAGCTGCCAAAGACGTCCGGGCCCACTCTACCTACAGAAACAAGAGAATACATGAGTGTCTGCCCTGTTGCGTTGTGCTTCGCCCTGCTGCAGCTCTGGAAAAGAAAGTACAAATCATTACACCTCTTTGCAAGAACACCCTTCTGCTCTTGGGGTTTTCTTTCCCCATCGCCTAGGCACCGGACCAGAGCGATCACTTGAACCCTTTCTCATATTTACTCTAGTGGCAACTGCAGCATAATGTAGTTCCGGTGAGTAATACAGCTCGCCACCCTCATGCCCTATGCCAGGGACCCAAGGCCCACCCTTGATGCCCCTCATGGACCTGCTGCTCGAGCGGGGCTGCTAGCCCTGAAATTGTGTGGTGCCACCCGTACCTGCGGGGTGCCTCTGCACCAAGGCTCAATCCGACGGAAGCTGCGTGAAACGTCCGGTCCCGACCTGCTCAGAAACAAAAGAGCGTAAATAAGTGGTCCCCATCACTGATGTGCGACACATCCCGCTAACGATGGTAGGGCTGCACCCCCGTGTGCACATGGCCTGAAGGAGGCTCCTGTAATAAAGCGCACATCATTAACCTACACAAATCACAAGGGTGGACTGCACGTGTATTGCTCAATTTGCCTAATGCCCGGTAGGCTTCAGTGTTGTAGAGGACAACCGGCCTCAGGGAATGCTGGTGTATGATGGCAGGCTGCAACCCCGGCGAGCGGAGCTGTGGGGGTTGGGGGTGAGAGAGGTTTTTTCGCGTTTGCCGGGATGCATAGTATCTCGCCGCGCCGGACCCCCGCGCCACCTTAAGGCTGCTATTTTCCCCTCTCTATGGCGCGAACTTAGTATCTGTGGATCAGCGTCTGTCCCTCAGACCGACCCATGCTCCCCCGTGTCTGCCCCTGCCCGGAGCTGGGCGGCACCCCTCACCAAAGGCAACCACTCCCACCGGGTGAGATCCAAAGACACCGCGACTGTCTCCTTTCTTTTCCTTACTATGCCTCTCTGCTCCCTGAGATTATGGGTAACAAGGCAAGATAAATAGCAAGTTAGGGGCAGCAGCTGCTACCCCCTCTGACGTCCATGACACACACAAATCTGCTTCCAGTAACAGTGAGCAAGCTTACATTATGTCAGCGGCTTCATGTTTGGCAAATAGTGTAGTCTATTGAACACATGTTCCTGCTGTACTAAAATATTAGACAACCAAAGTCAGGTGGAACTAAATCGAAAATTAAAATGAACGCAGACTGCTAAAGTTCACATGTAAAAAACACAAAACAGCCTCTTTCTTCCCACAAAGCTCAGGAGCGTGTCTTGTTTACATGGGCGCCTTGGAACAATCTGGTAGGTCACTTCTCACACAACCAAAGCAAAGCAGGCAGCTGTCTTTTTCAAGTTAGGAAAACGTCGTGTTTTTTCAAGAATGTGCATGCCCAGTGACTGAACAGTCACGTTAAAAGCGAACAATTCGCAACCCTCTTCCTTACTAGTTCCTAACAGTCATAGGGAAGGTACACACTTACCGCCAGGGCTTCCAGTGCACAAGAATCGGTGCGCCTCTTAAATTCACACCAGTGGTGGTTAAAATAAAAGACGAGTGCTTCCTGTCAAGTATGCTTTCCTGCTTCAAAAAAAAGTGAAAGCACACACCGTCAGCATATTTATACCGTGAACGTATGTGTAAATCGGCAACGTGTATCCAGCTTAAAGAGCTTACTTATTTGGCAAAGTATATTTGCAAGATTTGAACACGGAAAAAAGAATAAGGAAAATAAGAAGGATCAAAAAGGCTGCTCTTTTTTTTTGCAACGTGTTTTTCTTGCAATGCTCACGATATGAAGCCCACAGCGATAATAAAATAATGTGAAGATCTCTAAATTCCACTGCAGGTCTGTGAGCAGACTCAGTGCATTTTACACCCCAGAAACGAGTGCAACACCGCATGTTATCAATCCCATGATTTAAAAAATAAAAAAAAACAACATGCAGCCTGCTAAGTGCCATCGGTGACTGAATACACAATGGTCGATAGGTATTCTGGAGACAGCATACAAACATTGGAATGGAAAGTATGTATGAACTGCAATCGGAAAAGCCCATTAAAAAGCTGCGCTTACTGTAGCTAGGGAACTTCACAAACAAAGATGAAGGTTTGCGTTGGGTTTTACATTTCTGCTTTCGTTTTTCTGCTGCACAGAACGTGTGTAGCCAACAGTCAGCCGTACATTCTGTCATTCCACATTTTCTCAGCCATCCGCCATCAGGAAATTGCTTTTGAGGGGGTTTATATAAAGGCTTTCATCCTTTCTTAAGGATCGCTCACAGAGAGTTCAGCTAGCTGACCTGGTATCAGACCCAGGCACACTCTCCTGTGGGGTACCTCAGGGCTCGGCATTGTCACCCCTCCTTTTTAACGCCTACCTCCAGCCCTTGATATCCGCACTAAACCAGATGGAGTGCCGGATCTTTAACTATGCCGATGACACCCAAATCATCATCCAGATCGACAGCTCGCCGACGGCCCTTCTAAGGATGCAAAATATTTTTAAATTCACTGTTAATTGGATGACGGCCAATTCCCTTAAAATTAATCCAGACAAGACTGAGGTACTGGCCGTCACCACAGCATCCAATCCATGGAACGATCTCTTTTGGCCACAAGAACTTGGCCCTTTTCCGGAACCGGCCGTGGCCGTGAAAAGCCTGGGCATCAAAATTGATGCCAAGCTATCCATGATACAACAGGTGTCGGCAGTAGTGGGAACCTGTGTCGGCCTGCTGAGACAGTTGCGGAAACTGGCCCCTCTTCTCACCTTCTCCACACTCAGACGGGCGGTCTCAGCAATAATACTGTCGCGTCTGGACTATGGTAACTCCCTGTATATCGGCCTCCCGCAAAAACTGTTGGCCAGACTACAGGTTGTTATGAATGACGCGGCTAGATTAATTTTCAGAATGCCGAGACGAGCACACGCCACCTCTCTGCTACATGAGCTACATTGGCTCCCGGTCAGGCAGAGAATTAAGTTTAAAGGTCTCTGCATTGCTCATAAAACCATGTATGGTCAAGCCCCAAGTTATATCAAAGACCGTCTAGCTAACTACGTCCCTAGTAGGGTGCTCCGGTCAGCAGAGGCCTGCCTATTGGTCTGCCCCCGTTTCAGCCTGTCTTCCGTAGGAGGAAGAGCCTTCTCAACATCAATCCCTCAGCTTTGGAATAATCTCCCGGTAAATCTACGCAAGGAAGTGAACCTCCTCCCCTTTAGAAAGAAGCTGAAGACAGTACTTTTCTTAGAAGCCTGGGGCATCATTTAACATCTGCTACTCCTCTACTAACATGGATAGGTGCCCCCCTCTGGTAGCGCTTAGAGACCTGCTGGTGATAATGCGCTTGATAAATATAAATTACATTACATTACATTACCCCTTTATAGTAGTATTATGCAAGTCATTAGCTTTTTATACTGTTCGTTGTTGTAAACACATTTCACACAAATTAAACAAAGCGTGGCATTACGAAGGCACGGACACCGGGAGGGAGGGGGGGGTGGGTGGTTACGAAGGCATGGAGGGCGGGTGGGGGTTTCGAAGGCACTGACAACGGGAGAAAGGGCGGGGTTGCAAAGAAGGCACCAGTCAGCAAAGCAAGTCGTGCCTTCAGTAAGAGAAACTCCATAATGAAAATAGTGCTCACAGTCTAAATAACAGGTCCCGTGTAACAACGGAAGTAAATGGGCCAGTAGCCATGGGAGGGTACAAATGAAGAAAAGGCGGGACTAACAAGCATATTAAGAAATCAGAAGCCAGCGTTTAAGAAGGACAAAGACACAAGCCAGTGAAAAATATGGGCGTGGCTTCTCCTCGGTACAGTACCTACAGCAGATCGCCAGTGCCGCGCTTGCGCGCTGGCTCAGGCTCGACCTAAAAAGGACCCTCCAGTCTAACGGCATAACAAACTCCAGGCCCAACTTGTAGTAGCTACAGTTTTAACTTCTTTCTGCGGTCTGGGCACAGCCAATGGGAGCGGAGATGCCAGTGGAACTCCCTCCATTTTGTTCCTTTCAGGAATGAGATAAGCAAAATGCAGTGGCGGCTCCTGCACTAAGGCGGAGGAGTGTTGACCCACAAGAAAAATAAAATGATAATAACCATTTTATTATAATTTTATTTTTCAGTATTGTCTGGCACTGTAAAGGTGCGGGCGGGGCGGGCTGTGCCGGGGGTGGAGTGTTTAGCCGGCTGTTTTGGGCCGGCCAGTCATGCACACTTTGCATGTTCCCCACCAGGCTGCGTTACACAGCCTGGTGGGAAACAAGCACAGGCTCCCAGTCCCTGTCTGAGCGGTGAACCAGGTCACTCAGACCAATCACAATGCTGCTGTAAGACAGCGTTGTGATTGGCTAAGGGAGCTTGGGTACTTCCTGTTCCTGCGTCATGGATGTGGACGAAGAGGATAGAGGAGAGCCGGCTGCAGGGAATGTAAGTGTGTTTTTCTTTATCTTCCCCACTTTTCTTTTTTCTAACACCCCCCTCTCCAGGCCACACCAATACTACCCGGTAGCAGACGCTCCTGGCAAAATGGGCATGTGGGTTATACCACTATTTAGTAAAGTGCCACTGTGTCACATACTAGTAAAGATCAAGGTCAGGTACTTCAAATCCACCATGATCAAAAGGGAGAGGCATTGTGGTCCAGCTGATCCTAGATGCGCCGTAAGCCCAAATAAGCTTAATCAGTTATGTTTTGAGATTGATAAAACATGTCTGTTGAGGGAAATGGGAATATTCATGAAAAGATAAAGGAACTTAGGAAGTACCACCATTTTAATCAGTGCCACTCTACCTACTAGCGACAATGGAAGTTTAAGCCTGGTGTCAACTTACCTCTGTAACTTGTCTATTGCAGGCCTTAATTTAGTCGAATGATGGATGTCACATCCCTGTGTAGAACCACTGTAGGAAGCTGGCTCTTTATATGATATATCAAAATGAGATATATCGTGCAAAGAGTCCAGAGTTTCCCTTATGGACAGACAGGGGCTTGCTCTAGCAATCCCAAGGTGCTCTTCTAGAGGGTAGTGTGTTCGGGAGGCCTTAGGCTTATCGGAGAGGAGTGTAAGACGTATGCAAATAATCAACAGTCAATAAATGATGCGCACGACTCAATAAGGAGATGCACACCAATTTATAAAAATAACACAAATCTTTATATATATTTAGACACCAGAACCAGTTCAATAAGGTAAGTACGTTTTTCAATAGAAATACTTTTGCATTTAAAAAGTCGACACCGTAGCCGTTTTTCAGAACCGGCAATGTTATCCGATGGGAGGAAGAAGAAGTAGGACATTCAGGTACAGTACAGCGACTTATGGGACCAATCTCCAGGAGTTAAGGTGAGAGGTGGGCAAGGTCCAAGACAGCACCAGCAAAAAACCACCAGCGGCACTAGGGCAGTTGGGTGCAGGGGTGTAAAACAGCATTGAGTGCCCAATGTTAGTCTATGGGGATCGGTCTTCGGGTAAAGAGGCTGCAGGCTTTGACTGGGAGGCCAGTCTAGCTGAACCAACAGGGGGACTCAGGCCTCACGATGCTCGAGGATGTAGGGATGCCTTTGGTCCTCTTCCCCAATTCCCAGGGGCGACGGTGCAGAGGCGTCTTTAGGCGTCGTGTTTTCCTTACCAGGAGCAGTCGCAGTAGAGGGGACCTGCATGCAAAGGCTGCAGGTGATGTCAGAGAGTTCACAATAGGCAAAACTACAGTAGACTCGGTCTCTGGAGGGCTGAGGGACCACACTGGCACCATTAGTCCACCTCAACGCGGGCTTGGAGCGAAGGGTGCAATGGTGTCCTTAGGCATCAGGTTGTCGCAGTCTTGAAGTCCTCCCAGGTCTCCTATGGTGCCTGCAGGATGCAGGGAAGTAGGTCAGCTGCTTCACAGGAGTTCTTCGTTCCTGGGTGAAGTGCTGGCAGGTCTCCCAGGCTTTGGGGACTCAGCAGCTGCAGTACAAGTAACCTTTTGCTGCAATTGGACAAGTCAGCAGGCATGCCAGCAGGGTTAATGCCAAGTCAATTTCTGGATCTTCTGTTCTTTCTCTTTGTGACTCTGCACGTCCGTCTTCTTCTTTCAGGTCATCAGGATGTGATTTTTCTGGTGCCAGGGCTCCTCTAAATACTGAATTTAGTGGTGCTTGGGGAGTATAGGGCAGTAGCCAATGGCCTACCTACCCCTTACTACATCCCCTATATGACTACTTCCTTTGGGGAGTGGGCATTACCCTGTCCCAGAGTTCCTAAGTTTGCCATCACAAAGAGGCTAACTCTGAAAAGTCGTGTCCACTTCACGTTAGGCCACCTTAGGGGTGGTACTAGCCTGGGGGTGGGCACACCTACCTGACTAGCTAATTGTCTCACCTGTCCAGGTACCAAAGGGCTCTGGACAAAGGGGGTCGGCTTCCTCTCCTGTGAGGGGAGCCAGATTTGCATTTCAAAGGCGATGGCTTCTTTGAAGCTCCTTTGCTTTTGAATGCTATTCAGCAGGTCATCCTGTGTGGGTGTGAACACACTCTTTCTGAGCAGGCATTGTTTCTGTCCTCCTGAGAGCAAAGGCCCTCAACCTGGGAGGTCAGAAACTTGTCTCGGAGTGGCAGACTGACAGAGACCATTCAGCCAATGCACCAGAGGATGTAAGGTGTTCAGGTGGGCACCTCTAAGGTGCTCTCTGTGTGCATGCATTTACAAACCCACTAATGGAACCAGGATGGATTTGTAAATATGAGAAGTTTAACACTAAACATCCCTGTCGTCATTGAACCCATCCTGTAGCTGGGGAGCTCGTCTTTTTACTAGTATCCAGCACCTGTTTTAAAATGGCTTCCCTGTTTACTTGTACTGGCAGTAATGTAACTGACCAGCACATGGACATATCTCCTCATGCAGATATGACCGCACATGTAATATAAGGCACCCTGTCTTAGGGCTGTAAGGCCTGCTGCAGGGGTGACTTACAAATATTACCTACAGAGTTAGGGGACATGGCACACATGGATGTGCGTCATGTCTTGTTTTCACTTTTGTCTGGACCAAAACATGCAGCCTACAATGGCAGTCTTGCATGAGTTTGGTGAAGCATCTTTTAGGGTGGCACAATTCGTGCTACAACCCTTGGGGACACTCTTTAGTACCTCAGACCCTAGGTATCAGGGGTACCATTTACTAGGTACTTATAGAGAGTGCTAAAGGTATTGCCAATTGGGGGAACAACTGCACTGTTTTTGGGAAAGAGATCTGGCACAGGGGATTTGGTAGCAGGAACCCAGTGCACTGCCATTCAAAATCACATCAATGACCAGGCAAAAAGTGGGTGTGACCATGTCAAAAAGGGGCACTTTTCTACATAAACGCCCCCAAACAAAAGAATTAAACTACCCTTCCCCAAGAGAGTCTTGATCTTCTAAGTGGAAGAACATTGAAAGGTCATCTGCATAGGCATGGTCAGTCCCAGGTCTCTGTTTCACTGTAAAGCCCATACCCGGTATGGAAATGAACTGCCTCAACAGTTTAGGCTTTTCACCTTGCATTTGCATTAGCCAACTAAGAGGCCTGTGGTCAGTTTGAACAAGGAAGTGAGAGCCAAACAAATATGGCCTCAACTTCTTTAGAGACCAACCCATAGCAAAGGCTTCCCTCTCAATAACACTCCAATGCTGCTCTCAGGGGAGTAACCTCCTGCAAATGAAAGCAACAGGTTGGTCATGGTCATCATATCATTGGTCTTGGACAGGACCACTCCAATCCCATGTTCATTAGCATCTCTATGGACTATGAACTGCTTAGTATAATCTGGAGCTTTTAGAATGGGTGCTGAGCACATTACTTCCTTCAGAGTGTCAAAAGCCTTTTGACAGCTCATTGTCCAGTTCACTTTCTTTAGCATATTCTTACAGGTCAATTCTGTGAGTGGTGCCACAATAGTACCATACTCCTTCACAAACCTCCTGTAGTACCCAGTCAAGCCAAGGAATGCCACCCTGACTTGTGCCTGGGTGGCTGGAGCTACCCAGTCCCACAATTGCCTGAATCTTGGGTTGTAAAGGTTGACCTTGGCCTCCACCTACCAGGTGGCCCAAGTATACAACAGAGCCCTGCCCTATCTGGCCTTTGCTTGCCTTGATAGCTAGGCCTGCATTTCACAGAGCCCCAGGGACCTTGCCAAGGTGAATCAGGTGATCCTGTCAAGTGGAACTAGAGACCCTTTTGGGGTTCGTACAAGTGCCAAGGTTAACCAGATAGGTGAGTTCCCCTTTTCTCTCTATGATAGGGTAGGGACGACTTACCTTGTCCAGCAGGGCCCTAGGGACATAGGCTGCCAAAACCCACACCTTCTGCCTTGGTTGAAATTCCACCAGTGCTGCATTTTGGTCATATCAGAGCTTCTAGAGCTCTTGGCTGGCCTCAAGGTTTTTGGATGCTTTTCCCATGTACTCAGCCATTCTGAAATGAAGGCCGAGCACATAGTCCACAATGTCCTGTTTAGGCTCTTTGAGAGGTCTCTCCCAGCCATCCTTCACTAGACACAGTGGCCCCCTTACAGGATGACCAAACAGAAGATCAAAGGAGGAAAACCCTACTCCCATCCGTGGCACTTCCCTGTAGGTGAAAAACAGGCATGGTAGTGAGTCCACCAATTATACCTTTCATGGTTTTGTTGAATCTCTCAACAAGACCATTTGTATGTAGGTTATATGGGGTAGTGAATGTTTAAGTCACTCTACATTCTGCCCACATGTGTTTCATGGTAGCCTGACACCGCTTCCTGAGGAAAGGTCCCTCTGGTAAAGATTCCAATGAGGGCCCTAGCCACTGCAGGAGCAGTGGTAGCCCTTAGGGGAATTGCTTCAGCCTGATCCATTACTACCAGAATGAGTCTGATCCCTGATGCAGTTGGAGGGATTAGGGGACCAACAATGTCAATCATTTCCCTTTCAAAGGGAACCCCAACCATTGGAAGTGGAACTAAGGGAGGCTTTGGGTGGCCACCTGTCTTGCCACAGGATTGACAGGTAGCACAGAGGTTACAAAACCCCTTCATCGTCTTGGACATGCATGGCCAGTAGAAATGGGTGACTAACTTACTCCGAGTTTTGGCCGGTCCAAGATGTCCAGCTAGGGGGATGTCATGAGCCAATGTGAGTAGGAACTATCTTTACTGCTGAGACACTACCACTCTCCTAGTGGCACCAGGTTTGGGGTCTCTGGCCTCTATGTAAAGGAGTCCCTCCCCCAATAGGTTCTGTGGGAGGCACTGGAATCTCCCTTTTCCTTATAAGCAGCTTGCTGTCTCATGCTTTCAAGAGTGGGACAGGCCCTCTGTTCCTGGCACAGATCTTCCCTATTGGGTCCCCCTGGGCCCAGGAGCTCTGCCATGTAAAGCTACAGTTTCTGGGGCTAAGTTCCTTCTGTGGCTGACAGGTCTTCTCCCTGAGGGCAGGGGACCTGAGCTGGTGTCTGTTAAAATGCTGGATTCCCAGACTTCTTGCCTTTTCTCTTGGAAGGCTGGGCGATATTCCAGGCTCCCACTCTTTTTTTCACCCTGGGCTTTGCATTGTGCTCTTATTTTAATACACACCCATTCAGGTATACCCAGCATAGCTGCATGGGTCTTTCTTTTGACCTCAGCCCATGCTGACGAAACCAGATCATTGTCTAGCAGACATTTTGGCCAGTAACCCCACCCCACTCTAAGAACACCATTGCCATGTGATGTACCTTAGCCTGAGGATCAGCATTGAGGACTGTGAATGTCTCACCAGTCAGGAATTGTCCTAGAGATATGAGTTTTACATTCACCATAGTGACACTTGCACCTGTATCCCGCAGTATACCTCAGTGCTTGAACTCTGATGCCATTTATGTGGCTGTTGTCTGTTCCTCTCCTTTTTCACCAGACTTGGGTTGCATTGGGGTTGTCTGGGCATACTGGCCTGTTAGTTTCGCATGCTTAGACCTACCCTTTGTCGTTTGGTTGGGGGCCTACCGGCTTCTGCTATTGGCAGATAGGAACACCCTAATGTGGGGGGGAACTGGTGTAAGCACCTCCATACCTGCATTAACCCTGGGCGGTAAAATCCGCTCCGCTCGCGGAGTTTGCGGATTTTTGGCAACTCTGCGTTCCGCGTAGAACGCAGTTACCGAAAACTCCGCGATCCGCGGCGTAGCGGAGTTTTTCCCTTGTTCGCGCTTTCAAAATGCGTTTTCGCGTGCGCAGTAGTGACTTACTGGGATCCCTGCGTTCGCCGACGAGTTTTCCTATCCGTTCGTGTGCGCCACAAGATTTTGGTAGCCGGCCGCACGATCCCGCGAGAGTGTGAGATCGCGAACACGTCATTCGGACACGCCATCGGACATCCGCATTCGCGAACAGGAAATACGCATCGCGAACGGGCGGGACAAGTGAAAAACAAGATGGCCGCGCCCATTGGCGACCGCATGGGCAAGTTCGCGAGATATTTCCCCACGAGCATGCAAACAGCGTCCTGAACACGCAATACGCGTTCCCGAACAGGAAAAACGCATCGCGAACGGGCGGAACAAGCAACTCCGCTTGCTCGCAGAATTCTGCGTAGGTCGCGGAGTTTTTTTACCACTTCGCGGAACTCAGCGTAGCGCGACTACGCGAACTCCGCCCAGGGTTAACCTGCATGTGGTGGGGGAGTTGCTGACATTTTGCTTGCTATCTGTGGAATAGTATTATTGATCTGGGCCTACTCATAGATGGCCCATAGTTTTAATAATGCCTCTCTTTCTTTTGACCTGTGTAGTTAGTTTGTCTGTGTGTTCTCATATGCTCAATTGAGTTAGTGTCAAACCTTCCTTTCTTTGGCCACGGAAATGTGTGTGCCTTCATGTGTGCGTGCCATTCTTGGCAAAACTTATTATGTTTTTTAGCCTGTGTGGGGAACCTGGTTTGCATGTCTTTAATGGGGGATCCATGACAAGACTGATAGTTTGAGTGGACAAACTATGACTTAGCACCATTTTGGGGAATCTTTGTTGTGATCTAATCATGGGGAAAACGTTCATGGTGTACTCTTGTAATTACATTCTATGAACTCAGCTCTCTCTACAGATTCATCAAATATTTTAATATGAACATTTCATCAACACAAATAATGCTTGTGAAGGGCTGCAACGTATGTAAAAAGTGCAATTGTCAACAAAAACAGTAGCTGAACTATATCAACCTTTGGCATCAAATACAGTTTGCGAGAAATAACAGCACCCTCATATGAAACATTGAGTCATTGAGGAACATATGCAATATTTAGGGAATTCTTTGATCAACTTTGTACAAAATACAGTTTGCGATAAATATCAGCGCCTTACCATCTCATACACATTACATCAATCTCAACAAAAACTGACAGAGAAGAAATGATGATTTTGCCAAAAATCACTGTTCCTAGCGCATGCTATCTGCACGGTACACAGAATTAAGTGATCCTGATAGTCTGCCAATATCGGCCCCGGGACAAAGGTAATAGCAATAATCCACATAAACAAGCACTTGAAATGCAATCGGTCTCCTCTTTGGGACCTTATAAGTGTTTAGCCATGCATTATATTATCGCACATAAGTATCGTTATAAGTGTGGCATTAGATTAGGCAGTGAACATGGTTTTTGAGGTCTTAGGAGTGGTCTGAAGATTAATACATTACATTATTTATAAACTTTTATTACATTTATAATAAGTGGAGCCCACAAAGAGGTTTGTGTATGTTTCTGTAAATTAACATGCATGCCATGCAGTTTTTGAGATGCACAGAGAAAGAGAAAAGCAACACTCGAAGTAAAGGGGCCAGTAGCCATGGAAGGATACAAATGACGACATGGCCATAATAAGGAGGGACTAACAAGCCTCAATCAATCAGAAGGCAGCATTTACGAAAGACAATGACACGAGCCAATTAAAAACATGGGCGGAGAGTGGGCAGAGCTTCCACTGCATACTCCATTACTGCATGCCTCGCAGAGCAAGCAGCGCATGCGCGCTGCAGCTATAGGCTCGACCTAAAAAAGACATTAGGGTGCAATTAGGAGTCTATCCCCGTGAAATAGGGATTATCAGTGCAGACAGCATTCCATTTTCTGTGGGGATTATAGTTACAGTCTGCTCTTATTAGGTTGTAAACGTGCATGGGAGCTTCTTAGAAAGGCAGGGAAGATTACTTGTGCAGATGAATCGTTACATGCTACCCCAGTGCCATGGAGGTGGGCATGGGGGGGAGGGGGGCGTTTGCTACAGGATGCCCATTTTTTATAACAATCTACCAGTTGGATTTTTCATCTGTTAAAATGGGTTTGGTTGTTCCCGCACCCGGTACACAGCCCGATTATAATAGAAGGGAGTGGAATTCCTCATGGGAATATCGCTCAAGTTATAGGCATATGAAGAGTCTAACAACTAAATAAAAAAATACAGCAAAATCAGAACCATGCTGGAATCCAAATCCTGATATAAAATGAGTCTAGGCATAATCAGAGATCTTATATAACGACAACACTGCCATAATGTGTCATCTCTCTGAATGACACCAAATGAAAAAGTGGATTATTGTTAACAGGACAAGTATATTTCTGGAGCACTCCGTCCCTTTGATGAGAACAAATCATAAAATCCACACCCCTGCATTGATATCAGAAGTTATTCCAGGGCATAGAACATTTAACTTACAAGTGCACTTACTCAGCAAACAAAACCAAGGGCTGAGAAACGTCCACTGGTGCCCCCTACCGCGTGATCATTTATAATGTGAACCCATCTAAAGCCGTCATGGGCTTTTGTGAGACTGGCTTTTAATAGGGGAGGGTCAGCTCAATGAGCACTTCCTGGGGTGGGGTCGATTCAATCTAATTTACTGTGCCAACCACATAGTAAAACGGATCTGGGTAGTTAGGGACATGCTCCAATTAATGTCCCACGTAACTGGAGGTTATCCAGGACACCGTACACTAATCCTGCACTTTTATTGGCAACCAAATGCATTATGGGAAGTGTAGTTGAACTTCATTGAACCGGTATTTGAATAATATTCTATATTACAATGGACTTAATATGGTAATGGGAACGATATTATTTTTATAACACAAAGAAAGTGCAGGGAGAAACCATCTCCAAAGAGTGGCCCGGGACATAAGGCAGCAGCAAAATCTCCTGGGCCATTCGAAAGCACCTAGGTAGCAGTATACGGGAATGCAGACACCACCACAGGGAGCGACAACACACAACTGGCTCTTTGAGCAGGCAGAACGGGTGCATCCAGCTCTCCCCAACCTCCGCAAAAGACCCACTACCTGTCCTTCCCAGCACTAGCGGCTCTGAAACACCAAGAGCCTGATCGAGTGCTAGCACGATGCCCAATAGCGCGCATATCATCCCCTAAACTACACCAGACCTTTCGCAACTTTACAGTCCACCATTATCGCACATGCTAAAAAATATTAAATTAGGCTTTTACCTGAAAAAAACACAGCTTCCTTCCACACTGCAGATACTGCCAAATGAGCAGCTTTCAAATCAGCCGCGCTAAACTGTACCTAAGCAACCAATCACCGCAAGCAGAGACATTGGAAGCAGCCAATGACAAGCAGTCATATGGACGTCTCCGTCGTAATGACGGGGAAGCGCGAAAAGCAGCCGAAAGGGCGGCTTCAGAAAACGTGCAGGCGGCGGCGAGAACCTAATATTAACAAAGAACAACTCACTAGTTCTAGTCAAGAATGGTAAGAGTAATCATTCTGACGGTTTACTAAAAAAGCATTTGCAATGCAATAGGACTTGCATTTACGCGAGACCTATTGCATTGCAAACGGGAGTGCGGGCAGGCGGGGGCATGGGGGCGAGAAGGCACGGACAGCGGGAGTGCGGGGGAGATTTGGGGGGGTGCAAGAAGGCACGGACAACGGGGAGTGTGGGGGAGGGGGAAGAAGGCACAGGCAACGGGAGTGCGGGCGGGGGAGGGGGTGAGAAGGGACAGAAAAAAATAGTGCTCTAAATAACACGTCCGTACAGTGTAACACTCGAAGTAAAGGGGCCAATAGCCATGGGAGGGTACAAATGAGGACATGTCATAATAAGGCGGGACTAACAAGCCTCATAATCAGTCAGAAAACAGAATTTACGAAGGACAAACACAGAAGCCAATAAAAAATATGGGTGGAGAGTGAGGGCAGCTTGTCTCCCATACTCTACTACTGCATGCCTCGCAGAGCGAGCAGTGCATGCGCACTGCCGCTAAAGCTCGACTTAAAAAGGGAATAACTTGAGAATCATAGGCCCCTCTTGGCCACACACAACTTACACCTAGTTTCCAAGGTCCAAATCTTTTTCCTCAAATGTCCTAATTGCACCCTGTATCACATCCAGGGACCAAGCGTGCCATCTGTGTCAAGCCCAGTAGTCCAAGAGACCAACACCTCTCACTCCTTTCAGATACCTACGGTGTTAAGAAACCAGTGGCACTGAGAAACCCTTTTAGAATAAATAATAGGATTGGGGTGCCAACTCTGCCCAATCCGGATAGCTTTATCACAAAAATAGCATCCTGGGAGCCATAAAGGACTATACAATAAATATTCACCTTTCCTAACATGCCGACTGTAGAAAAAAAGGTGACTTTTAGGGGATCCCCTCCGAGGCTGCCTTACGACTGCTCAGCTAGGACATATAATATGCTAGACTCTGTCATTGTCAGGGCACTCAGGTTATCTTTTTACGCTTCTCCCTAGTTTGCCATATGCCAAATGCTTTACTAAGGTTCTGATGTAGGCTCTTACCCTCTATGATGACTGCTTCAGGACCGACTACCGTCTGCAGTATCAGCAGAACTTCCAATCAATTGCGGTGTTTGCTCACCTTCTTTGCTGTGCCATTGTGAATCCGTCTGGCCGGTGTTTACTTCCTTTGGCTGCAGTCGGTTTTGATGTACCAATCAGCTCCTGGATGGCTTGCCAAACTGTTACTTGAACATGAAATACCTTGGAAAAAAACAAGAGACATTTGGCAAAACAGGAACAGTTTGTTTAATTAAAGAATGCGGCTGGGAGAACAGTTACAATCATAGGGTCTGGGGACTCTCTCAACTTACAATCGGTCAGAGATGTGTTTATATACAATTCACTGAATTTCATAAATGGTTCTGGGGATCCTTATATGGTAAGGAACGTGAGTTGCTCCCTTTGGAGTCGTAAATGAATTTATTAAATGGGAAATCTAGGTGGGCTTTGACCTTGTGTGGACACAATGCGGCCAGTGGATAACGTGTCCAGATGTCCGGCATGGGGAGTGTATGATCGCTGTGTGCACTGTGTCCTGTTTGACTATATGTTCCTAACTTATGTGGCATTTGACTTTATGGTTTTTTGGAAGCACACGTACCTCTCGGGCCATGTGTGCTTTAATGGGGCCAATCTCCCTGGACCATTGTGGTGTCACTGTGCCTATCTGTGGGATTGAGCTGGTGTTCCCTGTTTGTGTATTTGTCTGCCAGCTACGTGCCACCCCATCTGCATCCTGTCAATCAATGACTTCAGGGCTAGGTCTCAGAGCCTGTCTGACTTTGTATTTGTGATTCGGGATTGACGTGGAGTTCACAACAGGTGACTTTGTTAATAGAGATGCAATTTTGTTTCTATACATAAATGTTTTGATCTTCATATTGATTTTCTCAATCTAATCGAAATAAACTAGAAACCATCTTATATTCTGTCTTAATCTTTAGCCTTGGAGTGGCATTTCTTCCTGTTTAGTCACCACCTTCTTCTGTCTTTCTGCCCCCCTTCTTTAGCTAGCTTCTTTTTCATTTTGTTCTGCTTTTTTCTGTCTTCAATAATTTTTTCCTATACTGCCCTTCATCCCTGCTACATGCAGGATCCAGAAAGACCTGGTTCCAGCACCCTCATGCTCAGTGGTGGATTTATTAAGGTGGCCAAGAGAAGCCAGGCCCTCCTAACGTGGTTTTAACTTAAGGAGTCTCCCTGTGCACCCTTGTCTCCTGGGATGGCATGCAAGTGGCAAATCTTACAAAAATAATGCACATATATTTAAAGTATAAGTCATTTCTTTGCAAACACGTCTCCAGTCTGAATACGGGTGATTGCAGATTTGCAAATGAATTGCTTGTGTTTTAAGGTCAATGCTGTGCAATTAATTGTGTTTATTGCTGGAAAGTTAGTGCAGGGCCAAGGCATGTTAATGATCTGGCTATGGGCTGGGGTGGGTGGTACTGTTAGGTAGTAGACAAGAGTGCAGCCGGTACAGTGTCTCTGGGGGTGGGCTGATGCTCAAGGCAAACAGAGAACATCATGAGAGGAGTCATTCAAATATATTTTAATTCATGTTTATAATTTGCAACCAGCAGGGTGGACTGTGGTGCACAAGAGGGTGAAAAGGGGGAAAGAGTTCCTGAATTCCAAACATCTGAGAGTCTCATGTGCTTAGGGGCTGAAGGAGAAGGTAGGGGTAAGTAGTGGGCAACTGGGGGACTGTGTGCCAAAGGAAAATGTGTATGTCTCTAGGCCCAAGGCGGCAGAGTCAGGGTTAAACATGCTGCACTGTGTCTGGGGCTGAATATTGCACTTTGGTTTTTCTAGTGGTGTGAGGATAGGTATACAGTAGCCTGGGTGGAAGTAACAGAAGTGTGGGGTACTAGGGGTAGCAGGTGTTGTGTGGTAGGGGAGTGACTTTCATATGGGTGGTGACTTGTGAGGCTGGGCATGGCTTTGGCCGAAGTTTGGTAGTGCCTGAGATGGGGCAGATGTGCATTGACTGTTGTTAGGACAGGTGTGTAGTGGCAGCTGGGTAGTGACTTAGGTGGGGAGAGGGGTGTGGCATTGTGGTAAACAGTGACAGATGGAGTAAGGTTATGAGTTGGCACAATGTAATAGTGACGGAGGTTGGGTGAGGTGTGATTGAGATTAGAGAAGTGTGTGGTGGTCAGGATGGTAGGGACGATTGGGACAAGAGGTAGGAAGCTGGTATGTTCTGTCATAGGTGAGATAGGGGTGTGGTAGCAGTTGTTTAGTGATAGGTGAGGCAGGCAAGCAGCATCTAAAGGGGGGTTGTTAGGGCCAAGTGTTTATTGCATGAGGTGTCGGAAGATGTGGCTATTCTTGTACCACCTCATGGTGGCTTATTCTGGGATATTATTGCTGCTCATTAGCATCAGATCGATCTTGCTACCAACAGCACAACAATTTTTCCGGAGTACAGCTACACTTAAAGCTATTCTTACATGAACAGGAATCACATATCAGATAGAGGCAGTTCGCCCTCTAGTAACTCTCTAACAATATAAATTGTCTATGCCTTACCACACTTCTGGAACATCTGGATACAAATGTCCAGTGCAAAGTAAGGTATGGTTAGTATAGGATTAACATATGTATCTAAATTCACACACACAACTATTGTGGAAATAAATCTAAGGAAGGGCAACTATTTCTAATACTGTGATTCATTTCTCTACAAATTGTTAACTATGACAAACCTTGAAGTGTTAACAAACAAATATTGCTAAAACATAATACTAACAGAGATAAATTATGTGTTGTGCAATACAGTGTACATTTTAGTGTGAGCCTATACAATTAGTTGTCCAGGAATACTTGGCACATTTTTAAAATGTCCATTAAGGTAGTCAGGCAAACGTTCTTCTTAAATGGGAAAGACATTCATAGTCTAAGATCAGCTAGAGCAATGTCATTCCATTGATGACAAATATTTCGGCATCCTACAATAAAACCATGACATTTCTCAATGGAGCAGTGTGTGAAGTTTTTGATTTCGTCCTGGTAGCAGCTAACTTTACATTCAAATGCTTGTTCAAGGGAAATTTTCTGAGTTTTCATACCAAATTAAAACATCAATCACCACAGCAGTAACATCTTTGGTGAATACCACATCATGTTTTCTAAATTCACCTTGATTATTTTTATTATGAGGGTCCCTATATGCTATCCACCACACGTTTTTGTTCTATCAATTAGAAGTTGTAGAATTTTGGTGTGTCTTTTGATCCTCATGTCCTTTGTTTGGGGACATGTACCTGATGGGTGAGCAATTGTTTTGCATACATCTTTATATTATCTGCAAGTAGCAAATGTTCGATCTCTTTCTCTTGAGATGGTTTGTCTGGGGTACAGAACCTTAGCTCTTAGCATCAGTGCAGCTATGTATTGGTTTTCCTTTAACTTCATGCGCTTACTAATCCAAAAAGTTGGGGTTGGATTATTTTCAAGATATTTAATACCATCCACTTGAACAGGGAGATTTTTCAATTTCTTTAATTCCTCTCTCGCCAGTCATGTGATGCTAACAATTGCAAATTGTAACTTAGAAATCTACTGTCCAAAATGTTTAGTTTGTGAGTTTTTATGAGATTGTCAATTGTATTGTTTATTATATCCCTGATATACATGTAAGAATGAGCAATGTGCACATCAGGAGTTTTCCTAAAACATAGTAGATTATCGATTTTGTTAAATCCTATTTTTGTACACAGCTTTGGTATATTTAGGCCCCCATTTGATCTTTTGGAGTAGAGGAGATCATCGCAGGTGTATGCAGGCAGGTGGAGGAAGTACTTGATATATTTCTTTATTATCTGGTCCTGCTTAATGAGAGTTTTTGCTTCTGTGCTTGCCATTTCCAGTTTAAATGACAGTTTAGGAACCAGGTATTGGCATAATATGTCAAACTTTTCCATGGGTTTGAGTGGTAAACTGTCAAGTTTTTGAGCCCATCCTGTTAGTACCTCATTTATTTTGCAATTTGGTGTATAATCTGTGTGAGGATCAAAGTTCAATCTGAGGTATCTCTCACTGTCACCTGAATGTATGTTCTCAATGATTTGTTTTTCGAATTGCCATGGTTTGTAATTATTCACATTTATTTTGTCTTTATGGTGATTTATAAAATAAATGTGTGTCCTTTTCACATTGGTTTTAAGCCTGTTATTTTACTGATTTTTTCAATGATCTTCAAGTTAGTACTCATACCTTCTCGTGTGCTACTGAGTACTGCTATGTATTAGGCAAAGGCTAGAGCAGTGATTCACTCAATAAATCCATCTGATCCAAATGTAAAGCCCTTGCCATTTTTCTGAAGATCACTGTTAGAAATAGGGTATCTAGTTGGCAGAGGTTTGCACCCTGTCCAAGTAGGGGGAATCACTGACAAAATATCGAAGGTCAAAAAATCGACCTACAAAAATATCGCAACAAAAATATCGATGTCAATAATATCGACATCCTATCTACAACATGGTAAGTACAAAAATATCGATGTCAAAAATATCGTTATCAAAAATATCGTTTTTTTGTTGTTAAAAATAATATGTAAAATAAACTAAATAATACTTATAATTAAAATAAACATAGTTAAAAATATTTGATAATATTTAAAATTAATAAGTAACATATATAATTAAATAAAACATTAATTAAACATATACATATAATATATAATATATATACTTACTTAATAAGTTTGAATAATTATTTTAATAAATTATAAATTATGTAAAAATATTATAAATTACAAATACATCTATACACATAAAACAATAACATAAATAAAAATTAAATAATTATGTATAACAAATTAAAAAATTAAATTTACTTTTAATATTTTTAAAATTAATTATATACTATATTAACTAAAATAATACAAAAAATATTAAATAGCGTAGGGAATAAAACTACTATTACAACTCCCCAAAAAACAACACTAAGAAAAATGTTGGATAGCGTAGGGGTAAAAATTACTATTCCCACTCCAGAGAGTGCAACAGTAGGGAAAGTGTTGGATAGCGTAGGGGTAAAAATTACTATTCCAACTCCAGAGAGTGCAACAGTAGGGAAAGTGTTGGATAGCGTAGGGGTAGAAATTACTATTCCCACTCCAGAGAGTGCAACAGTAGGGAAAGTGTTGGATAGCGTAGGGGTAAAAATTACTATTCCCACTCCAGAGAGTGCAACAGTAGGGAAAGTGTTGGATAGCGTAGGGGTAGAAATTACTATTCCCACTCCAGGGAGTGCAACAGTAGGGAAAGTGTTGGATAGCGTAGGGGTAAAAATTACTATTCCCACTCCAGGGAGTGCAACAGTAGGGAAAGTGTTGGATAGCGTAGAAGTGACAAATAACATACTTATAAATAAATTAATTTTTAGAACTAAAAATTTGTAATTTAAAAAATTACCTATTAATAATTAATATCCAATAAATTAATTATCAATACCCAAAAATACATTTAATAATTACTTAATTAGATTTCAATTACTTCCAAAAGTATTCCCCTATAAACGCACAACACACTCCAATGATAAAATACACTTAACATAATGATCAATTAATCAATTAATAAAAATTAATAACTAATTAATAAAAATTAATTACCAATTAATAATTGATTACCAATTATCAATTAATTAACAATAATATAATTATCAATACCAATTAATTAAAATAAATTATAAATTAATTGCATTTAAATTACATGATGATTAATTAATCAATTAATAAAAATTAATCACCAATCAATTAAAATTAATTACCAATTATTGATTAATTAACAATAATATAATTATCAATACCAATTAATTAAAATAAATTATAACTTAATTACAATTAAATTACTTCCCACCCTATTCCCCTATAAACCCACGACCCGCTACAGAACTTAAACGCAAAAAATAATTAAAATTAATTTATAATTCCTAAAAATTAATAATTAATTTAGTATAATTAAATTACTTCCCACCCTATTCCCCTATAAACCCACAACCCGCTACAGTACAAAAAAAAAAAAATGACTTAAAAAAATAAATTTATTAACATATAAAAATTGTATACATATATTTTTAAACAATTAAAACACTTAACAAAAACACATATAACACATACATATTAAAAACATAACAAAATACATAACAATAATACAAATATCGATATTAGTAACATCGATATTAGTAACATCGATATATTTGATTTCGATATTACTAACTTCGATATTATTGACATCGATATTAAGTAATTCGATATTACTTACCTTAGGGTCGATATTCTGTCCATCGATATTCTGTCCCATCGATATTCTGTCCCTTCGATATTTAAACTTCGATATTATGGTATCTCGATATTTTATTTTCGATATTTTGACTGCCCACCAGTAGGGGCTGCCACTCTAGTCAGGATAAGTCAGATACACACCCTAAAACTAACCTGTCCCCCAATCTGGTAGCATGACACAGAACAGTCAGGTTTACCTTAAGAGGCAATGTGTAATCTGCAACTGTTAAATTACAGTAACGCAAAGACTCCACACAGGTTTAGCATAATACAGAATATTTATCTGAGTAATAAAAGAGCAAAACAACAAAAATCCAATAATTATAAGTTGAGATATGATTTTTCAAAGATTAAATGGAAAAACAGTGCTTAGAAGTCACTAGCGGTCAAAAGGTTACTTGAGTTTGTGAGATACCGGTTCAAATTCAGAGTTCAGGATGACCGGGATGGTGGGCAGACCAGCTACAGGACCCACACAGTTCCCGCTAAAGAAACACATAAGAAGGAGCTTTTGTTGACATCGAGAGCCTACTGTGTCGTCAGCGAGCCGCGCAAAGGGGGTCCTGCGTTGTCTTCGTGCTCCGTTGAAGGTAATGAAATGCGTCGTCATCGAGCCATGCAAAGCGTCGTCTTTGACCCGCACAGTCTGTGGATCCATCATCGTAAAGGAGCCTCTGCGTCAGCGTCAAACGGAGATACAGCAGAAATTCTCACGCAGTCAAGATAATGCTTTGGTTTTTGCAGAAATCAACTGCAGAACCCACTTCTGAGGCCCAGGACTGGAGGGGACAATTCAGGAAAGGGTATGACTAACAGATGGCAGACTCCATCAGAACCAGCAGGATTGCAAGAAGTTTTTTTGTGAGATTTCAAAAAACAGGAGGCAAGCCATCAAGCCGTTGGAGTCACTCTGGGTTCAAGTGAGATGTGTCCAGTCCAGTCCTTGTCCTCAGCAGTGCAGGGGTCAGCAGGCAGCAGGGCAGCTCAGCAAAGCAGAGAAGCAGTTCCTTAGAACAGTCACTCAGAAAAGAGGCAACTCTTACAGCAGTCTTTACACCAGCAGAGTTCTTCCCAGGTCCAGTAGAGTACTGTCTTGGTAGGGTCAAAGCCCTGGTACTAATACCCAAAAGTGCCTTTGATACAGGGGGTGATTTCAAAGGAGTTCTCTGATGTGCACAAGGATCCCGTTCAACCCTGCACCCTGCGCTTAAGTCCTACCTTAGGAGTGAATTATGTGTAATGAAAGGGAAGTTTAAAGCTTGGCAAGTGGTTTTAAATGTCAAGTCAAAGTGGCAGCAAACTGCACACACAGGGACTGCAATGGCAGGCCTGAGACAGGTTTGAAAGGCTACTTGTGTTGGTGGTACAACCGGTGATACAGGCCCACTGGTAGCATTTAGATTACAGGCCCTGGGTATTTGGTATACCACTTTACAAGGGACATATAGGTAAACTAAATATGTCAATCAGGTATATACCAATGTCACCAGGTTTTAGGGAGAGGCATATGCACACACAGGGTCTGCAATGGCAGGCTACTTGTGTTGGTGGCACTACCAGTGCTGCAGGCCCACTAGAAGCCTTTAGATTACATGCCCTGGGTATGTGGTATACTACTTTACAAGGGACATACAAGTAAACTAAATATGTCAATCAGGTATATACCAATGTCACCAGGTTTTAGGGGAGAGGCACATGCACACACAGGGTCTGCAATGGCAGGCTACTTGTGTTGGTGGCACTACCAGTGCTGCAGGCCCACTAGAAGCCTTTAGATTACATGCCCTGGGTATGTGGTATACTACTTTACAAGGGACATACAAGTAAACTAAATATGTCAATCAGGTATATACCAATGTCACCAGGTTTTAGGGGAGAAGCACATGCACTTCAACACTGGTCAGCAGCAGATGTAAAGTGCTCAGAGTCCTAAGGCCAAGAAAAAGATACAGCAAAAAATGGAGGGAAGCAGGTAAAATGTTGGGGGCAGACCACCTTAAAGATGACGGGTCTATCAATCACATATTAGGAGATCCATGGCAGTATTAAACAACAGTGACAATAGTGAGTCACCTTGTTTTACTTCAGATTTCCTTGATATTTTCGAGGTAGATTCATTATTTTTACTCTTGAAGAACATTGTTGAATCTGTATGCAAGTCTTTTATTAAATCTCTGATGTATGATGCAACTGTTTGTCTATCGAGACTACTTATAATGTGACCTTGACTGACAGCGTCAAAAGCTTTTGAAATTTCTATGAAAACCACTGCAAGAGAGGGTTTATTCTTTTGTGCACTTTTATGATGTTCTGTAGCAGTGTCAGGTTTTCGAGACACCCTCTCACTTTCATGAAGCCTTTTTGTCTCGTGTTCAAATTAACGAACCAGGTAAGTCTTTAGGTCAGGATTTTTATAAATAGCTTCATTAATGCTGTACCAATTGTAATTGGTCTCCAATTGCTTAATTTGTTTAGTTCATTAATTTTACATTCTTTTGAATTAGAATCAAACGGTTCTTTTTTATACATTCTCATAATTAACAACGTTGATAATATTTTGGGCAGCAGCCTTTGCTTCCTTTTTTGTGAACATTGTACACATCATTTAAGCCAATATTGTCAGCCCCACTGATTTTTTTTAAGTTAGAGTCTTCAAATGCTTCTGTTGTTTCAAGAAGGGTAATTTCTTTACAGAATCGTTAGAAATCCCATTCTTCCGGTATTCTGTCAATAGGGATGAATTTCCGGTTTTTCTTACTCTCTTTTTCAGTAATATCTTTGTAGCATTGAAATATATCTTCAGCATTGATTTGACAAATGGGATCTTCTGCACTGTCAGTGATTATTCTGGCAATTTTTCTGCATCCGCCGCTGGGTGGTTATTGAGCGCTGGGCTCCTCACTCACTGTTACTGAGAGAATCCTGGTTAATTTATTTTCCTCCGCTTAGTTATATGCTTAAATTTAGCAGGTCCCCACATCTGATCTGAAGTTGTAGTCGGATGCCGAAGCATGTGGAGTCTGACCAATACCATGGATGCCAGAAGGGGGGGAGGCTGTTTCACACAGGAGGGTCACAATAGAACAGCTTTTTCCCAGATCAGAGACCGAACCCTGCAGTGGTTTGCATGGAAACCAGCACTCGTGGGCAGGCAGGGGACTATCCCAGCCCCAGAAGTTGGAACCGAAGGTGCTGCACTTGAGCAGCCATGGGACAAAATGCAGCCAAACCACCCTGGGTTTTTCAGGCCTGAGGCAGACTGGGCACCCACCCCATTAAGGCAGGGAAGACTAGGCACACCACTGGGGTACCTCTGCAGTGGGACTGAGGGATGGCCCCTGCATGGGTGATCAGGGGTTTGATCTTGGGAGGATATAGGGAACAAAGCCCCCTGCGCTAGCTGCAACCATGCCCTGGTGGGCCACAGGGCGATTGATGTTCAAGCGACCCTCGGAAAGGTGTAGCCCAGGGAAGATCTTAGGGCTGTAAGGTGTGTTCAAAGTGTTGATGGTCAATGTGTCCTGCAATTCACACAAATTCTTGCAGATAGCTGTTTTCTTCATCTATGCACGAGCCAAGTGATCCCCCACCAAGAGTCACAAGCAGCTTTTACAATGTTCGCCCGCCTGCAGGTACAGGAGAGTGGGAAGGAAGTCAGCACCAGTCATCTACCATCCCCACAGTGAGACAGCTCAGAACACCGTCATGTTTCCACTCTGAAAATCAGTCTCCATGATTTCAAAAAAAGTGTTTCTAGGCACTCAGCCTAGGAGCCCCACCCCACTGCCCCAGCAGCCAGGCATGTGAGAGGCTCCCACAGCTATAGAGACAGGAAGCTGCACCATCTGCCGCCATTATCGGCCCTCCAGGACTATGCCACATGTGTCTTTAGACCCCAGCCTGGACACACGGGACCAGTCCATCAGGTACCTGGCAACAAAGGAGGGTTGCCCCATCTGCACATCAGCCATCTGACATCCACTAGGGCCAGTGGGAGCCAGGGCTGGATCCCTGCATATGGAGAATCCCCAGATTAGATAGCAGCCCTGAGCCATGCCAGTGGTCTGGTGCCCCCCTGTCCTGGAAGGAGGCATAAAGAGAAAAAAATCAGGTTCCCACACACCGAAAAAAAAGCAACTTACCTGCTTCCAGTGCCCACGGGGAAGCTTGAGCTGGGGGCAGCATCTCCTCCCACCGCTCGGAGCACTCAGTCACTCAAAACCCGGGCAGGCCAGGATTGGGCTTGAGAGGGCTGAAGTGGCAGGCCATTCTGGGGGTCTCAGCCCTGTAGGCACTGCAATTCAGTTATCCCCAGGTGCATGTTGGATGAACATGGCTTCCCTCTTGGGAGGGCTATTTCTCATATCGTGCCCCTCCCAAAGGGTCTGAGGCATCATTCGCCTCGGTCCCTCACATGTCAGTTGGGTTCTCCTAGGTGGAGCAGCCTGCCCTGTGCCTCTTCCTCACTAAGCACTCACTCTGCAGCCAAGACACACAAGGGGAGGGCTGGATCCTGTGCTTTGGGTTCTGTCTGGGTGATGCCTGAGGGTTCAAGCTCTCACTGTCAGTCACTCGGGCCACTCACTGTTAATGATCCTTCTGCAGGTTCACCTATTGAAATCTTATTACAACTTTTACGTCCTCTAGATAGTCAAGTTTGATTGTCTTTTTGGTGCTCCAACCAGAGCAATTGGCAAACTCCAGCAGGGCTGATTCAAGGACTTCACTAAATCATTTTTAAACCTGGCACCCTTAGGATGATCCTCCCCGAACCTTTTGCCTTCCTCCTCTACTTTTCTGACCTAGTTCTTGCTGGTATTAGGACTCTGCACACTTTACCACTGTTGACCAGTGCTAAAGTGCTTTTGCTCTCTCCCCAAATCATGCCAAATCAAGAAATGGTGCCAAAAGCCCATATGCATGCCAATACTTTCAAGTACAAGCATTTGTGCACCATCAATTTGCAACTGGTGGAGGCTCTTAAAGACACATGAGCCAGTATGACTACTGTGAAGAGTCAGCTGGTGTCCTCAGAGCAGGCCCTCCATAATACATTCCACCAAATCATTGTCACCGACAATCGTGAGAGCGATCTCCCGGTGACTCTGGTTCCCTTTGAGTGTGGGGGGGTGGTCTCAGGTTCTCTGAAAGTAGCTGTGAGCCCTGCCATGCCTGTAGATTGTCTGTTAGGCAACAACATGAAGCACACTACCCTCCAGGGGGTAGAGCTCAAGTCCAGGCCCGAGCACAGTTTGTGTAGTCGCACTACGTGGAACTCTGAAAAGTGTGAAAAAAAACTCTGCATCACTAACCGGAGTTCCGCCAGCGGGCGGAGTATCTCGCCGCACCCGTTAGTGTGATGTTTTGCGTCATACAAAATGTGAAGTGCGTTCTCGCGCCAGAAATCGTGTGCGAACGGCACCACGCGGTTCACATGGGCACGGCCATCTAGTTTTTGCTCTGTTTATGATGCTTGGGCCTACTTTTGAATCCCTCCTTAATCTCTTTAATCCTACCCCTCTCAAACTTATCTACCCCTCATTTTTATTTATTATTTTACTATGTATCTTTGTGTTTCTGTAATTTATGTCTTTGTAATCTTTTTGTGTTTTTTCATGACTTTTGTACTTTTTTCAGTTTTTGCTTTACTTTTTCATTTTATTTCCTTTTTTCATTCCTTCTTTTTCCTCTTTCTATTCTTCTCTTCTCTTCCTCCCACACAGCGCCATGGCGGAGCAGGGGAGCGGCAGCGCCAGGCCCCCCTGAACCACTCATAGCACCACCACCTACCTTGCAGTCGGCGGTGCCGCAAAGGGGTACAGCCCTGCGTCATTTTTTCAGAGATGGAAGTGACTGCGCTAGTTTTTTATGTGCAGCTACACCTCCCCTTCACCCTGGCAGCAGGCGGGAGGACTAGCAGTGGGTACTGCCTCCGGGAGTGTCGGCACCACTGGGAGAGGGTGCACCAGGCTGTGCGCTGCAGCTCTAGGGTCCGGCAGACCCAACAGCTTGTGCATCGGTGGATAGAGACCAGGAACTTCTCGACCTGCTGTGTGTGGAGGTTGCAGGGCTCGGTGAGTAATAATTATTTATTTGTTGTGTTGTATCTATGCTAATATTTCCCCCCCAAATAGCAGGCATGCTGCTCACACTCATGTAAGTTAAGTTTATTTTGCAAATTTATATGATCATCATCTAGACAGGTGCTCGATGGCGCTACTTAATCCTACTCGTTGGCGCTCGCTTGGGCTGTTTATTTAAGTCATGCAGAGACTCCTCTGTCCTGTCACTAATATAGTGGTTATTAGTAAATTAGCATGTTCTCTCACTTCTCTGTGCCTTTTTTTTGTTGTAGCTCGTACAGTCCCAATCCAACCCCAAGCAATTTCCCAGTGAAGTGTATATATGCATGCATCTATGCATTGAAAAAAATGCAGACTGAGTTGGCCCGTCAAAGGGGGTTGAACTTGAGACTGAGATATTGAGGATGAATTAAGAGCAAAGATCATTTGTTGCAATTTATTGGTAGTTCCAAAATGTAGTTTAGGCAATTTGGAATAGGGTTAGGTTTAGGAAATTAGGAATAGGTCCACGATACTAGTACTATAGAAAAATCTGATTCATAAAAGTACAGTGTTACTGTGTTTGCCTTTCTCCTTTCAAAATAATTTTGAGGAGATTATTATTAACTGTACCACTAATTTGAGCAGCCAGGGACAATAAGAGGGCTGAGTCTGGATCCACTGACGAGGGTGAGGGAGCCGAAGGTTCCTCCACAAGTGCCTTCGGGATATATCTCTGCTGGCCCCAGTAAGTCCTTCTGTTGTCAATATTATTTCCCTAACTTTTACCACTCCACATTTAGATATATTTTTCCTTTTTGCTGTGCCTGTCTCCTAATTTTTTCTCAATTCCTCTTTGCTCTATTTGTTTCCTAAATTCTTCTTATCCGTGCATTATACTATTTACTTATTTTCTATATTTCAAGTTTCTCTACTTGACTTCAAACATCTGTACTAGTCTGTCTGTAGCTACCTTTCTTCTGCTTTGTCAGTAAGCTTTCCCTCTCCCCTTATATACCTTGTGAACTGGTGGTACTGTAAGACTCAGGGAACTCAATGTTAGGCCAGGTACATTACTGTGAAGATTGCATGTAAGTTATTGTACACATGTTTGTTGAGAATGCTTTCTTTTTCTTGCTCATGCTCAAACAGTAAAACCAGAGAGTGGCCATGGTCATAGTGAACTCCCTAATGTTGTGTATGTATTATTATCATAGTATACCAGCAGTTGATGACATGCTGGAAGTCTCAGGATGGCCCCCTTACATTTGCCAACCAAGACCATATGTCCTTCGTTGATCAATTATTCCACCCCTTGATTGCGCTTCAATGACTCAGATTCATCATAGTTCTGCCCCTCCATTACAAAATGTTGGTTGGCTTGACTACCTGGCTTTTCAAACATTGCCAACCAATAAAATGCCCAACATTATATTTTGATAGAATATACTGTAACTGAACTGTAGTAGTGTATTGTGGTTGTATTTTGCAAAAACAAAATATTATAGGGGGAGGCGTTTCTGGCATCTAAAATGTGAAATGTTTTTTCTAGCCACACAGACCACCAGTGCTGGGGGCCAGAAGCGATAGCGCCAGCGGAGCGGATGCAGCAGCAGCAGTTGAAGGGTGGGTCCAAACGGCAGCAGGGATGGGCGGTGGTAAGTCACATTGCTTGCTTATTGACAATTAGTAATATACTCACTGCAAGAGCATTTACTCGTGCACATCCAGCTTTAAGAGATAGAGCGGGTGTTGAGTAGCTAATGGCCTCTTCTATCTGCAACTCAACAGCCAAAAGGTCACAATGAACTTTACCAACTATGGGTTGATGGAAAAGGGAAAAAGGGATGGAAGTAGAAAGGATGGGTGAAATTTAATATATATGAGTGAAAGGATGTGTGGGTGACTGAAAGGATGCATATAGGTGGATGATATGATGCATGTGTGGGTGAAGGATGGATGGACGGGTATACAGGTGAAAGCATGCCTGCCTTGGTGGGTGAAAGGGTATGGGTGAAAGGATGCCTGCCTGGGTGGGTGAAAAGAATGCTCGGGTTAAAGCAGGATGGGTGCATGGGTGAAAGGATGAGTGAGTGGGTAAATGGATATTGGTAAAAGGTTCATTGAGAGCAATGTTTGGATGGATGGATATATATGGATGGATGGATGGAAATATATGGATGGATGGTTTTCACTGGTGAAAGGCTGAATGGGAGAATGTAAAGCTTATGTGGTTGTGTATCCAAGCCAAGGGTGAAGTATAGAATAATAGAACAATAAAATGATGATGGGTAATTGCTTAAATGAAGAAACAATGGAACTCTTCTGAGTAGGGGCGTGCTCACCTTCTTTATTTGCTTGGAATGTTTTTATCAAAGCTTTGATTCAAAGGGTTGGGGGGTATTTCTGTCTACTCAATTGACCCACAGTATTTTTTAAGTGAGACAGTTATCATGTATCCCACCCATCATCAATCATCACCTCCCTCTCTACCCATGGCATTTTGCCAGTGCCACCCATGATGACCTAACTGTTGCATGGTTCAATTAGGCAGTACAGTGTTGGCTGTGCAATGTGTGTCTGCTTGAGTTAATGTGCCATTTACAAAGTTTTTAATGCATGGCAATGCAAAAAGAAGGTATGTTTCCCTTCCCTACCAGTACCCACTCTGTCACTTCCTACCAGTACTTCACACCTTTATTCTTTCTCAAGTTATGTCCCAGCCTTCCCAAACATGTGAAAAATCAATTCCTTGCAGGTGCCACATTTTTCTAGCCATGTGATATATTTTATCATGGCTTCCATAACAGATTTATGCCTGTTCAAATTCTTTCCTTTCAACATTGTCAACCAAAGTGACTCAATAGCCATAGCTTAGGCACATGATGATGATCAGTAAAAAGTCTACTTACCCAACTTAATCCCTCTAACTTACCATGCAATAGAGTAAGTTAAGTTTACTTTCCTTACTGCCAAGCAAATGAATTTGTTGGAATTTGTTTTATAAAGTGTGGTGGAGGGTGAGGCCAGGGAGTAAAGTGGGACTAAGTAAGTGCCTTGACTTTTGCAGATGGGATAATCTGTAATGAACATGTCAAATAGAATCTATATCCTGTTTCCTTATTCCTTTCCCTGTACTGCAGTGCATCACTTTTCCCACCATCTACTTATGGCAGACAGGATGTCTGCATCATTGATTTTATAGGTGACATGTATTAATCATATTTTTGTATCTGCCTTGTAGTCAGGGTAAGATTGAAAGGCATTTTGGAGAGCACAGGGCCAGTGGCATAACATAATTGTCTATTACAGCTGCCCCAGCTGCAGACTGCAGAGAGCAGCAAAGTATGACTAACGAGTACGACTAGGGCACCATCTGAGCTAGCATGCCTCCATTAATTTAGCATAACAAGAGAGAGAATACTTGTACTCCATAGTGCATAATGCCTTACTCATTAATGAGAGGTAATTGATTATTATTTTTCCACACAAAGGGGTCGATTCCGATTTGGGCCGGAAAAGCACCGACCGACTCGGATCCGGAAAAAATACCGACCGACACGTACCCGTGGCGCACGACACGCCAAGTACGATGCAAGGCGCGAAAAATCCGACCGACACGTACCGAAACAAAGACGACCGACCGAGCCGCATGGAAAGCAGCAATCCGGCCGGAAAAACACGCGAATCCAACCGACCGACACGCACCCGGAACAAATCCGACCGAAACGTACACGCTAACTCCAAACCGCAAAGTACGATGCAAGGCGCGAAAACCACGAGCGAGTCGGACGGAGGACAAGCCGTATGACCGACACACATACAAAACCGAGCCGAAGCAACACAATACACCGCGACCGACGCGTACGCAGCATAGAAAACTGCACAAACACAGCGTGAACGAAACGGAGAACACCGTACGAGACCAATGCAGGGTCCGACTCGGTCACAAGAACGTTTCCAACATACACAAACAGCACAAAGGAAAAATCACCCAAAAAAGGCCAAACAAGCAATTACCAAGCCAATAAATACTGGGGGGTGGGGACAGAGAACAAAGACACACCCACAACTCAACCTATATAAAGGACACAAATCACTACCATGAGCCTTTGCAAATGCCATTCCACTGCCAGCACCCAAGAGAAAGCAACCACACACCCACAGCTCATCCCTCACACAAGCCACACACCATCAGCACACCAACAAATACCTACCTCACATACACCCAGCAAAACACACACTCACACACCCTCACCTGCACACCAACACACACATCTCCCACCATCACCACCCATCACCATGCCCCCCAAGAAGAATCCCAAGTTCCTAGATAGTGAATTGGAAGTCATGGTAGACGAGATCCTCAGGGTGGAGCCACAGCTGTTTGGCACACTGGTCCAACAGACCCCCATGTCGCAGAAAACCAAGATGTGGGAGAGGATCATCAACAGGGTGAACGCCCAATCACCATGTCGGCGCACAAAGACGGACATCCAGAACAGGTGGTATGACGTGCGCAGGAGGGTACGGGACATGCTGAAGAAAGACTACATCAACAGCCAATACACCGGCAGTGGCCCTCCTGCCAAGCCAATATACCTCAGGCCCTGGGAGGAGAAGGTGCGGGCCATCCTTCCGCCAGTGAGCGTATATGGACTAGAGGACATCCCAGAGCCTGGTGAGTACACAACAAATGTACACAATATACTGCCACAAAACACACACACATCACTGTCAAGGGGAGAGTCAAACCATGCACTCATAGCAATTACACAGCAACCAGAACAGAATCATCCCAAAATGTGTATGTCAGTCAGATAAACACAACACATGCCATCAAAAAAGTCACATCCAACTGTGCCATCACATGTACAAACAACTACAACTACAGCTAGGCAGTGGCACAAATAGAACTAACAAACACATCCAGACATGTAGCCACCACAACAACACCAACACACAGTGAAGAACACTCAAAGGAAGGAATTCTGTGTATGCTGGCCAAGTCAGTGTAGCCAATAGCATCATGGGAGTCGCAGTCACACATATTGCCCCCCCACAACTGTCCCATCAACACCACCATGAACCATGCGCACATCACAGGGAGTGGAGAAGGACTCACAAGATGGCTGACACTGGCTACTGCTGTGGGGAGCACAAGGCCCTGCTGGCAACTGTGCACCAACAAACAGCAGGACACCACTGACTGACATCCTGAGAGACAACTCCCACTGCCTGCAATGCAAGCACGTTCCATGGTGGGATATCTGGCTAGCTGGGTGGGAAGGAGGACTTGCAGCACTGACCATAGTCACAAGCACCTCCCCTCACACACACCCCAACACAAACTCCACAGAACCCACCTGGTAGAATGCAATGCCCCCATCCTAACACAAGATCCCACAAAGAACCACCACCCTGGGTTATGCTGTGTGAAGCACAGGGACACTCTTGGGACTTTTAGCCAAACAACTGCCAGGACAACACTCCCAGCCATCCTGTCAGCACAGCCAGCCCACCCCACAGGGAAGCAGAGTCAAAAGGAAGGAAGCATGGGCATGCTGGGAAGGGGGTGGAGGCAATAGCATGATGGGAGTCGTAGTCACTGATATTGGTCACCCCCACAACTGTCCCATCAACACCACCCTGAACCATGCTCACATCACAGGAAGTGGAGGACTCACAAGATGGCTGACACTGGCTACTGCTGTGGGGAGCACAAGGCCCTGCTGGCAACTGTGCACCAACAAACAGCAGGACACCACTGACTGACATCCTGAGAGACAACTTACACTCCCTGCAATGCAAGCACGTTCCATGGTGGGATATCTGGCTAGCTGGGTGGGAAGGGGGACTTGCAGCACTGACCATAGTCACAAGCACCTCCCCTCACACACACCCCAACACAAACTCCACAGAACCCACCTGGTAGAATGCAATGCCCCCATCCTAACACAAGATCCCACAAAGCACCACCACCCTGGGTTATGTTGTGTGAAGCACAGGGACACTCTTGGGACTCTTAGCCAAACAACTGCCAGGACAACACTCCCAGCCATCCTGTCAGCACAGCCAGCCCACCCCACAGGGAAGCAGAATCAAAAGGAAGGAAGCATGGGCATGCTGGGAAGGGGGTGGAGGCAATAGCATGATGGGAGTCGTAGTCACTGATATTGGTCACCCCCACAACTGTCCCATCAACACCACCCTGAACCATGCTCACATCACAGGGAGTGGAGAAGGACTCACAAGATGGCTGACACTGGCTACTGCTGTGGGGAGCACAAGGCCCTGCTGGCAAATGTGCACCAACAAACAGCAGGACACCACTGACTGACATCCTGAGAGACAACTTCCACTCCCTGCAATGCAAGCACGTTCCATGGTGGGATATCTGGCTGGCTGGGTGGGAAGGGGGACTTGCAGCACTGACTATAGTCACAAGCACCTCCCCTCACACACCCCCCAACACAAACTCCACAGTACCCACCTGGTAGAATGCAATGCCCTCCATCCTAACACAAGATCCCACAAAGAACCACCACCCTGGGTTATGTTGTGTGAAGCACAGGGACACTCTTGGGACTCTTAGCCAAACAACTGCCAGGACAACACTCCCAGCTATCCTGTCAGCACAGCTAGCCCACCCCACAGGGAAGCAGAGTCAAAAGGAAGGAAGCATGGGCATGCTGGGAAGGGGGGTGGAGGCAATAGCATGATGGGAGTCGTAGTCACTGATATTGGTCACCCCCACAACTGTCCCATCAACACCACCCTGAACCATGCTCACATCACAGGGAGTGGAGAAGGACTCACAAGATGGCTGACACTGGCTACTGCTGTGGGGAGCACATGGCCCTGCTGCCAACTGTGCACCAACAAACAGCAGGACACCACTGACTGACATCCTGAGAGACAACTTCCACTCCCTGCAATGCAAGCACGTTCCATGGTGGGATATCTGGCTGGCTGGGTGGGAAGGGGGACTTGCAGCACTGACTATAGTCACAAGCACCTCCCCTCACACACCCCCCCCCAACACAAACTCCACAGTACCCACCTGGTAGAATGCAATGCCCTCCATCCTAACACAAGATCCCACAAAGAACCACCACCCTGGGTTATGTTGTGTGAAGCACAGGGACACTCTTGGGACTCTTAGCCAAACAACTGCCAGGACAACACTCCCAGCCATCCTGTCAGCACAGCCAGCCCACCCCACAGGGAAGCAGAGACAAAGGAAGGAAGCATGGGCATGCTGGGAAGGGGGTGGAGGCAATAGCATGATGGGAGTCGTAGTCACTGATATTGGTCACCCCCACAACTGTCCCATCAACACCACCCTGAACCATGCTCACATCACAGGGAGTGGAGAAGGACTCACAAGATGGCTGACACTGGCTACTGCTGTGGGGAGCACAAGGCCCTGCTGGCAACTGTGCACCAACAAACAGCAGGACACCACTGACTGACATCCTGAGAGACAACTTACACTCCCTGCAACGCAAGCACGTTCCATGGTGGGATAACTGACTGGCTGGGTGGGTGGGAAGGAGGTCCGGGTGCCAACCAAACACAACCAATGCAGACCATGTTCACACCCCAGAAAATACATAGAAATGCCCAAATAATGCAGGACAATGTGCCACACCAATATCAACCCCTGACTGTGACGACTCAGGACAATGCAATGTACAGGCCCGCACCCAGAGGCACAGTCACAACTGTCATGTGTGTCAACCATTGATGCCTGCAGAAATATGACATACATTGTTTGTGTCTCCCAAAAACAGGTGATGATGGGGACACAGCAGCAGATGCTGAGGAGTCCCAGTCCCAGGCTCAAGAGGATGCCGAGCTCACTGGCGTCGTACAGCCTCTGTCCTCCTCGGACGATGAAGAACAACCTGGCACATCCGGTGCAAGTCAACATGCAGCACCAGCAGGACCACCAGCTGCAGCACCAGCAGGACCACCAGCTGCACCCCCTGCACCCACCCCTACAACGACTGTCACCACGAATACCATCCCTGCCGACATGGACAGAATAAGGAGCAACACCAGCACAGTGACCCTGGACCAACCTGGGGCCATGGACACCACCACCACCACCAACCCCCAAGGTGGACCAGGGTTATCTGTGCGTGCCACTGCACACACTGCACATGTCAGCAGGGGTGGTGGGAGGGGTGGGAGACAGAGGTCGCTGCTTGCAGACGTTGCTGGTGTGCATGATGACCCACAACTGGTACGCATAGCTGATGCGTACCAGTCCAGCACCGGAGAGCTCAGCCAGGTAGTGGGGCTCCTCAGAGACATTAAACAGCAGCAGGCTGCCCATCATGCCCGCTTGGACTCCCACATGTCCCACGTGGAGTCACACATGTCCCGTGTGGACTCACACATGTCCCGCGTGGAGTCCAAGTGGGATGCACTGCATGAGATGACGGCGGTGCACAGGGACATTTTACAATGCCTCCGCCAGATGAACAGCAACCAGTCCACACCTCCCTGTGTGCCAACAACATCTGGTGCCGAACAAACTGCAACTGCCACAGGGAGGGAGGAGGACTCTGGCGGAGAGTCCCCTGCACCGCAGCAGCCTGCACTTGAGGGCCCCCCCCAAGAAGAGGGGTCGTCCGAGGAGGGAAAAGTGAGAGGCCGATGGCAAAGCGCAACTCCCAGGAAGCCTGAACCTGTTCTGGATGTTCGCCTTTGTGCACAGACTGTTCACCCTGTTGACGGCAACACTACTCCCACACATTGCATGGGGAGTACAAGTTGGACCAATGTGTCAGACAACTGTGGCCCCGATACTGGGGATCCTGTCTACCCGGACTTTCAATTCACCTAGGAACTTGGGATTGTAAGATTCATGTACAGCACAACCCATCCTATGCACTATTAACACAAATGTATCACAATAAACACACTAATACACCATACTTGCCTCTGTCGTGATTCCAACGTGGGTGCTGTTATGGGGATGATGAACTGCAAAATTACACTGTGTATGCGAACTGCAACAGCAAGGACAACACAGGCATGTGAGTACAGGAAACGTGACACACATGAGGGAGACACACCACCAGGGCTACACGACACATACACACCTAGGCCATCTGACTCATTGCCTACACTGATGTTGCCAGGGAAGACGGTGCAATGCACAGACACCACACCCATTCCCAGTTGTAGTCAAGTAGCCCACAGGTGCAGTAAGCAAATGGCTGTCAAATATGTGACCACAGACAACGCACATCACAAAGTGAAGCACAGGTTTATTACACAGTTGCAACATGCCGTAACCACTACAGATGCAAGGTAACCCCACCTGGCAGCGGGCACACAGTCAACAACTGTAGACGGAAGGAAGTCCATGGGTGTGGCGCACATCACCTGTAGGGACACAACAGCTACCAGCCTGGATGTGCAATCACGTCGTCGGTGGACACAGTTGACCAAACGAATCTGAAAGTACCCTGTGAAGGACAGAAATGACACACAGTCAAAAGCAATGGAGTACAGGACAGAACACCAAAACACATGCACAATACATGTTACAAGATACCCACCCAGAACCAAGTTAGCATGTCAACACTGTTGGGGAGTACAGCCCACCTGTTAGCACACATCGCAACACACATCCAGTCAAGTGGCCCATGGACACACTCCCACAGCACCAGAGCACCACCCACACATCATGCCAACTCACATCATTGACATGACACCTCAGGATACTCACATTCAGCTAAAGAAGTTGGTGATGAGCTGTGTGCGGACATCACCATCACCATCATCATCATCATCGTCACTGGCATCGTGGTCCAGGCCAGGATCCTCCACAGGTGGCGGATGTTGGTCATTGTCATCCTGGATGAGAGGCAACTCCTTCCGCACTGCCAGGTTGTGGAGCATGCAGCAGACAATGATAATCTTGCACACTTTCGCAGGGGCATATGGGAGGGACCCTCCGGTCTTGTCCAGGCAGCGGAAGCGGCTCTTCAGGAGACCAAAGGTCCGCTCAATCACTCTCCTGGTCCGACCATGTGCCTCATTGTAGCGCATCTGGGCAGGTGTCACAGGGTTCCTGAGGGGTGTCAGCAACCACGGCATGTTGGGGTATCCCGAGTCACCTACGGACAGACAAGTGCACATTAGCTGACTTGGAACAGTGGGCGGAATACTACAGATCAGATCACACACAATGGCACAAAGTCAGTACACACCGACAAGCCAGGCACGCTGGTTCTGCATCTGTGCCATCATCCTGGGGATGCGACTACTCCTCATCACAAAGGCATCGTGTGCTGAACCAGGGAAACGGGCACACACGTGTGTGATGGTCATGTCTGCAAGACACACCACCAGTGCATTGACCGAGTGGTAGTGCTTGCGGTTCCTGTAGGCCTGCTCCTGGGCCTGTGGTGGTACCAAAGCCACATGTGTCCCATCAATTGAGCCAATTACATGCGGCATCCTCCCCAGGGCATAAAAGTCACTCTTCACGTCAGTGAGTCGTCGCAGTCTAGGGAAATAGATGTACCGGTTCAGGAAGAGCAACATTGCCGCCAAAACATCGCGGAGCACACGGCTGAACATGGTCTGTGACATCCCACCAGCAGTCGCCACAGTATGTTGGAAGGTACCAGTGGCAAAGAAGTGTAGGGCTGCCATCACCTTCACCTTGGGGGTCAGCGCTGTAGGATACGGCCGGCCAGGCTGCAAATGTGGGGACAACTGCACTGCCAAATCCTCAATCAGCTGCCTGGTGAAGCGGTACCGTCGGATGCTGTCCCGTTCCACCATCGTTGCCAGGTCTGGGAATGGCCGATGGACAGCAGGAGCCCTGCAGTGCAGAGGAGAAGTAAGCAAGATTGTCAGTCACCCCACATATGCGGCATTGAACACACTCAAGATCCCAACATACATCATTATGAGGCACAACTACATGAAGTGTGCAGTACCGGAAGGACATGTATGGTACATACATGGCCAACATCTGTCAACACGGTCCAACAGGTGGCATCAATTAGTCCCAGGTTGGCCCATTGGATATCATGAGGCCGTGTCACAGTTCCCATCTCCTGCTGCCGTGTCACAATAACCCCCACAGGGACATGTGAGGACAGATGTGCCCCGGGCACCACAGCTCAACGACAGGTACATTCCCAGGGACCCTGTAATGCCACATGGACACTGGCATTACATGGAGTATCATGTATACACCACAGCAAAACAACCATGACCCCCACAGGTAGTGGCCCCACTTGCCACGGCAGGACAGACATGGACGTCTGTGACACACACGCACAACATCAGAGTCCATGCACACACAACGTGGATGTGGAGACTGTCTCCCATTGTGCACATGAAATCAGAGACATTGTAAACACCACATGCACAAAGACTGTGGAGGACCATCACTATTGTGCCACTGGGACACCCTGGCTCAAACATACTGTCCCACATGGGACTCACGGGGTATGTGACATGACATACACATACACCACTGTGAAATGTGACCATGGCACATGCACAGATATGAACAGTTGCACATCACAGTGGTCACGTACACGTAACACCCAGGATCCTCTCCCCATGAACACGTGCACAGCCTGGGGGTGGCTGCCCACAGGTGACACCCACAGGACAACATGTACACCAACATACACACAATAGGAAATGCAGCCTTACATGCCTTATGATAAAGTTTGGACAGGCTGTCATGATGTAGGTGTGCCCCTCACTCCCTGGGAGCTATCTGTGGCTGGCATATGTCCATCTGAGACAGGCATGCTGACATATGCCAGTCACATGTACAGTGATGCGTTGAACAGCAATGGACCGATCGGTGCCTCCGGCCGGCCCATTGCTTTCAATGTGTGCGCGTACGCGTTGTACCCCTGTGCGCATTGAACTGCAATGGACCGATCGGTGCCTCCGGCCGGCCCATTGCTTTCAATGTGTGCGGGTACGCGTTGTACCCCTGTGCGCGTTGAACAGCAATGGACCGATCGGTGCCTCCGGCCGGCCCATTGCTTTCAATGTGTGCGGGTACGCGTTGTACCCCTGTGCGCGTTGAACTGCAATGGACCGATCGGTGCCTCCGGCCGGCCCATTGCTTTCAATGTGTGCGGGTACGCGTTGTACCCCTGTGCGCGTTGAACAGCAATGGACCGATCGGTGCCTCCGGCCGGCCCATTGCTTTCAATGTGTGCGGGTACGCGTTGTACCCCTGTGCGCATTGAACTGCAATGGACCGATCGGTGCCTCCGGCCGGCCCATTGCTTTCAATGTGTGCGGGTACGCGTTGTACCCCTGTGCGCGTTGAACTGCAATGGACCGATCGGTGCCTCCGGCCGGCCCATTGCTTTCAATGTGTGCGGGTACGCGTTGTACCCCTGTGCGCGTTGAACATCAATGGACCGATCGGTGCCTCCGGCCGGCCCATTGCTTTCAATGTGTGCGGGTACGCGTTGTACCCCTGTGCGCGTTGTACCGCAATGGACCGATCGGTGCGCACCCATTGACAATGGGCTTGCCTGGCAACGGACGCGTTTTGAATTTCGAACGAGTCGGTTGCTGGAAAATCAGTTGGTCACCCACAACAATGTTGCAAAATCATGTATGTCATGAAGTTGAAGATTTGAAGGATGCTGTGGGCGTGTTTTGGTGCTGCTATTCCATGGATTGGCCAGATTCAGAAGATGCAAACGACTTGGACCTATCACTTTGGACACAAGGGACAGTATCTGCCTCTCCAGCACATATATATTGCTGGCTGTTCCCCTGAGAGCCCACTTGCCTGCACTACATGCTCCAAGACGACATCTGCCACTGCACTGCTGCTGTCTCTGCCCCTCTGGACCCTGCAATGGCACGTACTGTGGAGAGAGCCCCAGCCTTCAGCCTTGAAGAGAACCAGGCCCGGCTGGACAGCCTACTTCCACAGTACAGCAAGCTGTATGGGACACCAGGGGAGCAGGTGAGTGTTCTGTGCACTGCCTTTCTGAATGTGCATTTTGTCTGACTAGCAAGGCTGAGAGTCTGCACGCCACTGGCTAGCAGGCTCACTGAGTAGTTGTCACCCCCATAGTGTGTAGTGACTTGCACTGGACAGGTATGGTGCAGTGACAGTGCATTTGAACATGGTTTTACTTCCCATGCAATGATACCATGTAGTGACGTCTGGCAAACTGTCCAAGGTCAGCTTTGCACTGCCTGTGTACATCATGTGCCCCTGTGATTGAGACATGTATATACAACTGTGTCATGCACGGATATGTTGCATGTGTGGTAATGGCCTTTTCACTTTGTCATCCTCACAGGTTAATGCCCATCGGAAGCAGGAAATCTGGAAGGACATCGTCCGGGCTGTCCGGTCCGTGGGGGTCTACAAGCGCCGGATCCGCAACTGCCAGAAGAGGTGGCAGGACCTTCGGGGCTGGACCCGGAGGATTGCACGGGTCCAGCTGAAGCTGTCGCCTCCTCGCAGGAGGGGCGGAACACGGACCCTGACCCCCACATGCTCCAGATCCTGGCGGTGGTGTTTCCAGACCTGGATGGGCAGCTGAAGGCCAGACAGCAGCAAGGAGGGGGTGAGTCAAAGACTGCACTGTGAACTCTGTATTACATGCTTTGTGCCCTCCTCTGGCCTGGTTCAACTGCCACAGTGCAGCAGTCATGTTGTCCAGGAGCCATGTCCCTCTATTGTGCACTGCCCACTGCTCATCTGATACCCAGGTGTGGCCCTTACAGTCAGGGAATTGTGTCACTTGGGACTGTGTCCTTGCAGTTTGCTTCACTAAAGGTGGGGGACAGCATCTGTTTCCCTAACTCTGTTGTGGGCATCATGGGTGGGTCCATTGTTCACACAACGCCTGGGTTTGGACATATGATCTGTGTGTTGCTTTGATATGCGGTCCACTTGCTGAGCTGAGCCACCACATGTGCCTGGGGTATGTGGCACACGCCCATGCAGCGGGTGGGAACAATGTTTGTGCCCCAGGAGTGTGCAGATTACGTGTGTCACACATACATAGCCAGCTATCCACTGTCCAGGGCACATCCCTCATTCATGTGGAGCAGGACAGTCATGCCTACTCCAGGCCATGCAATGCACTCTGTACTCCCACTCCCGTGTATCAGCTGACACATTGTGCACAGTGATTTGACCCCTCCGGTGTCTGCCTCTGTGTCAGTGTGCTGTGGATTAGTTGCAAGGACTGCTGGGGTGTTTCTTGGTAGGGGCTCAGCATGCCCCTGGAGATGTGACCATAGGAGACGATACTTGTGTGTCACATAGGTGTTTGATCAGCTGCCCGTGCAGACTGGGGTATGCGAATGTGATGTTCAGGCAGCTGTTCCCCATTCACAGCAAATTGTGAGGGGCTCAGGTTCAGAGGGTAGTGTCACAGGTCTCCCATATGTCCAATAGGTGTGACCTGGACAGATGAGGGTTGAGATGATGTGTTGTGTGGGGGATGTACATGTGCACTTGTGCAGCTCCAGGACTTGCATTCCCCATGACCTACTATTGTGACACAGTGCATAGTGTTGTTGTCTGGCTGCCAAGTCATACATCACTGAGACAGTGATGTATGACTTAACAGTCATGCCTCTGCCATGGCATGTGTCAACTTATTTGTGGTCCTGCAGGGGAGTGACATGTGCTACATGCACACCATAGTGGCGCTGGCTATCAGGACATGGGTGCATCATGGTGTCTGTCGCTGGTATGCATCACATGCATTTCCTATTTGACTCTGGGCATCCCTTTCATCCGGAAACCTGTACTGACTCAGTGGCAAGAGCTGTGATGTGTCCACACCGTGTCCTCTGCACTGTCCAACTACTGTGTACTTGGTGCATGTGTCCACACTGGGGTGTTGCAATCCAACAGACACCAGACAGATGGGTGCAAGGCCATGTGGGATGTGAGTGCCATGCTTGGCATCAGACTGACAATTGGCTTCTCCTGTTCAGTTAGGGCACTTTTAGCAATGTACAACTAATGATGCCAGGGCTTGCTCTGTGATGTGCTGTGCTCACAGTGGTGTGTGCGTTTGGTGCAGGTGACTGATGTCTGTCTGTTTCCCCATTGTTTGCAGATACATCCACGGCCACGGAAGGGGACAGCTCCACGGACCAGGAGGAGCCAGAGAGCCAGACTCTCAGTCAGCAGCCGAGGAGTGGTCGGAGGGACCCAGTGGCACGGAGGGCGAGGGGAGCCACACTGAGGAATCCTCAGCACCATCCACCTCAGCTGAGGACCAGAGCAACTCGGAGGATGACTCCCTTGTGGAGGCGGGTGTCAGCAGCCACCACACCCCAGCTAGTGTTGCTGTCCCCGCCACCACCAGCACCACCACCGCCCTCCCATTGGCTCCCATTCCCAAGGTCCGTGGAGGCTCCCATGTTCGGGAGCGTGTCTCCTTTGGCCCAGGCACCGCACCCCCTGCCCCTGTGTCCCCTGCTGCCCTGAGTGAGGAGTCTGTGTACCTCCTTCGCCAGCTCCATGTAGGGCAGACAGCCATGCTGAGTGTCCTCCATGCGCACACCGCACTGTTGACTCAGCTGGTGTCGTTCATGGAGGGCATCTCATCGGGCATGTCTGACCTACAGAGGGGCAACAGGTCCATGGACTCCTCCCTGACGGCAGCAGTGTCCCTCCTCAGACAGTCCCTCACCCCTCCTGCCTCTGCTCCATCCACACTCCCCAGCACCTTGCCCGTCCCAAGCACACACACACCGGCACAGGCACACACCAGCACACACACATCCAGCACACAGACACACACGCCACAAACTAAACGCACACGCACGCACAGTCAGGGGACTGAAACCAGACTCACAGGGGATGGGGCCCTGGTACACACACACACATCCACGGGCACTGCGCAGTCCTCAGTTGCCTCTCCCTCCAAAGCACCCTCCCTTGCCTCACCTGCAACCCCAAAGACCCAGCGCCTCTTCCTCAGTGACCTCGGCCTCTTCCCCTCCGATCCAGCTGCCCCAGCATCCAGGGGGAAGAGGAAGCCCCCCACACGGAGCAGAGTGCCCTCGCCCCCGGACACCCTCCCCCAGGCGCAGACAGACTGAGGCCCCCACCCGCAAGTCCCCCGGAGTGGTAAGAGCAAGACCCCGCCGCCGCCCTGCAGCTCAAGCACCAGGTCACCTTCCTCCATCCCTCAGGCCCCCACTCCACAGGTGCCCCCGCCACACCCTGCCCCAGGTTCCCCCACCCACAGATATACCATCCCCAAGAGGCTCCGGCCTTCTCCCCCTGCCACTTGCTCTCCCGGCACCACACCCCCCGCTGCGCTTGTCTGTGCCACTGATGTGGTGAGGGTGTCCTCCCCTCTGTCCAGCCCACCTTGCCTGTTCCCCATTCTCCTCCTCTGGTGGTAGGCACTGCAGTGGAGTCCACTACCACCCTGTCTGACTTGGGCACTGCAGTGGCGGACCTGTCCACTCCATCTGCAGGGTCCACTGCAGTCGTGCCGGCACCCACAACATCTGAGCCATGCCCCCAGTTGTGCCGGCACACAGCATGTCAGACACCTCCACTGCAGTTGTCAGTGGCTCTCCAGCACCCACCACCCCTTCCCTGCTTCCTCCTGGTGAGCCCTGATCCTGTCCCTGCGGTGCCTGGCCTACCCCCCCGGTTGCCCCTCCTAGTGGATTGTCCCTGGTTTTGTGCAGGCATGTGTAGGGTGGCATCTGCCACTGTCACCCACTTGTGACTTTGTTGATGGACTGGCCATTGGCCTTTGTTTATGTTCTACCGGACTTCTACTTTTAATGCCACATATGCTGAATAAAGCAACTTTCTGTTCTCTAGTGCTTTTGCTTCTGATGTACATGATGTTGATGATGCTAAGAATGCCCTTGCTGCAGTGATGGTGATATTTGGTCTCATGATAATGAAGTGTTACTGTGCAGGAACCCATGTGGTCATGGGGTTATGTGTCCTATCCTGTGGTGTATCCATGTCATCCATAGCAGCATCTGAGGGTGTCATGTGTTCAGTATTTGGCAATGAGATTTCCTACTTAGATTGGCAACTTCACATCTGTGGCTTCCACCCCTGCACATCTGTTGTGCCTGCCATTGTTCTATTCGTCTACTTCCCTGACCGTGTGGCCATCTCCAGTGAACATGCAGGTTTGGGCATCAATGGGGAAGGACTCATCTGTGTTGTCAGTGCAACATTGCTATACAAGTGTGTTGGATCTGTGCTGATGATTCCGTTGGCACTTCCATGACCAGGCTGATGGGACGGGAGCCCTCATTTGTTGCTAATTGTTGATTGTGTGTCCCATTGCTGCCATGGTATGGTATCTGTTCGCCTCACATCTGCAGTCTCCACAGGGTATCTGCATGTGTGTGCCCATTGGTGCAAATATGTGGGTCTGCATTCGGATGGTCACTTCTGTCATTGTGTCATTGATGATTGTTGACGGTGTCAGCCCCCATGGGTGTTGTTTGTCTGCACATGGCCAAAGTTATGTCTTATTTGCACTGCAGGATTTGGCTCCCCCAATTTATGTTGCAATGGGACACATACACTACTTTGCCACTGATGTGTTTGTTGTTCTGTGACCAGGAATCATCCATGCAGTTTGGCAGTTGCACCTCTTACTTTGTCAACACTTGCCTTTTGGTCACTGTGATGATGGGGGTTTGGACCCCATTGCCACAATGTTCAAGATGTGCTGCAGCTATGGACCCCACACTTGCCTTTTGGTCACTGTGATGATGGGGGTTTGGACCCCATTGCCACAATGTTCAAAATGTGCTTCAGCTATGGACCCCACACTTACATTTTGGTCACTGTGATGATGGGGGTTTGGACCCCATTGCCACAATGTTCAAAATGTGCTTCAGCTATGGACCCCACCCTTACATTTTGGTCACTGTGATGATGGGGGTTTGGACCCCATTGCCACAATGTTCGAAATGTGCTTCAGCTATGGACCCCACACTTACATTTTGGTCACTGTGATGATGGGGGTTTGGACCCCATTGCCACAATGTTCAAAATGTGCTTCAGCTATGGACCCCACACTTACATTTTGGTCACTGTGATGATGGGGGTTTGGACCCCATTGCCACAATGTTCAAAATGTGCTTCAGCTATGGACCCCACACTTACATTTTGGTCACTGTGATGATGGGGGTTTGGACCCCATTGCCACAATGTTCGAAATGTGCTTCAGCTATGGACCCCACACTTACCTTTTGGTCACTGTGATGATGGGGGTTTGGACCCCATTGCCACAATGGTCATGGCCTGCTTGCATTGTGGGTGCCACACACATATATGTGTGGCACATGTGCTAGGGGGTCACATTGTATGTTCAAAGTCATGTTCGGTGTTGTAGGCATTTGACACAGTCTACACACGCTTGTCATGGTGTTGGGGGGATGTCTTCTTCTTGCATTCCCTAGGTTGTGGTGTGCTGGTTGTGTCATGCATTGTCCATCCTATGAGTGGGGGTGGTAGTAGTGGTAGGCATCCTGCCCCCTGGCTAAGGGTGGTGGTAGGCATCGAGCCCCCTGGGTGAGGGTGGTAGTAGTGGTAGGCATCCTGCCCCCCTGGCTAAGGGTGGTAGTAGTGGTAGGCATCCTGCCCCCCTGGGTGAGGGTGGTAGTAGTGGTGGGCATCCTGCCCCCCTGGGTGAGGGTGGTAGTAGTGGTAGGCATCCTGCCCCCCTGGCTAAGGGTGGTAGTAGTGGTAGGCATCCTGCCCCCCTGGCTAAGGGTGGTAGTAGTGGTAGGCATCCTGCCCCCTGGGTGAGGGTGGTAGTAGTGGTAGGCATCCTGCCCCCCTGGGTGAGGGTGGTAGTAGTGGTGGGCATCCTGCCCCCTGGCTAAGGGTGGTAGTAGTGGTAGGCATCCTGCCCCCCTGGGTGAGGGTGGTAGTAGTGGTAGGCATCCTGCCCCCCTGGGTAAGGGTGGTAGTAGTGGTAGGCATCCTGCCCCCCTGGCTAAGGGTGGTAGTAGTGGTAGGCATCCTGCCCCCCTGGGTGAGGGTGGTAGTAGTGGTAAGCATCCTGCCCCCTGGCTAAGGGTGGTAGTAGTGGTAGGCATCGTGCCCCCCCTGGGTGAGGGTGGTAGTAGTGGTGGGCATCCTGCCCCCCTGGGTGAGGGTGGTAGTAGTGGTAGGCATCATGCCACCCCTGGGTGAGGGTGGTAGTAGTGGTGGGCATCCTGCCCCCCCTGGGTGAGGGTGGTAGTAGTGGTAAGCATCCTGCCCCCTGGCTAAGGGTGGTAGTGGTGGTAGGCATCCTGCCCCCCTGGGTGAGGGTGGTAGTAGTGGTAGGCATCCTGCCCCCCTGGCTAAGGGTGGTAGTAGTGGTAGGCATCCTGCCCCCCTGGGTGAGGGTGGTAGTAGTGGTAGGCATCCTGCCCCCCTGGGTGAGGGTGGTAGTAGTGGTGGGCATCCTGCCCCCCTGGGTGAGGGTGGTAGTAGTGGTAGGCATCCTGCCCCCTGGGTGAGGGTGGTAGTAGTGGTAGGCATCCTGCCCCCCTGGGTGAGGGTGGTAGTAGTGGTAGGCATCCTGCCCCCCTGGGTGAGGGTGGTAGTAGTGGTAAGCATCCTGCCCCCTGGCTAAGGGTGGTAGTAGTGGTAGGCATCCTGCCCCCCTGGGTGAGGGTGGTAGTAGTGGTGGGCATCCTGCCCCCTGGGTGAGGGTGGTAGTAGTGGTAGGCATCCTGCCCCCCTGGGTGAGGGTGGTAGTGGTGGTAGGCATCCTGCCCCCTGGCTAAGGGTGGTAGTAGTGGTAGGCATCCTGCCCCCCTGGGTGAGGGTGGTAGTAGTGGTAAGCATCCTGCCCCCTGGCTAAGGGTGGTAGTAGTTGTAGGCATCGTGCCCCCCTGGGTGAGGGTGGTAGTAGTGGTGGGCATCCTGCCCCCTGGGTGAGGGTGGTAGTAGTGGTAGGCATCCTGCCCCCCTGGCTAAGGGTGGTAGTAGTGGTAGGCATCCTGCCCCCCTGGGTGAGGGTAGTAGTAGTGGTAGGCATCCTGCCCCCCCTGGGTGAGGGTGGTAGTGGTGGTAGGCATCATGCCACCCCTGGGTGAGGGTGGTAGTGGTGGTAGGCATCATGCCACCCCTGGGTAGGGGTGGTGGTGCGCATTCAGGCCCCTGTGTGCATATGTGGCATTGGTGATGGGCATCCCGCCCCTATGGTGCTGCTGTTGCTGGTGTAAGTATATTCTGCATCCCTGTGTGTGTGTGTGATGTGTCGTGTACGTGTTGTATGTGTTTTGTGGTTGGTGTCTGGCTTACCTTCTGCGCCGTACGCGTCCGTGCCTGTTCCGGTAGTAAATATAGAATATTGGTATGATCGGGACGAAGGGATTCATGGTTGGTTCGTGTCGTTCGTCCTTCTCGTTGCTTCGCGTCGTCCTCGTCGCTTCGCCTCGTCCTCGTCGCTGCCGTGTTCGTCTCGGAGCCGTGGATCGTGTTATGGCGCGAATCGGAGCTTATGTGCGCCTCTCCCGGATGCTTTGACGTGCCGTGCGTAGCGACGGGTTCGGCGCGTACGGAAAGCGCATCGTACTTGTCCGGCCGGACGGGGCTGCATTTTTCCTTCCGTGCGACTCGATTCGGCGTTTCCGGATTCGCCTCGGTCGGAGAACAGGACCTGGTTTGGGTGAGTACGGCTCGGCCGGATTTTTTGCTGTTGTGCGCATCGTACTTGCTCGTTCGGTGTGCTGTACGGATCGGTCGGGAAACAGGCTTTCGCATGGCTTTTTTCCCGACCGAATGGTATTGGGTGCGCCTCCGACCGAGATCGGAATCGGCCCCAAAGTGTCTGTTTAGTTTTTACTAGGAAATCCTTAAAAAAAAAAAAAGCTATTTTTTTAAAGTGGTGTGCTGTGTTTATTCTGCCTTAATTCCTTTCAGACAGTTAGTACATTTGCTATTTGCCTTTAATTATATGTAAGGCATGTGTGGGTAATGGATGTGACTCTAATCACATCAAGTCAAATGGCCCTAGAACCAGCAATGTACTGCTACTGTTGCACCCACTACATAATTGTAAACATTTGTTTTGCGCAGAGCATTTTTTACACTGTGTCTTTTTCTTTCCACTCCAGCTAGTCATTCATCTCGGGAGGATGTAGCAGACCGACTGCGGCATCAGAAGCTGGAGGCCTTAGGGGCAGAGTATCAGTGGCTGGTGGCCCAGGAGGAGGAGGAAGCAGCTGCCCAGGGCTCCACCCATCCCCTAGCGCCTCAAGCCTCTCAGTCTCAATAACACCAGCACCACAGTCCACTGGCAGCCGCCTGCCATCGTTTCATCACTGCTGCCCCCCCCAATTTCTGTCCACACATTCTGCTGCTTCATACAGAGGCAGGTGCATATAAAAGCCAGGCAGCTAAAGATCGAGGGGTACCATAGAAAGCTCCTGGCCCGCTGTGTTTAGTGCTCTCTTCTGCTCCATTTTTAACATTTGTTTTGGTGGATGGTACTTGTTGTGGGGGACAGTTTGGACTTTCATTTTTTTCGACATTTTGGACATTGGTTGAGGATGGGGAGAATTGTTTAGGGAGAGGGTGGGCCAGTTTAGGGTTGAAGGGGTGGGTCTTTTGTTATATTGTTTGCTAGGGTAATAATTATTTATTTTATGTTTTTTATGCTTCAAATCTTTTTTGGGGTGTTTTACTTTGCACTGCTGCTTTTGAGCTCTACTGCAGCCTGTTTTTAAAATCTGCTGATAGCGTATAACAATTATAATAATAATAATAATAATCTTTATGCGGCATATAACAATATGACAGTAAAAGAGACAGTTTGGGCTACACATACATCAAATGTAAACATTTTCCATAAAACAACCAAGTGTGTCATTAAAACCGCATGAGATCAATGAAATATTATTATCCCCCATGGTCTCTTAATTCATGATACTTCCAACAGCCTTTACTTCAATAAAAAAAAAAAGTATGATCATTAAAATCCAGATTTAACATTAATTTAAATATAAAAACTGCACCTGATCCTAAAAAATAACCCACAGTTCAAGACTTTTGTAACGACTGCACATAGTGCAAAATTGGCAGATACTCTTGTGACCTTCAAACACCTCTAGTGGTTCTTATCTTTAAAGCAGATCTTAAAAAGTTAGAAACACAAAAAAAGTATAAAAACATCTGATGAAAGTTGAAAAACAATAGTGCAATGCGTGCGTGCCTGCCTGAATCTGAGCTTTCTTAAAGGCCCCTTAAGAAACACTCGTCTCGGGTATGAGTAGTAAGGACAAAGGAGGGCAAAATATAAGGTGTCCTGTGGGGACCTATTGTCGCAGCCACAGGGTGCTCTATGTTCTGCTTGTACCGTAAAGCCAGGGGGTAAGGCCAGTAGGTGATGAAATAAGTTCAATCTAAAACATGTAATTAAAAATCTATCATGTGCACTTGTTATAAGGGATAAATAGGGTTCCATGCCCTGCACTGACTTTACTAAAATGTGTTCTCTGACCGTGGATTTCCTGAGCTTCCTGTCCTCACGGTGTGCAGTGACATGTTTAAAAAACAAATCTTTAATAGTTGCTTTTCCTGAGATCCCACCTTGTCATAATTAGTGAACAGATCTTCTCGTCTTAATGCGGTGAGGGTATCCTTTGCATATTTTAACCACAGGATTTTTGACGCATAATCAAGGGAGAGACAGTCCTGGATTACCAGCCTGTTAAAGCCTGCCTCCTCGTTGGACCAAATCTTCACCCAACACAGGAGGGGTTTCACAGTCACCATATCAGAAATGTACTTGGACCCCAATTCCTCATGCACCGAGTACGCAGGGGTACTATGAGGAACTTTCAGCAAGCGCCTAAAATATCTGTTTTCTTCAGTTTGTAATTTATTAACCACCTTATATCCCCATACCTTACTTCCATATAAAACTTTGGAACTACAGAAGGAGTTGTATAACTTTAAAATTGTCCCAGGTGACCTGTTGCCTAATCTGTGAGCATAGTTTGCGATTGCTCCAGTAGACTTGTCATTCCAAGACACTTCTCCTATATTAAGTGTTTAAAACTCAATTTCTCATCAAACAAAATACCCAAATATGAGAAGGCCGATACTTTCCCTAGACTATGTGTGCCTACTGTGTATGTATTAGGCTTCCTGCACTCCTTCCCAATTTCCATTAGATAGGATTTAGTTAAATTAGGGGACAAGTCCATTGTATCCATAAAAGTCACAAACTCATCTAATAAAAGCTGCAAGCCCTTTGGAGTACTTGCAAGGAGTACCACGCCATCCGCATATAACAAAACGGAGACTAGGGTGACCAACCATCCGTAAATTTCACGGACCGTCCATAATTTGGACCTCACGTCCGTTGTCCGTGAGGATCCTTTTTACGGATGCCTTTTGTCCGTAATTGTGGGCATTGCAGGGAACAGCACTGTTCCCTGCATGAAGCCTCAACTCCCTGATGGGGCCGCCTTGCACTCCTCCTCGGAGCACAAGAGCAGCCCCACCCGCCCATTGTCATTCTGTCTGTGGCTGATTGCCACATACAGAATGACAATGGGCCAGCCTGGGCTGCAAAGCATGTGGTGGGCCTCCCCCAGCCTCTGTCTAGGGCAGGGCATTCTGTCAGACAGAAGAAATGTGCAAAAACGCTAATGCTGCTACATGAGAATCCAGTTCAAGAAAAGAAGCTGGTGAAAGAAGTTAAAAAGAAGGGGCTAGAGTTCTTTCACAGTCTCGCCATTTTAGAACTGATGCATTTTCAATAATATTTTTAAGGAAGCCATGATTGCTGCTTTTTTATTTTATGCAACTAACAACCATTGACAAAGCCAATAGCTATGGCTTGTTGCAGGTGTAACGTTACTTGTTGTGTTATATATCTGGATACAATGACAAAAGAGGCAACATACCAGTCAGGCGGTACACTATACTAAGCACATATTTTTAGCTTAGGTGTTTTGAGTCACGCCCTTAATTACATCGAACACCTCCTTTGGAGAGACCCCCCAGTTTTTTCATCCACCTTAAAGCCCTGGAAACAACACCATGTCACAGTCACCTCATGGCCTGGCACTGTGCATCATGCATGACTCATGACTCAGATTGCCTATGCGCAAGGGCATAGTGAACCCTACCCCCACCCCAGTACTTGCTTTAGGACCTACAGCAAGGGTGAAATTCTTGATGGGCCTCTTCTGTCTGCAACTCTGCAGACAAAGGCTCAGCTCATAATTAATATGAAAAGGTGGGTGAGTGAGTAAGTGAAGGGATGGGTGGATGACTGGATAGATTAGTGAAAGGGTGAATGGATGAATAGAGAAAGGATGGGTGAGTGGAAGGATGGATGAGAGAAAAGGTAAAAAGATGGATGTATGGGTGGAAAGGTAGATGGATGGGTAAAAGGGTGGATGATGGGCAAGTGAATGGGTGGATGGATGAGTGAAATGATGGATGGATTGATGAATTGATAAGTGAAAGGGTGAATGGATGGACGGATGAGTGAAAGGGTGGATGTAAGGATGGATGAGTGAGTGAAAGGTTCGGTAGATGGACAAAAGGATGGATAGATGAGTGAAGGAGTGAAAGGGTGGATGGATGAGCGAAAGGGTCAATGGATGGATTCATGAGTGGATGAGTAGATGGATGGGTGGAAGGAAGGAAGGATGGCTAAGTGAAAGGGCTGATGGAGAGAGAAAGGGAGGATGGATGGATGACTGAAAGGGTGAATGGGTGGAAGGATGAGTGACTGGGTGGATGGATGAGTAAGTGAAAGGATGGCTGGATGGGTGAAAGGCTAAAAGGCTGGATGGATGAGTGAATGGATGGGTGGAAGAGTGGATGGATGAGTGTACCGATGGATAGGGTGAAAGGGTGGATGGATGGATAATGGATGGATGAGTGAAAGGGTGGATGGAGGGATGGATGAGTGAAATGATGGATGGAAGGATACATGATGGATAGGTTTGTAAATGGTTGAATATGTTTGGATATGGATGGGCTTAATTATATTGTATTGCGCGACCTCCTCTGATGTGTCTGTAAAACTTACCTTTTATCCCGAAGTTTTGTCCTGAATTTTGACCTCCTGTCCTGAATTTTTGTCCTGAATTTTGACCCTTTGTCCTGAATTTTTACACTCACCATCCTGAAATTGCACCCATGCCAGTTGGTCACCCTAACTGAGACTGGTCTTGTGCCTATCCTCGGGGTGTCAGCTTGTAAGGCCATCAGGGCAGAGTCGAGACCATTAATGTATAGTGTAAACAGGAAAGGTGCTAATAAACAACCATGTCTGACCCCACTAGAGCAGTTAAAATGATCTGTGGTTTGTCCCCTCCTGTATGTATCTAACTACTGCGGTAGTGTTAGAGCTTAGGGCCATTAGGGTGTTGGTTATTGCCGGATCCACTCCGAGCTCTCCCATGAGTTTCCAGAGTTTTCAGCGGTTCACTCGGTCAAAGGCCGCAGTGAGGTCCATAAAAGCTAGATACAACACCCCCGATTTAACTATTGTGTATTTTGCAATTGTTAAATAATTGTTGAGGCATTGGTCTGTGGTGGATTTACCAGCTCAGAACCCATATTGTACATCCGTTATTATTTGATTGGCCTCTGCCCATTCAGACAACCTATTTAATACCACCCGACCCAGATCCTTCACTGTCACATCAATAAGGGATATGGGGCGATAGCAATGTGGGCTGTCCCTGTCTCCCTTCATAAAAATTGGTACAATGGTGGCAGTAGACCATGATGCTGGCATTGCTGAAACTACTGCCACATTTAAAACCATCATTAGGAGAGGGGCCCATATCTCTGTGTTACATCAAAAAAGGTCTGGCAGGATCCTGTCCGGTCCCAGCACCTTATTCCACGAGAGACCCTCAATTCCTAATCTCACCTTGTCCAAAGTAAAGGTAATGGGATCAGATCTCTGGTCAGGGTTTGGTACCTGTAATTGCTCCTCTCTATGGGGATGATTATACAGTCCCTCAAAGTGAGCCTGCCATTGCCCTGGTAAAAGTTGTGGCTTAGCCCTGGTTTTTTCAAATCTTTAGAACATGGGTTATTAATAACCCTCCAGAAATGGGTAGAGTCCTTTAGTTCAGAAGTCTGTTAGCTCTTCCCAGGTCTTCTTTTGCAGTTGGCGCTTCCGCACCTTGACGGCTTGCTTATATATTTTGCCACAGACCACCACCCGACCCCTATCTCTCTGTGACTGTTTAAGAGCCATCTTCAGAGCTCTAAGGGCCCAAGAGCACTGCCCGTCAAACCATCTTGGGGCATCCGTGCTGGGGGAGTTTGCCGGCACTGTTAATAAGCCATCCACTAATTGTGTAATAGCGATAAATGCCTGAATTAAAACTTCCCCCTGCACTTGTGGGTCTAAATATTTCAGAATCTCCTGTCTGCCTTTGCTGAAGAGTGAGTTATTAAAAGCAACACTATCGACCTGTACCCAGCGTAGCCGCCTACCTTGGTCAGTTGCGGAGATCATCACCCCAGTTATCCTATGGGGTGATGGCTGATACCAAGGGGCAACAAGTGACATAGTCACAGGATTATGGTCACTAAATATACTATGATTAATATTAAAAAAGGATATTCATCTTCTCAATGAGAGAGACACAAATATAAAATCAATAAATGATGAGCAGCCTCTACCTTTATAGGTCGGGGGCACAGCTGAATCAGGGTGGGTAGCAATCAGGTCCAAAGTGTGAGTTAGACCATTAGTGTTTAGGAGGAGAGTCAAATCACGCCCTTCCTGAGTATGTTCCATATGTGGTCCCTCCCTTAATGTGCAGGTTGACCAGTCGCGATGAGTCACCCTTAATTTGGGACACAGATGGCAATTAAAGTCTCTGGCTAGAATTAATTGAGACTGTGACAGGCCTTCCCCCTGAGTTTGCTCCTGCCGTCTATTTAATTCATCAAGGCTAGCCGATCCATGTGAGTGTGATTTCGCATTATAGAAATTAATTAAAACGAATCTGTAAATGTTACTCGAAAATGTGAGTCCTTGTGGGACAACCAAGTCCCATGCCAGCGTCTTCCACCTACCGTGAATCTTAAGGTCTATAAACACGATTAAACCCCCCCCTTGCTCTCTCTGCGCTCGACCTTATTGCTGGGCAGAAAAAGTTTTATAACTTTCTATAAAGAAGTTACTGACTGAATGCATATTATATGGAAAGCTTTGATGTACTGGAGCAACTGCTCATCCAAAAACTTGCTGGCTAATCCTGCCACATTCCACGAAACTATTTTTAAATCACCACAATGCACACATCCTGGGAGCGAGAGGGGGTGGTGGTAGCCATAACTGTACTACATAGTCCCAACTGACTTTGGTCCCTGAGCGTGCGAAAGGTTCCTGTTATTATCCCGGAGTTGGTCTCCTCCATCACACAGGGTTCACCAGGGGGTTCGACCCGAATGTCAATAACTCTACCCCTACCCTTCCCCTCTTGTAGTCAGTCTATATCATTCAGATCCCTCAAGGGGGCAAACGCATTACTGAATATCAAGAGTTCCCCGCGCAGGGTAGAGCCCTCTTCATGCACGACAAAGCATTGAGGTGGTATAGGGCTAATTTTACTGAAAATTATTGTAAGGAGTGGGACAGGATCTTATGGGCCAATTCTGGATGCCTAAGCGTGACAATCACACTGTCTCCCACAAATGTGTTCTTGGTCCTGCCAATCCAGGCTACCCTCCTGGCCATCTGAATGTGCCTGTGCTCAGCAGTATTAAACCTTGCATATTTGCATAACCAGCGGGTTACTTTATTAATCAACTGGTCAGTGGACTCGTCCTTTGCGCTGTTTAGACTTGGTACCCCTACCAGGAGCACAGTATAAGGGCAGCTTGCTGGTGGGAGATCTATGACTGGTAGGTTTGGAGTATTAGGGGCAGACACACTATCCCTACTGGCTGGCCGGTATTATGACTGATGACCCCTTTCATTCGACCCACTGCTATAGGATACCAGCTGTCCGAGTATACTTATCCCCGAGTTCGGAGCCTGGTGTTACAAACCCTGCTACACCAGGGATTACTTGAGAGATCTGGGTCTCGGTGTGTGGCACTACAGGGGGAGTTGCTTGTTGGGCATCCTTGTTGTCAGGAACTGTACTCTGCGTGACCTGGCTAAGGGGAGACAATGCTTTATCAATTTTATAAAGTGTGGCTCTAGTGTCATCCAAAACTTTCGAGAATTCATTAAAAAATTTATGCAGCAGACCAGTTACGGTTTCCACAATTTTGTGTTTCAAGGGCATCCAAAAATCTTCAAAGTCCTTGGCGACCTTAGTGTCTAAGCCTGCGGTGCCTTCCGTTGTTTCTTCGGAGCGGGGGGGGGGCACATAAATCCGCACCATGGATACTGGTCGTCATAGCATGTGTTCTGACCAACAGCGGTATTCAATAGGCTAGTGCCAGGGCTAGGAGCCCCTGGGTCTCCTCTTCCTGACCTTGTCCCAGGTCACCCTCTAATGACTTTTCAGCCGCCTGGCCCGCAAACTCCCCCATGAGCGATGCTACTGCCCCTGCCTTTTCAAAGGAGAGTCGCCTCTCTGCCTTGTCTATTTCTTTAGTAATTGCCCCCACCGCTTTTACCAAGAATGAATCAATGGTTCCCTTGTTTGTGTCCTGTGGGGAGCACGTGGGAGGGCCTTTCCTCCTCCCAATGGTGCTCTTGATCAGTAACCCCACCTCCCAAGCACCGGGCAAAATGCTTAGGACAATCCAGAGGGGAGGGATGGAAAAAAGTACTCACACAAGCTGAGTCTAGTATCAGTGTCCTGCGGTCAGCAGTCAGCCACAAACCACTTCCTTGCCCTCCTAGCACCTTGCCGATGTTCAAAAATGCCACGCTACTCCAGCCGTTGATATCAGCTACCGTCCCGCTAGCATGGAGCCAAGAGGGTAAGCCCAGCCACAGTCGGCCGCGGACGGGCGCAGATGGGCCCTCCCTTGGCCCGGGCGCGCGTCCCGCGCTGCGGGAGGCCCATGCCCGAGATAAGCGCCTCCAAGCGTGGTGACGCGATGCGTTGGCGCCACTCGGGCCGCAAGAAATGCCAGGAATGCTGGGGGCTGGAGTCCCCTTAGCCTCGAACGGTCTCCCGCGCTGTGGGAGGCCCTGGCCCCAGATAAGCGCCTCCAGGCACGGTGACGCAATGCATTGGCGGCACTCGTGCCGCAAGAAATGCCAGGAATGCTGGGGGCTGGACTCCCCTTATCCTCAAACGGTCTCCCACGCTGGGGGAGGCCCTGGTCCCAGATAAGCGCCTCCAGGCACGGTGACGCGATGTGTTGGCGGCACTCGTGCCGCAAGGAATGCCAGGAATGCTGGGGGCTGGACTCCCCTTATCCTCAAACGGTCTCCCGCGCTGCGGGAGGCCCTGGCCACAGATAAGCACCTCCAGGCACTGTGACGTGATGTGTTGGCGGCACTTGGGCCCCAAGGAATGCCAAGAATGCTGAGGGCTGGAGTTCACTTAGCCTTAAACGGTCTCCCAGGCGTATAACAATTAGTTATGTGGTAACCTTGTCCTACTACTCTCGTAGTCTCTGCAGTGTACAACTTTATTGACCATTAAAGGGGAGTGGGAGAGGGGGTTCCACTTTCCATTGCCTATATTGCCTACAAGTACAACAACGCTCCATATTTCTCTTACCTGAACAGATGAAGTGAGGGCTGCATGGTTTCCCAAGTTGCTATGGTGGTGGTAGTAGTAGCAGGCTAGCGCACAAACAGTGAAGGAATCAGAAGCAAGGTACCACTCCCACTTAGGTGAACTACAACTGAAGGAGTAATCGGAAGGATTATTTATCGCAGGCAACTAAATTGAAATAAAAACTTAGGTAGTGGGTTACATATGTTATTATATCATAGCTTTACAAACAATTGAGACCGGACTACTACACAACAAAGAATACCCGATAGTGAAAATATAACATGCAGTACTAAATTAGTCAGAGCAATGGTGAGCTAGTATTTTAATTAAAACTAATGTAGTAAATACTAGAATTGTGAAGTGGACTCAGAGTCTGGAGTGGACAAGGTTACGTGTTTACACAACACAATGCCTGAATGATGATGTGGACGAATGATGTTCTTCCATATCTATAACATTTATCATTATTTATGCATGGGTGGAAAATTGGAGCCAGTGTGGGCTATTGTTTTGGTAACAGAAAATTGAAGATCCTGCTCTGAGTTGGTGTTGCTTTCATTACATCTGCCCCACCAGGTGTGAGATCAATTAATGGTGTAAATTCTTAAGTCACACCTCAATAAATTGCACAGCCTAGGGGAAGAGGGTTAGCTGATTGATGAATGGATGGTAAAGGGGATTTGGGGGAAAGGTGTAACAAACACAAACACTACACAAAGACAATATTCATCTGGGTGATGAGTATCCAACCATCATCAATCTGTTGTGGGAGAAAACAAAGGAGTGACTATGACACAGTTAACTTTACTGCATTGTATAGTTTGCAAACAGCCCATGAGCCCCAGAGAGACCCAAGTTTTATATCTAAATGTTCTGTCAAATAGGCTTAAAAATAGCAAATAGAAATTAGCAGGAGTGTAGTGAACAACACACAGTTCTAAAAAATGATTATTAAAAGAAAAATACTGCATTGCCAAATTGGGCAGAGCATCTGCATTCTTCTTGGATTGTCCGTCAATCTTAGGCGCCTGGCTGAAGCGGTCCAGTAAGGTAAGCAGGAGTATTATGGTGCCTTTGACTTTTGTCCAGGAGAAGAAAAGGCCTGCGGATTGTAAAACAAAAATGATATTGGAGAATCAAGGAGAAGGACAGAAGGTAAGCTTCATGTGGAATGTACCAAGAAGACTCAGAGGCAGAGCAAGAGCATAGTCCTTTACAATCATTCATTTTATGACTGATGTGTGATCAATTAAATGAGACCAATTCAATTACAACAACCAACAATCATAGACAAGTGGCTGCATCCATCAGGCTGATCAAACTCACAACATTTAGCCTAGCTCATGCATAATGTGATTATGTGACTGACATCATCACATGTCTGTCTCCAGTTATCTACAACATCAGGCCAACCACATAGTTTCAAATTTGAGCTCGCCAGAACACACACTCAGTAGCATTGCAATAAATACACCTTTCACCAGTCCACAGACAGAGTTGAGTAGGCCTCTTAGAGTCATCACCATTTTGGTTTCTGTGAAGTTGATTACTTACTTCTTCTGGCATTTGTTGAAGCAATCACGACTCACACCCTGAGTCTTTCCATCATTCTTCTGACTCCGAGTTATGAATATGCCCAACTCCGTAGTCCGTAACGACTCCAGTCCCGACTACCCTACTCAAATGAGAGAGATCAACCTGTAGTGTAGGGCAATGCTGTTGATGATGAAGAACACGAGAAACATTGACTCATTTTTTTGTGTTGACTAGATTTGTGTTTGTGAGCTAAACAGACTGGTCGGGTCTTTGAGGAGTGTAAACCAGAAAACAAAGCAGTGTGGACCGGCAAACAAATCTCACTAAGTTTCAAAGGGGAAGGAAAAATCTTCCTCAGGGAACAAATGATAACCCGTTAGGCCACCAACATTGTAAATCATCACAAAAACATTCACACTTAATAATTATAGTTAAGCACCGACTCTCACTGTCTGCCACCACATGAATCATCTCAACACAATCGCAAACAAAAATATCTCATTTTATATACCAATATTTGGTGTATGCCATTTACCTGTTCTAATTTAAGCACAATGAAACATTGCCGATCGTCTCTGATTCACGAAACACGCATTAGCTTCTAAATCAAATATTGTGGGGCTGTCCTGCTAGGGGAATAAATAAAGCATATAAAGGCACGGGATGGAGGCAGGCATTGTCTCTCCAATGTCCTTGAAGGGAATGGGGGAGGCTTCTTCACTGCACACTGGTTAAACTCCCATCAAGTCATACATGTGTCTGGGTCGCTAGAGGGCGCACAGCAAGATGGCCGCACCCTCGTGAGGCTCTGCCGGGCTGAGCCTACATCCGACCATTATCCGCCTGCCAAGCCAGCATCTGAGCACTGTAAACGGGTGCTTCACATCTTTTAACCCTCCTGCTCACATTGGAGGTTGATTGGGCCGCTGGGGACCGCCGCAACGACCTAAAATTGAGAGCAATCGGCTCAGGCAGCGTCTCGGCAAAATGGCGGCGTCCGCGAGGCTCTGACATCAGCGCTCGCTGATTGCTGCTCGCCCTTCCCGGGGCCGGAGGGGACTGGTCCACAGCTCACGGGGGCTGCGGAGGTGTGTGGAGCCTCACCCGGTGATATCTGGCAGCTTGGTTCCTGGTCTGCAGTGGGCGTGGAGGAGTGCCGGGCCCCTGCTGTGGAACGAGGGGCAGCGGCTGAACACCGCTGAGGGCGCGGCCTGACGAACCTTACAGGCCGGACGCAAGCCAAGGAGAACACTGACGAAGGCGCCGTCTCACCTGGTGCTGGCGGTGGTAAGTGGGGTGCGGCCTTGCTCGTGCCGGTAGCTGCGGAGGCGGGTGTGGGCTTTGGCGTGGGCCGCGGCCTGCGAGCTGCTGCTGGGGGCTGGCGCGAGTAGGCGCCGAGGACCGATGCTGCTTGTGCCTTCACTCTACGGCGGCGCGAGACACACTGCTTCGGCCGCGCCTGTGTGTGACATTGAACCTGTTGTAATCGACTGAAACGGGCCATTCTCCGCCCTGGTGTCTCCTTACATGTGCTGCCTCTGCATGGTTTGCAGCCTCTGTAGTGCCACCGGCTGCCCACGATCACCCTGCTGCACGAGGACACGCACCCTTCCTGCCTGGGCCCATGCTGTGCCTTTCCTTCCCCTCACACGCTGGCACAGGGGATGTGCTGAGGGTGCCAACGAGCTCTGCCACTGGATTCCTCACCATTTTTGTATTAGGTGCACTCCTGCCGCTATCATGGGGGTGCGTGCCTTAGCCACGGCTTGTTGATGTGCCTTGGGGACTGTGCTATTTTTACTGCCGCCTCTGAGACTGGGCATCTCACGGTCTTGCTGACCACCTAGAGGAGGTATTGTCCTTGGTCGTGTGCCCTAGATGTGCCAAGGGTCAGTGGGCTGCTAAGACTGTTGTGGTTATTTTATCCTGCGTGGCTGTGTCTTCTGTGGAGGCATCGCAGGGGCCCTGCAACACGCGCTCTTTACCCCAGTGGGCCTCTGCCTCAGCGTTGGACTGGTGGTGACCGCCTTCCTCTGGTTCCACTGCGTGGCGGGGGGGAGCAGAGCAGACATTTGTCATTTATTGGCTTGTGGGGGTCCTCTGGACGAATCTCTGACTATCCCCGCATTAACCGGTTTGTTGGGCTCACCTTTGGCGCGGCGGAGGTGCGCAGCATGGTGGAAGGTGCCTCTACGCGCACGTGTGCGGTGTGCCCATTGATTGGACGTCTACTACACCCGATTTAGCTTCGTCCCAGATTTTAGATGTGTTCAGCTTAGGTGTTTCTTTGCGCATATCACTAATGCGGACCGGGCCTGGCTTCTGCTGCGGCCACCATGGGGAGGACTGATAAATCCCAGCCTCGCCTCATGATTGAGGCGCGCAAATCCACAAAAGCTACGCAGAAGGCTGCCTCGGACTCGGAGGCTGACGCCCAGGGTGATGGCCCCCCTACCCTGGAAACTACGCTATTGGCCATGCAGCGCAGCCTCCAATCCATTGAGGGCACGATGGCGGCAGTGAACCACCGACTGGACCACATGTCAGCACAGCTGGAAAAGCAGAATCTCCGCATGGGGGAAGTCGAGCAGCGGGTATCTGCGACGGAGGATAGTCTGAGTGAAGTGGCTGGGAAAACGCTCAACATGGAAAAAGTCCTAGCACTCATTCAGGCCAAGAACGAAGATTTAGAGGCGCGGTCCCGGCGCAACAATATTAGACTCACGGGGCTGCCGGAGTCCACCAATGTAGGCAAGATGGAGACTTTCGTGGAGAACCTGATAAAGAACATTTTTTGCGCTGAAAACCTATCTGCCATGTTTATCATTGAACGTGCCCATCGATCCCTTGCGGCCAGGCCGGTTCCGGGCGCTCCCCCCCGGCCAATAATTGCGAGACTCTTGAATTATAGAGATCGAGACACCATCTTGCGCATGGCCAGGGATAAAGGCAGTATTATCCATCAGGGTAACTCCCTTGCATTTTTCCCCGACTTTACGTTCACGGTGCAGGCTGCTCGACAGGAGTTTGGAGCGGGGAAAAAGTTTTTGCAGTCAGAGGGGGTCCCCTACGCCATGTTGTACCCTGCTCATCTGCGGATAGGACCTGATGGAGACTCTAAGATCTTTTCTAACCCTAAAGCGGCCCTGGAGCATGCCAAACAATTGAAGCGGAGACGGCGTGAGGCCAGCGCTACACAGGATGAAGAGGAGCAGTAGGAGGGCGGTCGTCCTCCTGACCTATTACTAGTTCGACCTGTTATGCATGGACATGTTGTGCGATGTCGATACTATGCTATCTGTCTGTCTTTTCTCTTGTTTCACAGGTGTGAATTGGTGCACTACATGGCGGCTGGGGGTCTTATTCTCCGGAGCCCCGTTAGGGCGGCTGTGGGCTTTTGTTTTGGCAGGCACATGTAATAGACCTGCTCAGCCACCTCCTACTTGTTAGGAGGCTAGTAGCACTCTGATGCCCCCCAGATGGGAGAACCCCATAGACATATTGCTACTTGTTGTTTTTGTTGGGGAAGGGTCGACAAGAGAAGGGATGGCTTTGGCAAGTTGGGGATGCTGAAGTGGGTGGGGGATGGGGGTGGTGGTTGGGGGGAGGCGGGCACCATGTCTTTACAGTGAGGTTGAAACCAACTTGTATCATGCAACAGCGGGCACACACTGTGGGTGCTATTGCACATGTTCATATCTCTATATGTCTTCGACTAAATGAGTGATAAAGTAAGGTTTTTGACCTGGAACGTACAGGGCCTGAACACTCCAAAGAAAATCCGATCGGTATTGGCGTATTTAGATAGGATGGATGTGCAAATTGCCTTTTTTGCAGGAGACACACCTCACTACAGCCTCGGAAAAAACAGTGGGTGCACGATGGGCGAGTGTAAGAATAGCATCCTCTTATTCTTCCTATGCCAGGGGTGTGCTGATCCTCATTAAGAAAGGGATCCCATTCACTGTTATTTATGCAGAAACGGATGAGCATGGCAGAATGGCACTGTTGGGTGGCAAGAGTGTGTTGCTTGTCAACATATATGGACCAAATGTTGATGATCCAGCCTTTTTTGTGGACGTATGGCGCCGTATCTCGGGGTTTCCCCCGGTGGAACTCCTCTGGGGCGGTGATTTTAATGTTTGCTTGGACGTGGCTATGGATCGATTGGGCAGTAGTACAGTGCGACCTAAGCAGGCCTCTGAGGTGCTGCTAGGGCTATTGGATGCGGGAGGTCTGCATGATGTATGGCGTATGCAACATCCTGGAGAGCACCTTTATATCCTCTGAATGGGACGTGGTCACGCATAGATTTCTGGCTTGTTACGGCGACTGCCTGCACTTGGGTGGTGGGGGTCAACCATATGGCTAGAACACTTTCGGATCACTCCCCTGTGGTTCTTGAGCTACAGGTACCTACATGCGAGAGACTGCCCTTTGCGTGGCGTTTGCAGCCGTCCTCCCTCACGGACCTAGTTTTTAAACATGACCTTGGGGAGGCAATACGTAACTATTTCAGGGAAAATGCTGGTTCCGTTGAGAGTGCGGGGGTATTGTGGGAGGCCTTTAAAGTGACCATCAGAGACACAGAATCAATAAACTAGCTGCTGAAATCTCTACGCTAGAGCGTGAGTATGATAGGCACCCTTCTCAGACGACGCTGTCAGCAATACGGGATCTTGTGACTGAGCACAATGATACCGTGGACCAGGAGCTGGTGCACAGATCCAGACAATGCACTGCCCAATACTATGGGGAGGGGGGTAGACCAAGTCGCTCTCTTGCACAAAGATTAGCGGCTCCACGCAGTCAGGAATGCATCACGGAGATGCTGGATGATGAAGGGTTGCGCACTACGCCACACCTGAGATTTGTGATGTAGTCCTCAGCTTTTATTCCAAACTCTATGCGAAACAGGCTGGGGTGCAGTTGGCGGACATACATTCTTATCTGGATGACATCGCACTCGGATGTTTGTCCCAAGGACACAGGGAATATATTACACAGCCATTTGATGTTGAGGACGTCAAACTTGCTATAATATCTCTGCCCACAAGCAAGGCTGCGGGTATTGACGGACTCCCCAGTGAGTTTTACAAGGCTTATGTGGACAACCTGGCCCCAAGGCTCCTGGAGGTTTATGCGGAGGCGTATGATACGGGGCGTCTCCCACCCACTCTCAGAGAGGCACTCCTGGTGACTCTCCTGAAGCCCGACAAGGATGCCAATCGGTGCGATTCCTACAGGCCCCTCTCGATCATTAATATTGACGCAAAGATCTTGGCAAAGATGATTGCCAATAGGCTCCAGCCGCTGGTCCCTCTCCTGGTCCTTCCTGACCAATCGGGATTCGTATCCGCCAGATCAACCTCGCACAACCTGCGTACGGTGTTCGCCACTCTTCACTACTTTGACCCAGACTTTCAGGCAGTGGCAGTGCTGCTTGACGCAGCAAAAGCATTCGATTCCCTTCAATGGGATTACATGTTTACTGTGCTGACTAGGATGGGTCTTCCCCAGTTCTTCCTTCAGTGGATCAGGGTGCTCTACACGGAGCCGGTTGCCCGGGTGCGTGTCAATGGTTGGGTGTCGTCGGCTTTCCCTATTGAAAGAGGTACGCGGCAGGGGTGCCCCTTGTCGCCTATGTTATTTGTGTTGGCGCTGGAGCCTCTGGCTTGTAAGTTACGCCAGCGGCATGCGGCGGCTGCATTGCGTTTTCGGCAGCGACCGCTTGTGGTTTCGCTGTACACCGACGACATGCTACTGTATGTGCCCGAGCCCGCTACTTTCCTTCCAGAACTGCTTCGCGAATATGTCAAATTTGAACGATATTATGGCCTAGGGATTAATTGGGCGAAGTCGACAGTGTTCCCGTTAACGGCTGGTATGCTGGAGGTGGAGCTAGACTTCCCGCTGACGTGGACTCAGGACCCGGTGAAATACCTGGGGATATGGCTGCATAGAGATCCTGATCAAGTCATTTCGATGAACTATGGCCGGGTTATTGCTCGGATCACTGATCAGGCGGAGCGGTGGGCTCGGTTGCCTCTTTCGCTTGCTGATCGGATCGCGGTGCTCAAAATGTCTAATTTGCCCAAACTTCTCTATCTATTCGTGAATATTCCCATTCGATTAAATACCTCGCTGTTTAAAACGCTTCCGTCGGCTTTGCTAACATTTGTTTGGGGGGGCAAGAAGCCCAGATGCAGTTGGGACGTGCTTGTGCAGCCATTTGATCGGGGGTTTTGAGGCCCCTGATATGCGACTATATTACCTGTGTGCGCAGGCCCAATTTGCGCACTACTGGCACTTTCCACAGCGATTCCTACCACACACAGCCATAGAGGCATATGCAGTTCTTCCAATGCCACTTGTGGCGGCGACACTCTCGGAAGGTGGGGGGGGGCCCTAGAAACGAAATCAATCCTGTGCAGTGTACCGCATGGGCCTGGAGGGCACTAGCAAAATGAGCAAAGCTTACCTACCTCTACGCTCCGAAGCTGCCGCTGGCTGCGCACCCAGACATTTTGGCAGCGCAGGAGCGATCCGCACTGAGCGCGCTGAAAGCTGCTGGGATTACACAGATGGGGGACCTGTACAAGCGGGGCCAGTTTCGCTCGCTGCAGGATGTACAGGGCGGTCGGGCCACTGGCTTGATGTTGGGATTCACCTACGTGCGAGTGCAGCAGGCGGTTAGAGCCATCTACCCTGACTTTCCGACTGAACCTAAAACACTGCTGGCACTGCAGGCGGTGCTGGCGGGGGAAGAACGCAAGTGCCTAATAACCAAGCTCTATGATGTGTCTTTGCGGGAGAGGGAGCCGGGGGAACACCCCTCATATCTTAAATGGAATGCGGCGCTGGGGTCCACACTCTCGCTTGAACAATGGAAATTCTGCTGTGCGTTAACAGTAGGCCTGGGCGGTAAATTCCGTTCCGCTCGCGGAATTTGCGGAATTTGGGTAATTTCGCGTTCCGCAGAGAAAGCGAAATTGCCAAAAATTCCGCGATCCGCGACTTTGCGGAATTTTTTACTTGTTCGCGCTTTCAAAATGCGTGTTCGCAAGATATTTCTCCCCGAGCACGCAAACAGCGTTCGCGAACAGGAATAAAGCATTGCGAACGGGCGGAACAAGCAATTCCGCGTGTTCGCGGAACTTTTGCGTGCTCGCGGAGATTTTTTACCGTTTCGAGGAGCTTTGCGTAGCGCGACTACGCAAATTCCGCCCACCCCTAGTTAACAGGTCACCTCACGGCGTATTGTAATCTACGCATCATCCACTTTAAGTACTTGCACCAGTTATACTATACCCCGCTGCAACTACGGAGGCTTGGTTTGTGTGATGATGCGTGCTGCATGTGATGTGGACAGGCTGATGCTGATTTTCTACATTTGGCGTGGCAGTGTGCAGGGATATTTGCATTTTGGTCTGGGGTGGTGTGCGTCCTTACGGATGTGGTGATGGAACCTGTGCAATGTGCTCCGGAGGTCTGCCTGTTGGGCAATGTGCAGAGTCTTAAGCCTTGCAGCCGGCGCCTAGTCGCGGTCTCGACTCTGCTAGCTAAAAGGGTGGTGGTGCAGTGTTGGGGGGCAAAAACCACTCCTACTGTTAAAAAATGGATCCGCAAACTAATATATTGCAGATATCAGCTCAATACCTACGCAAAGGAGCTTCCAGAGGCCTCGTGGCCTAAAGACTTTTGGGCCCCACTCACTGCATATTTGTTGTGCCACCCTGACCTGTAAATCATTACAATTATGTGCTGTTTTGTGCTTTGACAAGGTATGCCGGAATTGGGACTCCCTATATGTTGTGCCACTCGTGTGTTCATGAAGCCTAGGATTCAACCACTGAATAATGTAATGTCATCTATTGTGCCAGGTGGGGAGGGGGCGGGGGGATGTTTTGTTTCTGCTGTATTTGTTCTGAGTTTTTGTATTTTCCTTGCGGAACTGTCACTGTCCACTTATCAACGAGAAAATATGCTTGCGACATTATGTGTTACGCTGATATTGGTGGTCCCAGATTTGGGTCTCTCTGCATTACTGCTGCAAGTTCTTCAATAATAATTTTTTTAAAAAGTCATACATGTGTCTAAAACGGTGGGGCTGCATTAGTCAGTCCAACACAAACAAACAAAATAATATAATGATCCCCTAGCTAGATCCTTTTTTTTTGTCAAAGCTGTTCAGCTATAGAAAGTTTTATAGTGTCCCAGGCCTACTCAATAGTTAGGGAAATAGAGTTTTCCCTCAAATTCAGGTGGTTTGCCCAGAAGTTGGTCAGCTAACACACTACTATGACCTGAGTCTGACCAATCACCCTTATCCGCCCCCTGTCGTACTTCAGGTGTGGTGTAATTCGGCGGGTTAAAGTGCTGATTCATTTTGATCATGGTGAATCTCTCCACGTTTTGGCGCGAGAGACTGGTCCTTCTCACTGTGGCAATTGCACCAGCTGCACTGAGCAAACACACTCAGCAGACACACTGGCTACCGGGCAAGCCAGATACTTTATTGCCAGCCTGCTGAGCACAGGCCATTGGCGCGTCTTCCTATACCAATACACCAATGGGTTTTGATCCTGTTGGGTCATCCAGATAGGCCTGGACCATACTCTCAATAGTCATTGGTGCTCTACCTTGCTTGACCTTTTTTGCATTCACCTCTGCACTGGACTTAAGCCCTGCCTTCAATAACCAATCAAATGCAGATTTTGGTGCCAATGCTCCTGTTCCTGTTGTTGTTGCTGGTGTTGTTGTTGTTGGTTTTGGCTGCTGTGAACCAACAGCACTGCCCTCAGACTCTGTTAAAGTTGATGGCTGCACTGCGGAACTTGTGGTCTAGAGTGGGCCTCTAATTCCCAGCCATTCTTTTTCTTGGTCACCGGCTTGTTCAGCAATCCATGTCTTGTTGTTTGAAACATCCCAGTCTGAAAAAGGAATGAAAGTGGCCAGTAATTGTTTGTACCATGGACCAAGAATTGTGGCACGGTTGTAATGTTTGGATGATACAATGTCTCTTTGCAGCCTTGTATTAACAGATAAGCGAAGGATTAAGCTCTCCACCAACTCATACACATCTTTATGGCCACACCTGCGTACATTTCTGACACCACTGTTAGCTGTTCCTGTAGCATATGCAACAGGGGGATAGCTTGGCCCATGAATTGTCTTCCTTGCTGACTTCCTGTGTGAAAACCTCGCAAGGAAGCAGTATCTCTGTCTAGCATTTGACTAGGACTTGGGCCATCTCAATGATCATGCTTTTCACAGTTGCATCTCCCCTTTCCATGACCTATTCATTGATTGGTCTGTACTGCTCAAACAGACACTGCAACATGTAATAAGTCGAGTTCCAATGTTTTGGCACCTCCTGTATGAGAGCTTTAACTCGCATTAATTTATCACGCTGAATGATCCTCAACTGCTACCGGGCTTTAAAGGAATGTCTGAAATTAGTGCAGATTCTTCTGCAGGAGGACAGTACGTTGCTGACTCTGCCTTTTTTGGGAGAAAGTCCTGTACAATGATGTTGATGCAGTGCGCCAGTCGCAGGCCTCTGAAATAGCCACCACCTATCATTACTTTAACTATATTACTGCCATTGTCCGTGGCAACAAATCCAATGTTAAGCTCTCTGTGTAACAGCCATTCAAAGACCTTGCTGTTAAAGTCATCCAAGATGTTTACAGCTGTTTGGGACTTCTCCATGGCGAACATGGCTACTGTTGCATGCTTCAGAGGGCCATTAAAAATGTCAGCAGTGTCAACACCTGCAGATATATTTTCTCTAACCCCCACAAAACAGATCCAGTGTGCAATGAGGCACATGTAATCAGTGGCGTGGCAACTGCTCCACATGTCTGTTGTCACGTGGATAGTGTGAACAGCACTCTGCTGCAAAGCTTGTCCAACCAATTCCAGCACATTGTGATGTAGTGCTGGAACAGCAACTCTGGCAAAAAATGTCCAGCTGGGATCCTTCCATTTGGGGCAGATGGCCACCACAAATTCTAGAAAACCCACTCCTTTCACAAAAGAAAAAGGGAGGAGGTCCAGCACTAACAGTTTAGCAAGCTTTCTGTTCGACCAACGTGCCGTTGGGTGGTTGAGTTCATACTGCCCCTCCTGCCTAAATATGCCAGGAATAGTAGCTTGGATATTTTTCTTATCTGGTGCCACTGATGCAGGTGACTTCTTGAGAGCAGAAGATGGTAGACTGAATGTGCATTTCAGAGAGACATTCAGTGTATGCCCTTGACTTAGACTCTCAACCTGACTCACGGTCTTGTTCCATTGTGATGTTGCCGATGTGGGCGATACTACTGCTATGTTGTGGGATGAGCTGGTATGCGTAACAAAAATGTCGCCCTCTTCTTCACCTTCTACTGCGATCGGAGCAGATTCCCTGCTCTCACCCCCTTCAACTCCTCTTGCTGTTTTTTGGCCGCTAAGGTTCTCCTCCCAGTGGATTGTGTGGTGTTTTCTCAAATGGGTTGTTTGGCCTCCGGTACCATAGTTTGTACCAAGCTTACCCCAACTAACACTTGCTCTGTAAATGGAGCATATGGCAATGTTCGGCTCCTTATCAGTAACCGTAAAGAAGTCCCAAACTGAGGAAGTCCACTTTCTGACACTGGATCCACTGCCAATGTCATAAGAAGTGGGGGTAGTTGGGCATTTTGATATTTGCCTCTCTGCAGTGCCTACTTCTACTATGGTGGTTGTGGATGTAGGTCCCTGCAAGGGCCTTGAAAATATGGAAGCTGGCGGTGGTGATGGTGGTGTCTGTGCCACATCCCTTAGAGCAGGTTGAGCTGGGGGAACGTCGGTCTTCCCTGGGGCTGGGCTAACATCCATGATAACTAGCTTGTCGTCATCCTCCTCTTCTTCATCCATAACTCTAGGGCTTTCAGGAACCTTCCTTTTCATTAGCCTCTTCTGGCGTGTCTCAGACTGAGGAGATATCCAAGTGGAGTCTTGATCATCAGCAGGGCTTGGGGAAGAAGATGGGAGTATTCCTACCCCTCCTTTTTCTTAGTGAAGATCTGGTAGACAATGGATCTTCTGAAAGAGGGGCTTCTACTTCCTCAGCATGAAGCTCAATCTCCTGAAGTTCAGGAGGAACTACTGCTGTTGGCTGCCACTGTTGTTGTCCACTTAGCTGAGTTTCCAGCATCAAATGGGTACTATTTTGCAAAATAAATAAGTCCAATTTAACGTCACTGCTCGTTGGCGTTGCCATGAATAGAGTGGCTGCCTCTGATTGATAGATGGGCTTGGGCCTAGGTAAGGTGGGGCCGTTATTGCTGAAGCGCTGCTCCCAGCTTGCTCCCCAGAGGCTGATGCATCAGGCACAAGTTTGCTGAAAAAGGTTCTGGTTGGCATGCCAGTGGTGGAAATTGGATTCTTCTCTTCTGCACTGGCAACTTTCTTGGCAGCACCTTTCTTTGGGGCCATCTTGAAGCTGTCAGTTGGCAGTGGCACTTAGCTTCACAAGCTGAAGTGATGTTCGTGTTTTGTGGTCACGCATCACATCATGCTCAGGACTTCTGTCTGGCAGTACTGTGGGTGATGTCTCTTCTCTTGTACACCTTAAAGCAACAAAGCAAGAAGAACATCAGTGAAATGTGGCATTGTTCCAGTTGAATTAATAGTACAAACAGTATCATTTAGTGTGGTTACTTAAGATTTTAAATGATTAACAATACAGTGTATCAATTCGTAAAACCACACCAACATAAACTTTCATGTACATTCAGGAAGGATAAGAAAGAACAACAACAACAAACAGTACCAAAGTAACCATCAGCGGCAGCTCCTCAGGTAAGGTGGAGGATCGTCACCCCACTGATCGGAGCAGTTCAAAAAGGAAAACTAAAATGATAATACCTAACGTTATTATCATTTTAGTTTTCTTTCCTGCTTTGTTGGGGGGTGGGTGGGGCTGGGCTGCCAGAGAAGGGGCCAGGGGGAGGAGTGTTAGGCACACTTCAAAGTGCACAGGACGGTTTGGCTGGCCCTCTTGGACCGGCCAAACAGTCTTGCGCACTTTGCATGTTCCCCACCAGGCAGCATTACACTGCCTGGTAGGGAATATGCACAGCCTCCCTGTCCCCTTCTCAGCGCCGAAACACGGCGCTCAGCAGGGGCGGCTGCTCCCGGGAAGCAGCAGACGGGGGAGGGGTAATTGGGGGAGGAGGGTTAAAAAAGAAACCAAAAAATCACTTATCGGCCCGCCGGCCACCGTAGCTTCCCCTCCGTCGTCTTCCTGGCTTCTTCGGTGGAAACAGGAAGCACCTGGGCTCTCATTAGCCAATCACAACACTGCAATGCAGCATTGTGATTGGTATGAGCACCGCGGTTTGGCGCTCAGCCAGGGAATGGGTGCCTGGGAATGTTCTCCATGCAGGCTGTAATGCAGCCTGCATGGAGAACATGCAAAGTGTGCATGAATGCCTAGCTGGCCAGCGAGGGCCAGTCAAACATTAATGTGCACTTACTTAGTGCCCACCACCCCTCCCCATGCTCCGAGAGCAGACCAGATCTGCCCGCCCCAACGCAGCAGCAGGAACAAATAAAATGATTATAATGTCAGTTATTATCATTTTATTTTTCCTTTTTTTTCATAGCCAAAGGCAGTGGGGCAATGCTTCTCCCCTTAGCGGAGGAGATGGCACTGGTGCTCAGACCAATCACAGGGGATTCTGGGAGGATGTGGGCTTCCTGTTGGCCAGAGAAGACGTCGGAAGAGAGGAGGTGACAGAGGCACCAAGATAAGTCTTTTTTTCTTAAATTTTTTATTCCCACCCCCCTTCAGTAGCAGCCGCTACTGGTAACCATGGTGAGCTGTGGAGCAGTAGTGGATCGGAAGTGGCAGCCATCAGCCTCCGGGAAGGTGCTCAGACAGTTAGAGTGGGACACAGTAAGGAGCGGCCTAGAAAAGAGCAGCGGGGGTAAGCAAGCCTGGTTTGAGCATTAGGCTGCAACACTGAACGATACACTGAAGTGGGCGGCATTAAGCCGGTGCAACTTGTGTTCATTTCAGAGATCGCTTCACCTAAGGCTACTCCCTCGGGAACTGAAAGACAAGCGCATATACAAATATTTAAGTCGTCAATGGCAATAACAAACTTTACCACATCAATGAGAGAAACATAAAGAGGACTGATATAAAAATCCAGCGTACAAGTGCAACAGACGTCTGCCCCCCATTCCATTTCATAACAAAGAGAAGTTTTCTGCAAATTAATAAATTAGCTGCCAGAAAGGGTAAAATCTTTGGTACTAGAAGTCAATATCGAGGATGAGCTAAGTCTGACTCTACAAAAAAAGTAAAACCTTCTATTTGAAATGGCATTTAAAAAACTGAGAAACTGCTCAATATTTATGAAGAGATTGGTAACAGCACAATCCCAGAGGAGGAGTAAAGATCAGCGCACATAGGCGCCCTACCGAGAACGCACACAATCCCTGAGTTCTTTCTGTGTTCTCTGTCGCCATGATCAAAAGACAAAATGATAAAAGGAAGACCTAAACAAACAGAAATAAATTTGTATAACACAGGCATCCTATGAGGATGACACACAAATTGTGCTATCAGCATTCAACAAAACCGACTCAATCTTAGCCAACTTTCATGACTGTATTCATAGAATTAGACGCTCAATGAGTAGTCACTGATTAAAATTGAACTCGGGTAAAACCAAGGTCATCTTGTTTGGGAATAACCCCCTGTTATGGACACCCTCCTGCTGGCTGCAGAAGATGGGTGCGCTCCCAGTGCCAGTCAAAAAGGCAAACAACTTGGAAATCATGTTTGATGACAAACTAAACTATTCTAGGCAAATAAACTCAGTGATTTCATCTTCCTTCTATACCTTAAAACTCATGAAGAAACTATTACCTTTTATCGCCACCAGTACAAAAATCACATCCACATCGATTTTATCAAAAATTGACTGTTGCAACGATTTGTACCCAAGCTTACAAGAGCAATATCTGAGTAGACCTCAAACTTTGCAAATTACAGCAGCCAGGCTTCTCCTGGGAATTCCTAAGTCTCAATTCATCTACCTGGCCATTAAAGATCTTCACTGGTTGATGGTCCAAAACTGTATACAATTTAAGGCACTTTGCCTGGTTTTCAAGGCACTTCATGATACTGGTCCTCTTTTTTCCAGGCAATCTTTTAAGTGATATCAGCCTAACAGATGTTTGCGATCTTGGGAGCCAAAAATGTTGCAGTACCCAGATATAAAAAAACAAATTGGGGAGGATGCAGTTTCATCCTTCGAGTCACTAGATGCTGGAACACACTTCTACTGCATATCAAATTTGCTCCTACACTGCTGGCTTTCAGAAAGCAATTAAAAACATGGATTTCTAACAATTATATTAAACATGGTTCCTTCAGTTGTGTTTTATCCGCTAGTGCCAAGACACCTCAGGGTAATCGAGCTCCTTTAAAAAACAGTAAAAATATAAATAAATAAGACAAGAGCAATCGTTGGAAACAACCTGCTGGTCCCTTTAATTGTAACAGACCAGCAACAGCAATTTTCCTAGGCTGCCTTAAATCAAATTCCCATTTTGGATTACACTCTTCCAGACTTGAATATGAGTCAGTTCCCCCCGGGGATGGTGAAATTACCATTAATAACCAAGTAAATATCCCTGAATCATTATTCTCTTTGCAAAAGATTTTAGAATCAATCCTCGCATTGCTTGAATAAACTACAATTATTTCTGATCATTTACTGGCAATACTAACTACTACACTGCAATAGCTAGTGGACCAACACAATAAATTTACTACAGAAAGGCCCCAATTGAGGATTGAAGCTCAAAAAGAGAGGTTCTAGATCAAACAACAACACAATATAAGGGGAAGACAGGAGTACAGTTTAAAAACATAACAAGTGCAACACAAACCACAAAAAAAAAGGAAATGTATGCATAGTTTACTCGCTTCGTAAACTATTCAAGGATCCAACTGGTGAAAAAGCCCCTTAACACAGACACAAATGTTCTACCTTGATATCCTATATTTAATCATAAAAAGGAATTAGAGCCCTCACAACAACCTACATTCTAATATCAAATGAGCAAGAGGCTGAGCCTAACAGGAGTACAAAACCCTCAAATGAATCCAATGCAAAAGTAAAAGCAAAAACAGCAAGGAAAAAGAGCAGAATTAACCGTAGAATCACAAAGCTTAAATCTCGAGAAATTTAGTTTTTACAATACGATCTTCCATCTAAAGACATACAAAATGACGCTAAGAGCATGGAAGAGATAAAGGCACTCAATCTAGAGACTCTTCAAGATCTAGGACTATGCCCTCCCATGCCTAGAGAGGAAATACTTAAGCAACTAAATCCTCTTGCACCAGTCTTTAACAGCTCAAAGCCAATTCAGGATCATCGCCCATCAATGCAATTTTCAATAGAAAATAACTTGTGTGATGAGACCACAGATTTAAACCTTTTGCAGAACCCATTTTTCATCCTTGAGTTAACTGATATTTTTGCTTCAGGAAAACAAAGGATCTTAAAACCTTTACATAATGTCCACACATTAAAGTCGCTCACTTTCTTGGAAATAAAGCTTGTCTCATTCCCTGATAAGCTAGATACAACCACGGCACAAATGGAATTTTGGTCAAACATGATTTCAACATCAGTGCTCCAAGAAAGTGAAATGTTGCATAAAAACAGGTTCGACATAGTAGGTGAAAGCAACAAAAATCCACCAGCTCTACCTAGAATGCACATGAGAAATCTCAGGGTAAACCAGCAGATCCCTCAATTACTAGGATCCAAAAGAGACACTAATCATGTCTCAGTAGACAAATTAACAGTACGTATCAATGATGGAGACAAACAGACATGGAACCATAACCTATCAAAAAAAGACATACGCAAATGAATAATACATGGTCTTGGCTTTCAAGCAACCTAAATGGAAATAGACAAGGAAGAGGACCAAAGCTTCCTTAGTAGTAAAAGGCTTATAATCATCTCGTGGAACATGGCCGGGCTGGATCCAGCAAAGCTATCCTCTCTTTTGCAAAATTCCCCTGCAATCGTCTGCCTCCAAAAGACTTGGGGGCATATCTACAAGGGCTTTATCTCAGTTTTTCTGGCTTTAAAAGCCAGAAAAACGGAGATAAAGCTATCGCCCTATCAACAAGAGGGTGCTAACATGCATAATCGCATGTTAGCACCCTTTCCCGACGCTCCCTTTGCATCTCTAATGAGATGCAAAGTGGGCGTCACTGGCGTACCTCGGATGGACTGCCTTGCAAATATCGCCGATGATCACATCGCAATATTTACAAGGCAGCCCATAGGATTTCAGCAGACGTTAGATTTTGGCGAAAACAGCAGTTTTCGCCAAAATCTAACGTCTGCTGAAATCCTGACTTACCTATGTTAGACATAGGGGGTGGATTATGCTGATACGACCACAGGGTCGTATCAGCAAGGTTATCGCCGTTTTACAGGGAACATCGCTGGAAAACCAGTGATGTTCCCTGCAAAACGGCGATAACCTCGCTATCTCTGGAATTTTTATCGCCCTGGGGAAACGCGTTGTTAATAACGCGCTACCAGGGCGATAAATACCAGAGATAGCCTGCGTTAGGGAATTTGTCGCTCAGCACGGCCAGCGATAATTATCGCTGGCCGTTGTTAATATGCCCCTTGGTCTCTAGACGAATTTCACCCCAAAAATTATTTTCTTTTTGATATCCCAGCCATGAGGGTAAGACGAGGCCATGCAAAGGGAGGCCTGTTAATTTTACTTTTGGAAGAGTTAAGTTGGGACTTTGAAATAATTAATCTCTCCTGTTACAATTTATAATGCATCAAGATAAAATTCCTCAATGAAAGAGCCAGTATAGTCGAGTCACTATTCCTTTTTAATATGTATGCTCCACCTGGCTCCGAACACAATCCATTGCTGATAAAATATTTTAAACATATAGAAACTATCTTAGAAGCAAGTGGAAAAACACAAGTACTATTAATGGGTGACTTTAATGCAAAAATTTCTAGCGTCTTGATAAAAGCTCATCGGAACATAGACCTTGAAGAAACCTGGTCCATTCCTTACTTCCTTTTTGCCCGACTCCATCAAGGCAGATAAACACTGAAAGATGTTACTGAAGCTATCAAACGGAGTCAATGGAATAATCCTGAATAGAAGAGCAGATGAGATGTTCCAGCAACTTTTACAAGAAAAGGGCCTACTGGCTCTTCCATATTAGAATACATCATCAGCAGTTTAGACCTATTTCACAAATTTCAGAATTTTAGATCACAATTCTAACAAAGTAGCGATCTTGCAATTCTCTACCTAGAATTAGAATTAAATCTACACGCTGTATTGCTATGGTCCCTATCAAATGTAAATAGAGACGTACTAATACAATAAAATCAGGGCTGAATTATATGGAATGCTGATAACATGAACAAATTGAATATGGCAATAGAGTTCCAATTCTCTATTCAAATCAACAAAGGAAGAAACCCTGTTCTACACTTTGAACGTACCCTTACTTCTGTAGTACATACCCTGCAGAGGAAGGCAGTCTCCTTCAAAACTACTTTATTGAGAAAGAAGGATTCTTCAGTGGATTCCCTCTCGAGTAAGCTAAATAAGTTAATTCGATTTCAATTTACCGACTTTTCAGCCTCTAGGAAAAAAGAAATTTCTACTCTCAAGAAAAAACGAAGGAGAATCCAAAACGAAATTCAGCAGAGAAACAATGGACATAAACTGGGTTGACCTGCATGAGCCAGTTCTGTGAAAAAACAGTAAGGTGTTTTGGAGACTAATCAAAAGAGTTAGCAGAAGCAAAACACCACCAAATGTGTTGCCCTTTCCTCAGAATGAATGGGTAACTTACCTCTCTGAACTGTATGGAACGAACCCCATGAACTTCTACAATAGAAAACTTACCATACCCAGAACATGGGACGAATCTGACCAGCAAATAATGGCCCAATCAGAAAAACAAATTGACCGGTATATAAGGAAGGCAAGAGCGACTGCAGCAATGAGTTCGGATATGATCCCCATTAAATTTCCACAGAGTAATGTGGAAGGATGGAGCAAATTTATGGCCCCTCTTTTTTACTTATTACTGCAAAACTGACCACATCCCAACCACATGGACTGGAAGCATTGTCGTTCTTCTCCTAAAAAAGGTTCCTGCCTCTCTCCAAGTAATTAGCACCAAATTGTTCTCCTAGATGCAACAGGGAAGATTTTTGCAGCCAGTGTCATAGAGCATCTAAAAGACTGGGCCTTGTCCAGGAGCGCTATTCCTATGGTTCAAGCAGGATTCGGCCAAATCACTCTGTGACTGATAATATTGCAATTCTGCAAGCAATAATTGATAAATATGTGACTAGTGAATCGCAGGTGGTATACAGTGTGTTTGTTGACTTTTCTACAGCTTTCAACAGGGTAGTTAGAACCACGTTGTGGAAGAGACTAGAGAATAGAAGAATTCCTGCAGCTTTTCTAATATTAATAGTAGCTCTCCACTCATCTACATGGTGTAGAATACAAATGGGAGGGGATAAGTGACTTACACAGAAGATCCCTACTAGGAATGGCCTGAAGCAGGGATGTTTACTCGCTCCACTCTTGTTTTCCTTTTTTCTTGGTGACCTTCCTGATTGTTTTTTAGAAGTAAACAATTTCCCTCCAAAAATAGCAACACAAATTTTTTTTTTTAATGCACCCTGACCTCACACCTATTGGCCTTCAGCGTAATATGGATGCTCTCTTTAGGTATACAGAAAATAACTTCCTAAAAATAAACATTTCTAAAACAAAAGTGGTTCTGTTTAGAGGAAGCAAACATTCCAGCCACTTTGACTGGAAGCTTGGTGGGAGACCAGTCGGGGTTGTAAGGTCGGGAACATGCCTGGGGAGAGTTTTCTCTCAGAAACTAGAAACTACCCCTGATTTTCAGCATAAGGAACTTAAGGCCGTAAACCAGTAGTTAGCGTCTATACAAGAGCTTTGGCAAACAAAATAAGATGGGCTTATAACTTACAACTTATTCCATGCTCCAAAATGCTCTTTAAGAGCACTCTTAAACCAGGAAACCTTTAAGATTGGAACAAGACAGTAGACTTTTAGAGAATATCACAAGATAGCTTTGGAGTATTTTCAAGGCTCCGTTAATCTCTTACAATAATGGTCCCCTGCACTTATGAAGTATTTTCTAAAAAAATCGACACCGCGATTGAGTTTTGATCTCGATAAGGCACACTGTTCTCAATTAACTCACTTTAGGCCCATTATAGCCAATTTAGAATATAAAATTAGTCCAAAATATCTCAGATTCGGTTGCCTGAGCCCAATCTAAAAGAGCGATTACTTGTCTAACATGATCAGCAGTGTCCCTGCCGGGGATAAACCCATGCTGGAAGTTAGAAACTAAAGGGGTAATAACCGTTCCTAAGCGATGGGCCATAATTTTTGAAAAGATCTTACTATCTGAGTTGATCAATGAGATCGGTCTATAGGACGATGGGAGCAGCTCAGGTTTGTCCTTTTTAAAAAAAACAATAATAATAGTTTTTCGCCAAAAGTCTGGCGCTATTCCGCGTTGAGCGGCAAGAAACAATGTCATGAGTTCCGGTCGAAGAACTTGACTAAATATCTTATAAAATTCGAGAGGGATACCGTCTGAACCTACCGCTTTACCAGAAGCCAAAGACATTATTGCACCCTCCACCTCCTCCCAGGTAATGCATTCGGCTAATTTCTCATTTTGATCTTGTGTAACTTTATAGGTTTCCATTTCAGAACTAAATTCCTTCATTTTCTCATCAAAATCTATTGTTCCTTCCTCTGTGTATAGATTATTATAGTAGTTACGAAAAACATTCAAAACTTCACCTGGGGAATCCTGAATCTGATCTAAATGGTCCTGTATCTTATAAATCTGATTAGTTATCTCCCTGTGCTGCAATCTCTTCGCTAATAGCCTTCCAGAATTTTCCCCTGCTTCATAAATTTGTGTCCTATACGAAGCCAATATTGATGCTATTTTTGTAGCAAAATGTTGATGGATTTTCATTTTTAGAATTGCAATAGTTTTGAAAGTTATTTCCATATTTTGCAGCCGGTTTATCTCCCCCATAAGCTCTATTTCTAATAACCTTAACTGATTGATCTCTGCCTTGACTTCAACCAAAAATCTTACGCTGTTTAGCAATCGAATAGCTAAGTTTTGCTCCACGAACTCCGGCCTTAAATGCGTCCCAAACAATGAGGTCTGAAGCAGTATCCCGGTTATTTTAAAAAAATTCCCTGATCCAATCGCCCATATACACATAATATTCAGGATCAAGTAAAAGTTTACGTTCGAAAGTCCATGCCTTCGGCTGAGCCCTAGACCTAATATCTAGTTCTAGAATGACCGGATTATGATCCGAAATAATCCTTGGTGTGATCTCTATCTTAGCACTCGATACTCTTTCAGATGAGATAAAAAAAATAGTCCAAACGCACATGTTTTCTATGGGGAGCTGAATAGAAAGTGTCTCCAGGCACATCTTTCTTATGAGTGTACCATACATCTGCCAACCCAAGTTCTTTGACTAAACCTTGAGTAGCTTTAAAAACTTTAGTTTTCTTACCCCTATAAGGATTATCACTAGTAATATCAAATCCACTCTCCAAATGAAGATTGAAATCCCCACAAAGGATTAAAGGGGATGGCCATGACGCTAATTCAACACTCAGATAATGCATAACCTCCGGATCATCTAAAGTAGAGCCGTATATAGAACATATCGACAATAAAGAACCATTAACGACAATTTCAATGATTACCCAGCGCCCCAAGACATCCTCTTTAACCCGTTTACATGCACCCAAGCCATTTTTAATCAAAATAGCAACCCCTCTGGTAGTTGAGCTCTGTCTGGTACAAGCTAGTATTTCCATACCCAGGTCATTCAGCCATTTTCGGTTATTCCAAGAAATATGAGTTTCTTGTACGCAAAGTACATCAATACGCATAACCTGCAAAATTTGGGCCATCACCCCTCTTTTCTTTCTATCGTTTAAACCACAAATATTCCACGTGCAAATAGATAAGCTACCAGTCATTATCTGTCATGGAACTTAAGATATCTCGTCTGCCCAGCCCATACCCTAATCTACGCTTCATAAAAACTAAAAATGTCTTTGTCTCTCAAATAGAAATAGGTACCACAACCTGTATGCAATATAAACATCAAAATCCAATCGTGCCTCTCCCCACCCCCACCCACCACCCCCACCTCTTGCCCACCCAAAGCTAGCACACCCCCCTCCTCTCCCCCACCCAAATGAGTCATAAGGACAAGGTCCTCTGTGATGGGAAGCGGATTAAGAACACTCCCCCAGACCCACCCCCCCACGAAAAAAAGAATCAAAGGAAAATGAAGAAAAAGACACTCCAGAATTCATAAGAGAAACCACCCCTTATTAGCTAAATACACATTAATCTAGTTATTTCTCAATCCACATTAAATTGTGCTCAGATATTCTTTTGCTACTATTTCGGAAACAAAAAATTGTGTTTTTTCCCTATATATTATTTTAAGTTTGGCCGGATTGAGCAGGAAAGCCTGTGCCCCTTTCGCCTGAAAAAGTGGAATCATTTGGCGAAGATGCCACCTCTTTTGAACTGTGGCCTGACAGAAATCCGGACGAACAAAAAATTCGCACCCTTTACCACCTCTCTTCCTGTCAGGCCGGCTAGATCAAATATTGATTCTCGCAACAAAAAATTACTGAGACAGATCAAAATAGCCCTTGGTTTTTCATTTGACCCCCCTGCTCTTACTCGCTTATTAAATGGGAACCTATGCACTCTCTGAAGCTCCACTTCCCACTTCCATTGTTTTAATTCTGGAAAGGCTTCTGAAAATAATTCTATAACAAATTGCCTAATGTCTGTGCCTTCCAGTCCTTCAGGTATACCCAAGATACGTAAATTGTTCCTTCTGGAGCGATTTTCCAATTCAGTGAGCTTCCAACTGGTATCATCTTTTAAAGCCTGCAGAGCTGATATTGTAGCCTTCTGTTGCACCTTCCATTGCTGATATCCTCGCCTCAGCCTCCCCTATTCTTGTGGATATCTCTGTGCACGTCTTTGCAACTCGACGCACAGCATTTTGCAGCTTGCGAACGGCGCCCTGAGTCCAAAGTCCCTCCGCCCTTGTCTCTTCCCGGTGGGCCATTATAATTTGATATATGGTGGAGAGAGTGATTTCACCTTCAATTACAGTGTCCGCACCTGCAACTTCTCCAGGGTAATTGCCATGTCCTGCATTATCATCAAGTGAGGGGGAGAACGTGTAATCCCACACGAGTGATCCGGTTGTGGCTTTTGTCTCTTTCATCAGGGGGTTAGAGGTTTCCCTTAATTTACGCATGGTCCCCTTATTTGCCGAGACCTCCAATCTCACTTCCTCTTCATCCAACTGGCAACTACTAGTATCACTCTTGTCATCTGCCCAATCACCCCCTAAACTCTCATTCTCTGAAGAGTTAGAGGGATCCGACATTGAATAAAACTTCCCCCCTGAATCACCAGAATCTACATCCTTAACCGATGTTTTATCTAAATAATTTGTGTTCTGCAGCTCCTTAATCTTAGCATTTTGATTGCCAGCTCTTTGACTGCTATTCTCCGGTAACTGGTTCAAGGATTGAGCAAGGGGTGTTTTTGTTAGCGCAAACGTCTCTGATTCTTTTACTAATTCCTTTATATTAGTAGAGCCTAAATTACCAGCTGCAAACGCCTCTCTCTGAGAAGAATTAGATTGGAGAGCCCATGTTACCATAGTCTCCTTACACTGTGAATCTCCCTTAACATCCTCTCTGCTAGACAGAATTGTCCCATCATGATTCTCAGTAAGGATTACAGGTGACATTGATAATATCTGTGCCGGTGCTTCCATTGCAACGTTGTTATCCGAAATATTCAGTTCGCTCTCACCATACTCCGAAATGGATACATTTGTAACTGCCTCCGCCGGGCTCTTACCTCTACCCATTTGTTTCTTGAATATCCCGGGAACTGTTTGAGGCTTCCGACTAGTACTGCCCCCTTTCTGCACAGAGCCGGGAGAGAAGCCATTGACTCCTCGGCGTATTCCTGCATCTCCCCCTCGGCCGAGGGCAGGTTTGATCAGACTTTCCGCAGGAAAGGGGGCTGAGATTGAGGCAGTGATTGCAGCTGCCCCCCAAGTCTTAGCGCCTTTAGCGACGGTCTTCGGAGCCATTGCTTCATCCGATGAACGAGGCGAGAGCTCCACAAGCCGCCAGCACAGAAAACTCAAGCCCCGCTGCGTGCACAGCAATGCGGGATGCCACGGACCGCAACACCCGGAAACTGTATTTTTCAGCGGTTTCAAAAGCAAATATCGCCACAGCATTCCTTTAGAATCACAATCCTACTCCTGTAGCATCATGTTTAAAGAAAAAACGGGGTGGGGGGGTAGGGAAACTCCGGGAGAGCGTCCGTAGCCAGCTTACTCGGTCATCGACATGACCGCTATCTTGCCTCCCTGACCGCCATCCGAGTCAAGGCGATCGACAGGGTCTCCTGGCAATATTTGTGGGATGTCTTGCGATGGAAAGGGTTTTGTTTTCAGTTTATACAAGCAGTTAAGACTTTATATTTATGCCCGGAAGCCACCATACGTATTTCTGGACAAGAGTCTAGCTCATTTAGTATTAGTAGGGGTACAAGGCAAGGTTGTCCATGTTCCCCTCTTTTATTTGCATTATATATTGATTTATTTTTGAATAAGTTGAACCAGCACATAGATATTAAACCAGTAAGCGTTTACAATATTGAGTACAGAGCATTGGCGTATGCCGATGACATAGTTATACTCACTAGGGATATTGCAACTGCGCTTCCAGCAATTAAGTCATTGGCTGTGCAATTCGGCATCTTTTCCGGTTACAAATTAAATGTAGAAAAAACCCAGGTGCTTTATTCTGGTGCTGATCCCCCGTTAAATATGTCAATTGCTCCCGAAGTTACATATCTGGGAATAAAAATTACTTCGGAAGTGGACAAGATCCCTGATTTGAATATTATTCCAGTGATGGAGAAGGTCAATGCAACATTGGAAAGACTAGATCATCTTCATCTATCTCTCCATGGGAGATGTAATGTTTTAAAAATGCTTATTGTACCGAAATTTTTGTATATGTTTAGAACAATTCCTCTAGAGTTTTCCTCTTTGTGTTTCATCAAATTAGAGAGGATTTGTACCAGATTTTTATGGGGGTATCGAAGACAGAGAAGGGCATATAAGAAGATGGTTCTACCCAGACATTGCGGGGGCTGGGGTATCCCACATTTTATGATGTATTACTGGGCTGCCATGATGCAATATATTGGACCCTTGGTAGTTGGGGCTAAAGTTGAGATTCCCTTTTTTCATAGACCATCTATTTATGAATTCGGGCTGGGTGATGAGACTAATTGTTGTTTAGTTAAAGTAATTGAGCCCAACTACTTCAAAAAAATAAAGTTTAAGATACTTAAGGCTGCATACGCAGTCTGGAAACAAATTAAACGCAAGATACATATTTTTAACCTCAATGCTTATACCCCCTTCTTTGCTCCTGGGTTGCTCCCAATAATCTTTCGAGATCAAGTAACACTCAGATGGGGTTTTAAAGGAATAGTGTGTTTAGGGGATATGTATGATAATGGCCTACTTTTAGCATTTTCAGACTTACAGGAGAAATTTGGCTTAGGGAAACAAGATTTTTTCAAATACCTGCAAATCCGAAGTTACTTGGCGCGGATGGGGCCAGGAATAGGACAACAGTTTGTTAAAATTCCCCTAATTGAAAAAATGATGAAAAAATCCTCAATTGGTCATTTCTACCAACAATTAGTGGAAATATTCCCCGATGATTTAGGCATATGGAAAATAAAATGGGAGACTAAACTGGGAGTGGAGGATTTAGATTTAACAAAATCTCTGGATCTTGCTAACCAGGTTTTAATGACTGGAAGATTACGCAGTCAGCATTATATGGCCCTTTTCGACCTATACTATTGTTGAAGCAATCTTTTATATATGATACCAAATGCTTGAAGCTTTTAGGCCCTGTTAAGTTGACCTGACATTCACTGCGCAGGCTGCTTGTCTCTTTCTGGTTTCCCCTAAAGATGCTTTTGTAACGCAAGGCTTGCTCCAGACAGATACGTGCCAAGGGAAGATGCTCGCTTATGCAGAAGCATTTCAGCATATCCCATTTCGCAATATTTCTGGTCATTGCTAATATGTTGCAATTATTATTGGAAAAGCACCAATACTGATATCTTACATTACATTGGAAAGTCCCCAAATCTTCCTACTTGGGGCATGTGACTAGCAACAGTATATTTCGACCCTTAAATGGTATGGCATAGACTAGGCCTTTGCTAACTGGTCAATTGTACCTTGCTTAATTTGTACTACGTATGTTATGATGCTGCATTTTTGTGGTTTTGGGCTATATAAACTGTCAGAAACATCACAGCGTTGGACATTCAGTGGCTATGCTGTATGTCTCCGTGCTGCACGTATTTGCATTGTTTGTTGGTCTCCAATAAATCTTGCTATCTTCTGTGCTGAAAGAACATTGTATCTGTGGTATTATTTTCCATTCTTTATTTCAGCTACTACAGTTCTTCAACTTCAGATTGGTATTGATCTCGGCTGAAGAATTCATGGCTTCAAAAGGATCGTGTTGAAAATCCATCTAGAAACAAAGCTATCTAAAAACAAGCATTTGCAATGCAAAACGTCTCGCATTAGCGAAAGTTAGAGCTATTGGTGTTGTAAATGACAATGTGCCTGTAAAAGAAAGGGACAAATTTTGGTCCACAGACATAACCCAGCGAGGATACAACAAATGTACAAAGCATAAATATTACAGTAGACATTATATAATAACATCATGTTTCTGTTGTAAGAACTAACCCTGGGCGTAGTTCGCGAAGTAGCGCTACGCGAAGCTACGCGAAGTGCACTTCGCGGGCTACGCGTAGCACTACGCGAACTGCGTAGTGCGCTGTTCACGATGATTGCACAGTGCCGGATGCCTCTCCGCACTGTGCAATCATTGAAAACGGCATCTTGCACAGTGCGAGCTGTCTTTTACTGCCGCTCGAGTAGATTTTTACTCGAGCGGCAGCTTTCTCAACGCGGACTGGTAGTTTCTCATCGCGAGCGGTCGCGAGCATACGCGACCACTCGCAATGAGAAACCTGACCTCCCCGCGTTGAGAATCTCGCCGGGAGGTTTATTTTCCACGCTCGTGATCGGCAACTTGATGTTGCTGATCGCGAACGAGGAAAAAGTCTCGCCGGGATGTCATTTTGCTTGCTCGCGGTCGCCAACTTGACGTTGAGGACCGCGAGCACAGTCCGAGCACGGTCCGCTGCATGGTCGAATCTTTGCCCCATCTGATACCAAATCACTACTCCGTATTCCTTCTGTTCACCATCTCCTGCCCTTCCTCGCTGTGGGCGTGCTCATGCTTGTGACTGTTGTGTTTGTCTTGTTGTGGCACGCAATGCGCACAGCTGGATGTAAATGCTGCGCAGCATGCAGGACAAACCTGGATCATTATGCACAAGGTGATCAAGACCGCTATTATCATAATGACCACCTCAAATATCCATGATCCCCAGCTTCCTAGCCATAGCATCAATTTTTCCCACAGGCTTCCTGTATGTATGTCGTGTGCTTCGTCCTGGATCTCCTTTATCTTGTGTATTGCATTGTCTATGTTGCGGCCATTGTCAGGTATGTATGAACAGCACACCTGTTGGATGACGTGGCAGACTCCACCCTCTTTGGCAAGGATGATATCTAACGCAATTCTGTTCTGAATCACTACGGCCCTCATGGCAGTTAACTCTTCTGTGATATTTCCCAGTCCTGCTGCAGTTGCGTCAGCCAAGTCCTCAATCATCCTTGCTAGTTGATGTATCCTCTGTGTGGTATATATTACTCCTGCACCAGGGATCATCACTCCAATACCTGTCATTAGGTCATCCGCCCATGCTGGCGTCCTTCTGACCCTTGCTGGCTTGTACCCCTGATGCGTTATTTGCATTATGTTAGAAAAATGGGCCATTCGGGGTATGATGGAGGCAATGTAACAGCTGCCATACCAACCCGGGGGTAAGTAAAAGTATGCCCACTGGCCGCAGACAAAGAACAGTCCCTTGTAACCCACTAGTCCAGGTGAGGACCGCATATTCCTGTTCCTAATCCGTGATAGTCTTGTTATGTGTGTGCAGTTACTCTCACCAACGAAAGTTGGTGTCTCTCTTTTACCTTCTTGAATTCCCTTTATTTTGTTTATTCTATCTTCACATTCAAATAGCCCCTTTTCTCCTTGTGCCATTTCCGCTACAGTGCACCCAAATGATGCACAATCCTTCCATGCATCCTTCTGCAGTAATTGTTGTATTGAGCAGCCTTTCCCTTGCTGTGGTACTTTCAGTTTTCGTTTTGGTGGTGTCACTTTGTCATTCTGGATACAGGAAGGGACAGAAATCGATGGGTCTATTCTAAATCTTGGTATTTTCAACCCTCCTTCCTGCTCTGTTCCCAAGTTGTCCCAACCTGCCCTACCTTTCCATCCCTTATTTCTGGAGGCCTTATCAAATGTATCTAGCATTTCTTTGTCCCTCTAACAATTTGTTAGCTGTGCCCACTGCATAGGATGCCTGTAATGTTCCATTGTCATCTCTAAGACATGACCCGTCTACAAACAAATCCCCTTGGGCGTCTGGTATAGGTGTATCCTTCAGGTCTGGGCGCACCTTTGTATGCCTGTCTATGGCCAGTGTGCAGTCATGGAATGCATCATCTGACTCCAAGTCATCTAAATCGTTTTCTGTTGGTAGAAGGCAGTCTGGGTTCAAGGTGGTGCATCGTTTGATGACAATGTGTGGTGCCAATAGTGTCAGCTCATACCTAGTGAGGCGTGCATTTGTCAGATGTTGGGTCTTGGTGGATGTGAGAAGTGTGTCTACTGCATGGGGGACGTGCAAAACCATGGTGTGTCCCAACACTATGTTCTCTGATTGTTCAACCGCCAGTGCTGCTGCTGCCACTGCTCGGAGGCAAGGCGGGAGCGCGGAGGCTACTGGGTCTAGTGTGGCTGAATAGTATGCCACCGGGCGGTAGAAGGACCCATGTTTTTGACTTAACACCCCTAATGAGCACCCTCCCTTCTCGTGACAGAACAGGTGGAAATATTTGCTATAATCCGGGAGGCCTAGCGCTGGTGCTCCACTGAGTTCAAGTTTTAGCTTGTTGAACGCCTTGTCACAATCACTTGACCAGGGCACAACATCTGGAACATCTTTGTGTGTTAAAGCCTGCAAGGGCTTGGCAATCAGGGAGAAATTGGGGATCCAGTGCCGACAGTACCCTGCCACCCCTAAGAAGGCCTGTACCTCTTTTTGTGTGCGTAGTTGGGGAAAGTGGGTGATGGTGGATATCCTGTCAGGTAATAATTTTCTTTGACATTCGGACAGTTCATGTCCTAAGTACTTCACTGCCGTTAGGCAGAACTGTAATTTCTTGGGGGAAACCTTGTAACCCTTCAGTGCTAGATGACGCAGGAGGGTCACTGTGTCCTTTGCACAAGCCTCCCTTGAAGGTGAGGCCAGTAACAAGTCGTCTATGTACTGAACAAGTGTGGACTCTTCCTCTAGTACTAAGGAGTCCAAATCTGTTTTTAGAGCATTTGTGAAGATAGAAGGGGACTCTGTGTACCCTTGGGGAAGCCTACACCAACAAAATCGTTTCGATCGGAAAGAGAAACTGAAGAAGGACTGGCTGTCTGGGTGCAGGGGAATGGTGAAGAAGGCGGAGCTAAGATCCAGCACCGTGAAGTGTGTGGCTGTTACTGGTATGTTGGACAGTATTGTTGCGGGGTTTGGGACCACTGGGAACGATGGGACCACTATTTTGTTCAATTCTCTCAGGTCTTGTGTGAAGCGATATACCGGGGCCCCATTTGGGCCCTTGGAGGTTTTCTTTACAAGGAGTATGGGTGTGTTGCATGGGCTGGAGCGTATTTCCTTTATTATTCCCTGTTTCAGAAGATCTTGGATCACAGGTGCTATGCCTTCCTCCCCTTCTTTTGAAATCTTGTATTGTGGTACCCTTGGAAGTGCAGCTCCTGGCTTTAATTTAATCTGTACTGGTGGGTAGTTTAACACTTGTCCTACATCGTTTGCACTAGTAGCCCAGACTTGAGGAGGCACACAGTCGCGTAATTCCGGGAGTATGACAGGGTCAGTGCATGTCATGAAGGCCTGTAACATCAAACCGTGTAGCCTGCTTTCCAAGAAAACCCCCGTTGGTGAACAGTGTATAGTACATTGTAATTTGCAAAGCAGATCCCTGCCTAGTAAGTTCACGGGGCAGAATCTGCTAAGGACAAACTGATGGTCAACAGTGATTGTGGCTACTGTTATTTTAAGTGGCTGTGTAAGGTATTCATCTATTGGTTGTCCTGTCATTCCGACTGCCGTTACTTGTATTCCCGAAAGTGGTGCCTCGGGCATGAGTGATGCCCTAAGCATTGATCTTTGAGCTCCTGGGTCTACTAAGAATGGTACTGTTTTACCCAAAACTGTCCCCTTCACAAATGGGCCAGATTGGTCCAAGGCTATTGCTGGAGCTATTAGGCAGTCTACCACTTTCAGGCATCCCTAGTATGAGTCTTGAGGCGGCGGCGGGAAGCTATTGTCCTGTTGTGCCCACCCGTCCCTTCCTGTCCACTCATGCTGTGTTTGTGGCATGTCATTTGCTGTGTACCCCTGTTGCTCATTATTCCTGTATTCTGTACGTTGGGTGTTATGCTGGTGGTGCTGTTGGTCTAGCCCCCTATTCGGTTGTTGCCTATTTACAGCATTTTTCTTTTGTAATAGTGGGCAATCTGCTTTCCAGTGGTTGGGGTCCTTGCAGTAGAAGCAAGCTGTCCCTGTTGGAGGTAATGAAGCTGATCTACCATTTTGTGGTCTTCCGGTCCCTTTTCCTCTCCCCCTTCCCCTGTCTCGCCCTTGTTGGTTTGAATAGAACCTTTCTTGTGCCACCATCAGTCTCACTTTTTCCTTCTTTATTTTCTCAGTCTCCATTGTCTGTGCATTGTGCTGGTAATCGTAACAGTATCTGGCTGCTGCTAACACCTTCTCTATTGGTTCCTGTTGCCAGCAAACAAATGATGGTTGTAGGTGTGTTTTAATAGGTGGTCTCAACCCTTGAACGAACGTGGTGACAAAGGCAGGCATTGCGTCCCCCATAGGGTTCTTCAGGCCGCTGTTCTGCTGATATACTTGTAGAAGGCGGTCAAAATAAGAGTTTACACTCTCTTCATTTTCCTGTTTGGTATACATTATCTTATTCCAATCTACCTTGTCCTCTGGAATTTTTCCCTTTAAATATTTCACTACTTCCTGGTATTTTTCATCTACCTCTTCTCCTGGTACTCCTCCCTTCCCTCTTGCAGGCTCCTTCTTTGGCCAATCCACCTGTCTTTTGCAGTCTTCCCATAAATCTTTTGGCACTATAATGTTGAACATAGTATCAAAATCCCTCCATAATAGTCCTCGCAACACTGCCATTCTGTCTAATTCAGCGTACCACTTCCTTGGTTCTTCCCTGAGCTTAGGAAAGTCTCTAGTAAAACACATAATATCCTGTCTGGACCATGGAACATGGACATATGCCAATTCGTTTTCCCCACTGCCTGGTGGGGGGGGGGCACTTCTCGTAGGGGCATAATCAGTACAGGTGGTGTTGCTGGGGCGGTAGTCCCAGTGTAGGGGGTGAGTGCCTGAGCTACCTCTAGCACTGCGAAAGTTTGCACCAATTGTTTCCATTGTTGTAGTTTGTCAATGGCATATTTAAGTGTGTCCTTCACTTTGGCCTCATCCCATTGAGGTAACTGTGTGTCTGTAAAACTGAATTTGGCCACGTCCCACCCATACTGTGTCGGCAGCGGTGGATCAGTACCGGTGTCTGCACTTTGCTTTTTGATTTGCTGGGCATAAGCGGTGTGCGCTTGTGGGCCCTTTTCCATGAGCTCTGCACGTGCTAATGAGAGAACTTTGTCCAAATATTGTTTACTGTGTTGTTCTGTAAAGGAATCTAGTGATAGCGTTCCTTCTATCATCTCCTGTAGGAGTTTGCAACATTTAGCTGAGTCTGATTTTAGCACTCTTCTGCCCATTTCTGGTGATCCCTGTAGGGAAGACGGGGTGCTGTGTATGTGTATTTCATGGATACTCTGTCGTCTATGAGTCTGCAGTGTCCCATCTAGTGCTTTTTGTAGGGTAGTGATGTCATGGGCTGTGTGGTGTACATAGGTACACACGTCCCATATTAATACGTGCCACTGTTCAAGTGTAAGGCTGTCATCTGCTGTTGTATCATCGAATAATTGTTGCCATTGACACTTTATTAATAGTGGGACTTGGATCTTTTTCTGCGTGCATTGTGTTAACAGCGCTTTTCTTTTATCGAAATATGTTGACGCTGTGCCAACGGCCTCCTGCCTCATTAGTTGTAGGACAGCAACATCTTGGACGGCGTCCAAGTCTATTTTGGCAGCGTCTTCAGTCAATGCTCTGCGTATTAAAGAAATAGCAGCTGCCTGCTGTTCATGGGATAGCTTAGTGGGTTTTTCCGCTGGAGCGGAGGATGAGGTGATGTGCCCTTCTTGGTCATGTTTCTCATCCTGCCGTGGTGCACCTCTTATGCGCCCCATTATGAGATCCTCTAGCAGTGAATCGTCCTCTCCCCCTGCCTCATTTGAGTCTTTTGTTTTTGTTTCAACAGGAATGCATGGGAAGACCCCAACAACATCTAGTTGTGTTTTTCTCCAATTTTCACTTATCTGTTTCTTAGCCATCTCATTCAATATATTATTTTTAACTTCTGACAATTCTCGATGAACCTTGGCCTTTACGTCACTGGTGGCGCGCATATCACGGATAACCTGATCCCACTGATAGAATGATTCCCATTCGGATGGTCGAATCTTCTTTCCTTTTAATGTTAGCATCTGTCTCAGGTAAGATAATTTGTTCACGTCATATGTGCCAATGCACGGGAATTGTAAGTCCGGTCTGTTAGCCGTCATGTCGTGCCATTTATGTATAAATAGAATGGAACTAAGACCTTGGCGTAAGGCCACGTGATGTGCTGGAGAGTCTTTTGGTGGGGCTGGCTAAGGGCTATTTAAGTTGTTTTTGCTTAAAGGGTTTCCCATTGTGTTATTGCGTTGTGTGCAAGCTCTAACCCTTTCAGCGTTGACACTACAGTTTCAGATATGCCAGACAGAAGGGAGCTGGGGTGTCGCGCTTAAATGCACGCAGGGAGCACAGTGGGTAAAACGAACAAGGTCACGCGCTTCACAGCCAGTCTCCAGCGTTTGCGGCAGCAGATAAAGCCATTCGTCTGGCAAAAGACAGGTTACTCAGGGTCTGTTCACCAAAGCATTCACAAGTAGGAAAGAGAAAAGGTCCCTGGGTGCTATGCAGCGTTGCTGGCGCTCCGTGGACAGAAAAGAAGGTGACAGAAAAGTTTCTGGAAGAAAGAGGAGTTGTTCTGTCCCCTTGCAATCTCCCTGTTGTCCCGTATATGGGAGGGAGGGGCGGCTGGACAGAATTGAATTGAACACCCACTGGCCAGTGCCCAGAAAGTTCAAACATTCAAATAAACAGAGCAGAAGTGGTGAACTTCGCATGTAATAGAACCATACACAGAAAACATACAAGCGATCTTGGCAGCCCTACGCTGCAGCGCTGATGGTGTGCTACAGCTATGTGTAAGTGTACTAATCCCAGAATAATAGTAGTGAGAACAGGAAGAATATAATTGGGAGACCAAGGGACATAAAAATGAGGACGCAAATGGGAGGTATGGCACAATAAAATATATATTTTAATAAACTGTTAGCCAGCCCGTGGTGGGGGCGAAGGCATTAAATACAAATTTGAAGGGTGCTAAGTTAGTTGTCAGAGAGATAGCAGCATATTAATGTCAGTCATGTAGTGTCATAATACCCAAATAAATGATAGGCTGAGAACTCCTGACAAGTCTAACAGTATTTAACCACCATGAATGAGAGGAACACCACAAGGACACAATAAAAGAATGCAATGGAACCCACAATAAGAGACAATAGAACAACCAACACTCCCCCCTCTATGTGCCTAGGCAACTCCCTAGGCACAGCTGGAGACCACTTCCGGCGTCCAGCAGGAGGCAGCGTCCTACTGGGAACCCGGGACCAGCGGCGCTGTGGTGAGCGAGCGGCACTCAAACCAGAGGTCACGAAAGCTGTGCTACAGGCGCCGACAAAAACCTGATGCAATACAAAAGGGGCAGCCCTTCTGGCCATGGCCCTGACGATATCGTAACTAAACCTGAAGTGTGCACAACCAAAAGTGGCGCCTACACCGGCACCAGCTGTAACTGGGGAGCAAAAACCGCCACTACTCTAAAACGAGGGTCTACCTGCTACCACCCAATCTGGAGGAAGGAAATCCCCAGCAAAACTCACCGATCGTTGTATATTCTGGCAAAGCGTGCCGACCTCGTCTGCAGTCAGGGGAAAGTAGTCGTAATCATCTGCAACCCCCAGCGGCCGGAGACTCTCCACAGGCAAGACAGGGGGGAGCAGAAGGTCGCCCTCCTTGGGACGGTGTCAGCCAAGTGCTGCGTAGCACCAGGGAGTCACTGCGAGCAGGAACTGTGTGGATGGACGCCGTCTCCGACCATGCTGGGGTAGTGGAAGCAAAGACTGTAATTGAGATCAAAAGAGCACTGGAGAGAAATCGAGACAGAGGTCGGCAGCAGTGTCAGAGGTCAAAGAGCACGAACGGCGAAGGAGAGAAGGCACAATCGGCACCACAGAGCAAGTGCTAATTGAGGCAGAAGCACAGTCTTCAGCAGAATGATGACAGACTGAGAAATAAATAACGAGAGCCACAAAAAGAGCGCAGATAAATGTGACAACAATGGCGACAATGACAGCCATAGTCATATAATCCTGAAGACAAGAGACGTAGATATCACCAGGACATAAGCAGACCGACGCCTGCATGAGAGGCGCAGGGTGGAAGGAGAAATAGAGAGAAAAAAATAAAGGAAACTGCCAAGTCAGGGCTACGCAACTGTGCTGAAAGAGAATAAGCAGGAACCAGAAATACGACAGAACGAACTCACAGGCAAAGGACCCCAAGCCCCTCCGGAGCGGAGGATAAGGGCATAGACAACGTAAAAGTCATCAAACCTCAGGTCCCCGAACTCCGAAAAGGAAGCCGAGAGGGTCCAGCTGCCAGTGGCCGTCAAAGTCAGTAAGTCCGGAGGCGCAGTTCTCCACCAAATGTAGTAGCTGAAATAAAGAATGGAAAATAATACCACAGATACAATGTTCTTTCAGCACAGAAGATAGCAAGATTTATTGGAGACCAACAAACAATGCAAATACGTGCAGCACGGAGACATACAGCATAGCCACTGAATGTCCAACGCTGTGATGTTTCTGACAGTTTATATAGCCCAAAACCACAAAAATGCAGCATCATAACATACGTAGTACAAATTAAGCAAGGTACAATTGACCAGTTAGCAAAGGCCTAGTCTATGCCATACCATTTAAGGGTCAAAATATACTGTTGCTAGTCACATGCCCCAAGTAGGAAGATTTGGGGACTTTCCAATGTAATGTAAGATATCAGTATTGGTGCTTTTCCAATAATAATTGCAACATATTAGCAATGACCAGAAATATTGCGAAATGGGATATGCTGAAATGCTTCTGCGTAAGCGAGCATCTTCCCTTGGCACGTATCTGTCTGGAGCAAGCCTTGCGTTACAAAAGCATCTTTAGGGGAAACCAGAAAGGGACAAGCAGCCTGCGCAGTGAATGTCAGGTCAACTTAACAGGGCCTAAAAGCTTCAAGCATTTGGTATCATATATAAAAGATTGCTTCAACACTATACTCCTGGTAAAATTGCAAGATAGGGAGCAACGAGGGGGGACAAATGCAATAGGTGTGATTTACTGGCTGCGGATTCGATTCACATGTTTTTTTCCTGTCCTAAACTGCTGGTGTTTTTTCAAGAAATCAAGGACTTCTTAGATATAATACTTGGATCCCCGATTATAATAACAGGAGAATTAGTAATGATTGGTGTAGGGTCTGATAGGGAGGCTAATACAAGATCGAGTTCCAAAACTGCTATTGTATTTATAGCTATGGCGCTGGTACGCGCCTGTATTACTAATGAGTGGATTAGTCCCGACCCACCCACCTTTATTAATTGGCGGTCAAGACTCCTAGCTACATACAACCTTGAAGTTTCAATTTATAAGACTAAAGGGAGAAGGAAAAGAGCCATGGGATGTAAAATTTGGTCTCCTATATCAGATTGGATCCAAAAAAGTTAGGATCGATACGTTTCTGATGAATTGAATTGATATCTTTGTTTAATTAATTATTGATTTGTCTGTGAAACCCAGCCCAATTCTGGACTTATATCTGTGGTGTTAGTGATGTCTTTTTCTGTTTTTCTCTTTATTCAGATATATGAACGTTTATGAATTGTATCACAACCATGCAATGTTATTTTGTATATAGTGCCTCGAGAAAAAATAAAAAATCCAAAAAAAAACATATCTCAGATTCACATTAAACCATAGAGTGAGATGGTGCATATTTATGCTACGATTAGGGATTCTGCCATTAAAAGCCTTTACCAAACACTGGGGCATCACACCTGATAAGACAGGATCTTGCGATCTATGTAAAGGAGGTGTTCAAGACATCCCACATGTTTTATACATATGCCCAAATAAAGTCTTAGTTGAAGCTCAGTGCCGTTTTATAAAAACCGTATGTTTTGGATATAAGATTTCTAGAATTAATGACCTGATTGATCTAATTAGAATACCACCAAATGAATTTGTGTGCTATAATCTGTTTATAGTTTGTAACACTTTTTTACCATTATTTTAAAGATGTTTAGCTTAGGAATAACGATGTTAATTGCACATATTTTGTATGTTTTTATTGTTGATCTCAGAGGAGATCTCAGAGAACAATGATATTAATTGCACATATTTTGTATCTTTTTATATTGTTGATCTTAGAGGAGGTCTGAAACAATACAAATTTTGATTGATTGATTAATTGAGAAAGTTGGCATTTACTTACTTTAACCATTCTGTGCCTGCTGCCTGTCTCTGAATACATAGCTGGGATGGGTGACAGCTGGGCTTTGTGCATTACCTGTAGACAGCCACACACAAAGGGAACTTAGGTGTGCCTGGTGGCCATCTATAGCCTGATGTGTCATCCTGGTCAGGATGGGAGGAAGGGGCTGACACTTACACCTGAATAGGCTGGGTCCTGAACCCACACAAAGGACTGCATACCCCCTTTAGTGAGTCTGGAGCCAGGACATGAAGGAAGGACCTCTGTGCACTTAAAAGCTTTCTTTGAAGTCTCCCCACCTTCAAAGGCACAACTGGGTATAAATCCTGGACCAGTGATATCACGACGTCAGTAGACTTCTGGACCTGTGACTTCTCTGCCAGGAAGAAGAGCTACCTGCTGCGCTGCTGAATGGACTGCCACTCTGCTAGACTGCTGCTTTGCTGGATTCCGCCTTGCTGTGCTCTTGCCTTGCTGAGCTGCCCTGCGGCCTGCTGTTCTCCTGACTGCCTGAGTGAGAAGGACTGGACCTGCATCACTTGAACCCAGAGTTACTTCAAGAGCTTACTGGCTTGCCTCCTGTTCTAAGTCTCATGGATATCAAAGAGTTCTTCATCTACCTGTATCTGCATCTGGACTCTACAAATTGTGAGTCTGCCCTGCAAGTGGTGCCACCCCAGTCCTGGACCATTAGAAGTCAGGCCTAAGGTGTTTCTACAACAAGAACCCTTGCATCCAAATCAGAGCAAGTGGATCTTTGCCTTTGTGTGGATCGTAACTGGTGCATCCTTGTCGAAGAGTGGAACGGAGCCAGCACATCGTACTCAGAACCAGAACAGCACCCTCTAAATCGAAGCATCGCCTGCAGCAGTAGCAGTGCATTGCCTTCAAAACCTGCACTTCTCACTCGGAACTGATGCATCGTCACCATTGCGTGAAGAATCTCGTCTCATCTTGCCCAGTGCGTGGCTCGCCACCGACACAACGCTTCGACTGCACCTCGCATCTTCTTTGACATTGATGCAGACCAAGATCAAGGGACTTTGGTTCGGCTGGCCTAAATGGGTCCCTATATCCAGCCTGTGCTTTATCGTGGTCGGCCCAAACGTTTGACTTTGTCCTGGTGCTGCGCGGCCAGATGACCCATTTTAGGCGCATATTGCTTCTAAGCGCTATATTAAATTTATTCTTTGAAAATTCATATCTAGACTTCTACTTGTTGGGTTTTTGTCGTTTTGGTCTTGTGTTATTTATAAAATTATTCTCTATTTTTCTAACCTGGTTTAGAGCCTTTTTGTGGTATTTTAACTATTTTACTGTTTGAAATGTTACACAAATACTTTACACATTGTCTCTCAAGTTAAACCTGACTAATCTGTGCCATGCTACCAGAGGGTGAGCACAGGATAATTTAGGGTGTGTTGTGACTAGTATTGTGGTTCCTGCTTGGACAGGGTGTATACCTCTGCCAAATAGAAACCCAATTTCTAACATTGTTGATCAGCGGTGAAGCTCGGACTTGTGTTTGTGCAGTGCCCATCGAGGTGTACACTACCCATCCACATCCAAGACCATTTGGGATTTTTTCCAATTTATTTGTTTTGCTATTTTTTTCAATTTTTCATCAAAATCATATCTCTTGCAGGTTCTGCAACTAGAACCATAGATTTTAAGCTGGCGAACTTGGAAGTCTGTATAGTGGCTCAGTTGAAAAACATGTGCAAGGGGATGGGGGCTCCAGCAAAAAGTGCCACCAAATAGGTGGAATTTCAGAAGGCGCTGAGGGCCTGGGCAGAAGCCCTCTCCAAGGATAATGATCGCTTGGGAGAGTCTGGGAATGGATCTTCTGAGGAACCACCTGCAGTGGCTATGGGGAACATCCCTTAATTTGAGCTCCCTGTGAGAGCAGGAAGCATTGTCTCCTCCAGTGTCCTATCCTCTTTGGAACTGGCTGAAAGGAGGGAGGAGAGAGAATTCAAACTTCAAATGGCAAAATTAAAGATTGAAGCCGAGGAAAAAAAGGCTGAAAGATCCTTAGTAGAGACTAAACTACTTCTGGCTCATGAACTGAGTCCAAAAGAGCTGGACATCAAGGCCAAGCAGTCTGAGTCCAACAGTGATAGTGGCAGCGTTCATGCAGTACCTCACGGAGACAAGGGGATTCATAAACTCAAAAATATGGTGCCCAGTTATGTGGTGGGAGATGCCGTTTATAAGTGGTTTGTGGAAAAGGTTTGGGACCAGAACAAGTATACTCCTATATAAACCATTTTGATTGCCTAATTTGTACTGGCACCTGAGAGGTATCACCAACGATTCAGGGACACTCAGAAGCTTCCCAACCAACCCTGGGTATATTACTCCAGTAAGGCACTGAATGGCTCGGTGAGGAGCAGCAAAGTTAGTGATTTTAATGGAATGCCTGGGAGGAGCTCACAGAGTTACCAAAAAACTCTGTGAAATTCCGCGGAGTTCTGCGCCCTGGTGGAGTAACTTGCACAAGTAAAAAAAAATGCTTTCTAAGGACAGAGAGGAGCAGGGTATTAAGGATTCTCTGAAAGAAGAAAGGAAGTAAACATTAGTACAACTCACTCAGCTGGTAACTGTAAACAAATATCCAATCTAACCGCCACAAAGACAATTAGTTAAGCACTTGGATTTGCAGCAAGGAATGTAACTTGCTAGACAAATCTGTAAGCCAATGGTTGTCAGCACAAGATGCAACATCTAGAAAAAGGGTGTTAACCAGTGAAAAATGAAAATTATTTGTGCAAGCCCAGCAAATCCAAATTTGCTTTACTGTTTTCTTCACAATCGCTCCAGTAACTTTAAGGACAAGTTAAAAAAGGTTGATTTTTCCATAAACGGGAATTGGGGTAATCACCTCCTCATGAATCTCCAATTTTCTGGGGTGGCATAAATGGCTCACAACCTCTTGTTGGGTCACTGCATTTCAAGCAGGACAGAAAGACCAGGTTATCTGCAAGCAAAGGGCTTATACATTAAGGCTGCCAAGGGACAAGCATTCTGTGCCAATTCAGAAACAGCATTGCTTCGCATGGGCAAGCAGAGGGGTCAATCAATCAATCAACAAAAACTTTATTCGGCTGTTGTAATAAAAACCATAAAAGTCCAGGATACATCACCAATACACATAAAATATGCCAGGGGCAAGAATACTACACCAAAACACATAAACATTTCAATAGGATCAATTAAAAGATATATACAAAATGGCACCCTGACTCGATCAACCACCCCCCCCCCCCCCATAATTAATCACGTCACTCTCAGCTTAACAGTCGCCTTTAAAAAGCTAAGAACATGCCATACTGTGCTCCCTGAAAGCATTATTAAAAAAGTGATAGCGGGTCGCACTTGATTAAAATTAGCTTGTTTTAGGATAGGGATTAAAAAGGTCTTCCTAGGCATCTCATAATGGCTACAGAACATTAAAAAATAAAGCATGTCCTGTGGAGACCTGCCGTCGCAGCCAGAGAGCAACAAGATTTTGCTTCTCTTACTCCCTCTAGGGTGGGCAAGCAAAAGATAAAATGAATCAAGACGAAATCTGGTCAATAAGAAACTATCATATGAGCTGGGGAGCCCTAAGAGATAAGGTTCTGTAAATGGAACTGTTTTCAAAAGACGGTGTCTTCGCACACTGGGCTTTCTTAACTCGGATTCTTCTCTTTACATCGCCCTCAGTCTAAAGAAAGAATCCTTTGCCCAGGGCAGGTCTTTCCTACTAATAATATCAGGGGTGCAAAAAATGTCAGGCCTACCTAATTTCCTGAATTCTTCCCGTATGTAGTTAAACCAGGGTATATGACGGGCACCATCTAAGCCAAGACAATCCCTTAAAATCTCCTTGTTTAGGGTACTCCCATCACATAACCAAACTTTAAGCCAGTAGAGTAGAGGATGGAAGGACAACAGGTCAGTCATATCGGGCACACCCAGTTCATTATGAACAATATAGGTGGCAGTGCCCTGTGAGACACATTACCTTCTCAAAAACTTGTTTTTCACTATTTGAAGCTCCTCGTGGGCACTGTAGCCCCAAATCTCACTCCCATACACAGCCTGGGATACACACATGCATTTATAAATTTGCAATAGGCGCCTATAGGTTTTTTACCCAGACAGTAAGCAAAATTAAAAATGGCTGCATTAGAACGTAAGAGGCCCCCCTGTTTGCTTTTTTTCAAAGGACTCCAATTTAACTTGGCATCCAGCATGACTCCTAAATAGGAGAAAACACCTGTCCTGGGAACAGGGATGGTCCCTACCTTAAAATTGAAGGGTTTGGTTGACCCTTGTCCTATCTGCATCACATAGGACTTGGAGTTGTTAACTAGTAGGTCCCGGGCTTCCATAAAGGACACAAATGAATTGAGTAGTGTTTGCAACCCCCTCGCGGTACGTGCCATGGACCCCATTGTCTGCATACAAAAGTACAGACAGGCTACGTCGGCCAACCTGGGGAACATCCGCGTGAGTGGCTAACAAGTCCTTCTCTAGATTGCTGATGTATAAATTAAATAAAAAGGGAGCCAATATACATCCCTTCCGTACCCCTCTCTGAATTGAGAACTGTCTTGTTAGTTTGCCTTCGTTGGTATACCGAACCACTGCTTTGATATCCCTGTGGAGCTCCTTTAGGAAGAGGACAATGTCAGTGTTTATTCCCATGCAGAGAAGTGTCTCCCAAAGTTTGCTTCTGTTCACTCGGTCAAAAGCTGATGATGGGTCCATAAAGGCCAGGTAGATAGATCGTGCCGGAGCGGGCGACCGTATATTTGTTTAAGATCATATATAATTTGAGGCATTGGTCCACTGTTGACCTCCCAGGGCGAAAGCCATATTGAATGTCGGACAGTATATTGTTTTCGTCCGCCCACGTGGTTAGCCTCTCCAATAGAATGCGGCCCACCACCTTTACCATTGAATCCAACAGTGATATGGGCCTATAACAAAAAGTGCTATCCCTGTTGCCCTTCTTAAAAATCGGTATGATAGTAGATATGTCCCAGGCGGTAGGTGGGGCGTCTCTAATGGCTGCATTGATCGTGGATGTAAGTATTGGCACCCACAGCTGAGGGTTAGATAAAAAGAGGTCCGGGGGTATACCGTCAGGACCAGGGGCCTTATTTCTGAACAGTCTCTCAATACCTTTTTTAACCTCTTCGGCCTTGATAACGAGGGCTGACTTTCCTGCCTCCCGGCCTTCCACTGTCCTGGGTTCTAATTGACTAGGAGACATTTCCTGAAAGTGTCCCACGCATTCCTCCTCTGTGATGTGTGCATCCAGGGCCTGTCCAGCATCCCCTACTAGGAAAGGACTGTTTACTGTACTCCAAAACATTTCACTATTTTTAAGGGTACTGTCCTCCGTGAGCTTGGTCCAAGCCTCGTCCTTAAGTTCGGCCTTACACCTTACTAGTTCAGCCTTATATGAGCCAGTACAGGCTTTCATTTGGGCTGGATCTCTGGGCTTTGCGCCTAATGCTCCCCTTAATTCCCTTGCTGCTCTAAAACAGTAACGGTCAAACCATCTTGGAGCGTGCTCGTTTGAATGCCTTGATGGCACCTTTAGGAGATCAGTATTCACAATAAGGGTGGGGGGGGGGTCCAAGGAGTAATTTAAAGACCTACAAGGGTTAACTCCCCAACTTTATTGATAATCACACAAAAAAAGAACCCTTGGGTCTAGGAGATAAAACGAGAGCAACTCGTGAAACACCGAACCCTGGGATATCCCTTTTATAGGACGAAATCCCTCACCCACCGTAGGTGGCATGCTTCATCATTGGGATTCTCCTTGTACCGGGATGCCACATTTAGATGTTTAACAATCACTACGACTCACATCAGCACAAGTTGGTCCTGACGAAAGCCGCAGACACCTTTTTATAAGGGTCATTAGGCTGAAACATGTAGACCACCATTGTCACTAACAGCAGGTATAATTTTTTTCCTCCTTCCAGTGTTCTGTTTTTGACCCTAGCCCCAGGACGTGTTAATAAAGCTACATTACGTACCTGGTAGCTAGTTTAAGTCCCTTCACTATCATCCTTCTCTTTCGCTGCACCCTCACCTGACCTGATTAGCAGCTCTTCATTGTGGTATTTAGCATACCTATGACCAACAACTAAAACATCCCTGACCTCCTCCCGCTCAGTGAGGGGGTTGCAGCCCGTGCCGGGACTAGGCATTCCGGTACAAGGAGAATCCCAATGATGAAGCATGCCACCTACGGTGGGTGAGGGATTTCATCCTATAAAAGGGATATCCCAGGGTTCGGTGTTTCACGAGTTGCTCTCGTTTTATCTCCTAGACCCAAGGGTTATTTTTTTTTTGTGATCATCACCTTTAGGAGATCCCCCCCCAAGAACATGAGAGATAAACCCAAATGCGTCAAAGGTGATTCCCGGCACTTCCTGGTCATAGAAACTCATAGAAAGGTTCCAGGGTAATCTGGGCCCACCTTAGTCTTCAACCCTGATCAATAACCTTAAGGGACTCCCTTTGTCTTTTCGACCTTTCCTTCCTTGTCTGGAACCAAATAACTCAGGCACATAAAGTATTATGATCACTAAAAATACTCTCCTTGATTGTAAACTCCGTTAGGAATGGGAGAAAGGGAATAGACACATAGATAAAATCAATATAAGATGCACACCCCCTCCCTGTGAAGCTGGGAACAGGAGTCCTCACGTTACTGTCCTCCCAGCAGGTTGCCATAGTCAAATCCAGTTCTTCCGCTAGGAGGTTAAGTGATTCTCCCTGCTTTGTATGCTCTACATGTCTTCCTGCCCATCGAGGACAACCTCTATTAAAATGATTTAACACAATTGAGTCCCCACATAGATGAAGATTAAAATCCCCCCCGATTATAAAAAAAACCCTTTATAGTTGGACTTTGATAGCATGATGTTTATAAACACACCCAGCCTGGAAATATTGCAAACGTCTGGGGCAGCAATAATGGTGTTATAAAAATTAAGTAACAGCAGCTTCTCTGACCCTTGGGAAAATAACAAGGCCTGTAGGCAGGGATTATCTGTTGACAACACCTTCAAGCAGCAATTCACCGCTAGGGAAACAAACATAATCAGACCACCCTTATGTCGTCCTGCCTTTGAAGGAATAGCAGGCACAAAAAAAGGTCTTGTTTCCTTCCAGAAAAACACTATTAGTAAAGGCCCATGTCTCCTGGAGACATATTACATCAAAACCTTTTTTAAAGGCACACCAATTACGGTCACTGAGCTTGTTAGTTATCCCAGCAATGTTCTATGAAACAAATGTACACGGCTTTCCTTCCCTAATACCAAGAGGGTCAATTGGGATACCATGGTTAAGCGATGGGGATAAATGTACCGGGTCCTTATCAGTATGTCAGTCACAGGAATCCAAGGTGTTTAAGGGGGCAAATCGGTTGAAGAGGGGGGTATCTTGAGAGGCTGGCTGTCTAAAGGGCTGATGACGCAGGGGACATGCAGGGTGAATCCAGTCAATCCCATCCCCAAGTGTACGTGCTCTGCTCCACGGACTATAGAAATGACTCAGGGGAAGGGCTACTATGGATGAAGCAGGACAGCAGGAAATGTTCTGTGTGACTGCATGCAGGACCCTGTCTACCATGTGAAGCCTGTTAAAGTTAATTACCACACAGTCTCCTGCCATATATTTACTGGTGTTTCCAACCCACGAGACTCTTCGTACCATGTTGATAAAGCCCCCCATCCTTGGGCTCAGAGTCGTATTACAAGACAGCCAATGTTGGACTTTGTTCTTGAGTTGATCAAATGCTTCAATGCCGTCCTGGGGTAGGACCGGGACATTTCCAAGAACCACCACATAAGGGACTGATTCTAGGGGTAGATCTAGAACTGCTAACCTCTGTGTCTGCCTTGTGTCATGACCCGCTGCTGCCCGTGTCACCTGGAAAGCCCCATCCCCCCTCAAAGGTTCCTTCCTTGAGGTATTAGCTAGCCTAGAATGGGTTTGGTCTTTCGGGTAGGGACTAACCGCTTCTGCAATGGTCACGTAGTCTGTTTTCATAGATTTAGTGACCATTGGGGGCCAGGAAGGCCTAAGTTCACTTCTGTGCATGTTACTCGAGGATGGTAAAGATGGTAAGGACCCCTGCCCGTTGGACCCGTGGAGGGATGCACTGACTCCACTGCACTGTTGTGCCTTTAGAAGCTCCAGCTCGATAGCTGCGAGACGTTGCGCAATGGGATCCAGTTTAAGAGCCAGGCTAACAAGTAGAGACTCCATCCAGCCTTCCATCATTACCACCAAATCTTCCTTGGTTACATTATGAGCATTGATAGCCAATTGTGCCAACCCCTCTGCTCTGCGACGTTTTGCTTTGCTCATGGACGAGGGGCCTTTCCTTTTAACTCCCTTACCTAACCCCGTTCCAGGGCCTCTCCCCACCATGGTACTCCTTGGTGTGGGGTTGGGCTCCTCATCCCCGTCACAGATGGTCAGAGTGACAGGGTGTGATGATAGATCCGGCCCTATAATTGTTGCCACCTCGCCACCCTAGCCAGACCCTACAGGTACAACGTCTGCCCCTGGTCTGGTGGTGCTAGAGCTAGGCAACAGAGAGCCTGAATCTACTTCTACGGGCCCTTCACACAGGTCTATACTAGTCCTAGAGGAAACAAGTGGGCTAAGCTGAGGACAGGGCACTGGAGAGCAGGACAGCCGTCGAGCGACTAGCTCGATCTCCTTATCAATAATCCCCATTGCTCTTATGAGGAAAGCATCTATGGTGGTCCCTTGCGGTGTCTGTGCACCTTCCCCCATCCTATTGCGTTTTCCCATAGTCACCAGGTGGGAGGAGATAACCTCAAGAGCTCAGTTCCAAGAGTAGTATGGATTAGCCCAATAAATGGATAATGTCCTATTGCAGTGTCATGCACAAACAAACACAGCCAGCCCCAGCTCCTGGCTTAGACTCGACAGGCACATCTCCTCCTCCCACCTGCTTGGATGGTGGTGAAAAAATCCAGGGACTGATTGACGAGACACGCTTCCTTGTCGGCTGCTCCCTGACAGAGGCTACTGCACCGCGGCTCTCCCGATAAATGAGCCCGGCCTCTAGTCAACGGACCAAGAGGGCGGGCCCAGCCCAGCCTCCTCTGGGCTCTGACGGGTGTGGACGGGGGTGTCACTCAAGGGCCGGGAGCCAGGGAGTCTGGTAAAGGAGTCCTGGTCTCCGTGTGCTGAGATGCGGTGAGTAAGGCTCCTCAGTGCTTGTTTCCCACCGCCGCGGGCTGCATATTGATTAGCAGAGCGGTCATTTCATTTCATTTAATGTCAAGTACAACAACCGGGACTGGAACTTGGCTAGCACCAGTATTGCACACTCCGACATGGAAGATTGCGAGAGGTGTACTGCTTTTTGTACCATTGCAAATCATGTGGGTTGCTGCACACAAAATAAGCTGTAATAATGGATTGCTGTGGAAAAGGTCCTGTGTTTTGTCAGCCCTGCTACAAACAATTGCAAATGTCAAGCGTGCACCATACAGTCATTCTCAACTTTGCTCTGACATGGTCAGTCATATCCTTGGAGCCGATGCCTCTAAAAGGAAAGTTGCGCTGTACAACAGTATTGCATTGTGTGCCAAGTCACCAACCAAAGTTCAAAGCATAGCCTCTGAGAATCCTCCTATAATTTTCACAACACTTCAGTATTGTGCACACAGGCAATTATCCACAATGACACAGCACATCTCTGTTGGTTAAGAAAAATGTAAAGTTCCCTGCCCGACTGTTGATATAAGTACCATGTCGTATTTGTACAGCACGTTGTAATAAAAATCCATTTAAAATCATATTTCCAAAAGCATCTTGTCTTGCACAGTCATTGCTAACCGAACAGCATGCAGCATGGCTGCAATCTGGTCTCTGTGTTTGGCAGGTCAGAGGCTGAGCTTCATAGGTGCAGTTGTAAAAATAAATTGGGCCACACCGAAAAATCTTTCATTCCAAATTCCAATGCTGAGACACACGTGCAGCTTTACCCTTAGCACTGCTGTTCCAGGAGTGAGACCATGCAGCCATGTCAATGCAAAGCTCACCTGAGCAGCACCCCCCGATAGCCCTGAAGAGAAGCCAACATGTAGCTTGTCCAGTGAGTGTCAAGCATGAATGAAAAAATTATTAGAGGAAGAATTGAGCATACATGCACCGGGCGGCTTCTTGGCGTGAACAGCATGAATTGTAGCACCACCTGCTAATCCAGGTTGCAGCAACTGGGACCCAGCCTTTTTAACTAATCCTTTTAACTATTGATTTCTCTTCCAGCTGCTCAGCCCCTCAACAATGATCCTTTACATCAATCTTACCCACCAATCCCTTTGCATTAAATGTGCCCTTGCCTTTGGAGACGCCCCGCCCCCTCACTGCACGTCTAACTACCACATTCCTCTGGACTCCCTCCCCAGGCCATCATAGAACCCACTTTACCTCAAAAAGAGCATCATTTCAGAGTGGCACCTCCTGCTCCTCACAGGGATCCACAAACATTGGACCCCGCATGGCGACAGAAGCCTCTACCTATAGATTCACTGGGAAGAGCAGTCGCTAACCCCCGACTGCAAGGACAGCAAGAACTGCGCATGTCCAGCTGCGTAATGTCCGAGCCTGTCCCAAGGAAATTCCATGATAGGGTCAGGCAAAATCCTTGGTGCCGGTAAACTCCACTCCACTGAGGGTGCTAGAGTTTCTGCCAAACTTCGCGCTCCAAGCGGAGTAGGGAGTAGTAAAAAGTCCGCAAACTCTGCTGGCAGAGTGGAGTTAACCGTCCACCCCTATTTAATGGGTTGTACCATTTGATCATGAGAGAGCACATGCACAGCATGTGTTTTCCAGAGTTCCGCCAGCACCTAGTTGACAGCAAGCTGACTGACCCCAGGAAGCCTGCTGAGGAGGCCGACCTGTAGGCTAGCACCAGAGTATCCAAAAAGGTATCTCAGGGGACACAGACAAAGGTGGTCAGGGTTCCCAACAGAAGATAGAGAGGGGAGAAATCCTTAAATGCAAGGAGTGCTCAAAAGGCCCCCAAAATAATTCCCATGGGAGTAGTAGTAACCAGTCCCAGTCTGATCCTAAAAAGAAGGGGTATGTTGACCATAATACAGGAATGATTGTACCCCAATGTACAGAGTGCTACTAATATAGGCACAACTAGGGTGACTCGAAATGTGCCAAGAGGGCACAGCCCCCCACTGATGGGGAGACATCAGGGTTAGTGAGTGTAGCGCTCAGGGACTAGGTCAGCCTAGTTACCCTAGGGGATAGAGAAATGGTGGCAAAAGCCCACATGCGCTCAAACTCTTCCAAGTATAGGTAGTGAGTCACCATTAACAGGGAACAAGTGGAAGCTTTGTGAGACACAGGAGCCAGCATGACAACTGTCAAGTGTCAGCTGGTGTCTGCAGTGCAGGTCCTACCAAACACATTTCACCAAGTCGTAGTCGCCGACAATCGCGAGAGCCATCTACCAGTGGCTCTTGTTCCCTTTGAGTGGGTGGGGGTCTCAGGTTCTCTGAAGGTTTCTGTGAGCCCTGCCATGCCTGTTGATTGTTTGATAGGCAACAACCTGGAGCACACTACCTGGAGGAAGGTAGATCCTCATTTGGAGATGATGGGATTGCCAGAGTGGGTCTGTATGACCACACATGCCATGGCTGCCTGGAAGGGGAGACAAGGATGTCTGGAGCCTGGAACAATGGCCCAGACTGCTGCCAAGGATAGAGGCAAGGGGCGCGGGAAACCGGTACATGAAGTTCCCCTGGTGGTGCCAGCTGGCAGGTTCAGGGGGGCCCCATCAGGGAGGAATTCTGTTAAACACAGAGAGAGTGTTCCACTCTTGAGGGCTTGAGGAGCCAAGCCTCAGCCTGTGCAGCATATGAAACCTCTGGGATCATCTAATCTACTGGGAGAACAATCTCCTTTAGAGCGAGTTTAACAAAAAACAAAGAGGCGCATGCTACCAAATCTATGGCAATAACACTCAGTGAGTGCCCAGTTACAGTGATAGCAGTAAGTACAGCTAAGTGGGGAAAAGGTCCTCTGGGTACCGGGGCAGCTCTCACGCTAAACAGGCTGTGCAGCCAGGCTAGAATATCAGCGTGGTCTAGAGAGACCACGTAGCCGAGCTCAACTGCATCGAGGTCTGTGTCTTCCGGTGTGTGGGCGTTCTGGCGAGAGGGAGAGGGAACCACCGGACTATATATATTGACAAGCATTGGCATAGCCAATAGGTCTCGCTTTTGGGACCTTATAAGTATTTAGTTATGCAACTGTTGCATGGCTAAACACTTATAAGGTCCCAAAAGCGAGACCTATGGCTATGCCAATGCTTGTTAATACTGGCGCACAGCCGTAAAAGTAACGTGGCCGTGAGAACATCAAAGCGGCCGCGAAAGTGATCGCGATCAAGCGCGGCGAGCGATGCGCTTAATGAGCATGACGAGGAAAGCCATATGGCGCCTCTGCTCGTAAGCGCGCGCCCGCGCACATGCACTGTAGCTCTAGGCTGGCCATGGTAGCATTTTTTGAGCCCTCACTAAAAGTCTCGCCTGACCCAGCGCATGCGCTGGGTCAGGCGAGACCTAAAAAAGGACACGCTTGACATGCCTCGTCGAGGCGCGTCTCAAGGGAACATGGGAAATGTAGTTCCCAAGATATGGAGCATGCGCACGGCATTGTTCCTATTGCATATATTGAAAAAGGAGGCGCTTGACGTGCCTCATAGAGACGCGGCTCTAGGGAACAATAGGAATGCAGTCGGCTAGTTATGTAGCATGCGCACGGCATTGCTCCAGCTGGGGGCACGGTTTATAAGTAAAATACGAGGATAAAAAGTCATAAGGAAGGTGTGGTGACAGGATGGCATGTAGAGAGGATGGGGAAGAAACCAGGTTAAGCACGCCTAGATTGACAAAGAATGGCTTCTTATTAAGGAACCCTGCATGGGAAAAAATCAGATGGTGGTGTCCACATTCAGAAGGAGGGGAAAATGTGTGATACTGGAGGACCTGTGTAGTTATATTGCAAGTATGACACAGTTATATTTTCTTAGGATATCCGAAAGTGGACTGGCACCTATAGGTGGTGTGCATCTAGGCGCTAATAATGAGGTAGCCCTAATATTATCTAGACAACTGGTACATAGGTAGATGGTATAGGATCTTAGAATAAGTGAAGGGCAAATGTCAGTGGGTCAAAAGAAGGGGGCATGGATCTAACGCCCCAGACTAGTCCAGGGGATTTCATCGTTAAGGCCCTGTCTATCACAGCGGAGCCTGAAAACCCAACTTTGTTCTCTACGGAACAGGACTGATTCATGGGTCCCCATCATCAGGAGGTAGTTAGTTTTGTCTATGATAGTCAATCGGATGTCATCTTCTATGTGGCCTGCGTCCAAAAAGTGTCTTGAAAGTTTGGTGTTGTTTTTCTTACACCTTATTGAGCTACGATGTTCCACTATTCTCTGTCTAACCTTGCGTGTGGTCATACCCACATAAATCAGATTGCAAGGGCATCATAGCATGTAGATGACCCCCTTGTGCTGCAGTTACTTAGAATGCGTAACTCCCAAGAGGTAGTCAGGTCCAAGTCTATCTGTGACATAGAGGTAGTATACGGACAGACACAGCACGACCCACATGAATAGTGGCCCTTGGCAGGCACAGCTGACAATAGGGTGTTCTGGTGAGCCTCCCACTGTGTTCGAGACGGTACTTTGGTTTGTGTGTGAATCAGGATATCCCCCATGTTCTTGCTGCATTTAAGGGAAAAAAGGGGTTTGGGTAGCTGGTTGTTCCCTGTTTTAAGAATGGCGTAGTTCCTATTTATTGATTTCTTGATGATGTTGGCCAAGTGACTGTAGGTGCTAACGCAGACCAAGGGGTCCTTGGGGCTTTTGATATAAGTTTCAAGTAAGGCTTCTCAGTTGGTGTTCTTGGCCCTTTTTGTTGCTTTATGTATGAGATTTGCAGGGTAAGATCACTCTGACAAGTGAGCGCTTAGTTTGTCGGCATGTTCCTTGTACTTTGTTGTTTTGGTGTAATTTCTGAATATCCTCATGAATTGTCCCACCAGTAGATTGTTTCTCATGGCACGTGGGTGGAAACTGGTGTAGCATGGTAGGGTGTTGTGTGCCATACATTTTCTGTACAACTCTGAGCATATGCCACCATCCTTGGTATATAGCCGAAGTTCAAGAAAGGGGAGGGCGGTCCTACTGAATTCACATGTGAATCTCAGATGGGGATTCCTTGAGTTAAAGCCAGACGACGAAGGTCTCAAGTGATTTGACCAAGCCTTCCCATATCACCAGTATGTCATTGATGTATCTCCTCCAGATTCTGAGGTTGATAGAGTATGGATTGTCTTGTGGGTAAATATATTTAGACTCAAAAGTGTGCATGTAGAGGTTAGCCATGCTTGGGGCAAAGGTGTTTCCTATCGAAGTCCCAGTAACCTGCCAGTACAGTTGTCCTTGAAACTGGAAGAAATTCTCTTTCATAGCGATAGTGGCACAGTCCATCACAAAGGAGGTAGGGGTTCAAATCGTCCCGCCTTCTGTGGTCCATGAGGTTTCTGACTGGTTCTAAATACTCATTTTGAGGAATGTTGATATAGAGGTATTCCGCATCAAAAGACGCCAAAAGGTGTTTCTCTGGGTCAAAGACAATATCAGTGAGTCCATTCAGTATGTGTTTGGCATCTTGCAGATAGGATGGCATTTCTGCCACGATGGGGCATAGGAACCAATGCACGAATTGGGAAAGTATTTCAAGCAATGATCCAATTCCGGAGACAATGGGTCTTCCCTGTGGGGGTCTGGTAGGTTTGTGTATATTAGGTAAGATATAAAAATAAGGTGTCTTAGGCTGATTTTGTACCAGAAACTCTGATTCACCCTTGGTGATCCAGCCCTCTTCTTTCCCTTTCTCTACCATGGTCTTTATGATGGCCAGTAGTCTTGCAGTGGGGTCCATGCGTAAGCGTTGATAGTACCTCCCATCATTGAGTTTTCAATGGCATTCATCATGATAGCTCTGTTGGTCCATTATGACTGTTGCTCCTCCCTTGACCGCTGGTTTTATGACTATATCTCTGTCCGATCCTAGTTGTTGGAGACCGTGTGATTCGGCTTTAGACAGGTTAAAGAAGGGCATTTTGGCTGACGGTCTCAGTCTTTCAAATTCCTTGATCACTGCTTTCTCAAAAGTCTCCACTTCTAGTGGAATCAAGTGTAGAGGGGAGTTGAACGTGGACTTGTTCTTCAGGCACATATTGGTCTCTCTTACAAAGTCATTTGCTTCTGTTTTATCCGAAAGGAAGAAAGCCAGAGTGTTACCAGACCTTCCTACTGGGATTGCACACACCCTTGGCAGGACATTTCGGGCAGACAAGACCTTTGCCAGGCTTGTCTCCCACTTCTATTGGCCCCGAATGAAGACAGCTTCAGTTGCATTTGGCAGGTCTTGACCAACCACCCAGGACAGTGGGAAGTAAGGAAAAAAGCAAAAAGCATCCCTGGTTTCACAATTAATTCTTGGAACCCCCTTTGAAAGGGTGGGCATCATTGTCATTGGACCAATGGACCTCAAGACAGCCCTAAGCAACAGGTTTGTCCTGGTCTTGGTGGACCATGCCACCTGCTACCCAGAGGCATCCTTCTGAGGTCAGTGACTGAACCTATGGAGCTAGAGCTCTGATGGGGATCTTTACCTGTGAGGGGTTCCGCAAGGAGGTAGTGTCTAACAGAGGCACTAACCTCATATCAGTGTACATGCAAATCCATGTGGGATGAGTGTGCTGTAACTTATATGTTCACCACAACCTATCACCCCCAAACCAATGTTTTTTTGGGGAGAAGTAACAAGACCTTAGACAGACCCTCCAGGATTTCACGATTTCGCGACTTGCAAAAAAAATCGCGAAATCGGCAGTTTTGTAAAAATGCAGCGATTTTTACAAAACTGCCCGCGAAATTTGGAAAATGTGATCTTTTTCTTTTTTGGACGAGGCTGACAAAGGGCTATGAAAACAACAGATATTTTAACCTCTCAATTCCCAACTTTAGGTAAACAAGGACCTCGTTACAGCGCTACCTCTGTAACACGAGACACCTCTTACCTGAAGTTGGCACACAACAATATTTTCTTCAGTGCCATAGGGAGCTTATATCTATTGGGTCAATTGGAGAGCCTTCGCCTTCACTTTACTCTGAGAACCAAATCACAAATATTGCAAAGCCGTAAAATAATATTTTAGGTAAAAATAACATCCCCCCTGCCCCACCATCCCTCCAAATCTTCTTTTTATATAAGATTTCTCAGGTGAAACATTGTGTGAAACTTTTCAACTGCACATGAGTTTTAGTAAATTGACAATATTTGAAAAGGTCAACAAACCTAATTCGTTTGTCTATGACAATGGAATAGCTCAGTCAAGTCTTTTAGAAAAATGAGTAAGTTAAGATTCCACACTGTAATGTGCAGCTATTTTGAATAGTGATCGCTCATCAATCATGCTCCACCCGTAACTGCTGTCTGTGACTATGCTGCAGTTCAAAATATTACATTTCAGATCGGAATGCTCCTATGTTCAGTATGTTTTTTCATTACATCACACATATTTTGCAAAAAGGCAGAGTGTATGCCTGTTTGTTAAAATGTTCTACCTGCATTACAAAGCAGGGCATGCTCCTTTTGGAAAAAATCTCAAAAAGTCAATACTTCAGTGTATTCAACCAATCCCTTGTTCGATAGAAGGGGAATAGATTTGTATTTTATGCTATGCTGTAAAGCAGAACTGTACACTTTTCCAGGTCAGTGCAGTACCTTCACAATCACATTCCACTACGTTGGACTATTTTGTTTTTTTATAACTGTATATTTCCCTAAAGGATTAAAAGGATTACACCCAGTGTATACATCTTTTTTACTGCACAAAATCCCAGGTTTTGCAATCTCTTCCTCTGAGATCGCTGTGGAGGTTTTTTTTATACATTCTTATAGAATGCGGATGTTCCAAGATACTGCAAATGCAGTCTCCCAGAAGAAACAGCCAATTGCTCGCACCTTGCATCAATGCCATTGCCATCTTGGGAAAACATGTGATGATGGGTGGGGTTCAGCATTCATGATGCCACCATGCTCTCTCGCAAAAGAAACAGCCAAGCAATCAGATTTTGCATGCATGCCACTGCCTCTCTGGGAAACCAACTAACATGGGGTTTCAGCATTCAGAACACCTATCAACTTTGTAGTTGTGGCCGGACTGCTGACACTTCCCACCAAATCCAGCTAAGCACCCCCTCTGAACCCTGAGTGGTCAGCACGGGGGTGAGTCGTGGTATGCATTGGTGGCACAGAAAGTGGTTTATTTTCCTTCACATGACTTCTTCCTGCCAGAAAGCCCTGCTTTACATCCATCATTTCATTGACTCCCTTTCTCAAGAGCCGGTCTCAGTTATGTATGCACAAACATGTGCTTGTGGTCACTGTCAGCATCATTTAAGGTGAAGTGCATGTCTGGTCGGGGTGCTGCACTTCAGTGGAATTGCAAACACCATCTAAAATCTTTATCAAATTATCTACAACAAATACCTCCTGCACCACAGGATCTTGGCACCACGTGTAGAAGTAACATTTATGGGAGCAGGGGAAAAAAGAATAGGAGACAGAAAGGGAAACAAGAAAATAAAAGTTTGTGGGCAGCCGCAGTGTTGGTTGGGGCTTCAATAGCTGGTCCTAGACTGCTTTGGATGAAGTCATGGAAATTAGACTCCACCCAGAGAGGTCTACTTAAAAAATTACATTTTAGAGGATTAAAACTATTTGGTAATGAACTTGATGACATAGTGCAAAAAGCAGCGGAAAAGTAAAAATTCTCAAACCTTTTAAGATGGGGTCTAGAAAGTAATCCTTTAAGTTCAAGGGTTCCTCTCTAAAATCTTCAGGACAAGAGTCCCTTTCGAGGCCAGGCTATGTTTGCTCAAGTCGCTCTATGAGGACTGGACCAGGTAAGCAGGAGGTGACCTCCCTATGCAGTCGGTCTCACTTATTTGTATCAGCCACTACAATTATGCGCCCTAGGGTGCCTGAGGAAGAGGTGTCCTGCCTCACGGATCCGGGAGGCAGCGGTCGCCCGGCAGGGGTGCATACATGGGCGCTAGAACATCCCAGGGAGAAATACAGCTCCCTCCCATGAGGTTAGGACTGGAGCTGTGCTTCCGTAGAGCTGCAGACACCTTAAACATATTTCAAAGTGGAATACTCTTCTAAAACAGTTTCCATTGATTTCAGGCTGAAAATGAATGATTAGGAGTAAAATAAAGTGCCGCAAAAATGCTGCTAAATTTCCATATTTGTGCCGCTAAATTTCCATATTTGTGCCACTAAATTTGCTAATCTATGCCGCAATATCCTGGGGGGTCTGCTTAGAGGGCATGATTATGGGCCGGCCTGAGCCCATGAGTCACAAGTAAGCCATCCACTTGCCATGCCTATTCTTCTCCTACAAGGAGGTGCCGAATGAGTAGGGTTCAGCCCCTTCAAACACCTCTATGGACACCCTGTTATCGTACCCCTGAGCCTTGTAAAGAAGGGGTGGGAGAAAGCTCACAAGAAACCCACCCAGGATGGAATCAGCTACATGCTGACCCTCAGCAACCAGATGCACCGCTTCTGGAAGAAGGCTAAAAGTAATCTAGAGGCCATTCAAGAAGTCATGAAACTCTGATATGACCAGAAGGCCACACTGGTGGAGTTTCAGCCTAGCCAGAAAGTGTGGGTCATGGAACCAGTAGAGGCTAGGGCTCTCCGGGACCACTGGACTGACCAATACAAGATCAAGAAGAGTAATGGGGAGACCACTGACTTGGCGGATCTCCAGACCCCTGGAAACCCCCTAAAGGTGCTCCTTGTGAACAGATTAAAGCCTCATTTTCAGAGGTCTGAAGTGAACATGCTCCTTGTGACAGATGGGGGAATGGAAGTGGAGAGTGAACCTCTCCCTGACCTCCTCCTCTCTGCACAGAAACACAATGGTCAGTGGAGGGTGTCAACCTCTCTTATACCCTGACCCCAGAACAGCAGAGAGACTGTGACCATTTGCCGGGACAGTTTGCCTCACTGTTCTAACTCACCCCTAGACTCACAACATCTGTGTGTCCATGATGTTGACACTGGGGAACAAAAGTTACAGGTTATCAGACAGGGTGAGAGCCAGCATCAAGGAGGAAGACTCCAAGATGTTAGCGTTAGGGGTGATTGAGTCCTCTAATATTCCCTGAGCCAGCCCGGTGGTGTTGGTAACAAAGGGTGCCCTACTGGGCATCACACCAGAACTCTGGTTCTGTGTAGATTACAAAGGACTCAAATGATGAGCTCATAGACAGGCTGGGCGGTGCCAAGTTCCTCAGTACCTTTGATTTGAAATCAGGATACTGGCAGATCACTCTGCATGAGGGGGCCAAAGAGGGGTCTGCATTTTCAGTACCAGAGGGCCACTTCCAGTTTTGGGTGATGCTCTCTGGATTGAAAGATGCCCATGCTACCTTCCAATGGTTGGTTAACAAGGTCCTGGCTGGTAAGGAGGCTTTCTGTGCTGCCTAACTAGACAACATTGCTGTATATAGTTCCAGCTGGGAGGATCACCTGCAACACTTCCACAAGGTGCTTCAGGCCCTGCAACAGGCAAGCTTGACCATCAAGGCCAGTAAATGCCAGATTGGGCAGGATTCATGGTGTATTTGGACACCTGGTTGGTATAGGCAGGATGCAGCCCCTCCAGGCCAAGATTGAAACCACCATGACCTGGCAACAAACTAAAACCCAAAGAGACTTTTCCTCCTTAACCAATCTGAAGTCTAAGAAGTAGCCCAGGTTGATGATCTGGAAAAAGGCTTGTCAGAAAGCCATTGGCTCTATCAAGGAAGCCATGTGCACAGCACCTGTGCTCAGGTTCCCTGACTTTTCCAAGGAATTCATTGTGCAGATGGACGCTTCAGAGCATGGCATAGGGGCAGTCTTAGCGTAGCTGAATGAAGAGGGCCTAGACCAACTGGTAGCCTTCATTAGTAAGTGGTTACTTCCACAGAAATAGAGGTGGAGTGCCATTAAAAGAGAAGCTTTTTCTGTGGTCTGGGCACTGAAGAAGTTAACACCATGCCTGTTTGGGACTCACTTCCTACTTCAGATAAACCACAGGCCCTTCAGATGGCTCATGCAGGTGATGGGTGAGAATCTCAAACTGTTGAGGTGGTTCATCTCCCTACAGGGAATGGACTTTATGGTGGAGCATCTTCCGGGAACAGGTCCCACCAATGCTGAGGGTCTCTTACATTCTCCCACCTTAGTGAAGAGAACTCCCAAGGCATTGGGTGGCTCTCCCCACCTTTGGCTTGGGGGGGCACATGTTAGACCTAACAGCCTTAGGGTGGTCTTCCCCCATCTTTTTGCCTGCCTCCCTCCATTTTGCAACCTCTTTTTGCTGGTTTTAGTACTATGCGCCCTTTGCTACTGCTGACCAGTGCTAAAGTGCTTGTGTGCTCTCCCCTAAACACAGTAACATTAGCTTAAACCCCAATTGGCACATGTATTTCACTTATAAGTCCCTAGAAAAGTGTACTACATGTGCCCAGGGCCTGTAAATTAAATGCTAGTAGAAGGCCTGCATCGCTCATTGTGCCACCCACTTAAGTAGCCCTCTCATCATGGCTCAGGCCTGCCACTGCAGAGCCTGTATGTGCAGTTTAAACTGTTGGTATTACCTTATTAACTTATTACATTTTGTAAATGTAATTTCTAATTGGGAAGATATAACTGGTTAAGTTTGGTGTCTCTGAAAACCGAATGTAAAATCCTAACTTAATCAGAAGTTGAATGTTAAATTACAATTCTGAAAATGCCACTTTTAGAAAGTTGACATTTTCTTGATTTAGCCATTTGTGCCTGTAGCCTGTCTCTGATCACATGACTGGGTGTAGTTGGCAGTTGGACTTTGTGTATTCCTCCTAGACAAACACATATAATGGGAGCTTAAGTGTATATTAATGGGCCATCTCTCTTGCAGAATGGGAGGAAGCAGCAGGGCTCAGCCTCACTTACACCTGAAAACGCTGTGTCCGGCCAACACACAAAGGGGGCATGTCCCCCTGTAGTGCGACTGGAGCCAGGGCTGGAAGGGAGGACATCTGTGCACTTCAAAGGCATATCTTTGAAGTCTTCCCACTTCAATGGCACCACTATGTATAAGTATTGGACCTCAAACACCACCACTTCAGTACACTTCTGGATCGTGTGGATACTCTGCCAAGAGGAAGGACTGCTGTGCTGCTGAAGGACTGCCACTCTGCTGGTCTCCACCCTGCAGGATCTTGCTTCACTGTGCTGATCTGCTGCCTGCTGCCCTTTTGCCTGAGTGAGAAGGATTGGACCTGCATCTCTTGACCTCAAAACCCAGAGTGATGCCAAGGGTTAGTTAGCTGGCCTCTTGGTCTGAAGCCTCAGGGATATAACAGGCTTCCAACTCCTGCACCTGGACTCTGCAATCTGTGAGCCTACCATGCCAAGTGGTGCCACCCCAGTCCTGGGTCCTTAGAAGTGGGCCTAAGGTACTTGCCAGCGAAACTGATGCATCTTCTATGCTGAGCGACGCATCCCTAAGCAGAATCAATGCATCTCCTCAGCTGAGCGGTGCATATCCAAGCCGAACAGATCCATTGTGGCTGCTGAGTGGATTGGACCCGTAGCAAGAAACTTGCATCACTGCCACCTCCTGCATTTTGGGTCAGATGCATAACCTTCAGAACTGCCGCTGTGCGATGCTTTTCCTGACGCAGGCTCCTCGCGATCCTCGTCAACGGTAGCCTCGACAACAATGGCAAAACTTTGCATCGCAGCTTCACTGCTCATCGGAATCAACGCCTTGCCTCGGCTGTGCCTCACATCCTCGACACTGGATTTTTCATCTCTAGCCCCGTCTACAGGATCCTTGACGTCAAATCATCAGGACCTCGCACCACAGCCTCACCATATCTGAGAACTGATGCACTGCCTCTGCAGTGTGACACATCTTCGACACGGATCCACACAATGCTCCGCAACTAGGATCTACGGTACTCTGTTCAGTGGGTCTAACTGGGTCCCTCTAGCTGGCCTACCCTCTGTCACTGTTGGTCTGAACTTGTGACATTGTCCTGATTCGCCACGACCAGATCTCCCCACTAGTACTTTGTGGTGCTATTTTTCACTATAAACTTCAAAAATCAATATCTCTGATTGTACTAATTGGATTTTTGTTATTTTGGTCTTGTTTTATTTATTAAAGTCTGATTCATTTTTCCAACCTGGTATGGGATCCTTTTGTGTGGTATTTTCACTGTTGTAATGTCTGAAGTGTACAGGTTAATTTAGGATTTGCCTGCCCCTTACTCAGGATAGTATTGTGGTTGCTGCTTGATCAGGGCCTACACCCGAGTCAACCAACAACCCAATTTCTAACAACCATCCAAAGGGTAGTAGCGATGAGTGGTGTGTACAAAGGGCAGGGACTTAATCAATGCAAGCTTATGATCCGCACTTACTTGACATTTCTCATTCATAGAAAATAATTGCAATCCCGATCATGAATGAGGTTCAGCAGGTTACCCGCTCCTCTTGGCAAAGGGTGGAAACACTCTGATCCACCCAGTGTAGTATGCATGCAGCTCCAAACATCTCTAAGGGCATCACAGACCTGTTATTGCTCGATCTCCTGTGGATGAACACAAATTGTCCCTCTAAGAAGCTGAACGACAACCACTGGGGGTCACCAACAAGCTAGCATAGAGGAGTCTTGTTCTTTATTTGAATTAACCAGACAAATCGCTCCACCAACTAAGAACGACCATGCACCACCACCCACAGAATCAAGAAAGAGCTATCAATCTGTCAATCCTTTCCGTGTCCGGGCAAATGAATTTCCCAGTGTTGAGTCAAATTAAGCCTCAAGCTCCACTCCTGGTGTTGTTCTTCCGTCAATTTCTTTAAGTTTCAGCTTTGCAAACGTACACTCCCGGGAACCAAAAGACTTTGGCATCCCAGAAGCTACTTAGCTGAGCAAGGGAATAACATTGCTGGATCGATAGTCAACATTGTTTATGGTCAGAACTACAAGGGTATCTGATCGTCTTTGAACCTTAGACTTTCGTTCTTGATTGATGAAAAGATTCTTGGAAAATGCTTTCATTTTGGTTAATCTTCGGCCACTCCAAGAATATCATTACTAGTGGTACAGTACGAATGTCCCCGGCCATCCATCTTTATCATGACCCCAGTTCCAAAAACCAACAAAATAGAATCAGAGTCCTATTCCATTATTCCTAACTGAAGTACTCAGGCAACCAGCTTGCATTGAACACTCTATGTTTTTTTTTTTTTTTAAAGTAAATGCTTCTGAAACCAAGGACACTCAGTCAAGAGCATCAAAGGGGGGCATGAGAGACAGAGGCTGGGACAGGTAGTTCACCTTGGGCCAGATTGTCAGCTCGATCCCAAGATACAACTGTGAGCTTTTTAATTGCAGCAACTTTTATATTCGCTTTTGGAACTGGAATTATTGTGGCTGCTGGCACCACACGTGCCCTTCAATAGACCACTGTTAAAGGATTTAAAGTGTCTCATTACATTTATACGTAGTAAAGGAAACAATGGGACCCCGATATGTGAACCTGGGGTGGATTAATATTTTGGAAAACAATGGTTCTGAAATGGCCAAAAAAGGTCCAAGGTAGGTACTCTCCGCTATGGGGACAAGGTACTAAAGTCGTAATGAATAATCAATATTGATTATCCATTACGACTTTAGTACCTTGTCTCCATAGTGGAGACTACCTACCTTGGACCTTTTTTGGCCATTTCAGAACCATTGTTTTCCAAAATATCATTACATTTATACGGACTCGAAAGAGTCCTGTATTTTTATTTTTTGCCACTACCTCCCCGAGTCGAGAGTGGGTAAGTTGCATGCCTGCTGCCTTCCGTGAATGTGGTAGCCATTTCTCAGACTCCCTCTTCAGAATTGAACCCTATCGATCAATGTATGCATCCCGGGAGGTCAGCACTTGTTAGAATGTCTTAGCTCTAGAATTGACACAGTTTTCCAAGTAACAGATGGAGCAATTAAAGCAGCCATAACTGATTAAATGAGCCATTCACAGTTTCACTTTACTGATTATGTGCACTTACACATGCATGGCTTAATCTTTGGGACAATCATAAGCTAATGGCAGGATCAACCAGGTAGCTGCAACTGCTGGACTGGAGGAGGATCTGCATGCCCATCCTGGGCCAACCTTCACATACCTGAGGAGTCTGCTTTGGGAGCCCCTGCTTGCCTGCCGGTGGTAGGGGGTGAGGGGTGCTAGAGGGAAAGGGAAGTCATACAGGCACTTGCAAGCCCAGCCTGCTCCGTGACAACAAAAGAGAGAGGCAGGCCAAGGTGCGCCATGAGCAAGAAACAAGGGTGCTCTGTCACAGCCTGGGCAGCCTGGGCCACCCGTTCGAAGCGGCTGTGGAAATGCACTGTATGGCAAAGGGCAAGGGGCAAGCACACAGGCCTGAACCTCCAGGCAGCATCTAGGACTAGCACCACTGACCCCATCCACTCTGGTCAGACCACCTAACAAGCTGCCAAGCTGCTTGGCCTTTGCTCTGCTAAGTGACCTCCACAAAAGGCAGACCCTCGAATCTGACAATCCAGGCAGGTTGGAATCCCCTGTCCTTTAAAAAACAGCCAAGGCTGGTCAAGCAGTCCATCCCCAAGTGGATGAAGTGTGCTCAATCAATCATTGTACATTGCTGGCTAAACTGGCTCTGTGCCGGCCGCCCTGAACTGGGATGTTAGCTTTGCATCCCTGCCTGCTCTCTGTGAGGCAAGGTTGAGAGGAAAGACCCTTTAGACTGGGTTGGAAGGTTGCAGCAAACCCAAGCAGCACCTGGGTGAGCACCACCAGGCCATAAGAGGATCCAAGTACACTGTCCCTACTAATCCGGAGCAAGGCTACCCCCCCTTCTTGTAATCTGTGAAAAAGGAGTGACAGAGGGGGCCACCAGAGAAAACTCACCTGACCTCCTGCCTGCATTCACAGAGTCAAATGAGCCCTCATTGGGACTTCCAGGGCAGCCCAGGCATCTGGGCACTCAATAGAAATAGGAATTGATGGTGTGCAACCAGATGCCTGGATTCAGAGAACAGCCATCTGGTGGCGCTGTGTCTTAATTTAAAAAAAGAGTGCTATCTCCCTTGAAGAGAACAGAGATTCTGAGGTCCGGGTTCTCAGAGTCCGAGCTGGGAATTATGCAATGGGCTATTGAGGGGAGACCTCACAGAGCTTTAGCCCAGGGACCAGTGACAGCTTCTAAACCCAGACAAGCAAGGGAGACTCCTTGGGCCTTTGGGACCACGTCCCCAGTACTTTGCCACACAGTACATTGGAGAAGGGACCCCATGGCCATGTTCTTGCAATTCTTCCACACTGAATGAAAGGAATTATCTGAGCTGGCTATCAAGAAAGGGGCTATGGGAGCCCACTGAGCTCTGAACCAGGGCCCAGTCAGAGCTTCTTATCCCGGGCATTCAGGGGTAGGTTCCCCAGGCCTGTGGGACCCCGTCCCAGGCACTATGCGACATAGCAGGCCAGAGAAGGGAGCCCAGGTCCTATGGCTTCCATACCAGCACCTGCTGGGGCTCTGTCCCGAGGCCCGATCAGAGCTCTGAACACAGACAAGCATGGGAGGCCTCTCCAAGCCTGAGGGAACCCTGGGTACTTTGAGACACAGTGAGCAAGGGAACAGAGCCCAGGAGCGGGGGTCTTTCACCCCAAGGCCCACCAGGGCTCTGACCTCGGGCCCAGTCAGAGCTTCTGAACCTGGACAAGCAGAGAAGGCCTCCCCAGGCCTGCAGGACTGCATCTCAGGCACTTTGCAACACAATGGCATGTGCAGAGAGCCCAAGGTTTTCCACCCCAGGGCCTGCTGGGACTCTGATCTGGTGCCAGGACAGAGCTTGTGAACCCAGACAAGCAGGAGAGATCTCCCCAGGCCTGCAGGAGCCTGTACAAGGCATTTTGCGACACAACGGTTTGGAGAAGGGAGACCAGGGACTGGGACTTTCACCTCTGGGCCCACCAGGGCTCTGTCCTGGGGCCTGGTCAGAGCTTCCTAACCCTGACAAGCAAGGCAGACCTCCCCAGGCCTACAGCACTGTGTGACACTGCAGGCCGGAAAAGAGACTTTTACCCCTAGGTCTGCTGTGGCTTTGCCCCGAGGCCCATTTAGAGCTTCTAAACCTGGAGAAGCAGGAGAGGCCTCCCCGGGCCGGTGGGCCCCTGGCACTCTGAGGCACGACAGGCAAGGTAACAGAGCCCAGAGTCCAAGTCTTCCACCCAGGGCACAGTCAGGGCTGTTGAACCCAAACAAGCAGACGGGACCTCTCTGGGACTGCAGGACCTTATTCCAGGCACTTTGTGGCATGGTGGGTATTAGAAATTAGGTCACTAGTTTGCAGAGGTATGCACCTTGACCAAGTAGGGTCACTTCTGTCTAGTCAGGATAAGGTGATTACACTTCTGAAATAACCCCTGCTATCCCCCTTCGTAGCTTGGCACAAGCAGTCAGGCTTATCTCAGAGGCAATGTGTAAAGCATTTGCACATAACACATAGTAATACAGTGAAAACACTTCAAAAGGACACCACACCAGTCCTAGAAATCTAGCCAATATTTATCTGTATAAAACAAGACCAAAACGATAAAAATCCAACATACATGAATCAAGATATGAATAATGCAAATATCCAACAGTTCAGGCTGACCGTGACGTCACGGGCTAGCTAGCTACGGTATCGGGAAGACCCGCAAACAGTACCTTGGGAATATAGGATGGTGTAGACCTTGTGGTAAACTTTGAAGAGGTGTCGCCAGCAGGCTTTGGTCCCGGAGGTCGGTGAAGGAGTCGTCGAGCGGCAGCGAGGTTGGCTTGGAATGTCGCTGTGGGGGACACCAAGGCTGTGATGTGAAGCGAGGTGGGGAAGAATGCAGTGCCCTCAGGTCACGATGCAAAAAGCGGCATCAGGCTTCGTCGTCGGTGAGATCAGGGTTGCGGTGCAAAGAGGGGCGGTGCTCTCTGCAGTGCCAACAGGCCACAGAGCCGACAGCTGCGTCGTTGATGGCATTGGGTTGCTTTTTCTTCTGTTGGAGCACAAAACACACTGTTGCTGGTGCTGGTAGCAGATGATCTTGAAGTCTTTGCTGTTCCTGAGACTTCTTGAACAGGGGACAAGCTCTACCTCAAGCCCTTGGAGAAACTCAGGAAAAATAGTTGCAGAAAGCCCAGTCCAGTCCTTTCACTGTCCAAGACAGAAGCAGCAACTGCAGGCCAACCCAACGAAGCAACACTCAGCAAAGTGGTAGTACTCCTCCAGGAAGCTCTTCCAGCTCTTCTTCTTGGCAGGTCCCTTAGTTCAAACGAGTTCTAAAGTTCTGGGGTCAGGGTCCCAATATTTATACCACTTTTCCCTTTGACGTTTTGGCACAAAGTCTCTTGGCTCATTAAAAAACAGTACTGTCCTCCCTAGTCCAGCTTCACTACAGGAGGTGGGGACAGAATAGTGCAGAGCAGACACAGTCTATTCAGGTGCTAGTGAAAACTCCTTACACCTCTTTAAATGCAGAAAGGTCTATTCAGCCTGGCTATGAGTCAACCAGGAAAGGCAGGACACAGCTCAACCCCCCTTGTGACTGTCTAGAGTGAATGCACATTCCAGCTCCTGTCACTTCAAAACCAGAAGGTGAATAAACAAACAGGCAGAGGCACACAGGATGGGTAAGCAAGAAAATGCCCACTTTCTTAAAGTGGCATTTTCAAACACATAATTTAAAAAAACACCTTTTCTAAAAGGTGTGTTATTAAATTCTAAGTTCAGAGAGCCTAAACTCCCAATCTTTAGCTGTTTCCAATCGAAAGTTACACGTGTAAAATGTTACAAGGGACCTCCAATGTTAGCCTATGGAAGAGCTAGTCCTTGCAACAGTGAAAACTGAAATGAGCAGTATCTCACTATCAGGACATGTAAAAATACAACACTACATGTCCTACCTTTCACATACATGGCACCCTGCCCATGGGGGTACCTTGGGCCTACCTTAGGGGTGTCTTACATGTAAGCAAAGGGAAGGTTAGGGCCTGGCAAGTGGGTGCACTTGCCAGGTCAATATGGCAGTTAAAACTGCATGCAGACTCTGCAGGGGAAGGTCAGAGATACCTTTGAAAGGCTACTTTTGTGGGTGGCACAACCAGTGCTGCAGGCCCACTAGTAGCATTTGATTTACAGGCCCTGGGTACACACATTGTACTGTACTAGGGACTTACAAGTAAATCAAATATTCCAATCATGGAAAACCAATCATAACACAAGTTACAGTAGGAGCACTTGCATTTTAAAACTGAACAGTAGTGTGAAAGTGTGCAGAGACACTAAACCAGCAAAAACAAAGTCCAGCATGCCATCAAAAACAGGAGGTCAGAAAGCAAAAAGACAGGGGAAACATGCCAACAGATGCCAGGTCTAACAGTGGGCCAGAGATAGGAGTCTAGAGCTGTCGGGCCTTCACCCTGGAACAGCCGGAGCTTTAACCCGGGGCCTGGTCAGAGCTTCTTATACTGAGCAACCAGGGAAGGCCTTCCTGGGCTAGCGGATCCAAGTGGCATGGTGGGCCATGGGGCAGATCTCAGGGCCGGGCGACTTCCACCTCCAGATCTTCTGGGGCTCTGACCCAGTTCCTGGTCAGAGCTTCCTTTCCTAAGGAAGCAGGGGGAGGTCTACCCGGACTTGCGGGTCCCCATCCTTGGCACTTTGGGACATGATATATGGAAACCAAGTCCCTGGCGTCCTCACCCTGGGCTTGCCTGAGAACTACCCATTCTTGTAATCCATGCACATTGAGAGACAGAGGGGGACATTCAAGAGAATTCAGCCTCTTCGAGCCCTGACTGAGATTCAAGCTTCAATGAGCCCCCATTCTGACTTCCAGGGCAGATTGGGAATCTGAACACTAAGTCACGTGAAAGGAATTACATGTTTTATTTCTTTCAAGCACAAAACTTCACCAGTGATGTTGGCATGGCACATTTTGCACCAAACATGTAAGCATGGTAAAACACCCCTAATTCGAATTGTGCCTAGGACTAATCTAAATCCTTGTTCCACTTACAGATCCTCTCACATTCACATCCCAGTCAACCTCTCTATTGCTGTCGCCCTCTCTATCCTCACCATCTTTTAGACCCATCTCTTCCCTGTCATTCTCCTTCTTACTGTCACACTCTCATTTTCCATCAGCCTTCCCATCCCTGTCACCCTTTCCATCTGGGCCATCCTTCCAATTCCTTTTACTCTCCTATCCCATTCTCAGTCATCGTCCCTATTCCTGTTACACTACAAGTCTCTGTTACACTTCCAGGCCTGTCACCCTCCACACCCCTGTCACACTTCTAGTCCCTGTCTTCTGTCCCATCACAGTCACTCTTTAGGTAGAAATTAAGCTCTAAACTGCCCCAAATGTGCCAATTTGTACATTCTTTTTCTTGATTTAACACCCATGTCCTCTCCTCTCAACATCACTGAAGTAATTATGACTTGCATGCTTCAGTCTCTCACTTTGTGCAACTTTTACTGAGAATTTACGCCCCATTACTTTTACACTTCCCACCCACCACTGTTCACTGCAGCTCCATATGTTACTCTTATTTTGAAAGTTCAACAACGATAACTGAACATGGCTTACGACGTGGCACATGTGGACCTCTCACACAAAAACCTGACTATGCCACCCACCTTACATAAATCTGTGCAGATTTGATGGTCCACACAACATGTCTCTCAGGCCTTACAACATCCCACTGTTGAAAATGAACATCTTTTGTGTGATATTCCCACAGATTTTTGTGTTCACTACCCTAAATTTTACTGAACCTGTTTTTGTTGGCATTAGGACTCTGAGCACTTCACATCTGCTAAGTGCTTGTGCTCTCCCTTCAAAACACAGTAAAATTGATACACACCCAGTTGACACATTTAATTTGCTTATAACATGGGTACTCACAAACAGTTTCCCTGGGGCCAATAAGTTGGGTCTGTGATGTGACCAGGTGCCGCATTGATGCCAGCGGGTTGGCATACGGGTGGAGGGAGTTGGCAGTAAGGTGGGTGTAGGGGAAGCAAAGCATATACTTCTAGTGGCTGAATTGCACAATGGGAAATCAAAAAGCCTGGGATTAATCCCGGCTTCCTCACTTTATCAAATTGTGTGATCCTAGGCATTTGTTTTATTTCTCTTTTCCTCCTTTTTCTTCATTATCACGAATAAGAGGACCGGAAAGGAAGATTTAAATGTTTCTAAATTCATGTTTGAAAACGATAACTTTTAAAATAATACTTCTCAATATATTATAATATGTGATATAATCTCATGTATAAATGTGAAAAGGTTCTGCATGTCAAATGCACTTTTTGAATTTTGGAGAGACTATCATATTTTCACACTTTTGCTGCAATATGTCTTTTAAAACGAAGATGTTCCTAAAGTTGAGCAGTGCAGAACTTCCTCGTTATTTCCTTCCTTCAACCCACACTAACATTTAAATAGATGCCTGACGGTTTATTTCTCATCTTTTTATTGTTAGTATTGAGACGAGTATAGAGCAGCTCACTTCTGCTGTTGACCAGGGGGCTGCATATAAAGGTTGGGAGGGCCGCATGCGGCCCCCGGGCAGTACTTTGAGTAACAGTGGCTTATAAGTTCCTAGTAAATGCTGCTACATGTACCCAGGGCATGTAAGTTAAATGTTACAAGTGGGCTTCAGCACTCATTGTGCCACTCACTAAAGTAGCCATTTAAAGATGTCTCAGGCATGTCACTGCAGCCTGTATTAGAGTTTTAAACTGCTATTTTTACATGGCACAATAAACCTTTCGTCAGGCCTAAACCTTCCTTTTTAATGTTCATAGGTCGCCCCTAAGGTAGTCCCTTAAGACTCGAAGGGAAGGATGCATGCTTTTTAGAAAGTAGGACAAGTGCTTGATTTGTAAAAGAAAATAGGTGCCATAGCCCTCATCAGCAGGCCACTTCAGCTCACCCCACCCATTGCCCCTGCCAGTGCTGCCAATTAAATTACAAACACATGTACAAACCATCACACTCCTACAAGTATGAGAATGCTGATTATTCAAGGCCACCAAACTATTAGAATGGCTTGGGTGGCGGGTATTAGTGATTTCCAATGTATATTGAATTTATAAACAACTGTTGTTATGCCACTCTCTAAATAAGATAAACAGCGCCACCATGTGGCAGACGGCAATAGGTGCCAGTGCTGACTTAAGTGCTGGTGCCAAGCACCGGAACTACCGGTTTAAATTAAGCACTGAGTAGGACACATGTACTTATGTTTTACATGTCCTTGCAGTGAAAAACCCTTATTGCACTTAATAAGTGATAACTTCAGTTTGGGAGCAGATAGATAAATACTACTTCGATTAATTTGAATTGGAATTTAAAATCCTCTTTAATGGTAAAGTCAGACGTTAAATTACTATTCTGTAAATGGCACTTTCAGAAATTTAGCATTTTTCTACCTTAACCAAATGTGCCTTTCTATCAGTATCCATGGTCACATGACTGTTAATGGCTCTCATCTGGTATCACATGTATTCCTTACAGACAAGGGACAAAATAGCTTTGGGTATAGGGAAAGGTGATTCTCTCCTGAGCAGGATGGCCAGGGGTTTCACTCTGCCCTCACTGAGCTTCAAAGTGTAGCCCGAGGGCTGTGCCCACCCCCTTCCTGACTTCTAAAGCTGGATGCAATGTCAGTGGTAAAAGCCTTCTCACACCTGGGCCTGTCTGCCTCTTGTTACCCTAGACAGATTGAAGCCAAACACAGGGGAAGGGGAAGAACTGATCAGAACCAGTTTAGGTTTAGACAAAGAGCGTGACTCCCACACACAGACTGGCACTGGATATAAAAGTGGCATTCTCAGAACCCCTCATGTGAAAACTCCTATGAAGATTCAGAAGAAGGAGTGCTGTACTGTCTGAAGAAGAAAGACTGGACCTGCTTGCATTGAACTCAGGATCCCAGAAGTGACTCCAAGGGGCAAATGTACAAGTACTTAATGCTGCCGTAGCGTCAATTTTTTGACGTTACGGCGGCTATTTTTTTATTGCCTTATTTACAAGTTGCCGCTAACTGCAGTTAGCGCCACTTTTCTGGCGAAAACGTGAATTTTAAAGACCGCCACTTCTGTTAGCAAGAGTTAACGAAAATGAGATGCAAGGTGGGCGTTCCCGTGTAAAAACTGCCGCTAATCCCACTTTGCAATATTCACAAGGAATTCCTTGCATGGTGCAAAACCCTCTAAGTAAAGCTAGAGGCAGTTTTTTAGGACCAGAAAATAGCTGGTCTTAAAATTGGTGCAAAAACTTGGGGCCTCATTTCAGAGGTTTTGGTGCTGGACAGCGCAGCAAAGAATATTGCTGCACTGCCCTGCGCCAAAACAGAAGCTCAGTAATGCGCCCCACAATAAGATAGGGCGCAGTCCTGGGCCTCATTCATGAAAAGTGTTGCATCGCTGCGACAAAACAGATTTGCAAAACTTTTCACTGTGCCTTCCTTGCGACACCATGGATGCGCCATATTTACTGTACGGCGCACCATGTCGCAAGGATTTACAGATATGTCAGTATTCCTGACATATCTGTCGGCACTAAAGTCATGCATTGCTGCAATTTTTTCACAAGCATGATGCAACTCAGAATGCATGGGGCAGGCCTATCCCTATGGCACTGCGTCACCCTTATGCCCGCCACGAGGCAGGCATAAGGTTTTGACTCAGTGGCATCCTAGAATTATTGCAGTGATATCTCATAGATTTCACTGCGTCACTCCTACAAGGCTTTGTTGCGTGGGAACGCCCACCCTGCATGCATCCTAGCTGACGCAGGTATAATGTGGCATAGGGGTTCACAAGGTCACGCATATGCTTAGATGCGTCCCTTTGTTCAGAGTATAGTTTGGCATCCAGGGTGTCTGCTGTCACCTTCCCCGGTGGCCAGCGACCCCCAGATGCTCGGTCCACTGACACTGAGGAGCTGCCAGGGTGTTGGCACAGTTGGAGCTCCATCTGTGGAGTTTGCACGCTGAGGTGTTGGCATCTGTAAGCTTAAGCAGAGTGGTGGTGCTGAGGAAGTTGCCGAAAAGTTCTTTGATGGCCTTGATTCAGCTGCAGCTGGGGGGGCGATGATGGCGGTGGGCGTGGTGAAGGCGTGATGTATACTATGATGGTCGGTCCAGGAGATTTCAGGGGTGTGGCTGTAGTTGAAGGTCCCGCTGGCAGAAAAGACTGTGTTGAGCGTGTGTCTGGCTATGTGGGTTGGTTCAGTTACTAGCTTCTTGAGTCTGATGTTGGAGAGGTTCGCCAGGAGGGTGGTGGTGTTCTGGTCACTAGGGTTGTTCAGGTGGAACTTGAGGTGTCCGAGTAGAATGTAGTCAGTGGATGGGAGAGCCTGGGGTGCGATGAGGTCTACAATGGCATCGGTGAATGGGGTTCATGGGCCGGGGGGCCTGTAGACGAGGGTGCCGCAGAGGGTGGGGTTTGGGTTGGTCCAGATATGGAAGTGGAGGTGTTACATGGTAGCCATTGGACCATTAGAGTGCGTGGTCTGTCAGAGTGTGCTTTTTTAGACGATGGCAATGCCTCCTCCTGGGCGCTCGGGGTGGTCGGTGCGGGTAAATGTGTAGCCGTCGTGGATGGTAATAGCGATGTCCGGTCCGGAGCAGAGGTTGGTCCAGGTTTCTGTGAACAAGGCTATGTCTGAAGAGGTGGCGTTGAGGAGGTCCCAGATTTCTGTTGCGTCTTTGTGGACGGACCGCACATTGAGGAGGATGCAGTTGAGCCGGTCTGCTGCGCTGTTGGTCGGCTGGGCGGCAGGAGGCGCTAGTGTGATGATGTGACAGAAGGTGCGTTTGCAGTTTTGGCAGGCGTACGGTGCAAGGGAATTCTACAGTGATGCTAGATGGCAGGCAGTGTGGCATCCAGGGCTGATGGCGAGGAGGGTGCTGGCGTAGTAGCGGTCGGGTGTCCGAGAGGAAGTGTCCTAGTCGCTGGCCGCGGTCCAGGGGCAGACGGACGCAGACAGGCTTGCCTTTGGTGCACCAGTGGTACGCCGCGCTGCGTATGGCCGCATAGCGGCCGCCATTAAATAGTGCTGCGGGGGGGACTGGACAGTTGGGAGGTGGGAAACATGGGAAAGGACACGGAAGGGGCAGGGACACAGTGGGGGAGCGGGGGTTGTAAATATATATTTTTTTAAATCTTACTTTGAGGCCGGGTCCCACGTCTTCTGTGCTCCGGCTTCAAGGAACAGGAAGCAGGCAGCCAGACTCCCTCCCCTAAGCCAATCACAACACTGCAATGCGGCGTTGTGATTGTTCTTGAGCACCATGACAAGGCTTTCAGCCAGGGGCTGGAAGGGTGGGCATGTTCTCCATGCAGGCTGTAATGCAGCCTGCATTGCGAACAGGGAAGTGCGCATGACTGCTTTGGGTAGCCTGAGAGGGCCGACCAAACAGTCATTGCGCACTTGAGTGGGCATACAACTCTGCCCCTGCCCTGCTCCGTGAGTAGAGCAGCCCCACCCACCCTCCCATCCGCAAAGGAAACATAGCATGAGAATATCAGGTAGTTATCATCATGTTATGTTTCCTCTTCTTGCACTGCTTGAAAGCAGTGGGGCGACGTTCTTCTGCCACAGCAGAGGAGCCCGCACTGGGGGTGCGTCACCCACAGGCGCTAGGCCTGGGCCCGACTCGACTCAACCCCTGGGCCTCCTCTGCTACGCGTCCCAGATTCTCCTCACTTGGACATTGAAACCGTGGCGCAATCCACTGCACTCTCTCCAAATCTGTGACTCAGCCAGCAGGTGCCTCAGCTAGGTGGGATTTCACAAGCCTGGGTACAGCAGTTGCCGCCAAGTCTGCTGGGGAGCCTCCCAATACAGGTGATGCAACAGGGCCTCCTTATGCGTGAATTTGCAGCACTCCCACCACACAAGTTCGGCGCAGCTCAGGGTCCTCACCCTCCACAGCGTCCAGCCAGCGCAACATCCTCCGGCCTGTGATGCAGAGAGGCACGGCCCACCATTGGTAAATCTCTCCCGTGCACCCCGGTGTAGTGGTGGCGTGTGGTATGCGATGCAGACCTCCCTACGTTGGTGCGGAGGAGCACCTCTACCGTTCACAGCTCCAAGGGGCACCAGGCAGTCTTCTCACACAGGTCAGCAACGTGTCTCCATGTGACCTGGCAGACTTCACCACCAGGTAAGGGCGATCGTTGACACCTCAATGTCTACCGCCATGGCCCAGCAACTCTACAGCACCTCCACATCCCACTACGGGTCCCAGACGCAGGCGAAGCGAGGCCTCCGGGCCCTGGGGACTGTCCGCACATTCAAGGTTTTGGCTGCCATGGTGTTGCAAGGAGGGCGCTATGAAAAGTGATGCATCACAGGTTTTCCCCAGCGATGCGCCTCCTTTCATATTTGTAGCCCTGATTCTGCATTTCCTCTTCCCCTGGGACTCTGGCTGGTCATCCTGGCTGTTGGGGGGTTTGGGGAGGTTGTTGATCTGTGCTGCACTTGTCCCTGGCTGCTCCATTTTGCATTCCATTGTTTTTCTTTTAATTTTTTCGTTGGAGGTGGACTTATTGGCTATTTTTGCCTCTAGAGGCAAAAAAAGGTGAAGTTCTGCTGACTAACATGAGTATTTTGCCAGCAAATTGGTCTTTCGTCAGTTTTCCCCCACTAACGTCAGAATTTTTATCGCCTTCACGCTAGTGTTAGCGGCAGTTTTCACTTCGGCTACCTGAAACTATCGCCATATAGCGACTATTGTAAATACATCGCTAACAGGGAGATAGTTTTTGGTGCTAGGCCTCGTTAAGGAGACTACCGCTAACTAACGCTAACGCTAGTTAGCGGCAGTTCTTTTACATATACCCCTAAGACTCAGTTGGCTGATGCCCTGTTGAGTTACAGCGAAACAAGATTCCAGAGACCTTCCCTGTAACTGCCCAGCTGACCAGCACTAACTAGACCTGTCTGGACCCTGCTACTGGCCTCGCCTGGAGTGAGTCCTGACCCCCAAGAGGTGCCTTCCCACATCATGGACCCTTTGCTGATGTCAGAGTGCACTGCACTCTTTTAACCTGTAACCTGCAAAAACTGGTCTCCAAATGAAAATCCAGAGCCTCAGCAATGACCTCCCAAGTCCCCCGCCAACACGAAACTATTGCTCTTCACATCAGCACTGACTGCCCACATCTTGTGCTAATGTGAAGCGTCAGCCAGCGACCTGTTCTGCGGGCCAACAACAGTCTTTTTCCATTAAACTATGACTGGCAACCAGCTCCCGCCCTGGACTTCCTGCCTGTGAGCTGTGGGAGTGATGAGGGTGAGGTTTCGGGAGACCACCCCCGAAATTGTTGACGAGAGGGAAGCATTCCGCCTTCGATGGTGGCCAAAAACTGGCCCTTAAGTAGGGCTGAACCCGCTCAAGGAGGATGTGCATCACCCAATGATTCAGCTGCCGGGAGTCCCCCCAGCTGTTGTAACATACTGGTAATGTCTGTGAGAGAGAAACAGAAGGTGAGACCAAGGTACAGGCCAATTCAGAGTGGTGCCACCCTACTGACACTTGCTGAAGGCTGAGTGATGATCCCCTCCAATGAGGCCGCACAAGCAGCTTGCATAGCTGGAGGGGAATCGGCAAGTAGGTCTGCTCGTACACCCAGAGACACTAGCATGCAGTGCTGACTGTGCAGTGGGTAAGGCAGGACCCGATGCGGGAGTGAATTTAGCGAACCAAGGGTCCTTACGCAAAAACCACATAGAAAAGAATGGCTCTGAAGAAGCAATGCATATTAAAGTGATGGGTTCCCTGCCCTTCTCAAGACCTACTTGATATGCAAAAAGTAGTTCCTTCTCAATGTTAAGTAGGAGTGTGTGGTTGGACAGTCACCCTCTCTGACGACCCCATATTGCCTCGGCAGTGCGAGCCTTAAGCAATAGGAGAGACAACACCACAAATATTACAACTACAGCTTGCGAGTGGGATGATAGGTAACAAAATCATTGTTCTTTTCTCTAAGGTGGATTAATGAACTTCTATGAGCTATAAGCTGTATTCAGATCTCAAATGTAGAAGATGAATTTGCAACCAAAAGCAAATCACTCGTCTACATGGAAAAAGGCGCTGAAAGTTATTACTGCCAAAAGTGAAGATATAGCGGCATGCTCCTGCCACAGTGATAATCGGACAGTGGAATTTCCCGATACCAAGAACGTGGGTAGAATTGAAGACTACGCCGAAGTTATGCTAGTGATACTTTTTGAAGCGGATGCGTTCTCCCGCATGTTGATCAATGAGAGAGTGGAAGGATCACTCACCAGTAGACCACCAACAAGAACCCCAGCATGGCCCATCAATGCTCACCTCTTAAACTTTAGAGACCGGGGCATGGCCCTCCATGTTGCTCATGTCTTTCAGACGCCAAAGAGTCCACCGAGTCCTCAAACAACTTCCGGGCAGTGGCGGCTCCTCAGCTAAGGTGGAGGAGCGTCGCCCCACTGCCAGGAGCAGCAAAGAAAGGAAAAAATAAAATGATAACGGAATGTTATTATTATTTTATTTTTTCCTCCTGCTGCGGCAGTGCCTGATGGCGCGGGCAGATCTACAGGGGAGGAGTGGTAGAACACTCCTGTGCGCAATGACTGTTTGGTCAGCCTTCTTGGGCCGCCCAAAGCAGTCATGCGCAATTCCCTGTTCTCCATGCAGGCTGCATTACAGCCTGCATGGAGAACCTGCCCACCCCTCCAGCCCCTGGCTGATCATCGTGTTGCGGTGCCCAGACCAATCACAACGCTGCTTTGCAGCATTGTGATTGACTTAGGGGTGGAAGCCTGGCTGCCTGCTTCCTGTTCCGATCTGGAGTCGGACACAGGTGAGCAGGAGAGAAGACGCGGGACCCAGCTGCAGCGGCAAGGTAAGTTTTATTTTTTAATTTATTTATTTTTAAAATGCTGCCCAAGCCCCCTACCCCTCCTGCGCATGCCCCCCCCCACCTGCGAGCCGTGCCGGCCGCCCCTCCGTCCGGGCACTGCCAGTGGAGGAGATGAAAATCAGCAACCTCTGGATCCTCCTCGCCTATGAAGGGCCCATATTTTAGAAGCAGAAGGGAATGGATAACTCTAGACTGTTGATGGGGACTGGGGGCCGGCCTGAGGGAGAACTGCTACATCCAAAGCTTCGTCCCACCCTTTACTGACAGCTGCAGACCTACCTGCTGAATGACGACCAGATACACCCAGACAGATCCCTCCTATGCCTTCTTTCATAGTGCCCTGTTGGGACAGGCCCCCACAGAGAGTACACCACACACCACAACTCGATAAATAACTGGAAACCAAACAAGTAGTGTCCCAACAGATAGCAGTTGAGGGTCTTAATCTGCTCTCTGATGCACTCCAGATGGATAAACCCTTTTCTATCAGCTTTGAAAGCTCTTACAGGGTGGGAATATGTTTGGTTTGGGATTGTACTATTCTAACTGGGAGGGAAGCATGCCCTGGTGGGAAATTTGCACCACAATCTGCAGTGTTCTGGCATTGAATGACGGTTGAAAATATGGAGAGATTTACACGTTTCCACATTATTCACTTACACACAACTTCAATGTACTGCAGTGACTCATGGCCCGACAATATAGACAAGGACTGGCCAAGCTCCCAACCTATTAATATGGAATGTGCGAGGTCTCAGCATTCCTCGCAAGATTACACAAGTCCCGTCATATCAGGACCAACACCTGACCCAGATAGCTTTTTTGCAGGAATGCCACATTAACCCACTCTCAGTGTGTAACTTTGCTTCCCGCTGGGATGCTTATAGGATTTTGTCATCATACTCTTCCTGTTCATGAGAAGTAGCTATTATTTAAAAAGGTGTATCTCATGTCACCCTCTAGGTTCCCAATCAGATGCTTAGGGCCACTATGCTATTGTTTGGGGCCAGTTGGGCACCACTACAATCACTGTGGTGAACTGCTATGGCCCCAATACAGATGGCTCCATCTTATTTGACTCCCTCTGGGGTACGATCCTCTCAATAGGTTCACACTCCCTGATATGGGGAGGAGATTGTAATTGTGTGCTCCTGGAGAGGTTTGATAAATCACATGTACTACCCAGTTACCGGAGCCTAGCCGCTGCTCATTTTAGGGTGACTAGCTGGTGACTCGTGACATGGGTACCTTGGTGCATGAAACCAATTATATGGCGTGTACCCTCTCATATCACTCACCAGTGTTACTACGGCTTGCAATACCCAGCACAACAAATGTGATATGGCCCTGACGCCTGCTTCCTCGCACACTGATAGATCTGGTATTTGCAGATGAGCTACAGACTGAAATTGTAGAGTTCTTTAAATATAATGAGGGCACAGTGATCTCAGTGGGCACCATATAGGAGACATTTAAGGTCACTATACAAGGCCTCTGCATAGCTAAATGCAAGGGAATCCGGCGCTCGCTAGGCGATCACCTAACAAGGCTAGAAAGAGAACTCATGTCCTGTAGCAGTCTCAATCCCAGAAACCTGGTGGTGCCACCCTTGAGCAGACCAGAACCAAGCCTACTGAAAATACGGAAGTGGCAATGGAGAGCAATTCTAGGAGTGGCAACAAGGGAGAGCAATTACACTCACCAGTAGACCATCACAGGAGTCTCACCATGGACCATTATTGATCTCCTCTTAAATTTTAGAGACAGGGACATGGCCCTCTGTCTGGCTCAACAAATGTCCCCCTTGTCTTTTGATGGGGATTTCCTCTCTTTTTCTCCAGACTTCACCACTGCAGTACAAGAAGCATAACCAAGTTCCTACCTGTCAATAAAAACTGCAAAGAGTGAACATTGAATATGCGAGACTGCCAGTCACTCTACAAGGGAAATAACAACATGTCTTTCACACTTTCAGACTCCACAACAGGCCACTGAGTTCCTCAAACAACTTCCGCCTCTGGCTGACCCGGATTAGAGAGGCAGAAGGGATAAGCTATGAAGGTTGATGGGGACTGAGGGTGGCCTTAGGGACAACTGCTACATATGAAGCTGCGTCCCACCCTTGTGCTGACAGCTGCAAATCTACCTGCTGAGCGACAACCAGATACACTAAGACTGTTCCTTGCTATGCCCTCTCCCATACTGCCCTATTGGGACAGGACCCTGCAGAGAGGGCACTGCACACCAAAACTCCATAGTAACAGGGGACCAGAAACAGGCTAAGTTAGCCACATTACTGAGTCCTACAGCACCTTCAACTCCAGTTGAGATTCTAGTTCAGCTCTTTGATGTACTCTCAATGGGTTAACCCTCTACTAAAGGCTATACAATCTGTTACAGGGTGGGAATATGTTTGTTTTGGGATTGGTTTGTTCTTACTGGTGGGGGAGAATTCCCTGGTGGGATTGAGCAACCAGTGTGGTACGGGGTGTGGGGGATTCCAATGTTGAAATTTGCACGGTAATTTGCAGTGTACTGGCATTGTACAATGGTTGAAAATTTGGAGAGGTGTACTAGTTTCCACAATATTCACTTATACATGCGACTTCTCTATACTGTGGTGACTCATGACCGGACACGATAGCTTGTCTGGGGCGACCTTTATCGTTAGAGCCTATGTTTTACATTGGTGGAGTTCTTGGGTAGTCCCCCACATTCCTCAATGGATACTTTTATATGCTATAGGATTTGAAGTAGCTGTAGGCATCATTTCTCAGGACTGCCAATGAGCCCTGTCTTTGTGACGCTAAATAGATTGCTGACTGCCACCTCTTCTAAACATCTATTTACAACGCTGTACAGAACGAGAATTACGATGTTGACACAATGTGCTAGACTAGGATGGGAAAAGGAGCTGGGTATGATATCACTGAGGGACAGTGGAAATGTTGCTGTACACAGACAGGTTTAACCTCCACTAGTAGCTGGCTGAGAATAATGCATTACAAATTTCAGCACCAATTTTATTATACCCCTGTGAGGCTGCATAAATGTCGACTATGCGCTGATGACCGCTGCACCAGATGTGGTTTGCCCAAGGTGGATTTCCTCCATCTGGTGGGGTGCTGACCCAATGTATTTGCCTACTGGGAAGAGGTCACTGCAGCGCTATCCAACATGGTGAAGGAGAGATACAATTGGACACCCTGAAAGCTCTATTAGGCCATGTCAAAGACATAGAGGCACAACAAAGGAAATTTGTGGCCTTGGCTCTACTGCTGGCAAAGCAGCTGGTGGTGAGCAGGTGGGGAAGGAAAAGGACCTCTAAATTTAAGCAATGGCTTGCTGACCTAGTATACTGCAATGCACAGCTAGACATATGCTGACATATATGCAGAACTACTGTCCCCAGTATCAAGGCCTAGAGATATATGGTGATGCAGCGGAAGCGGGGAGAAATTTTATTCATCCTTAAAGATATCACAAATTTTTATACCACTAGACTCTTTTATGATTAGCAGCTCGGGCCCATGAGAACTTAATATCCACTTACGACAACAGGTCCTCCAATGAATCTTTGTGTAGATCTAATAGGGACTTGGCAATGGAAAGACGGATACAATTCCCCTCATGAGGACCCTCATGAAGGAAATATCTAACTTAATAACAACTGTCATAATATGTACAAATCTGTGAAAAACTCATAATAATGACAAACTCTGAAATACTTATCAAGTCACTTTTATCTAAGTTTTTAAAATATGAATGGTCAGTACATAAACACATTTGCAAGAATCATACATTTCTTCATAAACAAATTTACTCATACAACAATTTTGTAAAAACATTTAACAAAAAATCATTATTAGAATTATCTTGGAGTAAGTCACTTCCTGTTAATTCTTTAATGTTAGTCTCCGGATCTTCTATAAGATCTTTCTTTACTTTAACCTTTGTAGAAACATCATTATTAGTAATATTAACTTTAGTAAGATACATAAAGTTAGGTATTATTAAAATGAATATCAACCAAACAATCAACATTAAAATAACACATATGAAACAAGCAAAAAAACATCTTTGCTTAATTAAACCCTGATTTTGATTGCCAGTCTCATTTCTAGCCATTTTACAAGTAAATCTATATAAAAAAATAACTAATAAAAAAACTGAAAAACTTTTGATAAAATGTGTGTATCCCACACTTTTTGAACCTTTTCTTTTGAACCTTAGGTCTCGAGAGATATTATCCCATTTAATTTATCTTCAAATTTCCTCTCTCTTTTTTTTCTGCACCCCTTTTCTTTAGCACAGTTCATTTAGGGTGGCTCATATGATGAATTGCTTCTGATTTCTTCTTCTGAGATGTTTGTTGCAGCAGCTAAATATGTTCATTCAGGTGCTGTATACTTCTTGTTTGCAACTTTTACTCTTTTGGTCTTCTCACTGTATTTTCTTCACCTGCAGCATCACTTTGTTCAGATTGGCTAGAAATTTCAACTATGGTATTTGAAACTTTTTCATTCAAAGTATATTTAACTCTCTTGACTAATTTAGGCCATTTATCACCTTTCCTTGTTCTTTTCCTTGAAACACTGTCTATTTCACTAGATTCAAAACTTCTTGTAGCTGATTCCCTTTTTTCTTTTTCTTTGTTTCTTTCAGGAACCAACTCTCTTTCAGTTTCAACAATGACAGTATTACGAGACCCAGTAGCTTGTGCCCACTTTACTTGATTCTTAGTCTGTTCCGGTTTCATTCTTTCTTTCTGTTCACCTTCGACTGACTCTGTGCTTTCAAATGGACTTGGGACTCTTCTTGTATGACTTCCGTGTATCCAATTAGGCAAGCCACCACATTTGATTGCTTTTGTTGTTACAGGGATCACTTGATACGGCCCATGCAATTGAGGTTCTAAACATGACTTCCTTTAGTGTTTCTTGATGAGCACCGACCCTCTAGGGCTCAAATCATGGCCTTGTTCTCGTTGTGTTGTAGTTGCAACTTCGCCAACCTGATGAGACACAGAACGCACTACATCAGCCAATCCTTTGCAATAATCGAGTACCAAGTCATGAGTTATATTCATCATTTGATTTCCTGGGACTGTTGGCTGTCTCATAGTCCTTCCCATCACAATTTCGTGTGGAGGCAGTCCAGTTCTTCTGTCAGGAATACTTCTCAAACTCATCAAGACCAACGGCAATGCATCTGGCCATTTCAGTGATGCGGATGCACAAACCTTAGCAAGTCTAGACTTTATTGTTCCATTTATCTGCTCAACCACACCTGATCCTTCTGGTCGATAAGCACAATGTAATTTTTGTTCAATTTGTAATGCTGCACAAATCATCCGAATTATCTCATTATTAAAATGAGTTCCTCGATCTGATTCTAATGAGACTGGAAATACAAATCTAGGAATTAGCTCTCTAATAAGCAATTTAGCAACTGGTAAACTGTCATTTCGTCTTGTTGGATAAGCTTTCACACAACGAGAAAATAGACATACAATCACCAAGACATATTTTAGACCATGGCAAGGAGGCAGCTGCACGAAATCCAATTGCATGCGAGTAAACAGACCTGCTGCTTTTCCAATTCGTCCCAAACTGACAACAGTTTTCCTCCCTGCATTTTGTTGCTGACGAGTTACACATCTTTGACAGAGACTTTCTGCAATGGCTCTAAACTTGGGATTAAACCAATTGTGCTTAAACAATCTAATCATAGCATCTCTACCCACATGTGTAGGACCATGATAGACTCGTGCCATCTGAGACAACAGACTATCTGGAATTGTTGGTCTTCCATCAGTGTAAATCCATACTTCATCATCTGCTCTGCGTGTACCATCTATTTTGATCCAATTTTCCTTTTCATCATCACTATCCGTAAATTTGGTTATTCTCATGTGCTTTCCAAAACAACATGCCCTTGTAAGTGCAATTAATTCAGCTACCTGAGCTGAACTCACTCCTTTCAACCACAATGCTTCAAAGACATTCGCAGCCGTACATATTGCATATACAACTCTCAAGGCACCTTCATGATCTCTCAAGCATGATCGGTAGACAAACATCACAAAATCGGATTCAGACAAAGGTGTGTCCTAAATGTCAAGTCAAGGTTTCGTACACAACTCAAGTTCAAGTTTCAAGTTTCAAGTTTCAAGTTCAAGTTTATTTTATTTATGATCTTGGAACTCCGAAGAGATCCACATAAAACAACAACACATAAAAGCAAGAATTTGTACAACAAAATTTCTACTAATGTAAGCAAAAATCGACAGTAAAAAGTCTCAAAATACGAGACATTATAATATTTTATACAATTAAGAAGATAAAAAGATCCTTTATGCCCTTAATTCTGTATAAGAATCCAGAAAAATCAGAATTAATAATTGCGATCATCATATTAGATACATTAGTATAGATTTAAAAAGCACTTTAAAAAATTAAAAATCCTGTGACAGAACATTTCATTAGGAGGCTCATAAATAGAGTCAGTTAGTGCGGATGCCGAGAGAATAGATAATTGTAAGCAGATTGGTCTCACCCATTTACGCCGGCATAGTAATAGAGCGGGGCAGATAAATAGCACATGATTAATGTCCTGGATAGAGTTATTACACAAGTTACAAATCTCAGAAGAACCATACCATTTAGACAGTGTTTTATTTAAAGGAAGCATACCCTGCCTCAGAAGAAGCCAAAACCGGCGCACTCCATGAGGCAGGTTCCACGAAATATAAGCCTGTGCCTTATTTATCATACAAGGATCTATGGCCGGGTGGATACCCTTCTTTAAGATACGAGCTTCCCTATCCCTAGTGAAGCTTAATTCCCAGTGGCCTGTTTCAAAGTGGCCTTTAATTGATATGGCGATAGGGTGAAAAACAGAGACTCGTCTAATTGTAACAAGTCGGCCGCAATTCTAAAATTTGTAAAAATTAAAGACTGCTCCTTTAAATTTTCTAACACTTCTTTCTTAATTAAGAATCTTAATGAGCCAAGATCACTCTTTACCAAGCTTGCAACCCATCGCACTATTCCTGCAAGACCCTGTACCCAGCTACTTCTTAAGCCAAATTCTAGCCTTAGAGCTGCCACAGGACAAGCAGAGTTGACTGAAGCTAGACTCCTTAAAATTTTTCCTTCTGTTGTATTTAAGAAACCCCATTTCTCTATCCCAAGCAACTCAATACCATACAACAGAGAGGCAGGGATTTTTGCGCGGAAAACCTCTAATAATAGTGCAAAGTGTCTTTTCCCAGTTGATCTATAAAGGGCGCCCAAGCTTTTCCCTTGTGAGGTAGCTTTACGAATGTTGTTTTCTATAAAAGCTTTATTACTTAGATTACCACACACTGTGTTTCCCAGAAAGACATACGATTTTACAAGTTCCAGTTTTTGGCCACCCACCGACCATACAAAATTCACATACTGCAATTTTTTTCTTCCATGTAAGCACATGATTTTACTTTTTGATATATTAATCTTTAAATAATGTGCCTCTGCAAAATTATATAATGCCTGTAGACGATTATTTAAACCTCTTGGTGTTAGGTCAAATATTATTATGTCGTCTGCATAAAGTAAACAAACTATAGGTTTTCCCCCCAATAAGGGGGCTATACCCTCACTTAACGCCAGTTCATGAGGAAGGTCAGAAATATATAAGGAGAACAGTAGAGGAGCCAATAAACAACCTTGTTTTAGGCCATTTGTAGTAGGGATAGTTTGGGAGAGTCCCCTTTCCCCTCCCATTAGAACTTTACACCAAGTGTCTGAGTAAAGAGCACGGACTAACTCCAGAAGAATTACAGGCATACCCAGATCCGCCAGTTTTCTCCACAGTAAAGAACAATCAACTTTGTCGAATGCTGTGGAGAAGTCTATAAAGGCTGTGTACACTTTTCCTCCTCTAACTTTAACATATTTTTCGATTATTACCTGTAAAGCGGTTAAGTTATCGATTGTTCCATGCTTTGGCCTAAACCCAGTTTGTTCCAGTGGTAAGATCTCAGCCGTATCCAGCCAATCATTAATTTGTATCAAAAGGCATTTGGCAAAAACTTTACCCACCACTGCATCAAGAAGTGCAATTTGACGATAGTTATGCGGGACACCTCGGTCTCCTTTCTTAAACAGAGGAACTAATATACTCCCCTTCCAAGAAGGGGGAACCATCTTGTTTGCATAACAATACTTGAATACTGGGTAGAGAATTTTACCCCACAGTATACTATTTTGTTTTAATACTGTGACGGGTAATTCATCAGGGCCCATCGCCCCCGAGGAACGCATCCCCCTGATCACTCTTTCAATTTCTTTTTCAGATGGTGAACCATACAAAAGGGAATCCTCCTTTAATTCGATATACTTGATCGCATTTGCAATGCCTGCATATAAATCCTGAATAAAGCTGACCCATTTTTGCTCCTCAATAGCCACCGGAAGTGGACGAGATCTAGCACCACATCCCTCCCCAATGAGAGACCAAAATGTTCTTACTTGGCCTTTAAAGGCTGCTTCTCTCAATTTAATCCACATATTATCTTCGCTCGCTTTTCTTAACTTAACCTTTACCCGTGTCCTCCTCCTTTTTAATATTAATAATCTATGATATCTTTCCGAAGAATAATTCAAGTATTGTTCCCTAACTAATTTATTTATTTCGAGATTAAGCGACAGGATGGATCTGGGGACTATCTTAGTTCTTTTTATTCGATTCGACATCTTTGCAATTTCTATCGCTTTATTCATTAATACGTTGAAACAGGCGATCTCTATTCCATTCCAACTGGACATATTTTCTACTGCGACCTCCAATACACTGTCAAGGCCCAAGATAGCTTTGCTATCCCAATGACATCTCCCTGTTTTCTTAGAAAAAGTAAAGGATTCACCAGTTAATACCCATGGGTCCTCTGAACGCAAGCTTAAATTTACGGTAAGAGTTAGTACTTTGTGGTCACTGTAGGGAGAATTAGAGACCTTTAGATCTTTTAATAAAAGAAGGAGGAGATTCCTACTATTACATAATCTAAGATAGATTCTCCGCTATAAGATTTGCAAGTTAAAGTAGCCGGAGTATCCGAAGGAAGTCTTTCATTTACTATAATACCATCAGCCTTTTATTAATTCATCCATAAGAATTTTCCCTCTCTTATTTGTTCTAATATTTTGTGGAAATAAAGCTTGAGGGATCTGCAGGGATTCTTCCTTTTCTTTATTTCGGAATATATCTAAGGTAGCATTAGAAACTTTACAATTCAGATCCCCTACCAGAATTATTTTTGGGGGAAGTTCTACTTCATTGACTTTTTTAATGTGCGAAAAAATTGCTTTTAAAAGAACATCGAAAGAAGCATCCGGCGGAATATAAGCAGGGGGCTTTTTACGTTATTATCGGAATTATACAATGTTATTGCCAAAAAGAGATTACTGGGATCTTTGTAATAATCATAATTCCATTTTATCTTATTTGACAATAGGCAGGACACCCCACCCTTTGCATGTCCCCTCCTGGACGGGGTTGCTTTGCAGTCTAAGATGAAAAAATCCTTACATAGCAAATCCTCTGTGCACCAGGTTTCCTGAAGGCAAATCACATTTGCATCTAAAGCATAAAGGTATTGTAATTTCTCCCTACTATTCTTTATTCCTGCAGCATTCCAAGATATTATTTTTAGTTCATTGCTAGAAAGGTGGCTGTTGTGAATGATTACTGTTAGGTATGCTCGATAGTACACCGGGTAACCAGTTCCATTTTGGGCTCTCTTCTTTAGAGTTCCATTTAAAGGACAGTTGGGGGCTGTCTTTAAGTTTTACTTGTCGGCCGTTTTTTGTAATACAAATTTTTAATTCCTCTGATGCGTGCATACTATATCTATTATCTGAAAGTGGGTAAGTTAACGGCGGGCTATTACTGAGGGATCTATTTCGAGGTAGCTCAAAATAAGGAATGACGTCAATTCCTCTGCTTTGCAGGCCTTCTGACCATTGTAATATGAGATTTACAATGATTTTGGAATTAAACCTCACCCTCGATTTATAACCGGCTTCTGTTTTTAAAATGGAAAGTAAACTTATATCACTACTTTGAATAAGTTTCAAACTGTCAATCTCCAAGAGACATTTAAGAAGTAAGGACCTATTTAGGATTAAATCTGTATCAAACAGAGGAATAAAAACTAACTGGTGTGTGTCCATACTTTCCCAAAGGGGTTCAACGCCTGCTATCTCTGGTTTACCTCTCTTTTTTCCAGTATCAAAAAATGGGGTAGCCAGGGGATTAAGTACTGATGAGAAAGGGATTTTTGGCCTCAGCTGCTCCTGTATTATAGGTAAAGAGGGCCCCCTATTTCGGTATTTGCACAATCTCTCATAGAGTGTGCACTATTCGCAGGAGGAAGCCTCACAGATCTTCATTGATTCAGTTGTTAGATTTGTGTTCACCGGGTATACAGAAACGATGTCATCTACCAACTCTATATTTTGTGATATATTTTGCAGGGATTGTGAAGAGGTCTCCATATTTCTGAAACCTCGAAGTTTTCTTTAAAACGAATTCTCCTTTGCTTCTTTTTTGAGAATCTTCGTCTTGATTTCACCTTTTTCCCTCTATTTGTTACCTTTTTCCCCTCTCTTTTGGTTTCCATGTGTGAACCACCTAAGATGTTGTCTTTATCTTCATTTAGCTGGGTTTTAAAGATAGGGAATACTTCCTGATCTATTTTTCTGGCTGCGCCCACCAAACCTTTTACTTTTTGCGCTGAGTCAGAAATAGCCAGTATGGATTCCGATGAGAGTTCAGGGCTCTTCTCTTGCAATGCATCTTTGTTCTCTATCTTATCAATAAAGGTAATGCCAACAGGACCAGACCCTGTAGTTTGACTACTAGCATTCTCGAGTATATTCTCTGAGGCCTTATCTCCATTTTTTTCCGCTTCTATTCGTTCAGTATATATGCTTGAATTAACCACCTTCTCCAGATTATTTTTAACAATACTTTCAGTATTTGAGTTACGGTTTCCAGCACACAATCTGAACCTCCTACAAATTTTTCAAGCAGCTTTAGGATAGAGGATAATAAATGTTCTAAATATACTAGTGATTCTGAAACGAATATATCCCTCCTTACACATTGGCTGGGTTGAGTATCACAGATATTTAAATCAGGGGTCAAAGATGGGTGTGATTGCAAAATGGAGTAATTCGATTTATTTGATTTGTTAGATGGGGTGCTACTAAATAATTTTAGTCCTATAGGGACTGCTATTGCTGGAGTATTTACTGGTTCCATAACCTTACTAATATCAAGAGAAATATACCTTCTGCAGAGCTCTAAATCTAGATCGGGAAGGGTAAAATCTTTATTTTGAACATCCTCTACTACATAGCCACCAAGGGACACTTCTTTGGCTCCATGAGGTGTATGTGATGTTCTATATGTGATTGAATTTGCCGATTTAGGGGGTGGTGAGGAAGATCGAGGAAGTACCCGGTGGAGTGCAGAACTAATTGGACTCCCAGGGCACCGTACTGGATGCCTCTGGGTTTCAATGGGATCTCCTCCTCCACAAGCACCGCCTATATTTATAATATGCGATTCTAAGACCTGAACCTTATCAACCCTATCGGCTATTTTAGTAACTGTGGCAGTATAGATAGTATCAACCATCCCATCATTACTCCCGGTCATATTTTCTCCCTCCTTATAGGTGTTTAAGACTCAACTTGAAGATTTTTTTCCTTTCCCCTCTCCCATAGACTGAATAGTTGATTTTTTCCTTTTAACTGCAAGCCTGTGATGTCCTTGTTACGTAGGGGATTAGATTTGGTTTTTGCACAGGACCTACCCACCAGTAAACGCCCTGATCTTAATTTTTTTGTCGTCATTATTTAAAACCTGCAAAATGTGCACTGCGTAGGAAGCAAGTTTTCAAATTGCAATTTCAAATATTCAAACTTTCTTGTCAGATTATATACCCTTATATACCCTTATAGGTTATTGTGGAGTAGTTTTATGTATTAATCAGAGATTTAATTACATACTCTTTATTTAGTCGTAGTTTTGGACCAAACCCAAGTACTCTCTCCACAGCAACTTGGACCAAAGCAATCCTTTCTTTATACTTCTTTTGTGGATAACACAGAGATAACCCAGACCCAGACTCGAACCTAGTCCGAGGCCTGTTCAACCCTTCAAAGCAATAATTTATCAATGATTTGCTCTCCCGCAGACACTGTCGCAGTCACAAAGTTTTCTCACTATTTGGGAATAAGAGGAATATATGGATATGGAAAGTCCAATATGCTCACACAGGCGATCACCTGCGGGCCACCAGACATTAGAAAGGAAGTAAAGCTGTCCTACTTCAGCCGTTCATCGGGTACAGTACTGCACTGTAGTAGCTGTGGTTGCCGTTTCTGCCGTAATTGCTGTCAAGATAGCCAAATAGTGTTGGGCACACGTGTTAAGGTGCAAGAGGTGGCAAAGTATAAAATGTCCGCAGTGGAGCTTAGTCCAAGGGTGCCTCACAGAGCACAGAGCACCCCTACAGATCTCGGTAGTGTTCACGGTAGTTTTCACGGCCACCAACTCAGCTACGGGGCAGGGTACAAAGGCACAGTGCAGAGGGGCGGAGTAAAGAGTAAAGGGTAAGGAGACAGAGAAGCTGGCACACTGGCAAAACAACCGTTCTCCTACTCCCGCTTACCCCGGCCGTTTGCGGAGACCTCCTCTGTCCTCAGCCAGCCCAACCCAGGCTCCGCGACTTCAGGTCTGTTACACTGCGGCTTCTGCCTCCGTAAAGCAAGAATTGCAGTCTCTGCCGCTTAAAAGGGAGTGATTGGGTGGCTCCAGCCGCTTCTGTTTGCACATGCAAGTTCTGCCGTACCAAAAAAAAAAAAACGGCTCCAACCGCCACGGGGAGCACTCGTGGCTTCTGCCGTGAGAAAAGAATTTTAGCGGCTCCAGCCGCCCCTAGAGGCCACTCCTGAGGCCTGCACCTGCTAGTCCTTGTCTGTGCGTGCCACACGGCTCCCGGCTCCCAGGGCCTCCCCAAACTTCCAGGTACTGTGCCCTTCGTAGAGTTGAGAGGCAGCAAAGCAGCAAGAGGCGGCGGGATGGCGAGATAGCAAGCAGGCGGGAGGCCGGCAAGGTGCAAGATAACAGTGTTTTCCCGATTTTTCTCTGGTTTCTCCTCGTTACTTGCTCAGCTTGCTCAGCTGCTGTGACGGCTGCTGCTGCCGGCGCGGAGGCGCGAAGAATGAATGAGTCTCGGCGCGCATACGGCAGACACAGAAACACGACTCTCTGTACACCCAAATGTCAGCAGCGCTCGGTACACCTACGCATCATTCTAAGGGGCACAGTGCGCGAAACAATCACCAGGTCTCCGTGCATGAAATATCTCTAGGAGTACCGACCATCCCACTGAGCTCTGCACACCAAAGCATCTGTAGGGATCCGTGCACCCAAGTATCTACAGGTCTCACAACTCAGTAACATCCAAACAATCATGATCTGCTTCATCCATTACCACTTCGCAACTCGGATTTGGCAACAAGGTAGCTGGATTCAAATTTGTACATCTTGTCACTGTCACATTTTCAGCTCCCAAAATCACTCTTTCATATTTTGTTAACCGACTGCTTGTAAGATGCTGTGTGCTAGTTCTTGTTAACAAAATTTCAACTGAATGTGTTACATACACTTTCAAAGGATGTCCCATCACAATTGTTTCACTCTGCTCCAAACTCATGCAAGTAGCAGCAACTGCTTTCAAACAACCAGGTAATGCTGCAGCCACAGGATCCAACGTAGTGGAAAAGTATGCTACCGGACGGTGTGCTGTTCTGTGCATTTGCGTAAGAACTAATAGTGCACATCCGTCACGTTCAATGCAAAATAATGCAAAGTCCTTATTAAAATCTGGCATTCCCAATGCGGGTGCTCGACACAAACTGTCTCGCAACTCCACAAATGCTTTTATACATTCCTCATCCAAGTGTATTGGATCTGACAGTACATCTTTGTGCGTCAGTCTTTGTAATGGCTTGGCTATCAAGGAAAAACTGTTGATCCACTGTCTACAATAACCAACCATTCCCAAAAACATTTAAATTTCTTTCAGAGTTTTTGGTGGATTCATTTGCAAAATTGCATCAATCCGATCTTGAGACACTTTCCTGATTCCTTTCTCAATTTTGTGACCCAAATAAAGAACTTCTTTTTGGCAAAATTGTAGTTTTGCTGGTGACACTTTATGCCCACCTACAGCCAAATGGTTCAGTAGAGCAATTGTATCTGTCACACAAGCCTCTTTTGTTTTTGATGCAACTAACAGATCATTGATGTATTGCACCAGGACAGAGTCTTTGGGCATTACCAATGACTCCAAACTTTTCTTCAATATCTGATTGAAAATTGAAGGACTCTCTGAATACCCTTGAGGAACTCGGCACCATGGCAAGACACGGTCTCCGAACCGGAACGCAAATAAATATTGGCTATACGGGTGCAAAGGTGTTGAGAAAAATGCTTGACTTAAATCATTCACTGTGAACCATTCTGTTTTGCAGGGAATTTGATAAAGAATCACAGCTGGATTTGGCACAATTGGACAAAAAGGTATTACTATCTGATTCACTTTTCTCAAATCCTGAACTATTCTGTATTTTCCATTAGGTTTGCAAATTCCCATAATAGGTGATTTGCATGGACTAACTAAAATCTCTTTTAAAATACCTTGCTCAATCAGCATTTCAATTACAGGAGTCACTCCAGCAATCATTTCAGGACTCATTTTATAAGGTGGTGTTCTTGGAAATTCTGCATTTGGTTTAACTGTAATTTTATTTGGAGCTACTCCTTTCATTGGTCCAATATCTTTCCCTGAGAAATCCCACACATCAAACAACACCACATCTCTCAATTCAACAGGCAAATCATTTGCTGTAAATAATGGAAATACATCATTCACTTCTGTACTCTGCTTTGCCATTTTGAACACCACATCTTCATCTTTTGTATGGAATGCTATTCCATCTGTTGTACAATAAATCGAACAGTTCATCTTGCAAAGTAAGTCTCTTCCCAATAGGTTAACTGGACTTGTATACGCACATCAACAAATCGGTGTAAATCTTGAAAACCTCCAACCTGCACTTTCATTGGTTTGTTTACTGGGGTTTTTATCAATTGGTTTGAAACACCTACAACTTGGATACTTTCGCCTGACAGGGGTAGGTTGGGAATTTCCACAGTTCTCACAGTGGAATGGGTAGCACCAGTATCTACGAGGAACGTCATTGTATTTCCATCTACCTCACCATCCACATAGGGGCCATTCTGTTCTACCTCTAAGGATGCACCAAGCACGCACTCCTCCACCCCCCTCATGCACCATCACTGAGATGTGTCAGATTCATTTTCTGGCCATTGCATCAAATACTGCGATGTCACCTGCACATTTGAATTCATTTGATCATTTGTATGAAAACCCACATTCGCATTGTATCTCTATACTTGACCGTTCACATTTTGATTTTGCATAGGTGCTTGAGGTATCGGAGCTAAAGGCATACCCTGTCCTCTTTGAACTGACACTTGCTTATTCTGATTCTGATAATTCGGTTGCATTTGATTCATATCATTTACTCCTGTAATAACATTATTTGCCAGTAAACTCCTACACTCTCGCTTCCAATTCCAAACTTGCCGCACGCATGACAAGGATACTTCTTTTTCATTTAATCTTTATTATTTTTACCTCTCCCTTGTGGTAACGGTATCATTTTTGTCACAGTATTTCCATTTGATACACCTCTCATACCAGTAGTCATCTGAAAACCTTCCACATAATCTGTACTCACAAATCATCCTTTTTTTGTTGCTTTCATTTGAGCTAGCATTAATTTTTCTTTCAATTTCTTATGCCTTGTGTCAATGTCATCACTACAATATTTCACATAACAAAGAAGCTCATCAATCGTTTTGCTCTGCCAACAAAGCAAATGCTGCTGAATCATAAGGCTTATTTCTGATCTTAATCCATACACAAACCTATAAACAAAATGTCCCATTTCTTTATCAGTGATATTCTCAATTCCATTGTACTCTTTAAATACTCGTAAAAGCCTTTCATAATAAGCATGTACTGATTCTTTCAATTCTTGAGTAGTTCTGTCTATTTTTACCCAATCTGTTTCCTTTGGTGAAATCTTTCCTTTCAAATAGGTAATGACCTGATTATATTTTTTCATAACTTCTTCCGAAGGTGCTCCTATTTTTTAATCTCTTGGATATTCTTCTTTAGGCCAATCTACAGCAATTTTACATTCAGTCCACAAATCTGCTGGAACTACAATGTCAAACAAGACTTATAAATCATTCCACAATACTTTTGAAACTTTCACAAACCTCTCTACCTGTGTATACCATTCCACTGGTTTTTCTCTCAATCTTGGAAAATCATTTGTGAATGACAATATATCTTGTCTTGACCATGGGACATGAACAAATCCACCTCCCGGTACTTCTCTCATCGGGTATATTGTAGCATCAGCTATTCTCATTCCTGTTTCTCTCACAGGATACAATGGTAAAGCCACTGTAATTGCTGTACTGTCTTCCTTCTTTTTAGTCCATCTTCCTTTCCAACGATCTAATTCTCCCCATCGCTTTAGTGTGCTAATTAACTCTTTAATTTGCAATCGTTTCCCTGAAGCATTCAGATTCTCCAAATCTCTATCACTAAAATCTAGTCTATATGTTTTTTGTAAAGCTTTAGACTTCTCTATATCAACTCCATAAGTCTGTGCAATCTCAGCAAGATTTTCATGATGCGCTTTTGCTTTCTTCATAATATTTTTACACATAAACAGTAATTCCTCATCCTGATATTTACTTAGTCTGTCTGGGCTAATTGTACCAAAAATCATTTCTTCCAAATCTGCTTTTAATTTACTCACATCTACGCCTGAATTATTTCTATTTTTTACACTACAACCAGGTGCTATTTCTCTTATCCATTCATCTAATTCTTCTGGTGAGGGACCTAATGCTTTCTGAATATTTTCGCTTGCTTCACTTCTCGTTCCTGATGTAGGCGTTAATTTTTCCTCAATCTGTAATATCCTCTTTGGATCTATATTTATACCACGTTTTGGAGTTTCAATAATCCTTTCTGAAACATTTACCAACTGTTCTGAATCTTCTGACTCTACACATTTATTCTGGAATTTCCAATTGTTCCTTGATTAATCTCACTTATTTTTCTGTATACTACAGGAACTCCATTCATACTTCTATCAGGTATTGTTAAAGCATGTACTTGAGAAATACCTTGTCCATCACTATATAATGGAACTATCGGACCAAAAGTTACTGGAACTGACAAAACTTCTGGATTCAAATTCATTTGTTTTATTTTTTGTACTAAATCTTCTCTAACTAAATTTTGATTTTGACTTGTATTCACAGAATTTTTCTCTCGAGGAGTTTCTATCTGAATTAATGGAGCACTTGGCAAAGAATTTGTCTCTATTCTGTCCTGTTCTTCATGATATGGAGGAGGTCTATTCATTAATAATTCATTTAAAAACTCATCATCTATGTCATCATTCCCTTCAATCAAATCTATATTATTAGATTTTTGTTCCTCAACATTCTTTCTTTTCTCCTTCGATTTTTCTCCTTCTTTAGCTTCTGCTACCATTACCGGAAACATTCTTGCTCTCTCTGCTACACCTCTTTCCACATTTTCATTTGAGCATCCCATTTTGCTTCTGAATATCTACTTACAGTATTTTTGTATTTATTCTGACTCCTATCTCTTTCTCTTTTTATGCTTCATGTTCCCATTCCTCAAGAGCTTCATATTGCATAGGTCTAGGAGTAGGTCTCAAATCATTCATCTGTCTTCTCAAATTCTCTAGAATTCTAGTATTGAAAGTACCATTCTCAGGAAATGCTAAAGCACCATCTTGCTCAGTATACTTCATCCAATTTTCTAACCAAGTACACGTATGATAACCCCTCTGTAATGTCATATAGGAAGCAGGTGTTCCTTCGGGGGGTACAGGAATTCCTTCTCTAATAGGTATAGGCTCATCTTTGCTAAATAATGCCTTCAACAATTTTATTATCTTCATGTTTATTTTATTCTAATTCTAGTCTATATAAGTAAATCTCCAACTATTCTTCTCCGTATTATGATTTTCTACCACCAACCAGAATCGACTTCACTTGTCCAATCCCAGCACAGTTCACAAAAACCAACCAATACCAGCGCTGCACTTTCTATGACGATTTCACATCAACCGTCCAATACCAGCGCCGTACTTCTGTGACGTCAGTGTAACTCCTACAACTGACCCTCCATTTACAAAATCAGCGTCAACGTTTTCAAAGTCTTAGACAAAACAAACTACATAAAAACAGTTTGTCTGCTCCACTAAAAGAAAATAATTAGATAGTAATCATGTACTCTGAGAATTCTTCTCGTTTCCAGCAAAATCTCGACCAGCGCAATTTTACCCTCACTCAAGTGAAAAACTCTCGGGATTTCCACAGATGCACTTTCTGAAGTGACCCAATTAAGGTCCCACTATTCTTCACTCACTTAAGATTCCCTGTGCAATACCGACAATACGACCATTGCTCAGCACAGCATCAACAGCAGACAATGCAATTCCACTTAGTGTATGCCACACTAAGTCTGCCCTTAGGCTTATCCCGGGATCTTAGGCCCACGACGGACCAGTTACTTCAGTTTCTTAAGGTGAACGACGGACCACAACATATAACATAAAGGTACTTAGTCAATAATTGTCTATCCCTATAAATTCTGTCTTATTCATTACCCAGTATGATTAGTCTAAACTAACCATCCAATGCAACTACCAAACACTGATGCAGCGGAAGCGGGGAGAAATGTTATTCATCCTTAAAGATATCACTAATTTTTATACCACTAGACTCTTTTATGATTAGCAGTTCAGACCCATGAGAACTTAATAACCACTGACAACAACAGGCCCTCCGATGAATCTTTGAGTAGATCTAATAGGAACTTGGCAATGGAAAGAAAGATAAAATTCCCCTCATGAGGACCCTAATGAAGGAAATATCTAACTTAATAACAGCTGTCATAATATGTACAAATCTTTCAAAAACTCATAATAATAACAGACTCTGAAATACTTATCAAGTCACTTTTATCTAAGTTTTCAGAATATGAATGGTCAGTACATAAACACATTTGCAAGAATCATACGTTTCTTCATAAACAAATGTTACAGGTAAATCACTAATATAAGAAACAATTTACATCAAATTCAGCACAATATCAATAACAGGCAATTGAGTGGAGAGAGAGAGACAAAAGGGGATATAGTTAATCGCAAATATCAATATGCAATTTGAATTCATACGAACCTAGAGAAATATTGTACAGCGTGCAATGAGAAAGGAAGCTAACCTCTTGGCCGAAAAAGGTATAGCTAAGAGCAACATCACCAGCCGATGAAGTGCAAAGAATTCAGGACAGTCTCAGTCAGATTTAGCAAGGACAGCAGCCAGTCAGAGTAGCATAGAGAAAACAGCAGCAAAGCTCTCCTCTCAAAGAAACAGCTACTCCAAAAGAATTCTCGTTTTACACAAATATTTATACCCTAAATATTAAAGTCCAATCTCCTAAAAGTATCATTCATTGCTTCTTCTTGTTTTCACTGGTTTTCAGAATAAGGTGATCATCTGACCATACTAGCTTGACAAAGTTAATTGAAGAAGGTCATTATTAGTTCTGATAAAGTCATCCTTCTGCGGAAGCAGGAAAACATCTTGCAACATTATCCACATACTCGTGCACGTTTCACCGGTTTGTAACTTTCATCCGATGAGTTCATTCACAGTAAATAATCAAGAGGAAATTCCTTGAGATTAATTTGTGTACAGCTAAACAAACTAACACATCAATTTAGAAATAGTGAAGGACAAAATACATGTTCTCCCGAAGCATACATTTTAAGAAAAGAAAATATCATTCAAGCAAGAGTTTGAGGCCTTCATAGGATTTTGTAATGCATCTCTCTCTAAGAAAATAAAACACATTTTAGTTACGATGATAATTTCATAAAAGATCATCATGGCAATAGAAGCATCATTTTCTAATATATCCACAAATATTATTCTAATTAGTCCATTTATTAATAAATATGTCTCTTTTACATTATAAGTAAAGAAAAATAAATGTTTTTGTATAACGTTTCCATAAGCATTTTCTATTTAATATTTCCATTTCTCTCTCTCTCGTAAATGTCTTAGTTCACATAAAGAAAGTTTATTTATTCATGCTCTCCACATGTTTAATGCTACTTTCATTTTTCTACACGTATTGTGCTTCATTTTGCACTTTTTACTAAAATTTCTAACGTGTGCTTTGTTTGACACTTATTTCACTAAAAATTTGTCACCCACGTTAATAATTTTCACACTATTAGTCATTGTTTTTATTAGTAGGACAAATATGACTAGATTAAATCAAGCAGGATTTTATTTCGCAAAATCATGCTTCATCAATGGCAACCATTGAAATTACACTAGCTTACCCAGCTGGAAGTCTTGAGGTTGAGCTCGGGACACCAGGACACTCATAAACAATCGGTTTGAGCTGCGCGGTTTCTACAGGCGCCCAGAAGAGTCCTACCTGATACTACCACCTGCTTGAACTGAGTCCGGCTGCTATGTGGATGCGTGCACTTGGAGCACAAAGTATGGATACTGCTGTATCTAACTTCTGCACTTACCACTTTTTCAAATTGCTGTGTAGCTATTGAGATGCCATTGTACTGTACTGAACAGAGCTGAGTTCTATCTGTTTAACTTATCATATTGTAATGATATAAAAGCAGAAAAAATTAAGTTAAAAAAACCCTATTATTCTAAATTAGTTTGGGATTTTTCTTGTGTTGTGTTTTGACTGTATTGCTGTTTGAGTGCTGAGTAAATAATTTACACATTGCCTTTGAGTTAAGCCTGACTGCTGGTGTGTCAGGCTACCAGAGGGTTAAGCAGAGGTTATTTAGTGACTTTTGTGGTTCACCCTGACAAGGATTGTGGCTATTACTTGAGTGGGGCTGCCATCCCTTTTAATGAATATAACCCAATTTCTTACAACCCCGCCCCCCTCCCCTCCCCCCAACGTTCGTGCTTCAAGATACCGTTTGTACTCTTCCATTTGGAAAAGTACAAAGTAAGGCAGATTTCGATGTTCCTTCTACTGCTACGAAGCTCTTGCATTAGAAAATACCAAGAATAACTATTTTTTTTAAAAACGATTTTCTTCTCTATTGATGCATATATTGAAGTCTGTTCTTGTGTTGTTATTTAACAGGTACAACCTTGAACCATTCATACCAAAACGGATCTGCTCATGCTGCACGGAAACACAGATTAAGAAAGCAGCGAGTCTACTGCCCTGTTCGAACAAAGGCTTATATTTGTATAACTACTATACTATTGGTCAATGCGATTGTCTAAACAAAGTATGTGAAGAACCAGAGCCATTTGATTTACCCGGGTTGCCTGAATCTTACTTCACGCCGTGAGCACTGTCGAAAAGAAGGCCTCACAGACCTGTGCGAGTGATGGCGTCACAGGAGAAGATTAGACATGAAATGAAATGCAAGCTTTTAAAATCATTTCTCAGATTTCTTAGACTTTTTTAAAAAAAAATGCAAATCTGTATTATGCTCTGCAGCTTTTGGCCTGGGCCAGAATCTAAGCAATCTAGCATATAGGGAAACAGGCGTTAGTGTCATGGTGTTACTGACTCTTCCCCAAGCCAATGATCCGTTTCTGCCAAACAGCTGTTGGAAAAACGCCACTTTCCATTAAAGGCAAACCCTGCTCTGAGCCGTGATAAGTTGGCAAGAAAAAATTGAAATAGTGCAGTCTTTCCCATTACCCTCAATGTTTTACGGTCTCTTTTCTTTAAAAAGTGACAATAGGGATCATATGCCTTTTAACTAAAAGTAAAAGAAATTCTGTACCTAATGAGCAATGTCGAAAATTAAGGTTTTTTGAACAGGCGCAACTGTTATAGATGGCAGATAGAGCTATGAGACGCTACGTGAAACAATTCTGTTTATTCCAGACATGTTCTCTGTTATGAAATAGGGTTGGTGTGCTGTTGCGAGGAAATATTTTAACTTGTGATCTCATTTTCTTTTCATTTAAAATGTAGTAATAAACTTTAATGCACAATATTATTTGTCGGTGTCTTCTGTCTGAGCATTGTCATGGTATCTAATGCACAGTGAACTTTTGTATTTTTCAACAGATGTTTACAGTTCTAAGGCTCATCCCTGTAGCATTCACTTTGCGTGTGTTCCAAACCGTGCCACACAGTTTTTTAGGTCTCGCCTTGGCAGCGCATGCGCTGCATGCGCTGTCTCAGCGAGACTTATTAGGTCTCGCCTTGGCAGCGCATGCGCTGCATGCGCTGTCTCAGCGAGACTTAAAGTAATCTGTATATTGGCTTCAACTCCGTGTAATTTCTCCTCCCCCTCACGATTGGTTTCAGTCTGGCATTGCTGTTGTTTTCTTGATTTCTGTTGGCTGTTGGCCCTATAGTAACTTCCGTGTAGTCCCGAGGCAGCGGGCCTAACCACAGTTTCGCTCCGCTCGCACTTAATTGCGTGCAGTGTGCCATCTGGTTGGGGCGTGGCCCCCTCCTCTCCTCGTTCCGCGCGGCCGCTTGTTTTTAAAGTAGCCTTTGTCCGACTGTTTGTAGAAATAAAAGTTGTCTGGAGGGAATACATCAGGCAGAGTTTCCCCAGTGCCTCTGCACCCATTAACAAAGCGAAAGGCCTGCCACAGTGACAGCTTCACTTTGCATTACATATATTTACATATATTTCACTGCGAATTCCACCGAAGGGGGCATGAAACGTGTGACGAGTCATTAAAACATGCCTTTAGTACATTGTGACACGCTCCTTTGCAAAGACAGCGGTTTTGCTAAACTGGTGAATCTGGGACCATGAAAGAGTTTTGCACACTTGGCCCTGAATTCCTACCTTAACTGCCTCTAATCACATCCACTTCTGCCATAAAGGATGCTGTTTTTCCAAATACACATTCAGCGCTGTAAAGGTGGCGTGCAAGGCTTGATAAAGCTACACAATAATATCCTTGTGTATGGGGCAGGAGGAGGGAGGGGGGCAACTTGGCCATGAAAACGGTAGCAACGGTGCCTCTCCCTCTGACACTTTAAAGTATGGAGTAACAGTGCACGCAATCAAGGTGCCACGGATCACACCACATGTTGGAGCAGTATTTACAGTAGCGTATTAACAGAATGCGAGTGCGCGTAACTGTGCTTGTCTGTGTGTGCTTGTCTGTATACGGCTACTGACAAGTGTTATACGTACGTGTATGTGCTTATAATACACTACACAGAATAGTCATGTATGACTACGCACAGCTCAAGGCGAATCGCATGAAGATCTGTTGTTTGTTAGTTCACGTAGTCTACCCTTTTTTCCACCTCGGTTGTACCACGCTACTTCCTGCCTTGTAGTTGAGATTTGGCGCTGCATTGGGCCTTGCAGTGTTCTGGATGCTTTGGGAACACAGAGATGAGAAGAAAGGGGCTTGTTTGTATACGGACTGCATTTGTTTTGCCGTATACTACGCACCCAAACAGTGTTTACCTGCACAAAATTATTTTTTTTAATTTAATTTGTTTTGTTCTATAGTACGTATGTAAACAGTGTTAACATGTAACAAATAAAAAAAAAACATAGGGAGTTATCGCTCACCATATCAGTACGCCATTAGAGACCTTACGACACAGCTGTTCTACCAGAAATGCAAGCTTTGCAAACAATATATACATTATAAGCTTCCACAGTGCAGACTTTGCACAGTTTTTCGCTTATATAATAGAAGTTGTTCATGCACATTGTGTGAATGTGTGTATCCGGAAAAACGTATCCAAGACTCCCTCACACACACCTGACAAATGCTGTACACCCCTTCCTCCCGCCCCTTAACTTCTAAAACAGGGGTGTGCCGAAGGAGAGTAAATATACTGAGGAGAAAGCGTGGAAGTGTAGTTTATTAATGAGCAAACCGCGGCTAAACATAACGAACTGGTAAAGAGCGTCTATTTAAATGATACTGTATTTCTTTTGCCGTATATTATGCACGCAAACAGTGTTTACCTGTACAAAATTAAAATTTTTACTTATTTTGTTTTCTTCTATAGTACGTATGTAAACAGTGGTAACATGTAACAAATTAAAAAAAACATAGGGGAAAATATGGCTCAGCATACCAGTGCTCTTTGAACGTTAGGACACAGCTTTTCCACCAAGAATGCAAGCTTTGCTGAAAATATATACATTATAAGCTTCCACAGTGCAGACTTTGCACAGTTTCTCACTTATATTATTAAGGTGCTCATGCACATTGTGTGATTGTCTGTATCCGGAAAAACATCTCCAAGACTCCCACAAAGACACCTGACAAATGCTGTACACCCCCTCCTTCTTGCCCGTTAACTTGTAAAACAGGGGTGTACCAAACCCTCTTATGCTCCAGTCCATTACCTAACTGCAGTAAGCTGCTACATAGTCTGAGATTTTAAAGTATGCACTACTAGTGCACGCATCAAGGTGCTACCGATCACACCACATGTGCCGCCACTTTTCACAGTAGTAGAAGGCAATTCACTGTATTTAGTAGAAAACAGTTAGGATCATGGGCCCAAACAAAGCCTCCCAATGATGAAGAAGAGAGTGAACATATTGAGGAAAATGCATAAAAATGCAGTTTATTAAACAGCAAACCACAACTAACTCCCGCCGTTCTTTAATTAAAGTGCACATTTTTTCCCCTATGTACTTTGCACGCAAAAAGTCTTTTTTAAAATATTATTTATAACTACACGTTGTTGTTGTTAATTATAATAAAAAACAGTGTTTGCATGCTAAATAAATAACAAAAGAAAGGCGCAAGTACGTCCTATTAAAGTTAAAGCATCTGTTAGCTGCTTAAATAATCCTATCTATTTTATAACTTAAAACAACGTAATGTTTTTAGGAAAAAAATGTTTGCGTGCTTAGAACACAACAAAATAGATGCTGTTTAATTAAAGTACAGCTGAAGGAGGCTACACTTCTATACAGACACATATTTGTAAGAGCCACATTCTGTAATTACCACCCGACCCTACATATATTTGCTTGGAGTAGACATTATACATTGTAATAATAATAACAGAGTATCTAAATAGCAGAGTGCACGGGGGCATTGGATCTGCACACATATGTATATTTGGACACATTATGTAATGTAATCCAGACGTGCGGGCATTTGCCATGCATATGAGCTGTTTGGACTTTGTTTACGCAGCAAATTTTCTCTCTTCTTCTTTGCGCTTGAAGCTGGACTCAGGGCGCCTCTGAACCTGCCTTTAGCGATTGCGAAGTGAAGAGTTCATTATAGGGAGGACAATGTGAAACGCTGCCAAGGGTCGAGTTCCCACTAGCTGCTCTGGTTTTTAAAGGGCAGTAATCTAATTAGGGGTATTAGGGGTATACACTTAAAATTCTGGACTATGTTTGTTGTTAGACTTGGCACCAGTGGCGTGGGTCTCCCTTCCATTTTTTTGCTGTTGCCTCTTATGTTTTGCTGGTTTTAGATGCTTTTGGGCACTGTGCCACTGCTGTTCAGTGCCACAGTGCAAGTGCTCCCTACTGTAAATTGATGTATGGATTAGTGACTCCATGATTGGATGATTGGTTTACTTGTCAGTCCCTAGTACAGTGCACTGAGTGTGCCCAGGGCTTAGTAAATCCAATGCTGCTGGTGGGCTTGCAGCACTGGTTGTGCCACCCACAGAAGCAGCTTGTAAATGTGTCTCAGGCCTGCCATTGCAGAGCCTGTGTGCGGTCTGTGACTGCCATAGTCGACTTGGCAAGTGCACCCACTTGCCAGTCCCTAAACCTTCCCTTATCTTCATATCAGACACCCCTAAGGTAGGCCCAAGGGCAGGGTGCATTGTAAGTATAAGGTAGGACATGCCCTGGTGTGTGTGGCATGTCCTAATAGTGAATTACAGCCATTTTCGTTTTTCACTATTGCAAGGCTACCTGTTCTCCATAGGCCAGAATGGGCAGTTTGATTATTACACCTTATAATCCTAATGACCCAGGGAACATGGTAGAAAAACGAATTTAGTATGCCTGAACTCAGAATGATAAAATACATCTTCTAGTGCAGTTGGTTTTAACATTCTGTGTTTGAAAATATATGAGACGCTACGTGAAACAATTCTGTTTATTCCAGACATGTTCTCTGTTATGAGATAGGGTTGGTGTGCTGTTGCGAGGAAATATTTTAACTTGTGATCTCATTTTCTTTTCATTTAAAATGTAGTAATAAACTTTAATGCACGATATTCTTTGTCGGTGTCTTCTGTCTGAGCATGAAAGTGGGTATTTTCTTGCCTAAACTTCCAAGCCTGCCTCTGCTAGGTTGTGTATTCCTTGTCTGGAGATTGAGTGACAGGTGCTGGGGGTGGCTACAGGAGACAGGGTGAGTCAGCACAGGGCTGAATAGAAAGATCTGCATCCAGAGTGGAGGGAGGAGTTGCACCTGGGTCTGAATAGGGATGTGCCTGCCTTCCACAATGCTGGCTCCACCTCCTGCCGGGCGTCTGATGGCTCTGCCCCTCACTCACAAAGGAAAGAAGGAGTCAGAAAACAAAGTGCTCCAGGACTGACCAGAACTGAGTTTTGGACTAGGCAGAGGCCTCTCTGCCTTCAGAGAACAAAGAGAAACTGTGTATGAAAAGGGGACCCAGACCCCTAGGAAATTAGATCACTTCTGGGAAATCAAGAAACCTGTTGCCAAGGAGAAGAACCGGAGAAGCTGAAGGAGGAGTACTGCCCCTGTGCTGTTTTGCTGATTGGGGTTGGCCTGCAGTGGTTGCTTTCTACCAAGGACAGGAGAAAAGACTTTGCTGTGCTTTGTCATCTTGAAGAAGAGAATCTCCAAGGGCTTGAACTAGAGCTTGCCTCCTGCCTGAAGTCTCAGGGATACAAGACTTCACCAACCAGCTCCCCCCCTGCATTCCCTTGCTGGGAATTGAAGTGCCTGCTGTTGTGCTGGGCCTTCTGAGAGACTGCGTGTCGCTGGGAGCTGGAAGCGCGACGCAACAACGAGAAGCGTGTCGCCGCCGCAGCCGCAGTCATCGCATCGCCAAGGAAGCAAGACGCCGCTGCCACTGTCATCCTCCGCATCGCCGGAGCGCGGCGCATCACCGGAGAAGCGGACGCTGCCACAGAGGTCATCGTCGCATCACCGGAGAAGCACGCCGCAGGGCCTGTCGCGGCTCTAAAGATCATCGAGTCGCCGCGACGGCCGTCGGGCGTGCACGCATCACACCAACGTTGTCACATCGCAACCAAGACGCCATTTTGTCGCATCGTACCGGAGAAGAGTATCGCATCGAGGTGCCATCTTGTCGCATCGCACCGGAAAGCAGTAAGAAACCGACGCATCACCTCCCCACACAGTAAGGAAGCGAGCATCAACTCCCTGCGCAGCAGTAAGGAACCGACGCATCCACTCCCCTGAGTGTAAGGAACCGACGCATCACCTTCCCTGCGACCCTTTTGTTTTCTTTGCGTTACGCATTCAAGGTACATTGAGAGTAAAGTGTCGCATTTACAACTTGAGAGAACTGAACTATTTTATAACCTTTTAAAGTCTATTTTTGAGTACAGTATTGTGGATTTTTGCTATTGGGTCTTGTGATAAGTCTATATAAAGATTACTTATTTTTACATAACAACCTGTGTGGTGTCCATCTGTAGTGTTTTCACTGTATTACTGTATGTGTTCCCAAATGCTTTACACACTGCCTCTGAGATAAGCCTGTCTGCTCGTGCCAAGCTACCAGGGGGTGAGCAGGGGTTATTTTAGGAGTGTATCCCCCTTATCCTGACTAGAAGCAAGGGTCCCTATTTGGACAAAGGTGCAAACCATTCTAACATTGGTGGTCAGCGGTGAGGATTTGGACTTGCATTTGTGATTCATATACAGTGATTGGTGTACACTACTAGTGAGTGCAGACCAATACGCGACCACATACATTTTGAAAGGACTTTTTTTTCCTGGGAACCTTTATTTTTGTTGAGAACTGCCAATTTTCACAATGAGCAAAAGAGGATCCATTGCACCTGCAGATATTGAATTTGAAGAAGATAGGGTTGATACCTACACTGTGCCAGAGCTCGAAGCCGTTTGTAAAAAGTTAAAAATCTCTATGAGAGGCCTCACCAGGAAGGAGGAGCTTCAAAAGGCGCTGAGGGCCTGGTTGGAAGCACGGAATGCCGGTGGGCAGCCCGAGGAGCCTGTGGAGGAGGCAGAGAATTTAGATGAGCAGCTTGAGGGGCCATTAGGCTTACCCGGGAGGAGAGTGCCTTCCAGGGAGGGCAGCAGTGTTTCTCAAAGGGCCTGTCTCCAGAGGAGCTGGAGGACAGGGACAAAAGCAGGATGCATGAAATGGAAATGGCCAAACTGAAACAGGGAAGCCATGATAGCCTTGAGCACAAGAAATTGGAGTTGGAAAGTAAGAGGTTGGCCATCGAAGAAAAAGGATGCTTTTAGAGCATGAGAGAGTGGTGAGGGAGCTAGAGCTAAAGGCTAGGAGCCTAGAGATCACTCCCTCTGGTGGCAGCACACCTCCAGTGCCTGTAGAAAGTAGAGTATACATCCCCAAGGAGGTTATTAAGGATTTCATGAAGGGGAGGACATTGGGCAATGGTTTAAAGCATATGAGATCGCCATGACATCACACCGGGTCCCTGGGAAGGATTGGGGAGCGGGGTTGTGGGGCCGCTTTACAGGTGAGGGAAGGGAAACCTTGCTAGCCTTGCCCACAGAGGATCAGATGTCCTATGCCCACCTGAAGGAAGCTTTAGTGGCAAGGTATGGGTTAACTCCAGAGCTTTATAGGCAGAAGTTTAGGAACTGCAAAAACCTGGAGTCTAGTATGTGTCTTATTTTTGCAGAGCATTGGATGGATGGGTGAAGGGTAGCAAAGTAAATGACTTGCAGGGGTTCTATGATTTAATTGCATGGGAGCACTTGTCCAGTAGTTGTTTTCCAGAGCTACGCCAGCACCTTGTTGACAGTAAGCTGACTAATCCTAGGAAGCTTGCTGAGGAGGCGGACCGCTGGGTCAGTACCCGGGTCCACCAGGGTCTTGTGGGAGACTCCGCCAAAGGTGGGCAGGGTCCCCAGCGGAAGAGTGGGGGGGACAAGGGTAAACAGAAGGAGTTCCAAAAAGGGCCCCAAAGTAAACCCCAAGAGAACCAAGGTAAGGGTTCCCAGCCTCCCACTGAGAAAAGACCATGGGTCCCAACAGATAAGTCTGTTCAGAAGGGGCCCAAAGCATGTTTTAGTTGTGGTCAGGTGGGTCACTTTGTAGGAAGTCCCAAGTGCCCCAATACCGTGACCACTGCACTCCACTGGTGCACCACCCTGGCAGATGGCTAGTGTAGCCCTGGGGGAGGAGTTGGGTGCCCAGGGTGGGTGGGGTCCCGCAGAGATGTCCCTGGTCTCTTTAGGAGACAGTGAGATGGTCCCTAGGACCCAGCTGCCTGAAAACACTAAAAAATACAGGCAGTGGGTGACCATCAATGGCCATAGGGTGGAGGCTCTCAGAGACACCGGGGCCAGTGTGACAGCTGTCAGTTGTCGGCTGGTGTCTGAGGAGCAGGTGGTCCCCAACGTATTCTACCCTGTAGTTGCCGCTGACAACTCAGAGAGCCACTGCAAGGTGGCCCAGGTTCCCTTTGAGTGGGGGTCTCAGGTATCCTTCAAGTAGCTGTGAGGCCAGCCATGCCTGTTGACTGTCTGCTAGGCAATGATTTGGAGAGCTCCCCTTGGGCGAAGGTGGAGCGGAGGTCTCATTTGGAGATGTTGGGTCTGCCAGAGTGGGCGTGTGTGACCACTCGGTCAATGGCAGCCGGTAAGGGTATTCAGGAGAACCTGGAGCCTGGAAGAAAGGCCCAGGTGCCTGCCTTAAAGAGAGGAGGCGGGGGCACGGGAAACCGGCCCCGAAGTTCCCACGGTCCAGGAGGAGGCAGACCTTGAGGGGGATGCCCTGGAACCTACAGGGGAACAAGTGGCTGAACTGGGGGACCTGCCTGAGCTGACCCATTGGCAGCAGAAAGGAGGCCCCTCCAGGGAAGAGTTCTGCGAGGAGCAGAAGAAGTGCCCTTCTCTTGAGGGCTTGCGGCAACAGGCTGCAAGCCAGGCAGCAGGTAATCAGTCTGGATCACACTGGATCTACTGGGAGAATGGTCTCCTGTATGGTGAGCCTAAGGTTGCTGAGCCTGGGTCAGCCCGTGTGCTGGTGGTACCCCAGCGCTTCAGAGCCTTCCTACTGGGTCTGGCTCATGATGTGCCTTTAGCAGGACATTTGGGGCAAGACAAGACCTTTCAAAGGCTTGTCACCCACTTTCATTGGCCCCAAATGCGCAAGAGTTCAGATACTCATTGCAGGACCTGTCAGACTTGCCAGGCAAGTGGTAAGAGGGGAGGAAGCACAAGGCTCCTCTCCAACCTTTCCCTGTTGTCAGCACCCCCTTTGAGAGGGTGGGTATTGACATTGTGGGGCCTCTGGATCCCAAGACAGCCATGGGCAACAGGTTCATCCTGGTCTTGGTGGACCATGCCACCCGGTACCCGGAAGCCATCCCTCTTCGGACAGTGACGGCCCCCGTGGTGGGACGTGCACTGATGGGGATTTTCTCCCGTGTGGGGTTCCCCAAGGAGGTGGTGTCCGACCGTGGTACCAACTTCATTTCCAAGTATATGAAGTCCCTGTGGCAGGAGTGTGGTGTAACCTATAAGTTCACCACTCCTTACCACCCCCAAGGTAATGGGCTGGTTGAGAGATTCAACCGGACCCTGAAAGGCATGATTATGGGTCTTGAAGAACCCATGAGGCGTAAGTGGGACGTCCTCTTGCCATGCCTGCTCTTTGCTTACAGAGAGGTGCCCCAGAAGTCCTTAGGGTTCAGTCCCTTTGAACTGCTGTACGGCCATCCTGTAAGAGGACCTCTGAGTCTGGTCAAGGAAGGCTGGGAGGAAGCTCCCAGGAAAACTCCCCAGGATGTATTTAGTTACATGCTGGCCTTCAGGAACCAGACTCGGCGTTTCAGACAACACGCTGAGGCGAATCTGGAAGCCAGCCAGGAAGAGATGAAACGTTGGCATGATCAGAATGCCACTCTGATCGAGTTTCAGCCTGGACAAAAGGTTTGGGTCATGGCCCCAGTGGAGCCCTGTGCGCTCCAGGATAAGTGGACCGGACCATTTGAGGTGGTGGAGCGCAAGAGTGATGTCACCTACTTGGTGGACTTGCAGTCTCCCAGGAACCCCTTGCGGGTCCTGCATGTGAATCCGCCTGAAGCCCCACTTTGAGAGGTCTGAAGTGGGCATGCTCTTAGCAACAGATGCTGGGATGGAAGAGGAGACTGAACCTCTTCCTGACCTCCTGTATGCAAAAGAGCAAGATGGGTCAGTGGATGGTGTGAACCTCTCTCCCACCCTGACCCCTGAGCAGCAGAATGACTGTCGCCAACTGTTGGGGCAGTTTTCTGATCTGTTCTCCCTGACTCCCAGTATCACTGAATGGTGCATCCATGATGTGGACACTGGGGACAGTCCTCCTGTGAAGCACAAAACTTACAGAGTGACTGACAGGGTGAGAGCTTGCATCAAGGAGGAGGTCTCCAAGATGTTTGCCTTAGGGGTGATTGAGTCCTCTAACAGCCCTTGGGCCAGCCCAGTGGTCTTGGTCCCAAAGGCTGCCGCGCCTGGTGCCACACCCGAACTCCGGTTCTGTGTGGACTACCGAGGACTCAATTCAGTCACCAGGACTGACGCGCACCCCATCCCCAGAGCTGATGAGCTCATTGATCGGTTAGGGGATGCCCGGTACCTCAGCCCGTTTGTTCTAACGTCTGGATACTGGCTTATTGCCTTAACTGATGGGGCCAAAGAGAGGTCAGCATTCTCCACACCAGATGGGCACTACCAATTCCGGGTGATGCCCTTTGGGATGAAGAATGCCCCTGCCACCTTTCAGAGGTTGGTCAACCAGGTGTTGGCTGGGCTGGAGGATTTCAGTGCCGCCTACCTGGATGACATTGCAGTGTTCAGCGCCACTTGGGAGGAACATCTGCACCACCTCTGGGAAGTGTTGAAGGCGCTGCGGAGGGCAGGCCTCACGATCAAGGCGAGTAAGTGCCAGATCGGGCAGGGTTCTGTGGTGTACTTGGGACACTAGGTTGGGAGCGGCCAGGTGGCGCCCCTACAACCCAAGATAGATACCATCCTGGCTTGGGAACCCCCCAAAACCCAGACAAAGGTGAGAGCCTTCTTAGGACTCACCGGGTATTACAGGAGGTTTGTCAAGGGGTATGGCAACATTGTTGCACCCTTGACTGAGCTGACTACCAGGAAGCAGCCCAGGAAAGTGAACTGGACTGATGCCTGCCAAAAGGCTTTTGATGCCCTGAAATCTGCCATGTGCACGGCGCCCGTGCTTCAGGCGCCCAACTTCTCAAGGGAATTCATTGTGCAGACAGATGCTTCAGAGCATGGTGTTGGGGCTGTGCTTTCACAGATGAATGAGGAGGGCCTAGACCAACCTGTAGCCTTTATTAGTAGGAGGTTACTCCCACGGGAACAGAGGTGGAGTGCGATTGAACGTGAGGCATTTGCTGTGGTCTGGGCACTGAAGAAGTTGAGACCATACTTGTTTGGGACTCACGTCCGGGTTCAGACAGACCACAGGCCCCTCAGATGGTTAAGGCAGATGAGGGGTGAGAACCCAAAACTGTTGAGGTGGTCCATTTCCTACAGGGGATGGACTTCACGGTGGAACACCGCCCTGGTACAGAACACGCCAATGCTGATGGTCTGTCCAGATTTTTCCGCCTTAGTGATGAGAACTCCCAGGAGGAAGGGTAGTTCTCCCCACATTTCAGCTGGAGGGGACACGTGTTAGACTTGGCACCATTGGCGTGGGTCTCCCTTCCATTTTTTGCTGTTGCCTCTTATGTTTTGCTGGTTTTAGATGCTTTAGGCACTGTGCCACTGCTGTTCAGTGCCACAGTGCAAGTGCTCCCTACTGTAAATTGATGTATGGATTAGTGACTCCATGATTGGATGATTGGTTTACTTGTCAGTCCCTAGTACAGTGCACTGAGTGTGCCCAGGGCTTGTAAATCCAATGCTGCTGGTGGGCTTGCAGCACTGGTTGTGCCACCCACAGAAGCAGCTTGTAAAATGTGTCTCAGGCCTGCCATTGCAGAGCCTGTGTGCGGTCTGTGACTGCCATGTCGACTTGGCAAGTGCACCCACTTGCCAGTCCCTAAACCTTCCCTTATCTTCATATCAGACACCCCTAAGGTAGGCCCAAGGGCAGGGTGCATTGTAAGTATAAGGTAGGACATGCCCTGGTGTGTGTGGCATGTTCTAATAGTGAATTACAGCCATTTTCGTTTTCACTATTGCAAGGCTACCTGTTCTCCATAGGCCAGAATGGGCAGTTTGATTATTACACCTTATAATCCTAACTGACCCAGGGAACATGGTAGAAAAACGAATTTAGTATGCCTGAACTCAGAATGATAAAATACATCTTTTAGTGCAGTTGGTTTTAACATTCTGTGTTTGAAAATACCACTTTTAGAAAGTGGGTATTTTCTTGCCAAAACTTCCAAGCCTGCCTCTGCTAGGTTGTGTATTCCTTGTCTGGAGATTGAGTGACAGGGGCTGGGGGTGGCTACAGGAGACAGGGTGAGTCAGCACAGGGCTGAATAGAAAGATCTGCATCCAGAGTGGAGGGAGGAGTTGCACCTGGGTCTGAATAGGGCTGTGCCTGCCTTCCACAATGCTGGCTCCACCTCCTGCCGGGCGCCTGATGGCTCTGCCCCTCACTCACAAAGGAAAGAAGGAGTCAGAAAAACAAAGTGCTCCAGGACTGACCAGAACTGGTTTTGGACTAGGCAGAGGCCTCTCTGCCTTCAGAGAACAAAGAGAAACTGTGTATAAAAAGGGGACCCAGACCCCTAGGAAATTAGATCACTTCTGGGAAATCAAGAAACCTGTTGCCAAGGAGAAGAACCGGAGAAGCTGAAGGAGGAGTACTGCCCCTGTGCTGTTTTGCTGATTGGGGTTGGCCTGCAGTGGTTGCTTTCTACCAAGGACAGGAGAAAAGACTTTGCTGTGCTTTGTCATCTTGAAGAAGAGAATCTCCAAGGGCTTGAACTAGAGCTTGCCTCTTGCCTGAAGTCTCAGGGATACAAGACTTCACCAACCAGCTCCCCCCCTGCATTCCCTTGCTGGGAATTGAAGTGCCTGCTGTTGTGCTGGGCCTTCTGAGAGACTGCGTGTCGCTGGGAGCTGGAAGCGCGACGCAACAACGAGAAGCGTGTCGCCGCCGCAGCCGCGGTCATCGCATCGCCAAGGAAGCGAGACGCCGCTGCCGCTGTCATCCTCGCATCGCCGAAGCGCGGCGCATCACCGGAGAAGCGGGACACTGCCACAGAGGTCATCGTCGCATCACCGGAGAAGCGCGTCGCAGGGCCTGTCGCGGCTCCAAAGATCATCGAGTCGCCGCACGGCCGTCGGGCGTGCACACATCACACCAACATTGTCACATCGCAACCAAGACGCCATTTTGTCGCATCGTACCGGAGAAGAGTATCGCATCGAGGTGCCATCTTGTCGCATCGCACCGGAAAGCAGTAAGAAACCGACGCATCACCTCCCCACACAGTAAGGAAGCGAGCATCAACTCCCTGCGCAGCAGTAAGGAACCGACGCATCCACTCCCTGAGTGTAAGGAACCGACGCATCACCTTCCCTGCGACCCTTTTGTTTTCTTTGCGTTACGCATTCAAGGTACATTGAGAGTAAAGTGTCGCATTTACAACTTGAGAGAACTGAACTATTTTATAACCTTTTAAAGTCTATTTTTGAGTACAGTATTGTGGATTTTTGCTATTGGGTCTTGTGATAAGTCTATATAAAGATTACTTATTTTTACATAACCTGTGTGGTGTCCATCTGTAGTGTTTTCACTGTATTACTGTATGTGTTCCCAAATGCTTTACACACTGCCTCTGAGATAAGCCTGTCTGCTCGTGCCAAGCTACCAGGGGGTGAGCAGGGGTTATTTTAGGAGTGTATCCCCCTTATCCTGACTAGAAGCAAGGGTCCCTATTTGGACAAAGGTGCAAACCATTGCCAACTAGAGACCCCCAGTTCTAACATTTGTTTATCTGTGATCTCAGATATGCTTCTCTGGGTGGGAGGGAGGTGGTGAAAAGTTAACGAGTGTTTTGTTACAAAACCTGAAGTTCTCCAGGTCCTATGTCTGTGTATTAGAGGCCTTAACACACAGCTGTTATAGGAAAATGCAAGCTTACCTCAAAACAAATACATAAGAAGCGTCCACAATGTAAAATTTGCCCTCTCTATTCATTACGTTACTAGGAGCTCCCTTCACAAACAGTTACAGCACTTCACACTTTATTCGACAAACAACTCCCATACCCCTGGACAGTAGCAATTAAACATTTCTCACATAGACTATTAAATAACTATTTGCCAGTGAAAACCAGTCCCGCACACACCACCTATATTAATACTGCAGCCTGCAAAACATATGCTAGACAAATAGTATATCGTATATTGCACAACTACACGCTTGTTTTACGCAAATATCATACATATCTATTAGGTACAAGTAATACAACACAAACAATGTTTTTTATTTTTATTACAATTAACGCAACACCAGGACATCAACAGGGCCCTCAGGGCGCACCTCTTCCAGCAGGAATGCAAGCTCCTGCGCCAGAGTAGCAGCATTTCCATTTGTCACTAAGTTCCATCAGTCACCAAAGCACTGTTTTTAAACTTACAGCTATTTATATTTTCTTTTATTTTCCGGCCGTACTTATGATGCCATCTTAACATATCTTATAAATACTAAGCCAGGCTTAGCAGATATGCACTTTGGTAGGCTTTTGCCTTCACCTTTCTCTTCCCCTCTATATTTATTACTGTTCTGTAAATAATGGACATTTTAACCATTAGTTCTTATGCACTCCAACATGGTTTACTGTATGATTAATGGCGCTCAGAAAGCGAGGTGTCTCTGAAGCAGGCACGCCGTCCTGATGGAGGGAGCGGGAGAGGAGAGGGGGCCCACTCTGGGAGACAGGGCTGCGGGCAGCGTCGAGGCGCATCTCGCTAAACTCTTTGTTAAATAGGGCAGTAAGTGGGTGAAAGAGGATAGCATAGGTCCGTGGACTCTCTGCCAGGACTTACACAAACAAGGTGCTCATGTACATTCTCTGATTGTGTGTATGCGGAAAAACGTGTCCAAGACTGCCCCGCACACACCTGACGAATGCTGTACACCCCGTCCCTTCCGTCCCTTAACTTCTAAAACAGGAGTGTGCCGAACACTATCAACGCCCGTAACTATCAAACAAGCGCGGTACCGCAAAGGCAGCCGTGTGTTTATTTTCGCATCGCGCTTTCACTTTAAGTGAAAGCGCGATGCGAAAATAAACAGGCGGCTGACTTTGCCAAAGCCCAATGAGAAGACAAGCACGCGAGTGGTGTGCGCGCCACAACGAGACATCTGTTTTGCATTATCGCGCACGCATCTGTGCACGATAATTCAAAACAGATGTGGCCTGTGCGGGTAACCGCAAGCAATAGGCCGTGGGCGGAGCAAAGGCGGGACATGCACCCGTCTTTGCCCAATTGCGTGCTGTCTTTCTCAGAAAGACACACGCAAAGGCGAATAGACTCTGAACGAAAACAAACCACACGCACGAGCGTGTGGTGAGCTTTCCTAAGCCCTTTTACTGTTTACATAAAGTCTCGCCACATGCGCGCTGCTACAGGCTCGACCTAAACAAGCAGAAGTCACATCCATCTCACCGTTGTTCATTGGCCGGGTGTAATTTACTGTTGTTTTCAGCACGGGGGTGGCTGTGTGTGTGTGCCTGTGTGTGTGTGTGTGTGTGTGGGGGGGGGGGTGTTTGGAATGGTATAAAAAACAAGCATTGGCTTTGCCAATAGGTCTCGCTTTTGGGACCTTATAAGTATTTAGTTGTGCAGCACAATATCCTTGGTGCAACAACAACTGTTGCATGGCTAAACACTTATAAGGTCCCAAAGGCGAGACCTATTGGCTATGCCAATGCTTGTTTTATCGGACATCCTACAGCTAGATTCACGGTTGTAGAGAGTCACGCAGGGCCTGCTCCGGGAATTTTTGTTTGTGTGGGCCAATGGTACATTCGGGTGGGCCACTGCGGGCCCGATTTGTCGCTTATATGTCTAGCCAGGCCTGCTTCAGGGCCCTCCTTTATCTCTTTTTAGTCTTACAAGGCCCAGTAAAACGCGCTCTTTTCCAAATCTCTTTCTAAATGTTATCACTCTCAAAAAGTGTTTTTTTCCACGTAACGTCCCTTTGATGGGAAGAGGAGGTTTCTGAGGTGGGAGTATCAGGCAAGTGACACTACTCAGGCTCCCTCTGTGCGAGCCTTCAGGGAGAATCCCTCTTCATTACTACCTCCACCTGACCCTGCAGCGCATCACTTACAGGCTTGATTATCCACTTTTCTACCACCCCTCTCCAGTGCACCTTATCTCACAGCTGACCTTGGGCCCCAGCCCCATACATGCCACCATCCGGTTCCAGTTTCATTATTCCCTGTAAAAAACATTAGTAAAATCACCTCCAAACTTGAAACATTGAATATAGCAGTAAATATAATTAGCACACACTTTAAAGTATGTTCCACAGTTGCCCTAATGACCAACTGCTAATTAAATAAACACGCATTTGCAATGCAATAGGTCTCGCATTTGCAAGAGTTTAAGCTATTGGCATTATAAATGACAATGCCTTTTATTTATGTTTTAAAAACCAACACATTAATAAAAGGCATTGTCATTTACAATGCCAATAGCTCAAACTCTAGCAAATGCAAGACCTATTGCATTGCAAATGCTTGTTTTAAATCTCGCGCCTCTTCTGGCCATGACGCTCCCTCGTCCTGCGGGTCTTCAAATTATTCACTCACAACCTTCGTTCATCGAGAGAGCACTTCTGTAATGAGGACATGTGTGAATGGCAATTTATTTATATAGCACTTACTACTTCTGATGAGGCATCGTGATTGAGTTGTTTCGGCTCTGAATGTACATAATGTACAGTGTCTATTGTGCCTTTTATTAAAGGTCTCTGACGTCAACTCGGACTACATGCTCACCATATAAAAGAAAATAAGCATTTCTTCAGTGTGAACCCTCTGGCTGTCCTTCAGACAGACCCTGTCCGCCACCCGTTCCCAGCAAGCACTTAAAAAGACAGGCCCGTTGTGCAGGCTTCCAGCACATAGGCCATGCAATGAATGAACATGACTGCCCCTAACATATGTCTTCCCCGCATGTCCACATCAGTGTTCCGACCTGCCGTTTGTTGTGAAGGGCTTGTTGGGGGTAAAGTGATAGGTGCAGCATGCCAATGAAAAGCACCGAGTAGATAGACTTCTGGACTGAAAGTACTTGTGTAAAAAACACAAATCGATGTTTTTAATATGTGTTATCAATTGCATGACTTTGTAAAAAGTCAAAAGTTACTGGTTTTTATGTATATTTTTGTATGTTTGTTTGTACCTGTAGGTGACAGTGGTGCAGTAAATTTTGTGTTTATTTTAAATTAAAATGCCCCTTTCAAGGATGTTGGTTTGAATGGGGAGTGCTGTCTAGAAGGATTTAGGCGAGCGCCACTGTATTGTTTCACATTGTAACTCATTCTCAGGGGACGACCATACAGGACTAGGTCATCTGTGGGTACATATCATCCCGAATTCGCAGTGCCTATTTCAAACTCAGAGGGATGAAAGGCAAAGCTAGCCCAGTAAGAATGTCCGTCTAAGCTGAATGTTGCACACAGCAGCAGCAGGCGCATTGACAGGATGTGCTATACTGCCTCGCTTTGTATCCTATTAAGTCCACTGCGTTGTATGGTTTCACACAAGCCTTGACTTTCTTTTGATATGCAAATCTCCCCACTTTGAACCCCATTTACGACGTAAACGGCCTCTTCGTGTTGATTGTTCAGGAGGTAGGAAGAAGGGGGAACGTGCAGAGTCTCTGACAAATTCAGTAACCCACTGAGCTATCCACATACAATTCAGTTTATCTGCATTTGAAAACTACCAACAGACAAAATGATTGCTCTCCAGCAGGATCATAAATCACCAGAGTTATCGGTCCATTTTTATTATCGTTGTGCATCATTGGCAGATTCACTGTGAAGGCCAAGGCTCATGTTTGGGTGAGCCTGGCCCACCCGCTAGAACCGGGCCTGGAGTCACATCTAAGTTACTGCAAAGGGTAATTCCATCAGGGGCAGAGAAAAGTAGGGTTGATACGCAATCTTTCGAGAATTCCCCTCTACAGTAGCTTGAAACTGTCCGTGATTTTCTCCTTTCAGTCCAGAGCTGTCACATTCCCCAGAGGACCACAGTGACGGCCTAACACCTGCAAGGCTTGCGACCAGCTTAGAAATAAGATACTCCCACATCATGTTGCATGTTGGCACACCCACAATCATGCTATACATAATAAGAACAGGGATTCACGGATTCCCAGTCACGTGATGGCCAGGGCCTAAATCCTCTTGCCATCTTCAACAATTGCATTTTTGGTTACCCCCACGTATGGTAAGTAAGTAAGTAAGTTTATTTGCATAGTTAATAAAAACCATTGCAATACAAAAACATCAAGTTAAAACAATTCTGCATACGATATTAAAAAGATACAAAAAACATCAAGTTAAAACAGTTCTGCATACGATATTAAAACGATATTTCATAATTTACATTTTTCTTTTTTTTTTAAACCAATACTATAACTTAATAGACATTCTACTGGCCAAGCAGTTTTTTTGATACAGCTCATGCTGATAGTGGTGGAGTTATTTAGTTAAAGTCCACTACTTCCCGTCACTTCTTATGCCGGAGATCAACGAAAGTGCTTCTAAGTGTATAAAGTGCTTGAGAAGTTTTTTAATAAAGTACCTTAGTGCCACGCCCAATGGGAACAAGTGAAAATAATAGAATTGCAGTTTTACTTGGATGCTGTCCTGTAATGGGTTATGGCTATGTTGCTGCCATTTTCTTTTCCACCAACCTCATGAACTTTACCAGGCAGCAGTTCAACTGTGGGTCATTAGGTGCAAAGCAGGCCAGCACTGCTTGTCTTCTGGAGCATATCCCTCGCTGATTGAAATGGCGTTTCAGCAGTTGTTTTTGTTCTTCCAACAGTTCTTTACAGGCACATAACAGGTGCAGCAGATCTTCTGGCGCTGAGCCACATAAGCGGCAAGAAGACCCCGCCTTCTCCTTTAGCCAGTGAGGAAGATACTGAATGCAAGGTAGCAGGCCAAGTCTATACTTCAAGAACTTTATTTTAGTAGTTTTGGCGCAACCCAAATCTGGATAATTCTGGGCTGCTGGCGCAGAGTACGTGTTCAGGGTCATCCACCCATGTGTCCTTTTCGAGAGGGATGCCTTGTCCACGACCCACGAGAGGTATTTGACCGTCTTCCAGACCAATTTTTTGAGTGTTGAGTTGTTTGTAGGAGTATCCCAGAGTTGGTTTAAGCCAATATTGGCCAGGCTGCTTTTAAGGTATTGGCCAGCGGGTGAGGCGGCTTGTTGCTGTAGCTCCTTCCATAGGTATTCATTTAGTGTTCCTTGGTCGGATTTCCGCACTTTGTCCCAGGTGATAATGTACGCCCCCTGTCTTGCCAAAGACTGTTTATGAATACCAAACTCTAGCCTGATTTGCGCTGGTGAAGTATGTTTGGGCAGACCAAGAATAACCCTGTATGCAGCTATGACTGTGTTATCAAGAGTTTTTGCATCTCTTCCTCTCTGAGCTTCACTTCCGTAGGCAATTGTTGGCAGAAGTTTGGCACGTATTACTTGTGCCAAGGGAAGGAGCGACGGACCATTTAGTTTGCTGTTTAATGCTTTTAAAGAGATTGCTAAGGCAAGGCCTTTACCTCTGATGCTGGTTTACTGTGCGATAAAGTGGCCCCCTTTGTCTATCTTCACGCCTAGGTATTTATATTCCGACGTATCCTCAATATGGGTCCTGCCCCAAAACCAAGCTGCAGGTTTTTTCCTGTTTTTACTGACCGTCATGGTCCTTGTTTTCTCAAGGTTTATGGTTAGTTCATTTACTTTGGAATAGTCCTGCATAACGTTCAAGAGATGTTGTAAGCCTACTTGTGTGTGGCTGATCAGGGCTATATCGTCCGCGTAAAGGAGACATGGTAGTGTTAGCCCACCTAGGCTTGGGGCGTGAGAGTTACAGCTGTTTAATATCGGGACGAGGTCTGCTAAGAACAAGTTGAACAGTGTGGGTGCTAAAACGCATCCCTGTTTAAGGCCTTTATTGGTTGATATGCATCTTGACAGGAGTGACCCATCACCCAACTTTATCTGAACCCATGTGTCAGTATGCAGACTGATCAACAGGTTTAGCAGAGGCTGAGGGATCCCCCAGCTGCTCAGTTTGGACCATAGGGTGTTACGATTTATGTGGTCAAAGGCAGCCTAGTAATCTATAAAGCATAAATGAAGGGGCATTTTTGTTGATTCAGTCTTGTCTATTAGCATTGCTATGGTTAGAATATTGGTGGTTGTTCCAACTGTTTTGGCAAAGCCAGTCTGATTAGGTGGAATTACAGAATTCTCTTTGGCCCAGGCCTGCAACTCCTCTAGAAAGGTTCCTGCAAAAAACTTTGCCTCGTTATCCATAAGGGCCACTAGCTGATAGTTCTGTGGTAATGAATCATGCTATACATAATAAGAACAGGGATTCACGGATTCCCAGTCACGTGATGGCCAGGGCCTAGATCCTCTTGCCATCTTCAACAATTGCATTTTTGGCTACCCCCACGTATGGAAAATCGAAGCACAAAACATAAATGCCAAAACTGGAACAATAATTCATCTCGAAAACTCACTGCACCGTACTGCATTACATAAACTGCTATCAGTTCTACACAATTTACAAATCCGGCAAATCACATTACAATTATACATGCCTCATTCACATCCAAAGGCAAAGGGTAGTACAAATCTTAGTCACTTCCCAGTGTCACCCCATGCTCACATCAGTGTGCATAAACAACTTCACAGGACAAATCACTAACATAGTACTACTTAGCCAGATATGGAAGTGGAGATGAGCAAACGCTTTCAACTAGATGGTTCAGAATGTATCATAATCGCGCTGAGTCAAATATCTGGTGAAATGCAAGCTAGTATTGTGCAGTAAAATATTTGTTTGTGTTCATTTTAACCCATTTCTCGTCTATATCTTGCTCTAATTGTAAATCCTTTTCATTATGCTTACCTATACATACCCGGAGAAGCAATGGTGGCCAATGTAGTAGCAGGTGTTGTAGTGGTCAGGTCGCTCTAAAGGGGTAAATTAGTGACACAATGAAGCTGTTCTGGAAATATAGTAGGGTGTGCCTTGAATTACCCATTCTGAGTTTTATGCAGAGTGAGACACCTTTGTCGGCTCCACACCATGGTGAATGGAGAAGCTTAAATTTTAACACACTGGACAGGGAAAAATTGTTCCACAAGAAAATCAGTGGCGATTCTAATCCCAATCTACTCTTAAACTACTTGCTGCCACTGTTAGTTCTACCCCTAACCCCCTATCATTTTTAATACAAATGTCTCTTTGTCGAAACGCCGATCAGAGCTTAGGAAAATTCATGATGTTAATCTGTAGAGCCAATCTTCATCCTGCAGTACAGATAAATTGTCTGTAAGAGGTAGCCACACATCTTAATGATATTCGAGGGTGGGCTGTCTTCCAGCCCCTTGAGTTTTTTCCAAACACCTAAAAAAGAAATTCCTAAGAAGCTGCCCAGCATAGAAGCTCTTGCTACCATCTCGAATCCTTTTGTTCACCCTGTGGAAATGAGCCCAGTTCCAGAGTCCCTCTCACTCCAATTGTTGTAACCAGTAATCTCCTTTCACTTAGGCCTCATTATGGGTTCCCCATTATCTCAGCCGGGAGAGTCCCGGGCCATATTTAAAGATACCGGCCGGTATCCCCCCATGAGATAATAGAATTACAGGTTATTACCCCAGAAATGGGGAACAACACAAAGACCCCACAATACTGGGTCCAATTCCGTATGTTTTTTTCCACTTAGAGGGAAATAACAGGCTTAAACTTGCAAACATCCACCAACAGCTTGAAGCAAGTGGTAAATGTTGCAGGGCTTTTTTCCCTCTGCTTTGGGGGTGGTCTCGGGGGCGGGGCAGCAAGAGGCCATATATTCCATGCCTTCAGCTGGAAGAGGGGGCTTTTTCTGATACCCTGAGCTGAAATATGAAAGTGGGCGGAGCCAGCAAGCAGCTACCTGCACCCTCTGCAGCTCCTCAAAGACTCCGGGTCGGATGTTTATCAGTTACAGAATTCGAGAACCCACTGATTTATACCACTGAGGCATCAGAAAACCTGCAGTTGCCTGGAGTGGTATTCGGCATGCCACTGGGGGCAACTCGTAATGATGGCCACATTGTCTGCTTTACCACAAAGCCAATGTTTAAAAATAATATAACTAACTTTAAACCAAGGCTGTTAGAAGGGGTAGCACAGAGGGTATTATTCCACGTGACTCATGCCTTTTCAGGTCCCCACATTTTGGCTAAAAGACCTATTTATAGATGTTGATTCACACCTATAGGGGCATATTCTCAAGGACTTATCGCCGAGTTATTGGCACTTTAGCGCAGCAAAAGTGGCGATAGAATTATCGCCCCATTCCCAAGCTGGTGCAAACTGCCCACATCGCCAGTTTACCAGCGATAGCTGCCGCAAAAAACATCGCCACGGATGAGAGAGACAACTAATGCTAATGATATGCAGAGTAGGCGTTCCCGTGCAAAAACACACGAAAACACCACTTCGCGATGTTCTCAACTTCCAGCCAGATCTGCGATGCGAACCAAAAACAGGCGATAAGGCGCGTTAGCAGCAGGGATTTAACACCTGCCTTTTACTGGTGTTAAGCAGGACGACAAACTGCAGTAGAAAGGGAGCCCAGCCCAGAGCCACATCTGAAGACCAACAGATCCATGGAGACACTGATCATGCAGCTCGGAGACCCAAGAGGGCCACAACACCCACCGCCACCACCCCAGCCTGCCCCGGACCACCCCCCGACTACCACCGAGGCAGCACAGAACAGGACAGCGGACGTCCCGAAAACGGCATGGCCCCTCAGCCACACAATAGCAGAATGTGGGGAGAGGTGGGAACCAAGTATGTGTGAAGGAGGCAAGTCACCCATGAATAAGAATGCACACAATGCCAAGTGTGGCGGTGATGTGCTGGACAGACCTCAGTATGCAGAGCACAGACCTATCCATATGGACATATACTGCAGGTGTTGGCAGTGTCGTGGACAGTGGACGCAACCATGTTACCTCAGGCAGTGGGGAAGACCTCGGTCATGTAGCTGTGCCGTCCCCCCCTGTAAGCATAAGCGGAGTGGGCTTGTCCGGCGTACGCCAGCCCAGGGTAGGAGTGTGAATAAATAGGCCGGGGCTCTGGGCGTTGTTCACTTCCGGGATGGCCAACGCGTCTGTCAGGGCGGCGCCCCTCACCCTGCCACGAGTCCGCCTCCGTGACCGCCAGCCTCCTCGGCCGAACGCTGGCTCCCGTGACCACAGGCCCCCTGCGCACCCAGCCACACAGCACCACGGAGTTATGTGTGTGCTGGATACTGCCTCCGGCCTACACTGCGGTCAGCAGGGCTCACAATTCAGATCGAGTCGCGATTGCAGATGACGCAGTCCAGTAGGCAACAGACATTGACCCCAGTGCGGCCCGCCCGGACCACGCATCATCCCTGGCTGCGCACCCCCTGAGCGCCACAGGTGCCACTAACTCTGTGCACCACAAGTCAACGCCACGTGGCTGCGGGCCCTTGCAGACCTCTGCCTCCGGCCTACACTGTGGTCAGCAGGGCTCACAATTCAGATCGAGTCACGATTGCAGATGACGCAGTCCAGTAGGCAACAGACATTGACCCCAGTGCGGCCCGCTCGGACAACGCATCATCGCTGGCTGCGCACCCCCTGAGCGCCACAGGTGCCACTAACTCTGTGCACCACAAGTCAACGCCACGTGGTCATATTGAGGCAGAATTCAATAGGCAAAAGACATTGCTCCAAGTGCGACCCGCCCGGACCACGCATCATCGCTGGCTGCGCACCCCCTGAGCGCCACAGGTGCCACTAACTCTGTGCACCACAAGGCAGCGCCACGTGGCTACGGGCCCTTGCTGACCTCTGCCTCCGGCCTACTCTGCGGTCAGCAGGGCTCACAATTCAGATCGAGTCGCGATTGCAGATGACGCAGTCCAGTAGGCAAAAGACAATGACCCCAGTGCGGCCTGCCCGGACCACGCATCATCGCCGGCTGCACACCCCCTGAGCACCACAGGTGCCACTAACTCTGTGCACCACAAGTCATGGCCCCTTCTGATTGAATATTGGGTGACCTCTGTACTTGCTCCGGCTACCTCCATGGTGCTTCGCAGTTGTTAGTGTTATGTTGGTGTATTCTGTTTCCGCTTTATTAGTGATCACTGTTCAAGTTGTTGCCAGCACCAACCACTCACTGAGGGCTGGCTCACACTCACCCCACACCCATCCAGCACAGGCGTCACTGGATATGTGATCCTGGTAATAAAAAGGGGCCGGGCGCACGTGCCCGTAGCCAGTTCCACTATCTATCCAAGTGTGTCCGTGTGGTCATTATGCATGAATGATGGCCCCGGGCCCTACCACATTACATTGTTGTTAGAAATGGGATCTCTGGTTGGCTAAGGCTTGCGCCAAAGCCAGGCAGAGACCACCACTCTAGTCAGGGCGAGGGAGTTACACGCCAAAGATAACCCCTGCTCACACCCTTGGTAGCTTGGCACGAGCAGTCAGGCTTATCCCGGAGGCAATGTGTAAAGCGTTTGCGCACGCACACAGCAACAACATACCAGGCACACCACAAAAAGGAACTCCACACAAGGTTATATCAAAAATAGCCTTTGTATTATCATAACACATTAGAATAGTAAACACATAATATACATTGTGCCACCTGGCACTGGGTCATATCTACAAGGGATTATCAGTGGCGTAACGAAACTTGAGGGGGCCCCCCTGCAAACTACATGGAGGGGGCCCCCCTCCCATTCTCCGCGCCAGACAATAGCAATCTTGAGGCATTGCATTGCTTCATACACACTTTGACCCCAATTCCATCAGCTCTCTCTCTCTCTGTCAGTCTCTCTGTCAGTCAGTCAGTCAGTGTCTCTCTCTCTCAGTCATTCAGTCTCTCTCAGTCAGTCAGTCTCTCTCAGTCAGTTTCTCTCTCAGTCAGTCTCTCTGTCAGTCAGTCTCTCTCAGTTAGTCAGTCAGTCTCTCTCTTTCTGTCAGTCTCTCTCAGACACTCTCTCTGTCAGTCTCTCTCTCAGTCAGTCAGTATCTCTCTCTCTGAGTCAGTCTCTCTCTCAGTCAGTCAGTCTCTCTCTCAGTCAGTCTCTCTCTCTGTCAGTCTCTCTCTCTCTGTCAGTATTTCTCTCTGTCAGTCTCGCTCTGTCAGTTTCTCTCTCTCTCTTTCTCAGTCAGTCTCTCTCTCTCTGTCAGTCAGTCTCTCTCTCTCTGTCAGTCTCTCAGTCAGTCTCTCTCTCTGCAAGTCAGTCTCTCTGTCAGTCAGTCTCTCTCTCAGTCAGTCTCTCTCTGTCAGTCTCTCTCAATCAGTCAGTCTCTCTGTCAGTCTCTCTCTCTCTCAGTCAGTCTCTCTCTGTCAGTCAGTCTCTCTCTGTCAGTCAGTCTCTCTCTCTCTGTCAGTCAGTCTCTGTCAGTCTGTCAGTCTCTGTCAGTCAGTCAGTGTCTCTGTCAGTCAGTCAGTCTGTCTCTCTGTCAGTCAGTCTCTCTCTCAGTCAGTTAGTTTCTCTCTCTCTGTCAGTCTCTCTCTCTCTGTCAGTCTCTCAGTCTCTCTCGCAGTCAATCAGTCTCTCTCTGACAGTCTCTCTCTGTCAGTCTCTCTCTGTCAGTCTCTCTCTGTCAGTCAGTCTCTCTCTCTGTCAGTCAGTCTTTCTCTACCTCAGTCAGTCAGTCAGTCTCTCTCTCTCTCAATCTGTCTCTCTCTCTCTGTCAGTCTCTTTCTCTCTGTCTCTCTTTCTGTCAGTCTCTCTCTGTCAGACTCTCTCTGTCAGTCAGTCTCTCTCTGTCAGTCAGTCTCTCTCCTACCTCAGTCAGTCTCTCTCTCTGTCAGTCAGTCAGTCTCTCTCTCAGTCAGTCTTTCTCTCTCTCTGTCAGTCTCTATCTCTGTCAGTCTCTCAGTCAGTCAGTCTCTCTCGCAGTCAGTCAGTCTCTCTCTCTCAGTCAGTCTCTCTCTCTGTCAGTCTCTCTCTCTTAGTCAGTCAGTCTCTCTCTACCTCAGTCAGTCAGTCAGTCTCTCTCTCAATCTGTCTCTCTCTCTGTCAGTCAGTCAGTCTCTCAGTCAGTCAGTCTCTCTCTCAGTCTCTCAGTCAGTCAGTCTCTTAGTCAGTCAGTATCTCAGTCGCTCAGTCAGTCTCTCTTTCTACTCTCTCTCCACTCGCTCTCCTCTCTCTCTCCACTGTCTCTCCACTCTCTCTCTCTACTCTCTCCACTCTCTCTCTGTCTCCACTCTCTTTCTCTCTCCACTCTCTCTCCCTACGCTCTCTCTCCACTTTCTCTCTCTCTCTCTCTCTACGCTCTCTCTCCACGCTCTCTCTCCACTCTCTCTCTCTCCACTCTCTTTATTCGCTCTCTCTACTCTCTCTCTCTACTCTCTCCACTGTCTCTCTCCACTGTCTCTCTCTCTCCACTCTCTCCACTTTCTCTCTCTCTCTCCACTCTCTTTCTCTCTCCACTCTCTTTACGCTCTCTCTCTCTATGCTCTCTCTCTCTCCACTCTCTCTCTCTCCACTCTCTCTCTCCACTCTCTCTCTCCACTCTCTCTCTCCCTCCACTCTCTCTCCACTCTCTCTCTTCACTCTCTCTCACTACTCTCTCTCCACTCTCTCTCTCCACTCTCTCTCCACTGTCTCTCCACTCTCTCTTTCCACTCTTTCTCTCTCCACGGTCTCCCTCTCCACTCTCTCTTTCTCTCTCTCTCCACTCTTTCTCTCTACGCTCTCTCTCTCTCTAAAAGCTCTCTCTCTCTCTACGCTCTCTCTCTCTCAAAGCTCTCTCTCTACGCTCTCTGTCTCCACGCTCTCCCTCTCTCCACTCTCTCTCTCTCCACTCTCTCTCTCTCTCTCCACTCTCTCGCTCTACTGTCTCTCTCTCCACTGTCTCTCTCTCCAGTCTCTCTCTCTCTCTCCAGTCTCTCTCTCCCTCCACTCTCTATCTCTCCTCTCCACTCTCTCTCTCTCCACTCTCTCTCTCTCCACTCTCTCTCTCCACTCTCTTTCTCTCTCCACTCTCTCTCCGCTCTCTCTCTCTCCGCTCTCTCTCCACTCTCTCTCTCTCTCCACTCTCTCTCTCTCTCTCTCCACTCTCTCTCTCCACTCTCTCTCCACTCTCTCTCTCCACTCTCTCTCCACTCTCTCTCTCCACTCTCTCTCTCTCCACTCTCTCTCCACTGTCTCTCTCTCTACTGTCTCTCTCTCCACTCTCTCTCTCTCCACTCTCTCTCTCACGCTCTCTCCACTCTCTCTCTCTCTCTCTCTCTCTCTCTCCACTCTCTCTCTCTCCACTCTCTCTCTCCACTCTCTCTCTCCACTCTCTCTTTCTCTCTCCACTCTCTCTCTCTCTCGTCTCTCTCTCTCCACTCTCTCTCTCTCTCTCGCTCTCTCCACTCTCTCTCCACTCTCTCTCTCCACTCTCTCTCTCTCCACTCTCTCTCCACTGTCTCTCTCTCCACTGTCTCTCCACTCTCTCTCTCTCTCTCTCTCTCCACTGTCTCTCTCTCTCCACTCTCTCTCTCTATGATCTCTCTCTCCACTCTCTCTCTCCACTGTCTCTCTCTCTCCACTGTCTCTCTCTACGCTCTCTCTCTACTCTCTCTCCACTGTCTCTCTCCACTGTCTCTCTCTCTCCACTGTCTCTCTCTCTCCACTGTCTCTCTCTACGCTCTCTCCAACCTCTCTCTCGTCTCTCTCTCTCTCCACTCTCTCCACTTTCTCTCTCTCTCCACTCTCTCTCTCTCTCCACTCTCTTTACGCTCTCTCTCTATGCTCTCTCTCTCCACTCTCTCTCTCTCCACTCTCTCTCTCCACTCTCTCTCTCCCTCCACTCTCTCTCCACTCTCTCTCTCCACTCTCTCTCACTACGCTCTCTCCACTCTCTCTCTCCACTCTCTCTCCACTGTCTCTCCACTCTCTCTTTCCACTCTTTCTCTCTCCACGGTCTCCCTCTCCACTCTCTCTCTCTCCACTCTTTCTCTCTACGCTCTCTCTCTCTCTCTAAAAGCTCTCTCTCTCTCTCTACGCTCTCTCTCTCTCAAAGCTCTCTCTCTACGCTCTCTGTCAGTCTCTCTCTCTTAGTCAGTCAGTCTCTCTCTACCTCAGTCAGTCAGTCAGTCTCTCTCTCAATCTGTCTCTCTCTCTCTGTCAGTCAGTCAATCTCTCAGTCAGTCAGTCTCTCTCTCAGTCTCTCAGTCAGTCAGTCTCTTAGTCAGTCAGTATCTCAGTCGCTCCAGTCAGTCTCTCTTTCTACTCTCTCTCCACTCGCTCTCCTCTCTCTCTCCACTGTCTCTCCACTCTCTCTCTCTACTCTCTCCACTCTCTCTCTCTGTCTCCACTCTCTTTCTCTCTCCACTCTCTCTCTCTACGCTCTCTCTCTCCACTCTCTCTCTCTCTCTCTCTCTACGCTCTCTCTCCACTCTCTCTCTATCCACTCTCTTTATTCGCTCTCTCTACTCTCTCTCTCTACTCTCTCCACTGTCTCTCTCCACTGTCTCTCTCTCTCACTCTCTCCACTTTCTCTCTCTCTCTCCACTCTCTTTCTCTCTCCACTCTCTTTACGCCTCTCTCTCTATGCTCTCTCTCTCTCCACTCTCTCTCTCTCCACTCTCTCTCTCCACTCTCTCTCCTCCACTCTCTCTCTCCACTCCTCTCTCTCTCCACTCTCTCTCACTACGCTCTCTCCACTCTCTCTCTCCACTCTCTCTCCACTGTCTCTCCACTCTCTCTTTCCACTCTTTCTCTCTCCACGGTCTCCCTCTCCACTCTCTCTCTCTCTCTCTCTCTCTCTCCACTCTTTCTCTCTACGCTCTCTCTCTCTAAAAGCTCTCTCTCTCTCTACGCTCTCTCTCTCAAAGCTCTCTCTCTACGCTCTCTGTCTCCACGCTCTCCCTCTCTCCACTCTCTCTCTCTCCACTCTCTCTCTCTCTCTCCACTCTCTCTCTCTACTGTCTCTCTCTCTCCAGTCTCTCTCTCTCTCTCCAGTCTCTCTCTCCCTCCACTCTCTATCTCTCCTCTCCACTCTCTCTCTCTCCACTCTCTCTCTCTCCACTCTCTCTCTCTCCACTCTCTCTCTCCACTCTCTTTCTCTCTCCACTCTCTCTCCGCTCTCTCTCTCTCCGCTCTCTCTCCACTCTCTCTCTCTCTCCACTCTCTCTCTCTCTCTCTCTCTCTCTCTCTCTCCACTCTCTCTCCACTCTCTCTCTCCACTCTCTCTCCACTCTCTCTCTCCACTCTCTCTCTCTCCACTCTCTCCACTGTCTCTCTCTCTACTGTCTCTCTCTCCACTCTCTCTCTCTCCACTCTCTCTCTACGCTCTCTCCACTCTCTCTCTCTCCACTCTCTCTCTCTCTCCACTCTCTCTCTCTCCACTCTCTCTCTCCACTCTCTCTCTCCACTCTCTTTCTCTCTCCACTCTCTCTCTCTCTACGCTCTCTCTCTCCACTCTCTCTCTCTCCACTCTCTCTCCACTCTCTCTCTCCACTCTCTCTCTCTCTCCACTCTCTCTCCACTGTCTCTCTCTCCACTGTCTCTCCACTCTCTCTTCTCTCTCTCCACTGTCTCTCTCTCTCTCCACTCTCTCTCTACGATCTCTCTCTCCACTCTCTCTCTCTCTCCACTGTCTCTCTCTCTCCACTGTCTCTCTCTACGCTCTCTCTCTACTCTCTCCACTGTCTCTCTCCACTGTCTCTCTCTCTCTCCACTGTCTCTCTCTCTCCACTGTCTCTCTCTACGCTCTCTCCAACCTCTCTCTACGCTCTCTCTCTCTCCACTCTCTCCACTTTCTCTCTCTCTCTCCACTCTCTTTCTCTCTCCACTCTCTTTACGCTCTCTCTCTCTATGCTCTCTCTCCACTCTCTCTCTCTCCACTCTCTCTCTCCACTCTCTCTCTCCCTCCACTCTCTCTCCACTCTCTCTCTCCACTCTCTCTCACTACGCTCTCTCCACTCTCTCTCTCCACTCTCTCTCCACTGTCTCTCCACTCTCTCTTTCCACTCTTTCTCTCTCCACTCTCTCTCTCTCCACTCTTTCTCTCTACGCTCTCTCTCTCTCTAAAAGCTCTCTCTCTCTCTACGCTCTCTCTCTCTCAAAGCTCTCTCTCTACGCTCTCTGTCTCCACGCTCTCCCTCTCTCCACTCTCTCTCTCTCCACTCTCTCTCTCTCTCTCCACTCTCTCTCTCTACTGTCTCTCTCTCCACTGTGTCTCTCTCTCCAGTCTCTCTCTCTCTCTCCAGTCTCTCTCTCCCTCCACTCTCTCCACTCTCTATCTCTCCTCTCCACTCTCTCTCTCTCCACTCTCTCTCTCTCCACTCTCTCTCTCCACTCTCTTTCTCTCTCCACTCTCTCTCTCTCTCCGCTCTCTCTCTCCAATCTCTCTCCACTCTCTCTCCACTCTCTCTCTCCACTCTCTCTCTCTCCACTCTCTCTCCACTGTCTCTCTCTCTACTGTCTCTCTCTCCACTCTCTCTCTACGCTCTCTCCACTCTCTCTCCACTCTCTCTCTCTACGCTCTCTCCACTCTCTCTCTCTCTCCACTCTCTCTCTCTCCACTCTCTCTCTCCACTCTCTCTCTCTACTCTCTTTCTCTCTCCACTCTCTCTCTCTCTCTCTCTACGCTCTCTCTCTCCACTCTCTCTCTCTCCACTCTCTCTCTCTCTCTACGCTCTCTCCACTCTCTCTCCACTCTCTCTCTCCACTCTCTCTCTCTCCACTCTCTCTCCACTGTCTCTCTCTCCACTGTCTCTCCACTGTCTCTCTCTCTCTCCACTGTCTCTCTCTCTCTCCACTCTCTCTCTCTACCATCTCTCTCTCCACTCTCTCTCTCTCTCCACTGTCTCTCTCTCTCCACTGTCTCTCTCTACGCTCTCTCTCTACTCTCTCTCTCTCTCTCTCTCTCCACTCTCTCCACTGTCTCTCTCCACTGTCTCTCTCTCTCCACTGTCTCTCTCTCTCTCCACTGTCTCTCTCGACGCTCTCTCTCTCTACGATCTCTCTCTCCACTCTCTCTCTCTCTCCACTGTCTCTCTCTCTCCACTGTCTCTCTCTATGCTCTCTCTCTACTCTCTCTCTTTCCACTCTCTCCACTGTCTCTCTCCACTCTCTCTACGCTCTCTCTACGAGCTCTCTCTCTGCACTCTCTCCTCTCTCTCTCCACTGTCTCTCTCTCTCCACTGTCTCTCTCCACTCTCTCTCTACGCTCTCTCTCTCTCTAGGCTCTCTCTCCACGCTCTCTCTCCACGCTCTCTCTCTCCACTCTCTTTATTCGCTCTCTCTACTCTCTCTCTCTACTCTCTCCACTGTCTCTCTCCACTGTCTCTCTCTCTCCACTTTCTCTCTCTCTCTCCACTCTCTTTCTCTCTCCACTCTCTTTACGCTCTCTCTCTCTATGCTCTCTCTCTCTCCACTCTCTCTCTCTCCACTCTCTCTCTCCACTCTCTCTCTCCACTCTCTCTCTCCCTCCACTCTCTCTCCACTCTCTCTCTCCACTCTCTCTCACTACGCTCTCTCCAGTCTCTCTCTCCACTCTCTCTCCACTGTCTCTCCACTCTCTCTTTCCACTCTTTCTCTCTCCACGGTCTCCTCTCCACTCTCTCTCTCTCTCTCTCTCTCCACTCTTTCTCTCTACGCTCTCTCTCTAAAGCTCTCTCTCTCTATGCTCTCTCTCTCTCAAAGCTCTCTCTCTACGCTCTCTGTCTCCACGCTCTCCCTCTCTCCACTCTCTCTCTCTCCACTGTCTCTCTCTCTCTCCACTCTCTCTCTCTCTCTACTGTCTCTCTCTCCACTGTCTCTCTCTCTCCAGTCTCTCTCTCTCTCTCCAGTCTCTCTCTCCCTCCACTCTCTATCTCTCCTCTCCACTCTCTCTCTCTCCACTCTCTCTCTCCACTCTCTTTCTCTCTCCACTCTCTCTCCGCTCTCTCTCTCTCCGCTCTCTCTCCACTCTCTCTCTCTCCACTCTCTCTCTCTCTCTCTCTCTCTCCACTCTCTCTCTCCACTCTCTCTCCACTCTCTCTCTCCACTCTCTCTCCACTCTCTCTCTCCACTCTCTCTCTCTCCACTCTCTCTCCACTGTCTCTCTCTCTACTCTCTCTCTCTCCACTCTCTCTCTCTCCACTCTCTCTCTACGCTCTCTCCACTCTCTCTCTCTCCACTCTCTCTCTCTACGCTCTCTCGACTCTCTCTCTCTCTCTCCACTCTCTCTCTCTCCACTCTCTCTCTCCACTCTCTCTCTCCACTCTCTTTCTCTCTCCACTCTCTCTCTCTCTCGCTCTCTCTCTCCACTCTCTCTCTCTCCACTCTCTCTCTCTCTCTCTACTCTCTCTCCACTCTCTCTCTCTCTCTCCACTCTCTCTCTCCACTCTCTCTCCACTGTCTCTCTCTCCACTGTCTCTCCACTCTCTCTCTCCACTGTCTCTCTCTCTCCACTCTCTCTCTCTACGATCTCTCTCTCCACTCTCTCTCTCTCTCCACTGTCTCTCTCTCTCCACTGTCTCTCTCTACGCTCTCTCTCTACTCTCTCTCTCTCTCTCCACTGTCTCTCTCCACTGTCTCTCTCTCTCCACTGTCTCTCTCTCTCCACTGTCTCTCTCTACGCTCTCTCCACTCTCTCTCTACGCTCTCTCTCTCTCCACTCTCTCCACTTTCTCTCTCTCTCTCCACTCTCTTTCTCTCTCCACTCTCTTTACGCTCTCTCTCTCTATGCTCTCTCTCTCTCCACTCTCTCTCTCTCCACTCTCTCTCTCCACTCTCTCTCTCCCTCCACTCTCTCTCCACTCTCTCTCTCCACTCTCTCTCACTACGCTCTCTCCACTCTCTCTCTCCACTCTCTCTCCACTGTCTCTCCACTCTCTCTTTCCACTCTTTCTCTCTCCACGGTCTCCCTCTCCACTCTCTCTCTCTCTCTCCACTCTTTCTCTCTACGCTCTCTCTCTCTCTAAAAGCTCTCTCTCTCTCTACGCTCTCTCTCTCTCAACGCTCTCTCTCTACGCTCTCTGTCTCCACGCTCTCCCTCTCTCCACTCTCTCTCTCTCCACTCTCTCTCTCTCTCTCTCTCCACTCTCTCTCTCTCTCTCTCTCCACTCTCTCTCTCTACTGTCTCTCTCTCCACTGTCTCTCCCTCTCTCTCTCTCCACTCTCTCTCTCTCTCTCCAGTCTCTCTCTCCCTCCACTCTCTCCACTCTCTATCTCTCCTCTCCACTCTCTCTCTCTCCACTCTCTCTCTCTCCACTCTCTCTCTCCACTCTCTTTCTCTCTCCACTCTCTCTCTCTCTCCGCTCTCTCTCTCCACTCTCTCTCCACTCTCTCTCCACTCTCTCTCTCTCCACTCTCTCTCCACTGTCTCTCTCTCTACTGTCTCTCTCTCCACTCTCTCTCTACGCTCTCTCCACTCTCTCTCTCTCCACTCTCTCTCTCTACGCTCTCTCCACTCTCTCTCTCTCTCCACTCTCTCTCTCTCCACTCTCTCTCTCCACTCTCTCTCTCTACTCTCTCTCTCTCCACTCTCTCTCTCTCTCTCTACGCTCTCTCTCTCCACTCTCTCTCTCTCCACTCTCTCTCTCTCTCTCTACGCTCTCTCCACTCTCTCTCCACTCTCTCTCTCCACTCTCTCTCTCTCCACTCTATCTCCACTGTCTCTCTCTCCACTGTCTCTCCACTGTCTCTCTCTCTCTCCACTGTCTCTCTCTCTCCACTCTCTCTGTCTACGATCTCTCTCTCCACTCTCTCTCTCTCTCCACTGTCTCTCTCTACGCTCTCTCTCTACTCTCTCTCTCTCTCTCTCTCTCCACTCTCTCCACTGTCTCTCTCCACTGTCTCTCTCTCTCCACTGTCTCTCTCTCTCTCCACTGTCTCTCTCGACGCTCTCTCCACTCTCTACGCTCTCTCTCTCCACTCTCTCTCTCTCCACTCTCTCTCTCTACGCTCTCTCCACTCTTTCTCTCTCTCCACTGTCTCTCTCTACGCTCTCTCTCTACTCTCTCTCTTTCCACTCTCTCCACTGTCTCTCTCCACTCTCTCTCTACGCTCTCTCTCTACGCTCTCTCTCTCCACTCTCTCCTCTCTCTCTCCACTGTCTCTCTCTCTCCACTCTCTCTCTCTCTCCACTGTCTCTCTCCACTCTCTCTTTACGCTCTCTCTCTCTCTACGCTCTCTCTCCACGCTCTCTCTCCACGCTCTCTCTCTCCACTCTCTCTCTCTCTCTCTCTCTCTCTCTCCACTGTCTCTCTCTACGCTCTCTCTACTCTCTCTCTCTCTCCACTCTCTCCACTGTCTCTCTCCACTCTCTCTCTCCACTGTCTCTCTCTCTCCACTCTCTCTCCACTCTCTCTCTCCACTCTCTCTCTCTCTCTCACTCTCTCTCTCCACTCTCTCCACTGTCTCTCTCCACTGTCTCTCTCTCTCCACTCTCTCTCTACGCTCTCTCTCTCCACTCTCTCTCCACTCTCTCTCTCTCTCCACTCTCTCTCTCTCCACTCTCTCTCTCCACTCTCTCTCTCTACGCTCTCTCTCTCTCCACTCTCTCTACACTCTCTCTCTCTACGCTCTCTCGCTCCACTCTCTCTCTCCACTGTCTCTCTCTCTCCACTGTCTCTCTCTCTCCACTGTCTCTCTCTACGCTCTCTCTCTACTCTCTCTCTCGCTCTCCACTGTCTCTCTCCACTGTCTCTCTCTCTCCGCTCTCTCTCCACTGTCTCTCTCTCCACTCTCTCTCCACTCTCTCTCTCCACTCTCTCTCTCTCTCTACGCTCTCTCTCTCTCCACTCTCTCTCTACGCTCTCTCTCTCGTCACTCTCTCTCTCTCTCCACTCTCTCTCTACGCTGGATACCTGGACTGCACACCTTGATTATATGTTTTTCGTCTTAATATACAACAACAACAACAAAACAATGAGTTATCAAAACTGGAGAAACTTCGTTATTCCCCACAAAAATAGATTGGGTTGGCAGGCACCCTTCTCACCTGCTCCTGTCCACTCTTACCTCTTTGCTGCAGGCCCGCACCACCCCTGCCCAGAGCAGCAGCAGGAGGACGGTCCTTTGGCGGGACATCTCTGACAGGCAGGCAGGGTCCGGCCCTGCAGTAGGCAAAGGATGAATGCACAGCCTGCATGTCCCAGTGTCCCCAGCGACCCTGAGATTCACAATGCTCTCTCTGGGGGCCCCCACCCCCATCCTTTTCTCCGGGCCTGGCGCGTTCTGACTGAAGAGAAACAATGTAACTTGTTACATTGTTTCTCTTCAGTCCTAGGTCAGCAGCGCGAGGAGCTCAGAGCAGGCTGCAGACTGCTGCAGCTGCTTTAGAGCAAGAGACAAACAGCTCTCTACCGATGAGCTGAGGGGGCCCCCTTCATGTACTGAAGACTGGGGGCCCCCCGCACCGCGGGGGCTGCGGGGGTGTTTGTTACGCCCCTGGGGATTATTTACATTGGACAGGGCCAACTGGACCACTGTCAGAACCAGCACAAAGCGAACTTAGTAACTGTAGCACTTATAATAAATGTAGCACACATCATAAACGTACAACCAGTAATCACTGGTAACCACTGTACTCAGCATCAGCCTGTAACATAAACCACATTATGCACAGTATCACATTAGGTGCAAAATACCTTATACGCCAACTTCATAAGCCTAAACCCATTAGACCAGAACCTCCTAAGCATAACTCACATTAGAGAATAACTCACAACCTAAACGCATTAGGTAATAATAAAATCACAAGCATAAACACATTATGCAAAACCTCATAATCATGAAAGTACATTAGAGGTATAAAACAGGGTGCGTAAATCAAAGTAAATGCATCACATTTCCTAGCACCACATAAATCGCATTAGAACATAATCTCCTAGTAAAAAGAACCATAGCAGAGGCATAAATCACATTAGGGCCTGGCGCCCTACAAACCTAACAGTCCCCCTGGCCAACTGGCCCTCTCAAAAGGGGCTCCAATGCCCTATGTCCAAAAGTCAGGGCGCTGCCTAGCAGCTGAATCAAATTGCGCCATTGCGCAAACCTAAACGGTGCAGCTGGCACTAAGTGCTGCGCAGCTGTGAAGAAAAGGGGGGGGGGCGCCAAGGAGTGCATCTCCCTCCTAACTTAAAAGACATGTCCCCCTAAGAAAGAATAACCTAAACGGTGCAGCTGCCCACTACTTGCTGGGCAGCTGTAAATAACAAATTAGGGCCTGGGCTCTCAATGTGCCCTTGGAATAAATGCCAAAGTGTTGCAGCTGCCCACGCTGGTGCGGAGCAGCTGAGGATCAAGAAAAAGGGGCCCTGGCACATCTGTGCCTACGGGGCCTCACTGGGGCTTCTCTGAAATCATGCCCCCAAAGTGTGCCAGCTGCCCTCTAGCAAGCGGGGCAGCTGAAAATATGGCCAACCTGGTAGGGAAAGCACGGGCCTCTCTGGGCCCTCCAGCATTAAATCTGCCCCCTCTGAAACAATTATGCCCACGTTGGAGCGGCCCTCTGCCAGACGGGGCCGCTCAGCAGATCGGCACCGGCACTGGTGCCTTTAACTCGCCTCCCCCCAGCTAACCCCACTCACCGGGCTCTCTCTCTGCCGGGGGGAGGCCTCTGATCCTTGCTCTCTTCTTCTGCCTTCACCCGGGCCCCCTCCGGGGACCCGGGACTTCGTTGTGGAGCCTGCGAGGCTCTGGCAGGCATTTCTCGGCGGGACTTCTCTTGCGGTGGCCTGCGGGGTCGCTGCTTGCTCCAGCCGCAGTCCTCCCTTCACCCGGGCCCCCTCCTGGGACCCGGGACTTTTAGATGGAGCCTGCGAGGCTCCGGGCGGATCTCCGGCGGCGAGTGGGACTTTCTTTCCTCAAGCGGAAGTCCCGCCCCGCTCCAGGCATCGGCTGCCTGACTTCCTGGTCGCCGCGAGATCGCGGCGGCCTTTTCTCCTTCTCTGGGCGGCAGTGAGGGGTAGGCTCCCTCTAAAGTTAACATATAAAGCGGGGTGGGCACCCGCTGTTTTACCAAAAAAAATGCATAACGCGGGGAAGGCTCCCGCGCAGAGCAGGCAAAATGCGGGATGGGCACCCGCTCTTCCCACGCACTGTGAGCGAATCCCCACGTCGGGATTCCCTCGGAAATGATCGCAGCTTAGCGCTGCAAAGCCCACGCACTCCTCTCTCCTGGGAATTAAAAATCAGAGCGCTCACGAGGTGCTAGGAGCAAGCAAAAGTCCTGGATCTAAAGAAAAGCAAAAGGTCCAAGCAGGAAAGTCCTTCCAGGTCTATGGGGCATAGCAAGGCCCAGGGAGGCCAGCACACAGGGCCCTCCAGCAGGGAGGAAAGCCCCCATGGCGGTTCCTCTTGGGCCCCAGCAAGCCCCCAGCGTAGAACAGCACTAGAACTGAACAACATTATGGGGTCACAGCCCCTACATTTATACACAGAATTCCTTTGTCTAAAGGTGCAGGGCTCGGGGGATACCAGTCAGAACTGGTTTAGGGGAGCTTTGGAGCACTTTGTTTTGCTCAGCTCCTCTCTCCTTTTCATAGTGTAGGCTAGGGACATCAGACGCACCACAGGAGGTGGAGCCAGCATTGTAGAGGGAAGGCACAGCCCTATTCAGGTCCCAGGTGCAACTCCTCCCACCCATCTACATGGAGATATCTCCATTCAGCCCTGCGCTGACTCACCCTGCCCCTCCTTGAGCCACACACACCTCCCAGCCCCGTCACTCACAAGCTAGACATGCAATTCACATCAGGCAGGCAGACACAGAGCACACAGAAATGCCAACTTCTAGAAGTGGCATTTCTCTACCAGTCACCATAAATCTGCGCACACCATTGCGCAGCATTTATTCTCACGAATTCAGACATACTAGACTTGACCATGCTGCACCTCTCATAACAGGAATTACCACTGACACACTCATCCTCAATGCATTCCTATGGGAGGGCAGGCCAGTCTCACCACACACGCACACAGCGCGCACGCACAATCTTCAACAAAGCCAGCAGCTCCATCGCACCCCACCTGTGCAACATCATCAACCTCTCCTTCGAGACCGCGACCTTCCCAGAGAGCTGGAAACACGCAGAGATCAACGCCCTACTCAAAAAACCCAAGGCGGACCCGAGAGACCTCAAGAACTTCCGGCCCATATCTCTGCTTCCGTTCCCAGCCAAGGTCATCGAGAAGATCGTCAACAAACAGCTAACCCGATACCTCGAAGAAAACAGCATCCTGGACCCATCCCAATCAGGGTTCCGCAGCAACCACAGCACTGAGACTGCCCTCATCGCCGCCATCGACGACATCAGGATCCTGCTGGACAATGGTGAGACCGCAGCCCTCATCCTGCTGGACCTCTCCGCCGCCTTCAACACTGTCTGCCATCGCACTCTACGCGCACGCCTCCACGACGCAGGGATCCGAGACAAGGCCCTGGAATGGACCATCTCCTTCCTCGATGGCAGAACCCAGAGAGTCCGCCTCCCACCCTTCTGATCCGAAGCCTCCGAGATCATCTGCGGCGTACCCCAGGGATCGTCCCTCAGCCCAACACTGTTCAACATCTACATGGCCCCGCTCGCACGCAACGCCAGACAACACGACCTAAACATTATCTCCTACGCCGACGACACTCAACTGATCCTCTCCCTCACCAAGGACCCACTCGCCGCCAAAGCCAAACTCCATGAAGGAATGAAGGCCGTCGCCGATTGGATGAAGATCAGCCAACTAAAGCTGAACACGGACAAAACGGAGGTCCTCATCCTCGGCTCCAACACCTCAGCCTGGGACGACTCCTGGTGGCCAACGACGCTGGGAGCAGCCCCGACACCCACCGACCACGCACGCAACCTGGGAGTCATCCTCGACTCAACGCTCTCCATGACCAAGCAAGTCAACGCAGTCTCCTCCTCCTGCTTCAACACCCTCCGCATGCTTCGCAAGATCTACAGGTGGATCCCGACAGACACAAGAAGAACAGTCACCCAGGCCCTCGTCAGTAGCAGACTGGACTATGGGAACGCCCTCTACGCGGGAGCCCCGGCCAAGCTCATCAAGCGACTGCAACGCATACAAAACGCCTCTGCACGACTGATCCTCGACGTACCACGCCACAGCCACATCACCCCCCACTTGAGGAACCTGCACTGGCTCCCCGTCGACAGGAGGATCACCTTCAAACTCCTCACCCACGCACACAAGGCACTCCACAAAACTGGCCCAGCCTACCTCAACAGATGGCTCTTCTTCTACGTCCCCAACCGCCAGCTCCGCTCCGCCGACCTCTCCCTCGCCACCGTCCCCCGCATTCGAAGAACAACCACCGGCGGCAGATCCTTCTCACACCTCGCCGCCAAGACCTGGAACTCCCTTCCACTAAGCCTACGAAAGACCCAAGACCTGCTGACCTTCAGGAGGCTACTCAAGACCTGGCTGTTCGACCAGTAGCAGCATCCCCCCTTCCCTCTCCCCAGCGCCTTGAGACCCTCGCGGGTAAGTAGTGCGCTCTACAAATTCTTTGATTGATTGATTTACACTGGACCACAGTGCTAAAGTGCCCAGAGACTTAAAACTACTAACATACAAGGCAAAAAGTTTAGGGGTGAACCTGCCAAAAAGGGCGAAGTCCAACAATTGTGCTGTGGACAACGGACGCAACCATGTCACCTCAGGCAGTGGGTAATAGCTTGGACATGTAGCTAAGTCGTCCCCCCCCTGTAAGCGACAATGTTGCAATGCAGCATGCTCCCGGAGGGCGGGCACGCACGAACGGAGTAATGTAGGAGCGCAAGACCGCTCGGGGTCCAGGATCATACATGCCAAGTGTTGTGTGTAACTGTATTGCCGCAGCATGAGCAAAATGCCCAGCCACATTAGCAGCGCCAGTTCAGCCAGGCATGTACTCTACATCTGTGCCCGCCCTATCCTTTACATAGGCCTACACTCACGTGGCCCACCACCTTCAACGGCCAACATCACAGTGTCGTTGTCAGGCTTGTGGACATGCGCAGACAGGCATGACACTACTGTGCCGTAGGAGTGCAAGTGATGCAATCGCGCAGCGCACATAAGTAAATGGGTACGGGGGGAGGAAGGAGCAGCTGTGAGGCAACGTAACACACAGTGATGCCGCTCATATGCCACATGCAAGTCATGTCAATAATGAATCACAAAGTCCCACTCATCCCACCCCACCCCCAACAAGCCACTTCACATCCCATGAATGCAAGCAGATTACAAACTTACACTAGGGATGAAAACTCCTTTGTCTGAACTATCAGGCGGAAGCACATCTGCACCTCCGGCCTCGGTATTGCATGTGCCCGGCACCCCCTGACAGATACTATAGCAGCTGATGACGACTCCCACACTATGCACAGCCCGACGAAAGACCAACGTATACACACCCCACACACAGAAGTCCTTGCTCGAAGTTATCTTGCATGGAATGGCCTTCACACTTACTCCCACAACATCCCAGGCGTACAACCGGTGCACACTATAACAACTCATTGATACGAGATGTGGCATTTCATCCACAGAACTGGCGCAGGTCAGAACAGTGCCGCTTCAACAAGAGCCACTAACGCATTGCCCGAACATCCCGGACACATGCACAACCCCTGTCACGTGGAACTGTACCGTGCACGAATGCTGCATTCACTGGGGGCACTGCCATTGGCACTGCTGCGGATCAGTTACCGGCTAAGCTTCCGCCTTGCCAACGTCACCTGCGTTCAGCCTGTGTTGCATTGTCGATCGTGCATGTTTGAGTGGTCCATGGATGTCTGCCTATCCAACAAGACGGTAGCTGAACTGGATTTTGACATGTGTGTGCGCCCCCTGTTGGCCCACGACCAGGAGTGTCACCGTGATACCCGTTTATGGGATGCCTTGATACTTGGCATACATACTGGCAGCTGGACCTGGGAGATTGCACAAATCCTTGTGTGCAGTGACCACATTGAACCGCTCCCATATTGGGCTCTAGTGCTATTTGGTGAAAGGGGGTGGACGCAGCACATCTGTCCGGACCTGCTAATGGATCACCTCGCCGTCCTGTTTGATGAAGTCGACACCGACCTCATGTTGGAAATGTTAGACTACGAAGCTGCAATCGCTTTCATGGATGAGTAACTACGTACCTGCAGCCACAACTGATTGGAACACATTGCACATGTCCCGATACCTTGTTGCATCTTGGAGATCTGGTCACATATCCCACGACAACAGTGGACATGGCTGCACTCTTCTGGACTCCGAAAACATGAGCGGACAACAACGCGTGTTAACACACACCTGTGAAAGGTGAGGCTCTCCCCCGGAGTGGACAGCGGTGCTTGGCAAGGTTCCTCATTCTGACATACTGCTGCATTGGTCTGCATGTTGTGGCACTTATCTTGACCGTACTGACACGCATATGCTAATAAAGTCTACGCAGCTTCACTTGTATTCAACTGTGATGAGTGTTGATTTGAATGACAATGTGTGTCTCAATGCCTATCTGGGTCACGGCCATACATGCGCATTGATAGCATTACCCAGGGAGTGCCTCTTTTGTGGAACCACTGTCCCTACATTCATCCATACTTTCATTCTTAATTGGTCATGGTCATGACACATCAGTGTTAATTGGGATGTTTTGTTCGCATTCAGTGGAGTGTTGAAGCTGGGCCAGTACAGGGCCATGCAAACCCCACTTTACATTGTTGCCCTGTGGAGGGACATCCAGAGTCCTTTCGGGATTGACAAGTTCATAGGGAGTGGAAGACTACAGTCCGCAGTGTGATTGCTGTGTCATTGGTAACCACACCAAATATGGCAGTCCATGTCGAGGTCCAAGGTGAGTGTCGGTTGGTGTATGGGGGGGACAGTGGGAGGTGTTATTCCAGGGCATGATGCAGAGGGCAGAACCAAGCTGAACACGGCCATATGGCGGAGATGAATGCTAACACTTGATACTAGCCACAAAGCCATATTCATCATCATCTTCGCTCTCTGATGTGTCAGGTGCCTCACATGCGGGTGGTGGTGTTCTGTCTGCATCACTGTGTGGCAGTGACACATCAGGGGACGGAGGTGGGAAATCTGCCACCCTGTGTGGCACTGACACTTCAGAGGGAGGAGATGTGGATGTAGTAGTGGCACCAGCATCCATCCGCGCCAGGCCTTGTGGTGGCAATGCCATGACGAGGATCTGCAGGGCATGGAAGATCACAGCTACATCTCACTGGTGTGCAGCCGTGGCACACATTCTTTCCGCCTGCATCCGCTCCAAGCTCTCCATCATTCTCCTTATGTGTCCCAACTCATGGATGACATCACTGGGGCCACTCTGACTGGACAGTTGTTCTTGTCTCAGAGTCGACTCCAGCGATGTCAGCCGTGGCTTGTTGTAGAGCAAGGAGCGGACAGTGGGTGTCCGTTAGGGACTGTGAGTGGTCCCTGATGGGACTTAGACACCCACGTATGGCATCCAGTTTGGCTGCCATGAGGTCGAACCCCACCCACAGCTGGTCAGACATCTCCTCCTGGCACCCTAACACACGGCGTTGGGAGGCCATATGTTGGTTGTGGGGGTCCTGGGAGACAGCTGTGGTGGTGGGTGCTTCCTGCTGTGTGGCCTGTGCAGTGGGTGGGGTCTCTTGGATGCAGCTGGGCTGCCCTGTTCCTGGAGGTGGTGTGCCGGAGCTGTCCCTGAGCTGTTGGAGTGCGTCGGTGTAGATGTTGGGGAAGTCCTCTTCATCATCAGTGCTGTGTTGTTGGGTCTGCTCTGCAGGAGGTGTTGATTCTCCCTCTGCAATGTGAAGGGAAATGCAGATTGACATTGTGTTCACATATATGTTCACGCATTGTGCAAGTTTACTGTCAGACTGCATGGCAATGTACATTGTGACTGTGTATGAGGAGACGCCAATTTGAAGCGGGACACTTGGCATTTCTACACCATCAGGGATGTGAGGTTGTACTTGTACATTGTCATCTCACAGTTTCCTGCTATGCCAAATGTGAATGGCCATTTTCTAAGACACAGGCGGCAGCAGTTGTGTCCTCTGTTCTGTTGTGAGAGTGTTGCAGTTTGTACCACATTGTTGTCAGTATTGGGGTGCTCTGCATCTTGTGTTTGTGCTGCATTGTGGGTGATTTGCCCCTTCGGGTCTGATTTTGCTGGCCCTTCTCCCTTTCAGGCGGTGTGCCTTTCACTTCTGTGCTTATGCATCATGAAACGAGCTCATATACACCGAAACCTAAAAGCACATGCTTTTTTCTGGAACTGATATTGGATATCCATTTTGTCATCCTACTGAGGAGGGGTGCCCCCATTCGACCTCTCTGCCCTTTTAATCCATGGAATGAGTAATGAGTAGGTCCACACTCTGCAGTCCTTGGAAGAGAAATGAGCCGGCCTCACCCTTAACTTATGGTGGCCATCTTGAGTGAGGATCTACTGCATGGTGACCAACATAGATGATATACTGCTAAGGCATTCCCCTCCCAATGAGGTGACTTCATCATTGTATATGGTCCACCTGAAGATAGTGCGTGTCCTGCCAGCCTGATCTAACTAGCACGTTGCGAGCAAGTGTGACTCTACTTCACTTCCCATCTTCTCCCCCATTAAACTCTCCGCTTAACATCTCCCTGACCTACCTATGTCCCTTACTGCCCGCTTAACATCTCCCTGACCTACCTATGTCCCTTACTGCCCTTCCTATGCCTCCTTGGTTCGCAGACAAAACCGGTGTTGCTATGGATCCTATCCCTACGTACCGCATCTCTCCCAACCTGGAGCTAGCTGGCCAAAATGCTTTCCGTATCCTATATCTCCCCAACTTATCGAAAAATGCCGCAAAAAACTTCAAACACAGACTTCTCAAAACCCTTCCAGAAACCCTCATCTCGGACCCCTTCTTCTCCATCAGAAGGGGTGATACTATAAGTGATCTCATCTTTTACACATACGCCATGCTCAATGGTGGAAGGCCATATACTGCCTACTCAAGATCTCCACTTCTCTGAAAACTCCACATGGTCTTAGATTGATGGTTGCTCCCTCCTCGGCTTATAGAGCTGAAGCTACCATCTCCCTCTACAAAAATGGAACCATCCTTATCCAAGCCTCAGAACGCAACTTAGTGTTATTTGATAACATCTTCCCTACCATCAAGAATACAGTGGCTAACTTTAATTCCGTCCCCATCGATGGGCATGGCCCTGGACCCCAAGCAAACACCCAGGCTTTGCATAGTCCAGCTCCTTCCTCTCCACCACCATCCTCGGACCCTTTAGCGGCTAGAAATGTCCCCCTCCTAGATACCTTACTGCTCAATAATAATTACCCCTCAGGGCCCGTTGTGACTGAGTCAAGACATCACAGTCAGCACCCTAGCCTACCTCCTCCCCCCCGTCATTGTTAGCTAGCGCTAACTCCCCTAACTCCTCTGCTCACAGCCGTGCCGTGTCTCCCCCCAGAAGCCCTTCCCCCATCCCGATATGCTATCCGGACTTGCTCCCTCATGCCTCCAGGGACCTCTCTTCATCTGATCCTTCTCCCCCTAGCCGACCCTCCCCTCCGTGCACACAGCTCCATTGCCCTGAACCCCTTCCTGTCGGACACAGTCATTCGACATCTGCCCGACTGTCCCCTGCCCCCTCCAGCTCCCGCCCGCTGCAGGGTCCCCCGAACAAACCCTCCCATTCCCGTCTTCACACTTCACTGGAAGGCCGACTTGACGAGATAACACTTTGCCTGCAACAACTCAAGGCAGAGGTGCACAGCCTATTACTTGTCACCGAGGAATTGTCAGCTAACTACAGGTTAAGCTGCTCCTTGAGGAACAACCACCATTGCTGCTCGTTCCCAGCTAGGGGTCGTGCCGGGCTCCCTTCCCCCCCTTATACTTGGCGGCCTACATCCCGCATCACACATAGTTGGGCCTCCGCTCCTCACCCCAAAGACCCTTCTCGCCCCTCTAGATGTAGAACCTCCTTGTCTGATAGAGATATCCAATCCCTATTACTCTCATACGATCCGGCACATCCCTACCCCTTACCAAACTTGCAACTAATTGAACCCATACCCACGGACTCCTTCAGAGAACCTAGGCCAAACACCAGAACTCTAAATGAGAACAACCTCAGGAGGATCCCCACCACTCTTACTGCACCAATGGACACCAACAGAAGTCTCAAATGAGTACTCCTAAACTGCCAATCGGCTGTTAAACATGCGGCGGACATTGCCGACATCATCCTTGCCCAGGATCTTGACCTTGTAATGTTGACGGAAACATGGCTAAAGGACTCAGCTGCTGTCTCCCTGGACCTTTTAATACCTCCCAACTATGATATCATTAGGTTGGACAGAGCTTGTGGTCAAGGTGGAGGCATAGCATGTTTGCACTGCATCAATCTAACAGTGAAAGTTCTTCATGCCGTCATCCTGCCGTCATGTGAATACCTTTGCACTGAAGTGACTGGTGGCAACAATCTCTCTTGTAGGTTGCACACATTCTACCACCTCCCACGTGTAAACCTTCCCTTCACAGAACAGGTCATGGACATTATCTCTGCCCAACGCTGACTTCCATGGTACTCAGATCTTCTTGGGTGATTTCAACCTCCACTGGAATGATGCAAATGATATGGTGGTTAATAGCCTTAAATCCTTCCTACTTGACCTCAACCTAACCCAAATTTGTGACAGTCCGACTCATATCAAAGGAGCTACTTTAGATCTTGTCATTGGTAAGCCCAACTCCGTCCTCCTTGAGTCGATCCTCCCATGTGATTGGACAGACCACTATTGCATCACCTTCCTCATCTTGGATTGGGTAAGAGTAAATAGATCCCAGCCTAAGAACCCAAAACAGCTGAAAAGATTTTTACGGAACATTAACTCACAAGATCTGACTGCTCTCTGAGATAACTTCCTACCCCCTCCCTTGCACATGTCGGACGTCCACGACCTCACGGACCACTATAACCGCTCAATGCTCAATGTTCTAGACTCGGTTGCTCCACTACAGCTTAAGAGAATGTCCTCTAAACTCTCCAAACCATGGTTCAATGAGAGTCTCAATTCCGATAGAAGAAACTTAAGGCTTGCAGAAAGGTCCTGGCGAGCCAACCCCTCCCTTGAACATCTCCAACATTTGGGATCCCTGCGAAGCCTATACAATAAATGCATCAGAGGCTCGAAGGCCACCTTTTTCAGATCTCAACTAGACCAAGCAAAAAAACGTCCAAAAAAACTGTTCGAACTCATCAAGTCCCAAGCTAACAGCCATCCTAATCTTTCGTCACCGGGTCAAGGGTCTCTGCCGAACTGTGAAGAATTTGCGGTCTTCTTCACGGATAAGACTATTAAGATTGAGACTGAATTACGCTCTGCCCTTGATCACCTTTCGATCAATCCTCTGATCACCCTCCATCCCCCAGGCCTAGATCTCACTGACCCTGCGCAGCCCTACCTGCCCAAAAATAACGCATCCTGGAGCTTGTTCCAAATTTTGGATGAAGACACTATTCGCAAAATGCTGGGGACTTTGAAACCTTCCAATCACTACAATGACCCTTTGCCAGCGAACCTTTTCCCGGAGGTTAGAGCCTCCTTACTAACACTTTGGACTACGATCGTCAATGCTTCACTTCAGCAAGGTGCAATTCCTGATTGCCTTAAATCGGGTCAAGTGACCCCGATTTTAAAGAAACCATCCGCAGATCCCACTGACCTTCATAACTTTCGCCCAATTTCTAACATCCCCACCTTAGCAAAGCTCCTGGAGAATGGTGTGCTCGCCCAACTTTGTTCCCATATTGAACACTTTCAGCTCCTAGACCAATATCAATCTGGTTTCCGCCCGGGTCATAGTACAGAGTCTGCATTAACGCACATTGTTGATGATGCGCTAAGAATATTGGATCATAATGAGTCGTGCCTACTGATCCTTCTGGACCTCTCGTCAGCATTCGATACTGTCAAACGCGATAACCTAATTGACCTCTTGAAACACAGGATGGGGTTGTCTGGGCCTGTACTTAACTGGTTCTCTTCGTTCCTTCAGAATAGATCCCAAAGCTTCAAGGTGAACCAATCCCTTTCACATCCTGCACCGGTCACGCTGGGGGTCCCCCAAGGTTCAGCACTGTCTCCCACGCTCTTCAACCTGTTTATGGAGCCTCTGACAGAAATTCTGAAATCATCCAGCATTCACTAACACATGTACGCGGATGATACCCAACTATACCAGAAAAATGCCTCCCCTGAGGACATCCAATCCCTCAATTCAATCCTGCTGGAAACACAAAGCTGGCTGACAAGTAACCACTTGAAGCTAAATGCTTTAAAAACTGAATTCCTCCTAATCTCACCCCACAAGCATTCCCCGGTCTTAGAACAATGGTTGAATCAACTTACGGCTCTAAACTGCAGACCTCTCCTCGTTGATTCGGCATCTTCTCTGGGTATCATTCTGGACAAAAGCCTGAACATGCAGAAGCATATCAGCTCCCTTACCAAAGGAGCTAACTACCAACTCAGTATCTTGAGGAAACTCAAACCCTATCTACCGGCTCAGGACCTAAAGGTGGCGGTGCAAGCACTAGTGATCTCCAAGTTGGACTATGGTAGCGCAACGCTTTGCGGATTGCCTAGAGTAAAGACAGCTCCTCTTAGGGTTGCCCTCAATTCTGCTGCTAGGCTCATAACGGGCACTAACAGATTCAACCATATCTCTCCGGACTTGCTGGCCCTGCACTGGCTTCCCTATGAAGCGCGGATACAGTTAGAAATTGCATGCATGGCTCACAAAGCCATACACTTCAAGACTCCACTGTACCTCGCTCAGAAACTGGAGCTCTCATGTGGTTCAAGAGGCTCCAGAAGCGCCAGCACCCTTTTACTCAAACCACAAAAATTTAAGAAAAAGAAGACATACAATCGAGCCTTCTCAGGTATGGCACGCAGGATCTGGAACTCCCTTCCCCCCAAAGTCAGGGTGAATTCCTCCACGGTCCTCTTCAAAAAAGAGGTCAAAGGGCTCCTGATGAAGAAATTCTTGCCTCTGCTGGGCCCCCCATCTGAATCGGGGCCAGAACGTAGATTTGTGGCCCAGCTGCTGGGCTCACGAGAATTTGCGGCCAATTTTTAGACTGTTAATCTGTCGCTTTTTGTTGATGCTGTTTTGATTGCTTGTATTCTGCCTGATGTATAAACTGTAAAGCGCTCTGATACCCTCGGTGGTCATGTTCGCGCTATATAAAACTTTCAAAATAAAATAAATAAATGCAGTGCTGAACTGTTGCAGACTTGGGTAAATTGGGCCCTTGGTCGGAGTTGTGACTCTTGGGCATGGTTTGTCCGCAGATGTGCTATACTTACTTGTGCATGTGTGCCATTGTGCCCATCTCCCCCCGTCCCCCCAGTCCCTGGTCGTTACTCACCCTGTTGCTGTTGGCTCAGGTCATGTTGTGCAGTGTCCGGTCCCCCGACTCCTGCCATCGTCTCCCCAATGATGGTCCCAGGCTGGTCCTCCGTGGGGCTTGTGAGGTTCTGGTTGTCCTCTGTTGTTGCTCCGGCTATGGTGCTTCGCAGTTGTTTGGGTCTTGTTTGTGTTTTTGGTTGCCGCTTTTATAGTGATTTTGGCCGCCTGACTTGTGGGACTTGCAGGCTGGCGCAGCTTATCGCTGGTTTGGTATCGCGGTTGGGCCCATTGCGACTTTTTTCGCGTTTGGGTTGGATTTTTATCGCCATCCTGGTGATGTTGTCGCGGCCATTTGACGCGTTATCGGGAGACTATCGCATGTTACCGCCGTGTTGGGAATACGACGTTAACACAGAGTTATTTTCCCGCGATAGAAGGCGATATGAAAACGTGCGTTAGCCTTTTTTGGCGATGATTATCGCACGTTCTTGAGAATATCCCCCATAGTTTATTAATGCAGAAACAGCTAAATCGACTAAGACTACTAGATGGTGCCAGATGTTGAAACGGCTTTCTCCTTTCTTTCCCTGAACACTTTTCAATAAGCGTTTTTTCTTCTGCCAATATCTTTGGCGTGTTTGACGAATCTTTGCAAAATTTTCAAAACTAATGACCAGCTCCGGTCAGCTCCTGTCTTGAAAGTTTGGGGGTGATTCATCAAGCGGGGGCCAAGAAAAAAGGGGGGTCCCAAAACGCATTTTCCCCAAGTTCATTTCCATAGGAATTTTGGAACAGGCTACAGCCCGAACTGCTGAACGGAATTACACCAAATATTGCAAAAAGGTAGCTCTTGGTTCAGAAAGCGACCTTTTTTTTAAATGGTGTAAATCCGTTCAGTAGTTCCGGAGAAATTAAAAAAATAGTAATATCGATATCTGAGCACCGAGGAGGAGTCGCGACTCCTCCCGAGCACGAGCTGACTTCTGATTGGCTGCCAACACTCCAAACCCAGAATGTGTTGGCAGCCATCTTGTGACTCGGTAACCAATTCACAAGAAAACAGTTCAAAAAAGGTGAAAAACAAGAAAAGGGGGCAGGGTAGAAATACCCTGACCTCCTACGCCTGCTCAGGGGGTCCCACAAGGACCACCAGGGCCAAGAAAGCATTTTTTAAATAAAAAAATCCGCCGAATTCGCGCTGGGTGCGCAAATCCATTCGAAATCTTTTTAAAAAATGTAGCGCAGCCTCCCGCGCTTCGTTTTCCTTAAGCCCCCAGGTGGGCCAGGTCCTGGGGGCAATGCCTAATTATGTAGCGGGGACCGCTACCTCCCCGGGGCTTAATTCATTATGGGCGGGGGGTATGCAGCCCCCCCGCAGCCCCAGGGACCGCCACCTCCCCGGGGCTTATTTATTAAAAAAATGCATTTTGGGGGCAGGGATCGCCACCTCCCTGGGGCTTTGATAATTAAACGTGGGGGCACGTGGCCCCCCAGCAGCCCCAGGGACCACAACCTCCCTGGGGATCTGATTTTTTTTTTTTTATTGTGTGTGGGGGGCTCGAGCCCCCCCTCCACACGCCCCGGGGACCTCCACCTCCCCAGGGCACTAATTATTTACATAGGGGGGTCCGTTGCGGACCCTTGGGCCCCGGGGACCACCACCTCCCCAGGGCATTAAAGAGTTGGGAGGGGGGCCAAGCGGCCCCCTTCCTGGAGCCCTCCTTGGCCCTGGGGATCGCCACCCCCCAGGGCCGGCTCCTGCAATGTCCCGGGGTGCCCACTCCCGGACATTGCTGTTTGCTATGGCAGGGCGGGAGCACGGCTCCCGCCCTGTCATAGCAAACTCCTGCTTTGCTTCGTTGAAGCGAGAGCAGGAAACCTGCTCTCGCTTCAACAAAGCAAAGCAGAATTGCTTTTGGGCAAGGGGAGCTGCATGTCAGCAGCTCCCCTTGCCCAAAAGCAATGCCGGCTCCCGCAGGAGGCGGGGAGCCGGCAGGGACCGAGGGGGCATTGGGGCTCCCCCCCACGGTCCCCAACTTGAGGGCCGGCCCTGGGGGATGGGGTCCCCGGGGCCAGAAGTGGCCCGGGAGGGGGGCCACTCGGCCCCCCTCCCCTCAAATTTATTTTTTATTTTAAAAAAAAGTAAGTTCGGCCACTGGGAATGGGGTCCCCAGGGCCATAATTGGCCTTAGCCGGGGCCACACGGCCCCTCCTCTGCAAAAAATTCCAGGCTGGCCAGGCCCCGGGGGATGGGGTCCCCGGGGCCAGAAGTGGCCAAGGGGAGGAGGCCACGCGGCCCCCCTCCCGGCAAAAATTTAAAAAGAACGAGGCCAGGCCCCGGGGGATGGGGTCCCCGGGGCCAGAAGTGGCCCAGGGGAGGGGGGCCACGCGGCCCCCTTCCCGGATTTTTTTAAATAAAAAAATGCTCAGGCCCTGGGGGATGGGGTCCCCAGGGCCCAAAAAATGTTAAGAGAAACACAGCCCCCCTTCTAACAAAAGAAAAAAAAAACAGAAGCCGGCATCTCGCCAGAGGCCCCGCCCCCTCCCTGCACCACTCTGCAAATACACCTCCTGGCGCGTTTTTGGGTGGTGGAGGAAGTCCCTTAGAATCTTATGGGTCCTTAGGGGCCAACTAGCCCACCAGGTACCTCCAGTATGCCCCACACAGTGGGATTGCTGAGAGGTGGTCTGAGGCCACGCCCCTTTTTACACCACTCTGCAAACGCGCCTCTTGGCGCATTGCTGGTGGGGCGATGAGGTCCTCTTGTGTCCTGAGGACCTCAGGACTAAAGTGGACTTCATCCCCCAAGCAGCAGTGCGCCAGGAGTTGCGTTTGCAGAGTTGTGTAAAAAGGGGGCGTGGCCTTTGAGCACTCTCAGCAATCTAGCTGTATGGGGCTTACTGGAGGTAACAGGATGGCTAGTTGGCCCCCAGGGACCCTCAGGAGGAAAGGGGACTTCATCCCCCAACCAAGAGCGTGCCAGGATGTGCATTTGCAGAGTGGTGGAGAAAGTGGGCGTGGCCTGTGTCCACCTCTCAGCAATCCCACTGTGTGGGGCTTACTGGAGGTAAGAGGTAGGCTAGTTGGCCCCTAAAGGACCCCCGTCAGTGAAGGGGACTTCAATTACCATCCAAGAGCGCGCCAGGGAGCGCGTTTGCAGAGTGGTGGGCAAAGCGGACGTGGCCTGCTATGAGATCTTAGCAATCCTGCTGTGTGGGACTTACTGGAGGTAATAGGAGGGGTAGTTGGCCCCCAAGAATGTCCTTGGGGCCAACTACCCCTCTTGTTACCTCCAGTAAGTCCCACACAGTGGGATTGCTAAGAGGTCTTCGGAGGCCATGCCCCCCTTTCTCCACCACTCTGCAAACTCACCTCCTGGCAGACTACGGGATGGGGGATGAAGTCCAATTTACTCCTGAGGGACTTTGGGGGCCAAGAAGCCCTCCTGGTACCTCCTGTAAGTCCTACGCAGCGGAATTCCTGAGCGCTGGTCGGAGGCCCAGCACCCTTTCTCCACCACTCTGCAAACGCGACTACTAGTTAAAGAAGTGTTTGCAATGTAATAGGTTTCACATTTGCGAGAGTTAGAGCTATTGGCATTGTAAATGAAAAAGTTTTTTACTAATGTTTTTTGGAGTGGAGTGGATATACGTTGTGTGTAGTGGAAATATGTGGTATGTTGTGCAGTGAAATTATGTGGATAGAAAGTATGTGGTATTTAGTATAGGAATTATGTAGAGTGGGATTATCTGCTATGGAGAGTAATTATGTGGTATGGCAGTCTGTGTTGTGGAGTGGTAACATCAGGTTTAGTCTTCCGCGTTTCCATAGAAGCTTAACTATGAACTCAGTGAGACAAAAAAAGAAGGAATCACTGAGGAGCACTTGTGGACCTAGTCAGAGGTATGAGCAGGGCCACTGGAATTATGCGACTGTTTGGCTGCACCGACTTTCGCACAGTTATACATTTTCCGCATTAGCCACATCTCTCTTGCAAATTTCTGCACCCTCTTGCCTCTTTCTGCACCCCTTTTACCTGTTTCTGAAACTCTCTTGCCTCTTTCTGCAGTTCTTTTTCCTCCTTCTGCACCTCTGTTGTTTCTTTCTGCACTTCTCTTGCCTCTTTCTGCACCCCTGTTGCTTCATTCTGCACTTTCCATGCTTCTTTCTGCACCTGTCTTGATTCTCTCTGCACCCCTGTTGTCTCTTTCTGCACTCGTCTTCCCTCTTTCTGTACCTTTCTTGCCTGTCTCTGCATCTCACTTGCCTCTTTCTGCACTTCTCTTGCTTGTTTCTGCATCTCTCTTGGGTCTTTCTGCACCTCTGTTGCCTCCTTCTGCACTTCACTTGCTTCTTTCTGCACCTCTCTTGCCTCTTTCGGGTACTCTGTTCCATCTTTCTGCACTTCTCTTGCCTCTTTCTGCACACACAGGGCTACTTTCAAGCTGACCTCAGGCTCAGCAGTGCACACATGCAAGTGCAGAAAAGGGCTGCTGGCCTCTAAACTGCCATGCCCTATTATATGCTAGGGACTTAGAGGTACTTTTAATCCACCTGCCCTATTATGTACTAGTGCCTTACAGGGGAGGTGATGCCAATCACAGGGGTACCCCAACCCATAGTGTACACTAGTGTATATAGGTGTTTTCACTGTATTCTAAGTGTCTTTCAGCATAGCACTGGCTCCGGGCTTGGTTAGTCAGAGTCAGTTACCAGCAGTACCAGTAAGCAAAACGTTGGGTGCACAGGATGACTTTGCAACAAGGCCTCTCTCTGCACCTCTGTTGGTTCTTTCTGCATATCTCGTGCTTGTTTCTGCACCTTACTTCGTCTTTCTGGACTTCTGTTGCCTCTTTCTGGATTTCTCTTGCTTTTTTCTGCGCTTTTCTTCCTCTTTCTGCACATGTCCTACCTCTGTAGGCATAGTTAGAAATTAACATTTAAAAAACCTTTGCAATTCACTGAAAAAACCATAGGTTTCAGGGGTGTTATAGTGAGGAATTAGCATTTAAAAAACCTTAGAAATTCACTGAAAAAATCATAGGTTTCAGGGACGTTATAGTTAGAAATTAGCATTTAAAAAATCTTAGAAATTCACTGAAAAAACCACAGGTTTCAGGGACGTTATAGTTAGTTGGACATTTCACTCCTACAAAACCAGAGAAATTCAGCTGTTATAGTTAATTGAGCTAACTATAACTCGTGCCCCCGTAATGCACTGCTGATGACGTCACATATTACATCATTCATGACATGGTCAGTGACATCACTGATGACATCTCAAATGACATCACTGATGATCTGATGCACCTCCTCATACCCTAATATAACCTTTGATACACCCACTCTAAAATACAGACTACCATTTTCAAAACCATAGACACACCAATACCAGTTACTACATACCCACACACTGATTCCTAGGTCTACACACAAATCCACTTATTCACCCATACAGTCACTCGTGCATGCAGTCACTCATCAATACAGCACTATCAAATGCACTCATACACCTATACAGATACTCACACACCGCCACTCATCCATAGAGTTACTCACACACCTAGTCAGTCATGCAAAGAATCAATCACACTCCCATTTACTCACCTATACAGTTATACACACACCACCTCACTTATTCATACAGATACTAACACATACTTACTCTCTTATACAATCACTGATACAAGCACACACTCATCCATACAGCCTCTCTCACAATCACTCACTCTCACATATAGTCATTTATATACTCCAACACTCACATATACTGCCTTTCACATATGTAGTTACTCACACATGTACCACTGAGACATCCATTCAATCACCAACACACCCATACACACCCCCCACCCACCCACACACCCATACAACTACTCAGACAACCAATCAATAACCAATATAGACACTCATGTAGCTACTCACCAACCCATGCAGCAGCTTACACAGCAATTGACAGACTGATACAGACATTCACACAGTTTAGTCACTAACCCATGCATTCAGTAAGACACGTTTAAACACTCACTTATACAGTCAGTCACGCACCTACTAAATCATCCATTCAGACACTCATACGCCCACTCATTCTTCAATACACCTTGGCATTTATATATATAAAACATATTTAAACTTTACAGAAACACACAGTCTCTGGATGATGTCATCAGTGATGTCATCAGTGATGTCATCAGTGATGTCATCAGTGATGTCACTGACCATGTCATGAATGATGTAATATGTGACGTCATCAACAGTGCATTTCGGGGGCGCGAGTTACAGTTAGCTCAACTAACTATAACGGCCGAATTTCTCTGGTTTTGTACGAGCGAAATGTCCAACTAACTATAACGTCCATGAAACCTGTGGTTTCTTCAGTGAATTTCTAAGCTTTTTTAAATGCTAATTTCTAACTATAACGTCCCTGAAACCTATGGTTTTTTCAGTGAATATATATATATATATATATATATATATATATCATTTTTTTGAAATGTTTTGAAACAGGTGAGAATTTGGGATTTGACGAAGTTTTTTACTAGGTCCCTTCAAACCTTTTAACATATCTACTTTAAACATAACACCCAGATGATTTGTTGATCTTAGTCTTTGTGCTCTTGTTTTGCTCGCATTCTTCCTTCTATGCTGGCTATGCTTTGAATTCAAATATCTTTGTTTCACAATAACGTAATCCACAATGGGAAGCTGGCCCTCCTCCCTAAGCCAGAAAAGATGCTCCTGGACCACCAAACTACACCTCTGTCTGGATGTCTGGATGCAAAACAAAATCAAAAGAGCGAATGGCCCCACCCTCTTTTGAACTTGGTTCATCCCTATCTCTGAATAACTAGTAATTTACTGACCTTGAATAAGCTTCCTAAATCCCACCTATTTTTAAAACTCTTCAAAAATCTTATTTCAAATTCGTGCCTCATCAGCCAGTAGAGGCAATATCAACTGTTTATTCCTGAACCTGTGGCTTATACCATACAAAATGTAACACAATAAGCAGCTATTGAGTCTTCCAGTATGGGCGAAGGCTGGACATAGTTGGGGCTGATGGGCTGGTGTATAGATGACATATATAACAAAAATATATGGCATACAGTTAAAATAAAAAAAACAATTAATTTGCAAAAACGGGCCCTGTCCTTATACTGATGATTTACATTTCTCAAATTATTTGGTTGCAGTTTAAGAAGAATGCTCTGCCTATCAATATGTTTGTCTTGTTGGTTCACCTCAGTGTGGAGAGGGTCATGAGCTGGCAGCGGGCAGAAACAAGGCTGCAAAGTGAGTGAGAAGACTTAAGTGCAGCAGATGTGGTGTCTCCAAAGGCACGATGCTGCTACGAGGCAAAGAAAGAGCCTCTGGAAAGGAGTTTGGCAAATATCCTTTTACGGAAATTTTAATATGTACAGAGAGCCTCCTGTACTATTGATAGCTACACCCCTGAGAGAGCCGCCCTAAGGGTCCCGCAGCCATGGCCTGTGCTGCTCAGCTCATAACCCCCTATGATGCCCAAGAGAGAGCCTCTAATCAGGCTCAAAGCGCTGAAACTTGGCTGCAAGGCCAATGGAAGAGAGGCAAATTTGTTTACAATGGTGTCATGGGCCCAGGCGCTAACTAAAAGCCCCCTGTTAGAAATAGGGTTTTTGGTTGGTTGGGCTATGCACCTAAGCCAGGCAGAACCCACCACTCTAGTCAGGGCAAGTCAGTTACACACCAAAGACAACCTGTGCTCATCCTCTGGTAGCTTGGCACAGAGCAGGCAGGCTTATCATCAGAGGCAATGTGTAAAGCATTTTTGCAACACACTCACACAGCAACACAATGAATACACCACAAAAAAGACTCCACACAAGATCATGTAAAAATAGATTTCTATATTATACATCCCACAAAACCAAAAATGACACGAATCATAAATAATATGAACTTAGTCAGATAGTACTCGTTATCCAGATCACTACAAGACTAAAATAACATGCATCATAAATAACCCTGGGCAAAGCACTACGCTACGCTCGCGTAGTTTGCGAAGTTTGCGCTACTTCGCACAACGCGAATTGCACGTAGCACAGTGCAAACACGCGTAGCGTAGTGCAGCGGTCATTTTTTGCTTGCTCGCGGTCCTCAACGTCAAGTTGGCGACCGCGAGCAAGCAAAATGACATCCCGGCGAGACTTTTTCTCGTTCGCGATCAGCAACATCAAGTTGTTGATCGCGAGCGTGGAAAATAAACCTGCCGGCGAGATTCTCAACTTAGGGAGGTCAGGTTTCTCATTGCGAGTGGTCGCGTATGCTCGCGACCGCTCGCGATGAGAAACTACCAGTCCGCGTTGAGAAAGCTGCCGCTCGAGTAAAAATCTACTCGAGCGGCAGTAAAAGACAGCTCGCACTGGGCAAGATGCCCTTTTCAATGATTGCACAGTGCGGACAAGCATCCGGCACTGTGCAATCATCGCGAACAGCGCACTACGCAGTTCGCGTAGTGCGAACTGCACTTCACGTAGCTTCGCGTAGCGCTACTTCGCGAACTACGCCCAGGCTTAATCATAAATACTTTGCAGGTAATGCAGATTTTTTCAGAGAGAAATACTTGAATCGCTATATATAACCATAGGGCACAGAAACCCCAGTGCTCCTACTAGGCTGGTTACGGTAAATTCTGCAAGCCTTTCTGAAGCGACTGCATTCATGAACAAAATTTAGGGCACAGGAGCACCTGCTAGCCTACTAAATGTGATACGATAATCTGGTATCACCCTCAAGTAGTCCTGCCTCTATGTACGGACCTGCGTCATTCTCGGGATCCTCTCCTGAAGTTTTACCCCACTAACCAAAGCAGAAACAATGCCCCACGGTCCGTCCCAAAAGGAAAAGGGGAAGGCACAAACTTCAGGACAACGTGAGAAGACCTCGTTTGGTCCCTCGCTATCAAAATTACCCATGCACAGTCTCAGCTGCCTTGGGAAAGTATCTTTCAAGGAAGGGTGGGGTCCACAGGCTACTCGTCCCTCTTTAGAGTGGTGTTGCCCAAGCGTCGGTGGGCCTCGGGAGCGGGACCCGTGTTTTCTGAAGACCCATTATTCCCTGGGGTAAGGCGGGGGCAGCTCTGACATATGCGGTGTCTTCCAGCGCTGATAGGCGCTGCAGCAGCTCTCTCACATGGCAATGGTTCAATTACTAAAAAAAGGTGGCTGTGATGTTGCTGGTGGCTCGTAGGCTCAGCAGGCCCGGACTGGGCAGCACAAGCGTGGAAGCCTTGGCTTACACTGCTAGTGTGGCTCAGACGAAGGACATGCCAGTCCTTCAAAGACATACCAATCCTCCGTAAATTCCTCAGTACATGGAGGCTCTGGCGGGAGTCGCTTTTCGGTGCTGCAGTGTCAGAGCAATAACTCAGGATGCTCGGTCCTGATGGGTGGGCCCCAGTGCTTCAGGCTGGGCTGCTTGGACACTGGGTATTGCCAGACTTAGAGTTCCACCACAATAAGGCAGCAGCAGAGTCTTTTATGGCCCTGAGACTCTGAAAGAACAGGGGGCAAGCCAACAAGCCCTTGGAGAGCACTTGGGGGCTCAAAGGGATCAGGAGGAAGCAGGCCAGCACATAAAGTTAGGTTTACACAGTGGCAGTCCCTCCTGCAGTCCAGTAAACAGTAGGCAGCAGGCCAGCACAACAAAGCAGGTAGTCCAAATGGTGGTTCCTCCTGGTAGCACAGCAGTCCTCCGGGCAATGTGCAGATTGCGGTTACAAGTCCCAGGCAGTGTCCCAGCCAGCTCTGGCTCCAGACGATCAGTAGTGGGTCAATGAGCCCTTTGTGTGAGGCCAGGATACAACCTATACAAATGTTAAGTGGGAACCACTTCTCCCTCTTCCAGCCCAGTAAGACTATCAGTATGTAGATGAATGCAGATGTATCTCCTGTCACACTCATCCCTTTCTGTGTTTTGACTGTCTAGAAAGTATGCGTAAAACCTAGCTGTCACCCAGCCCAGACGTGTATTGGAATCAGGCTGAAAAGCACAAAGAGTTATAAGCATAGGGAAATGCCCACTTTCTAAAAGTTGAAAAAAAAAACAATAGGGGGTTGGGCCCCTGTCTACAACCACCATGGACCTCTAACTACAAGCAAAAACCAAAAACAGTAGGTGGTTGTGTTTCTTTATGTTTTTTACTTTTTTCACAAGATCATTCTACTTAATAAGTAGAAACACAACCACCTACTGTTTTTGGCTTTCACTTTCTAAAAGTGGCATTTCTAAAGTAGTAATGTAAAATCCAACTACATCAGGGGGTGCTAGAGAGCCAAAAAGCAAGATGGCCGCATCTCGGTGAGCCTCCTGCTGCACGGGGCCTAAATCTGCTAACATCCTAATGCAGGGGTCGACCATAACAGTATAAAACAGCGCAACAGGAGCGGTGACCAATGCCAGCCAATCCAGAGGGAAAGAACGGCCACAATATACGCCGGAGACACCGAACCGCACAAACGGCTGCCAGATGCGAGGCCGAGACAAGATGGCAGACGCCTGATCGCCTGGTAGACGCCGACAAGACGGTCGGAGAGAGGCTGCACGATTTCTACCCTGCTGCTGGGGCTGAGCGGAACTGTTCTACCTGCAATTAGCGGTACTGGTGGCGGGGAGGCGTCAGATCCTGGCGTGATCCGAAGCCGCTGAGTGCGGGACCCGAAGGAACAGAACAACGTCACCCCGGCTGCGGCTTACCTGGGCTGAGGTGCCACCGCTGACCGCTAAGTCGGCTTTGCAGTGAGAATTGAGGGTCTGCTGCGCGGGTGACTGGGAGTCGCAGATGCCGCTGTGGACTGGGCCTGGGAGGTGCCCTGGGCTGGCTGAGCTGGAAGTGCTGCCCCCCCGGGGATGCTGGCCACGTCCCTGTCTTGAGGAAGCGCTGAGGTGAGCGGAGGCCGTGCACGCTGGGAGTGGGGACCAGAGCGCGGTAGAGTCCATTGAAGGGCCTTCGCCTAGGCCACGAGAAGCTACGGGGGCGCTGCGGTTCCCGTGATCGCCTGTGGTTGGGTCCCGCTTCCTGGTTGGACTGGGGTCGACCTGGCGCTGTGGCTCATCAGGAGCTGGGAGACAGTTGTAATGCCAAGGGGCGAGTTGGACATTGCAGAATCCTATACATCCCCTCGAGACACCACACATTCGAGGTCGGCAGACACACAGGCACGAAGTATCACTGGAAGTGGCTGCAGCTTTACCTGCCCCTAATGTGTACTGGCTCTGGAGCCTGGAGAAAAGGCAAATAAACAAAAAAAAACAACAACAAAAAACTTACCACTAAATCAGCCATACCGCCGCATGGGCAGTAATCCAGGCCCACAAGGTAGATCTCGCAGACCTAAGTGACTGTGGGCAGGAGGAACCAGGGGGCTTCACTAATTATTCCACTGAGACGGGAGCAATCCTTTACAGACTGAATTGAGATTTAGATCAAGCTGTGCTATCGCTGCTGAGTCTACTGGGAGAGCTTAGTGCTCTGACCACCCAGTGATTGGTCACTATCACTGTGCCTTAGGCTCGGCCATGGGCAGGACAGAGGGCAAGCAGGCGAAGCTGCCCTTCGAGCTGCGGAAGTCAACTAAAGGCCCTAGTGGTGACGCGGACTCTAACACGGCAGAAGGCACCCAATCGGATGACACAGATCTACGCTTCCTGTTGATCACCATGCGTCAGAGTCTCACCTCTATTGAGGCCTAAATGGATGCCCTGAATATGCCCATGGACTTCATCACCCAAAGGCTGGAGAAACATGATGGGCGCATCAGCGAGACAGAACACAGGATCTCGCAACTGGAGGACACGTCGACGGCTGGGGGAGAACACATGCAGAACATGGAGCGCCACCTGAAGGTTATTGCGGCGAAAAACGAGGACTTAGAAGTGCACTCGCGCCGCAATAATATCCGTATCCTTGGAATTCCAGAGTCTACAGATACAGGGCGGATGGAAGATTACGTAGGGCACCTACTTATAGATCTGTTTGGTGCATCCTCCTTTTCTGAAGTTCTGATAGTGGAGCGCGCCCATCGCTCACTTACTGCCAGACCTCCGCACGGGTCCTCCCCCAGACCCATCATCGCTCGTCTTTTCAATTATAAGGACAGAGACGCTACCCTCCGAATGGCACGTGAAAAGCGAGATCTCAACCACGACGGTCACTCCATCTCAATTTTTCCAGACTTCACGCTAATGATCAAAGAAGCACGCAAACATTTTATTCCCGTAAAGCGTAAGTTGCAGCAGGCCAACATTCCCTATGCCATGCTGTATCCAGTGAGACTGTGTGTGACATCCCGCGGAAAGCAGCAGTTCTTCGCCATGCCCCAGTAGGCACAGGACTTTCTCAGAAAGACACTTACTTGCATTTCATGATCAGAGAGGGAGGGGAACGAATCCAGACCACCTTCCCCACTTTTGAGCAATGACTGAGAATTAGCACTGTTGTTTGACATTAATCTTGCTTGGCGCGCTAAAACTTACAGACTGCTTCTATTGCAGTCTGTAAAAGTGACAGGTTATGCCTATAGTACAGACATAGATACTATTGCTATATCATGTTGTTAAAGGGTATTCTTTGTAGCTCAGTAAGATGCTTTGGTCAACACCGTTATTATACTGACCCCTGGGCTCCCCCGTACATTCGGGGAGTAGAGTCAGACTCTCTTGCATAAAACCACTTTGGGTATTCCCCATAGGTTGGAGATTGTCTTTCTCTATTTTTCCTTCTGTTCTCCACTTCTCCATATTACTATGACCTAGATTTACTCATCCAACGCTGTCTTCTTTATCCCAGAGCACTCTGCTCAATTAGCTTCTATCTATCCTACCTCCCAAAGGACCAAAGGTCCTTCTTACACTATCTCCTTTTCGCTACTATCTTGTGTTGGAAATATTGTTGGGCTTCTGAGGGGATATGCATTCGCCTGCGCGATTGCGCCACGGTGTGGGTGGAGGGAGTTGGGAGGGGATGTTCTTTGGTTTTGTATTCAGCAGTAATGTACGTAAAGATTATGATAATGGGACTAACAGCATGGACACATAAATCACAGACAAGGATAACTTCTGCAATGAGGCAGCCTTCGCGCAGACAAGGACACAAATGACATCACATGAGCGCATCTAAAAGCCCTACAGACCATGCTCTGCATCTATTAACATGGAATGTGCGAGGGCTTGCAGACCCCCGCAAGAGAAGGCATGTGCTCAGCTATCTAGATAGGCACCACATCCAAGTTGCAATGTTACAGGAAACGCACCTAGATCCTAGAGCTCCGCCCGGGTTTGCAGGGAAATGGGCCGCTCATAAATGCTTTTCCTCCTTCTCGACCTACTCCAGGGGTACTGCTATTTTAATTAGTTCTGGAGTGAGTTTTTGCCCTGCAGGCGCGCACCAGGATCCCCAAGCGAGATATTGCATGATGTGGGGTAGGCTCACTGGGCAGTCCGTCACACTGGTTAATTGCTACTTGCCCAATGTTGACGATGTGCAGTTCTTTGACAAACTCTGGGGCCTCATACTGGATGTTGGGTCCACAAATTTAATATGAGGGGGATTTTAATTTTGCATTAAACCCTTGCATGGACTGCTCACGCGGCACTTATGAGCCCCACACTAAAGCAGGGAAGCACTTAAACACCATCATAGTGGAACATTATCTGATGGATGCCTGGAGATCCCTACACCCCAAGCTTAGAGAGGGCACTTTTTATTCTAATGTACACTCCAGTCGGTCACGTATTGACTGCTGGGTGATCTCGGCTGGCCTCTGCACATGGTTGAAAGAGGCTTGGCACCTCGCGCTCACATACTCAGAACACTCCCCTGTGCTGCTGAAACTCTGCCCCCCTGCTAATAAATCTCTGCATCGATCGTGGAGGCTCCAACCCACTGTGCTTCTAGATACTAGTTTTCATGAAGAGCTGCGGCAAGAGGTCCAGGAGTTCTTCCCTCAAAACATAGGTAGTGTCCAATCATTGGCCTGCATTTGCTAGAGAGTTTTATGGTTACTATACGTGGGTTATGCGTGACTAAAAGTGGGGGAATTCTACGGGACATTAGGACAACTCTACGAAAACTGGAGCGGGATATTAAGGCTGCAGAGGCCTCCACAGCGGAAGCTCCCACGCTGCAACTGCGCGCACAGCTTGAGGAATTATTAATGGACTACACAGACACTGCAGAGGAGAGTCCCTATTTCGCTCTAAGTATCATCGCACCTGAACATATGGAGAGGGGGAGAGACATGGTAAAGCATTAGCAGAGGTAATACGGCCCCCCGATTCGCAAACAGTATATTTTGTGTAGAAGACGGGACAGGAACGTTGCACACAGACCCCAAGGCAATCCTCAACACCTTCGCTAATTATTATCTGCACTTCTAAAGCATGCATAGAACTGGTCAGATTGATGTGGCAGCATATTTACTGCCCATGGCTGGATAAATGATAATCACAGAGAGTTTCTGGCTGCTTATATTGAAGAAGATGGAGTGCGGGTGGCCATAATGCAACTACGGTCTGGTAGAGCCCCTGGACCAGATGGCCTGCCAGCTGACTTCTATAAATGCTACATCGATGAGCTAGTCCCCATTCTTAAGCAGATGTACGAAAAAGCTAAGGAAACTGGCACTCTTCCGTCGTCCATGCGGCAGGCTCTGATTATATCTCTCCTTAAACCTGGCAAAGATGCTGCTAAATGTGCCGCATACAGGCCTCTATCTCTAATAAATTGTGACACCAAGATTCTGGCTAAAGTGCTAGCCAATGGACTGAGCTTGCTGATGGAGGGGCTGGTGCTGCCTGACCAAGCAGGGTTTACACACGGGAGGGCAGCCTCGCACAATTTATGCACCATATTTGCTCTGCTGCAGGACGTTGACCCTGAATCCAATGCAGCAGCAGTGTTTCTAGATGCCACAAAGGCATTTGATTCGTTAGAATGGGATTACCTGTTTGCGATATTGGGCAGAATGGGCCTCCCGCCGGCATTCCTTTCCTGGATTGCACTACTATACAGCCAACCTATGGCTGTAGCCCAAGTGAATGGCCTCTACTCTGCCCCTTTCCCAGTCTCCAGGGGTACCCAGCAGGGCTTCCCCCTCCCGCTATTACTTTTTGCCCTTGCTGTCAAACCACCAGCTGCTAAACTCCAGCAACATCACAGAGAATATGCCCTACCATACTCCTCGCAGCATATCCTAGTCTCACTCTATGCCGATGACATCACCCTTTACCTTCGCGAGCCGAGCATAAGTTTGAATCCCGTTCTCCGGGAGTTTATCCGCTATGGTTATATTTCTGGGATACACATAAACTGGAACAAATCCCAGATATTCCCTCTCACTCCCAACATTCCTGAGTTCCCACTTGACTTCCCGCTATCATGGTGCACTTCGGAAATAAAATATCTGGGAGTGGTGATTGCTCGGGATAGAGAAGAGACAATGCCTGCAAACTATGGAACTGCCCTAGACTCCATCACAAACTCGATATCCCGCTGGATCGCTCTGCCGCTGTCCTTGGCAGGCCGGGTTTCATTGATGAAAATGGTAATCCTGCCAAAATTACTTTATTTGTTCCTTAATATACAGTACCACCCAGGCCGCCCTTTCTTTATCGCACTTAAATCCCAGCTCATCAGATTGGCATGGGGGGGCAAGCAACCCCGAATAAGCTGGCAGACACATTGACACTTCCGTTTTTACGGGGCGGTTTTTAGGCGCCTGATATTGATTTATATTTCCTGTGTGCCCAGGCCCACCATGCAATACACTGGATTCACCCGCCGCCATTCATGCTGCATTTAGCCATTGAACAGGGTTACTTGGCTCCCTTAGCCTCGTCTGCCTTCCTGGGGGTGCAAATTCCTGAGGGGGGTGCCACCCATTCGACGGTAGCATGCACGAATCTGGCATGGAAATGGCTGGCTAAAAAAGTGGATAAACCTTTCCTATACTCTCCGCTAATGCCCCTCCCTTACCACCATCTGGCCCCGGTTACTCAGGAAGCCGACTGTAGAAATATGCTGAGCAGGCGAAACCTACATACTTGGGGAGACCAATATCACGAAGGTCTGTTTAAGGACAGGCAGACAATATTGGGCGGAGAGGATACCACACTATTAGAAACCTTTCTTTACATTAGGCTCAGGCACGAGGCGAAAGCAAATACCTCCGCATTCCCCCAAGAACGGGCAACATGCGATGCACTGCATACTCTCCTATAAATGACTGGGGCAGCGCATGTGGTGTCCAGACTGTATTGTGCCGCCTCACTAGAACGCCTGAACAAACAACATGAAGCAAGGAAAGGGTGGGACTTCGAATTAGAGGCCACACTTACTGATAAGCAATGGGAATATTGTACGCAAATGGGGGCCATAACGACAAGCAGCTGCTTGCAGATTATTCATTTTAAATTCATACACCGGGTTTATTATACGCCCGCACTCTTGCACAGGTACAAACTGAGAGAAGACGACCTCTGCGATAGATGCAGGTGGGAGGGCGCGGGATTCCTTCACCTGGCTTGGTAATGTGAGGGGATGCAACAATACTGGAGGGAGGTGATAGAGGCTGTGTCCAAGATGACTGGGTCCCACTTCCCAGCTTCGCCTGTTGTAGCCTTATTGGGGTACACGGAAGAGCTACCATCGATGCATAGGAAATTTACTGCTCTGAGCCTGTTACTAGCAAAAAGGCGAGTGGCATGCAGGTGGGGCCGGGGGCGAGCCCCCAAATTTAAGGAATGGCTCACTGACTTGATATCTTTTAAGGATCAACTTACTACATATGCAGAGCTTCTGCCGCCCTTTTCGCGCCCAGGAATATCTGGGATCTCCTGTTGGCCTACCTGTGCGACCACACAGATTGAGAGTCTATGCAGTTGCCAATTGGCATCCTCTGCCTTAATCAATCTCGTAGAATACTTATGATTTGAAGATTGGACTGGCACACAGCAACTAGATAGGGGTTAGCTGATAAAGGGTCAAGAAGCTGCTCTCTACTGGCCTGCTAGGTGCGCCGGCCTGTAGAAAACACCACCCTAACTACCGCCTATTGTAGAATGTGACACATGTATTGGATCTTATCGGTTATTTAAGGGGGACTTCTTGTATGATGTACACCAACTGTGAGTGATGCCACATTGTATAAATGTCAAACGATGTATGCCCATGAAACCACGAAACGTACTGCTGTGTTTGCTTAATAAAACATTATAATTTTTTTTTTAAATCCACCTACATCAGTAAGTAGGATTTATCTGCACTATTTTAAGCATACAAAACGTGGCAACTACACCCCTTTTTGATCAGGAATTATCACTTAAAAGTATACAAGGGAATTACCAATGCTAGCCTATGGGAGGAGTAGGCCTCACAGCAGTGAAAAACGAAATAGGCCGTTTATCACTACCAGGACATGCCACACATAAAGACAGATATTCTACCTTTTACTTACACAACACCCACCTCATAGGGCTACCTAGGGCCTACCTTAAGGGTGACCTATGTGTAATAAAAGGGGTGTTTAAGACTTGGCAAGTAAATTCAAATGCAAAGTTAAAGTGACAGTGAACTGTGCACACAGGCCCTGCGGTGGAAGGCCTGAGACAGGTTTGAAAGGCTACTTCTGTGGGTGGCACAAGCAGTGCTGCAGGCCCACGAGTGCGAAGTGAACTAAAGAACAATGATACATTCAACCCAGATCTGTGAATGGGGGTGAGTGTCTGAAAAGTTTCAGCGCTCCGTCCATCATCTCCTTGTGTTTGCTTTGTTTGCCCTAAGTTGGCAGGGTATGGCCATACATGGGTCCCTTGCTCACTTTGCCACTGGATTAAAGCAAGCATGTCTGATAAGGGGTGTTACCCCGAAACCAGTCCTAGGATGCTTGTTTCTGGTCCAGAGAAGACCTGGCGTGGCAGTTCGGGCTGGACTGTTCCCATGAGGCACTGGGTCAAGACTGATTTGCATATAACTGGGTCTGAACTGGGGTGGCGAAATGAGCTAAAGAACGATGATGGATTCAACCCAGATCTGTGACTGGGGCGTTTGTTTGAAAAGTTTCAGCACTCCGTCCATCATTTCCTTGTGTTTGCTTTGTTTGACCTAAGTTGGCAGGGTATGCCCAGACGTGGGTCCCTTGCTCACTTTGTCACTGGATTCAAGCTAGCCTGGCTGATGAGGGGTGTTACTCCGAACCGGTCGCAGGATGCTTGTTTCTGGTCCAGAGAAGACCTGGCTTGGCAGTTCGGGCTGGACTGTTCCCATGAGGCACAGGGTCAAGACTGATTTGCATATAGCTGTGTCTGAACTGGGGTGGTGAAATGAGCTAAAGAACAATGATGTATTCAACCCAGATCTGTGACTGGGGGTGAGTGTCTGAAATGTTTCCGTGCTCCGTCCATCATCTCCTTGTGTTTGCTTGGTTACAATTGAAGCAAGTGGTACCTGTTGGGAGCTGGGGTGTTATTCTTCTGCCTCCATATCTACCTGTGCCCCTGCCTCTCCCCCGGCCCCTTACTCTTTCTGCGCTGCTGGTCTTTAGCCTGGTCATTGTTAGGCAATGCCTCCTTCGTTGTTAAAGCACAATAGCTGTCATCAAACACAATTTCACTCGTACTGGACAAATGATGCAGTAGAATGTCTCTGGGACTAGTTCTAAGAGCTCATACCCATGGACGACAAGAGGAAATCACATTCACATACATCTCGTATGCATTCAGCCCTGCGCAATAATATTAGTAGGATACAAGAGGAGCGCTCAATCAAACCAGCATTCTGGGGACAAGGTTGCAAAACTAGTTCACCATAAGGCGTGCATAATTGGAACAAATATTAAGGTGTCTTCAAAGATAAAGGGGTGCTGTAGGTGCTGGTTTGCCAGCATATTTACCACCAAAATAAAGGAAACCGAAAAGGCAGAATAAGTGAACTGCATGAACTCCCTTGCTTTCTGCCAGAGGTAGGTGCTGCTGAATTTATGTAAAACACACTGAAACGCTTACAGTGGTGAACCCTCTTTCATTCACATATTCATTCACACACAAGGAACTGACCCTGGTGCCCCGGGTGTGTCCTACCCACACACCAGAATCCCAAAGTCTCAAAGCCAAATCATGGGGAGCAATGGAAGGGTACAACAATAATACCAAAAATTCGAAAACTGTCCTTGTCACTGCATTCTGACAGAAAAATATACAAGTGCAGGAAAATAAATAAGCAATATATACCATGTGGCAATTACAAAAATGCTAAATTGTGCGTAATATCTAAATTGTGGCAAAGACATAATCAACTACTAATAAAAAATGTGAATCAAAATCACCCTAACCTCCTCTTGTCACCCTTGTCTTGCAACCAGGGTGTTCTGCCCCTGGGTACAACCGAGACCCCCCAGGTGCTAAGCGTCCGGAACCTAGCAAAAGACATTCAGCTGCCAGGTGCCCCCTTGGTACGAATGAATTACAAGGTTGACAGAGGAGACAAGCCAAAGCAGCGGAGCGCTCACTGCTCCCTGCAATTCCTTTATTGGCGAATATAACTCATCAAAACTCATGGTATACTAAAATCCTAAACATCGTGCATAACCAACAACATGCATGCCTGCACCTGGGATAGGCCTGTGCTTGCTCTTAGTCAATTGCCTGGGATAGGCCAGCACAAAATCCAAATACACATAGTCATTCGTCTGGGATAGTCCAGCGCAAAATTGAAAACACCCTCCTCTGAGGACTAGGGGCTCACCCATGGCACCAGTCTGACACAGTAATCATCCAGGCACCCAAGTGAAGGACCTTTGACCATCAGAAACCATCGCGGTACGAGTGGTGTCATTTGGTTCATAAACCAAGAGGGGGACACTCGACTCTCATGCACCTTCATGGTACGAATTGCGGCAAATGGTACATGGAGGTTAGAATGTCAGAGGGGTGATGTTAGAAATGTGGGTCTCTAGTTGGAAATGGTTTGCACCTTGTCCAAGTAGGGACCTTTCCTTCTAGTCAAGATAAGGGAGTTACACTCCGAAAATAACCCCTGCTCACCCCCTTGGTAGCTTGGCACGAGCAGTCAGGCTTATCTTAGAGGCAGTGTGTAAAGCATTTGCACATAACCAACAGTAATACAGTGTAAGCACTACAAAAGGACACCACACTAGTTTAGAAAAATATCCAATATTTGTATATACTTAAGACAAGACCAAAAACGATAAAAATCCACAATACAGTACTTAGAAATCTTCAGTTATCAAAATAACCTTGAAATAAAGTTCCTTGAAGTTGATAGCTCCGTCCGGGGCTATCACGGCATTGTGAACAAGCAAATCCAAACAGTTCTGGCTGACCACGGCGTCGCGGGCCAGCTACGGTGTCGGGGAGACCCGCAAAACAGTACCTTTAGAAATTCAGGGCATCGGCGACCTCTCGTTGAGCTTCCGAAAGCACGACGTCCACAGGCGTCGGTTCCGGAGGTCGGTGCAGGAGTCGTCGGGTCCTCGAAGTCACATGCGTTGCAGATCGAACTCCTCCCGGTTGAAGTCAGGAGCGCTGGCATCGGCGGGTGTCGGGTGCTGCAGTGCGAAGTGGAGCGGTGCGGCGTACGATGCCTTCAGGTTGCAGTGCGAGCAGCGGCTCGATGGCTGCGGCAGATGGTGTCATCGGTGAGACCAGGGTCGGGGTGCAAAGTGATGCGGTGCTCGTCGCGGTGCTGGCAGGTCACGGTGCTAGCAGCGTCATCGTCGTTGCTGAAGCGCTGTCGTAGGCTGCCGAACTGTAGTCTATGGCGCCGGCGTCCGTAGGCCAAGGCTGCGGTGCGGGATGAGGGCGGTGCGTTGTGTAACTTTATGAGCAGTGCCCTCGAACCACAGTGCAAGCAGCAGCGTTGATGTCGGCGTGAAGCGGCGTCGTCGGGGATACCAAGGTCGCGTTGTGAAGTGAGGCGGTGCGGAATGCCCACAGGTTGCGGTGCGAGCAGCGGCTCGGTGGCAGCATCAGATGGCGTTATCGGTGAGACCAGGGTCGTAATACGGCGTTGGGGCAGTGCCCTGTGCGGTGCCTTCGGGACACGGAGTCGGCAGTGGCGTTGCTTTTTCTTCTGTTGCAGCACAAAACACACAGTCCCCAGTGCTGAGGGCAGAAGAACTTGAAGTCTTTTCTGTTCCTGAGACTTCTTGAACAGGGGACAAGCTCTACCTCATGCCCTTGGAGATATTTAAAGAAAGAAGTTGTAGAAAGTTCAGTCCAGTCCTTTCACTTCCCAAGACAGAAGCAACCCCTTAAGGCCAACACAGTAAAGCACTCATCAAAGTGGTAGTTCCGCCTTACAGCTTCTCCAGCTCTTCTGCTTGCCAGTCTTCTTGGTCCAAAAGAGTTCTAAAAATTCAGGGGTTTGGGCCCCACTTTTTATAGCCCAAAATCCTTTGTCCTCTCAGGCAAAGAGTGTCTGTGTCCAGCCAGAACCAGTTCTGTCCTCTCTGGTGTTGCTTCCTGGCAGGAGGTGGATACAGCATTGCCAGAGGCAGACCATGCCCATTCAGGTGAAAGGAAATCTCCTCCCCTACTCTAAATGCAGCCCAGGTCTGATCAGCCCTTCCCTGACCCATCCTCTCCAGTCCCTGTCATCCAAAACCCAGACAGTCAATCCACAAACCCAGCAGAGGCCTACTGGATGGCTGAGCAAGAAAATACCTACTTTCTAAAAGTGGTTTTTTCAAACACAGAATGTAAAAACCACCTTCACTAAAAGATGCATACTAAACTTTATTTTTCCACCTTGTTCCTAGGGCCAGTTATGTTTATAAGATGTTATAAACAAACTCCCCATTCTGTCCTATAGGAACAGGTAGCCTTGCAATAGTGAAAAACGAAGTTGGCAGTAATTCACTATCAGGACATGCCACACACACCAGGGCATGTCCTACCTTTCTCATACACTGCACCCTGCCCACAGGGGTACCTTGGGCCTACCTTAGGGGTGACTGACATGTAAGAAAAGGGAAGGTTAGGGCCTGGCAAGTGGGTACACTTGCCAAGTCGACATGGCAGTCCTAGACTGCACACAGGCTCTGCAATAGCAGGCCAGAGTTACATTTACAGGCTGCTTGTGTTGGTGGCACAATCCAGTGCTGCAGCCCACTAGCAGGATTTGATTTACAGGCCCTCGTACACTCAGTGCACTTTACTAGGAACTGACAAGTAAATCAAATATGCCAATCATGGAAACACCAATTCATAACACAATTTACAACAGGAGCACTTGCACTTTAACACTGAACAGCAGTGAGAAAGTGCGCAGAGACACTAAGCCAGCAAAAACAGAGTCAAAACCGGGAGGTCAGAAAGCAAAAAGTCAGGGGAAACATGCCAAAAGATGCCAAGTCTAACAGGTGACATATAAAACCAAAGAAACAGAAAAGAAACCACAGCAAGGAAATATTGAACAGAATGAAATATTACAGAAGGTAGAATGTTCTGAAGTAAAACTGCGTATGAAACCCACAATATCAAAACATAATATGATTTTAAAAAAACTGCACAAGAGAGCAGGACTGGTGAAGCAGGAACACTAACACTATCAATTATTTGCTGTGGAGAGTTACAAAAGACAGGAATCTCACGCCGCACAGGTACAAAGGGTAGAGTTGTCATCACAGAGCTCAGAGGCATCCGTCCACCCATTCAGACCAAAGGCAGAAAATGGAAGCAAAGAAACCGTGTCCAGTGTTCAGACTGGACACCAGGGCTAGTTACTCAATTCTCTCATCAAATGCAGAAAAAACTGCCCAAGAAAGCAGGGTTTACAACATAACCTGATCAAGTAGATATGTTTGGGACACAGAAATTTGATATTTGACATATAATCTTAGCTTTACCACTTTACCTATACGTGATGGAAATAAACAATGTATTTTAAAGCTGGGCAGGGCCCATAACACAGTGTCAGTGGCATATGCCTGTCAGGGGAAGCCCTGTGGCCTTAACATCAGAATCACTTGACACCCCAGTTGAGGCCTAGTGGTCTAGTAGGAACTTTGGCACAATAAGTTGTGATTTTTAATATCGGCCTCTCATTGGGCCAAATTGTGTGCTCTTGGACCATCACTTTTCCGAACCTATTGCTGTGCTGCCTTTTTGCCAGGATTGGAAGTATTTTGATTCAATTTAAAAACTGCTAGTTAGAGAGTGATAGAAAAAGACTGGTTATATCCTGGAGAGAGTAAAAGTACCTAGCCACATGGTGAATGCAATAAAGTGGGAAATGTACAGCATTTGCACCCAGCAGCAGTGAGCTACAGTCTTGAGTCTACTAATTTAACAAACTGTTTAATACTGTGCATACATCACCCACAGATATGACAATACATCAGCACTTTGACACAAGAAATGGAAGAAATAGACACCAATGGTATAATTCCAGGATGAGTCTCCAGAAGGGTCTTTATTTACTCATTCAAGGCTGTTTGCATTTTTTTAGATGCAGGTGCTCTAAAGCAGCTTTGTGAAGGACGTTATATTGATGAGAGGAGAAGGGCTGTATAATATGCCTACTTGACCTACAATTAAGGGATGGTATGGAATATGCATGTGATCTAGGTGAAGCCCTTCAACCTAGTAAGAAATACTTTTTATGATAGGGTAATAAACTAAATGGTTGTATGGTTTTCTTCAAACAATTCCTTAGTACATTTGATTTTGCATCAGGGTACTGGCAGATTGCCTTGACCGAGGGGGAAAAACAGAGGTCAGTGTTCTCAACCCCATAGGGACATTACCAATTCCAGGTGATCCTCTTTGGATTGAAGAATGCCCCTGCTACCTTCCAATGATTAGTTAACAGGTCCTGACTGATATGGAGGCTTTCTGTGCCGTCTTCTTAGATGACATTGCTGTCTATAGTTCCAGCTGGAAGGAACACCTGCATCACCTCCATGAGGTGTTCAGGCCCTGCAACAGGCAGACCTGACAATCAAGGCAAGCAAGTGCCAGATTGAGCAGGGTTCAATGGTGTATTTGGGACACCTGGTAGTTGGAGGCAAGGTGCAGCCCCTCCATGCAAAGATTGAAACTATCATGCCCTAGGAACCTCCTAAAACCCAAACAGAAGTGAGAGCATTCCTAGGCCTCACTGGCTATTACTGCAGATTTGCTAAGTGCTATGGCACCATGGTTGCCCCCTTAAATGAGCTGACTTCCAAGAAGTAGACCAGAATGGTGATGTGGACAGAGGCTTATAAGAAAGCCTTTGATTCTCTCAAATAAACCATGTGCACAGCACCTGTGCTCAAGACCCCAGACTTCTCCAATGAATTCATCATGCAGATGGAGTCTTCATAGCATGATGTAGGGGCAGTCTTAGCACCACTGAATGAGGAGGGCCTAGACCAAGCAGTAGCCTTCATTAGCAGGAGGTTACTTCCACAGGAACAGAGGTAGAGTACCATTGAAACAGAAACTTTTGCTGTGGTCTGGGCACTAAGTAAGTTGAGACCATTTTATGTATTTATTGAGTTTTATATAGTGCAATCATGACCTAAGTGGGTATCACAGTGCTTTACATATGCACAGGGAAAAGAAACAGGTTTAGCAAAACGACAACAAATTCAAGAGCAATACAGGATGTTGCAATGCTAAGGTGATGGAAGAGAGACCCCTACAGCACTAGGCTGACAAGTCAACATACAGGAGCAAAGATAAGAAGTAATAAACATAGGTGAAGAGGATGCACCATTACATTATCCAGAGGGAGGATTTTGTGAATTTTAGTTCAGAAAAGTATTTATCAGCAGGACTTTCATTTTTTTTAAAGCCGCAGTTGAGGTATTCACTCTGGTTTCAGGGGGCAGGGAGTTCCAAATTCTCGGGGCAATACCTGAGAAGGCACAGTTGTAAGTTTTCTTTTTTATCACACATTTTTGTGGTTTCAGCAAAAATAGTGCTGGTGCTTCTGGAGGATTTGCAGCCGCTAGATAGTTCCAGTTTTTGTGCAAGGTACAATGGGATGTTGAAGTGGAGGGCTTTGTGGGTCATGTAGGCAATGTTTAATTGAATCCTAGCCTCATATGGGAGCCAATTTAGAGATTTCAAATTAGGAGAGATGTGGTTGTTTCTTTTGCATCCTGTGATGAGCCTTGCAACAGAGTTAAGAGAGGCCCTTAGAGGAGCCAACTTGTATCTAGGTAGACAACAAAGGGTTGCACTTCCATAATACAACCTAGACATAGGAAAGGTTTTATTTTTCTTAAGATGCTTATTTGGAAGTTCACCCCTTTGGTGACTGTACTGATGTGCTCCTGAATGTTCGGGTTCTTATCTAGCATTATTCCCAGTGAACGTGTGGAATCTATAATGTTTGGTACGCAACTGAGAGCTGTTAGTTGTTTCATATACTCTTCAATAATGGGAGATTGCTTGGGTGTGGCGATTAGGAGGAATTCCGTTTTGAGAGAGTTTAGTTTGAGGTGGTTGGACATCAGCCAATTTTGGATTTTATGAAGCGTTGTGTTGAGAGACCTGATATTCTCAGCTGGAAGAGATTGTTAGGTACAATTGGGTATCGTCAGCTTGCATGTGATAGTGGATATTAGAAGATTTCAGAATTTCAGTTTAAGGTTCCATTAACAGGTTGAAGAGAGTGGGTGAGAGCATGGATCTCTGTGGAACACCTAGTGTGATCAGAGTGGAATTTGAAAAGAACTTACTGATTCTTTGCATTCTGTTGTGGAGAAAAGAGGTGAACCCGTTTAACATGAACCTAGATAGTCCCATACTGCATTCCAGTAGTTCTAGGAGGCTGTCATGCTTGACAGTATCAAAAACTCACAAGATCAAGGAGAATTAGAAAGTATGATTAGTTCTGATCCAGCATCTTAGCGGATTGTCAACTATGTGTGTAGGGCCGTTTCAGTGCTTTGGCCCTGACGGAATCCAGAATGGAATTGGTCTAGCAGATGGAATTGATCTATGTGGCTACATAGTTGGACATGGGCACATTTCTCGAGGAGCTTCACCAGAGTCAGAATGTTAGTGTTTGGATGGAAGTTATTTAGGTGCTTATGATCCGCCATGGGTTTTTTTAAGAATAGGGGTTACCTGCCCAGACTTTAGGCAATCTGGAACCACACATTGAAGTAGAGAAGCATTTACTATCTTGGCCATAGCGGGAGTATAGACTTCTTCATCTCATTGAAGAAATTTGAATGCAGAGGATCACTGAAGTGGTCTGAGGGTTTGAGTTGTGTAAGGATATTCAATATGGTGATTTCGTCAAAAGTTTTGAATTGGTTCCAAGAGGTCTTGCTTGTGGGGGTATGTCCTTGTCTCTTTTAGAAAACCCACCGCTTACAAGCACGCGCGCCCCTCCCACTCAGAATCTGGAACAAAGTCTCCAAAGAGCACCTCACTGCCGCCCTCACCGGCACTCCACCCCCAACTATGACAGACGCCAACACCATGGCAAGCAACCTCCACCAATGGATCGACAACTGCGCCAACACACTCACCCCCCTCCAGAAGACTACAAAACAACACAACAAGAAAGCAAACTGGTTTACCACGGCACTCCAAGAATCCAAGAGCTCCTGCAATGACTGGAAAAGACATGGAGAAACAGCAAAACCCCAAAAATAATCACTGCCTACAAAACAGCCATCACAGCACACCACCAACTCATCAAATCCACAAAGAAGAACTTCCTCCAAGACAGAATCCTCTCCAAAGCCCACAACTCCAAGGAACTCTTCTTCATCATACAGGAATTTGCCAAACTAAACTGCGAAACAACAGACGTCCCTCCCTCCCAAGATCTCTGCGACAGACTCAGCTCCTTCTTTCACCTCAAGATCAAGACGCTCTACGATAACTTCGACAACAAAGACCTCTGCACCACCTCAACCCCCACCCCCAGCGACACCACCCAACAGACCCTACTTACTTGGACCCCACTCACAACAGAAGACACCATAAAGACCATGAAGAGCATCCACTCCAGAGCACCTTCAGACTGCTGCCCACCACACATCTTCCACAGGGCCACCACAGCCATCGCACCCGAGCTACGCCGAACCATCAACTGCTCCCTCGAAACCACCAAATTCCCCAACAACTGGAAGCTCGCTGAAATCGACCCCCTTCTAAAGAAACCCTCCGCAGACCCAACTGACCTCAAGAACCTCAGGCCCCTCTCGCTGCTTCCTTTCGCAGCCAAGGTCATCGAAGAGGTGGTCAACACACAGCTAGTCTGCTTCATCGAAGCCCACAACATCCTGGACACCTCCCAATCCGGATTCCGCAGCAACCACAGCACCGAGTCCGCCCTCCTCGCCACCACAGATGACATCCGCGCACTCCTCGACTAAGGCCAAACGGCAGCCCTCATCCTCCTGGACCAATCAGCAGCCTTCGACACCATCTCCCACCGCACACTAACCACCAGACTTCACAACGCCGGCATTCAAGGAAAGGCCCTTGACTGGATACGCCTATTCCTCACGGGCAGAACACAGAGAATAAGACTCCCGCCTTTCCTCTCAGAACCAACAGAGAACAGATACGGAGTACCCCAAGGATCATCCCTCAGCTCCACCCTCTTCAACGTCTACATGGCCCCCCTTGCAACCATCATCAGAAACCATGGGCTCAACATCGTCTCCTATGCCGATGACACCCAACTCATCCTCTGCCTCACCAATGAACCCAACATCACCAGGCACAACTTCCAAGAAGGGATGGAAGCCGTTGCAACCTGGATGAAGAACAGCTGCCTGAAACTCAATTCAGAGAAAACTGAAGTCCTCAACCTCGGCTCCACCCCCTCCGCATGGGATGACACCTGGTGGCCCCCCGCCCTTGTAAACCCACCCACCCCGACAGACCATGCACGTAACCTTGGCATCAGACTGGACTCATAGCTCACTATGAATCGCCAGATCAACGCCGTCTCCTCCGCATGCTTCAACACCCTGCGCATTCTGCGTAAAACATTCAAATGGATACCCTCTGACTCCAAGGAAACGTTCACTCACGCCCTCATCACCAGCAGACTGGACTACGGCAACGCCCTCTACACTGGAATCAACAAAAAACTCCTCCACAAACTCCAGACCGTCCAGAACGCCGCAGCCAGACTAATCCTCGATATCCCACAGCACAACCACATCACCCAACACCTCCGCGACCTCCACTGGATCCCCGTCGAAAGAAGAATAACTTTCAAGCTGCTCACGCATGCCTACAAGGCCCTCCACAACATCGGACCACAATACCTCAACAACTGCCTCTCCTTCCATGCCCCCAAGAGAAACCTCCCCTCAGCCAACTTCTCCCTAGCCACCGTCCCACGCTTCTACAGGAACAGAGTGGGTGGAAGGTCCTTCTCCTACCTCACAGCCAAGACCTGGAACAATTTCCCCCTTCACCTCCGGTGAAGCCCGACACTGAACCAATTCAGGAAAGACCTCAAGACATGGCTCTTCGAATGACCCCATCAGACCTGCGCACTCCCCCCCCAGCGCCTTGAGACCCCAATGGGTGAGTAGTGTGCTCTATCAACACCTGACTGATTGATTGATTGATTGAAAATAAGGCAGGAGAGGGGGTTGATAAGGGGTATGATTGTAAGGTGGTTCATTGCAGTCTGCAGATCACTTTCAAACTTTTTCATCTTTTGAAGGAAGAAAGAGGATGTTTGGGGCTCACTTCCGGTTTCAGACAGAACACAGGCTCCCCCAGATGGCTCATGCAGTTTAGGGGTGAAAATCCTAAACTCTTGAGGTGGTCCATCTTCCTACAGAGTATGGACTTTACAGTGGAGCTTCGCCCGTGGACTGACCATGCCAATGCTGATGGTCTCTCCAGATTCTTCTGCCTTTGTGAAGAGAGCTCCCAAGGGGTTGGGTAGCTCTCCCCCTTTCAGCTGGTAGGGCACATGTTAGACCCGACAGCCTTAGGGCGGTCTTCCTCCAACTTTTTACCTGCCTCACTCCATTTTTTTTTACTCATGTGTGCTAGCTTTAGGACTCTGCGCACTTTACCACTGCTAACCAGTCGTAAAGTGCTTGTGCTCTCTCCATTAAACATTGTAAGATTGGCTCATGCCCAATTAGCATATTTAATTGATATATAAGTCCTTTTCTTAAAGTGCACTACATATGCCCAGGGCCTGCAAATCAAATGCTACAAGTGGGCCTGCAGCTCTGACTGTGCCACCCACATAAGTAGTCCCTTAACCATGTCTCAGGCCTGTCATTGCAGGACCAGCGTGTGTAGTTTACTGTCACTTCAACTTGGCATTTAAAACCCCTTCTCTAGCCTTAAACCTCCCTTTTATTACACATACGTCACACCTAAGTTGGACCCTAGGAAGCCCTAAGGGCAGGGTAGTATGTAACTAAAAGGTGGGACATGTACTTTTATGTTTGCATGTCCTGGTAGTGACAAACAGCGAAATTTGTTTTTCACTACTGGGAGGCCTACTCCTCTTATAAGCTAACATTGGGAAATCCTTAAAATACCTTTCAAGCTTTAATTCCTGATTAGAAAGGAGTAGCTGCACCATGTTTCATATCTTTGGAATGGTAATGCTAAATCCTCTTTACTGGTAAAGTTGGATTTAACATTACTGTTTTAAAAATGCCTCTTTTAAAAAGTGTACAAAGAAAATATGTTCCTGGAGGGATCATTTATATTCTATTACATAGTCAGATGATCAGAAGATCCAACAATGTAGTTCAAGTACAAGACAAAAGGCGTATTATTATCACAAAATTATTTTTGTACTAGAACATTCAGCATGAACTGAAGTATATCATATACAAAAAAACATACTACATAGAGACACAGTAAACATAAAAACACTGATGCCACCCATATGATCACATCTATAGTAATCCAAAAAATCCAATCCATGGAGCATTAGGAAGCGTAAAAGTCTCTTTACCATACAAGTTTAAGAATCCTCAGTCCCAAATAATTCTTATCTTTTATTCCAACAATGGCATGGGCTGAAGAATGATAAGGTACTATAACTGAGGTTATAGAGGAGGAACCGTCAATGTTTCGGTCTCTTATGGCCACATGGTCCACAACACCATCATCAGGACCTAGTGTTGTAATAGCCCCAATCAGGACACAACCTAAATATACTTCTCAATGTGTCATAAGCAAGGTATGCACATCTCACGAGATCCCCAAGAAAAAGATTACATTTGGGTAAATCAATTCATCCACAGCTGTTCAGTCTCGTAGAGTCCGTCGGAACACTCACTTAAAGTAGACATTTCTCTGCCCTTAATGCTCTGTGTGTCTTGCAGCCTATATCCAATACATGGTCAGGCTGGGTGACAGTTACACTTTGTGCATTCCCTCCAGACAGCCATAAACACAAACACAGGAAGGCTAAGTATGGTGGAATATCCATCTACATACATCTGCACTCTGATGGCCCTTCTTGGGTAAAAAGGGAGAGAGGGGTTCACCCTCACACTTCAAAGGGTAGTGGTTTGACCCCACACAATAGACTGATTACCCCCACAGATAGCCACACAGACAGGACTGGGTTGAAAGGGATACTTGTGCACTTAAAGATCACTCTTTGAAGTTTCCCCCACTTTAAAGGTACATTTAGGTATAAGTACTGGGTCTCTGACCCCAGCAACTCACACACTTTAGGACCTGCACAATTCTCTGTCAGAAGAACTGCTGTGCTGCTCAAAGGACTCAGTTTGACTGCTGATCTGGAAGGGCTGCTGTTCTGTTTGTTGCCCTGCTGCCTGCGCTCTCTGACTTGGCTAAAGGAGAGCTCTACCTTCCCTCCAAATGGTCTCCAAGGACATCTTGGCTTGCTTCCTGTTGCATGAGACTTAAGGAAATCAAAGTCTCTACTCCTACCCCTGTGCCTAACTCACTGGAAGTGGCCCAGGTACTTGCAACACAGAGTTTGACGCATCTCCTGTCTGCGGGTAGCAGAACTCGCGCATTGACCCAGTTGCGGGAGCATAATCGGCGCATTGCATCAGAACCAGCACTTTGCATCCCGAGATAGACGCATTGGACAGCATATCGCAGCCACTGCAGCTTGCTGACATCGACGCATCCCCTTGACTGCGTAGCAGAAACCAGCGCATCACTTGACATCTCTCGTCTCGGTCACCCGTCTTTGGAACTGACGCATCGCCTTCACTGCGTGGAGAAGATCGACACATCTCACTGTTTGCGATCAGGAAAGGTACTTTGTTCACCAGTGCCTGCGTGGGTTCTGTAGCCAGCTGGCACTCCATAGCCGTCAGCCAGAAGTTTGATTTTGACCGGGTCCATTGACACCTAAAGTGACCTTATTTTAGTGCTACTTTCTTCTATGTGCTTTACTGCATTTATTTCTTCGAAATTCAATAACTCGACTTCTATTCATTGGATTTTTGTTATTTTGGTCTTGTTTTATTTATAAAGTCATACTTTATTTTTCTTAACCATTGTGGAGTCTTTTTGTGATGTTTTCACTGTATTACTGTATGAGTTATTGCACAAATACTTTACACATTGCTTCTAAGTTAAGCCTCCCAGCTCTGTGCCAAGCTACCAGGGGGTGAGCACAAGATAATTTAAATTGTGTTGTGGCTTACCCTGACTAGGATTGTGGTCCTTACTTGGACAGGGTACATACTTCTGCCAACTAGAGACCACATTTCTAACACAAGGAGATTCTAATGTGGTTGATCCCTATGTTATTTTCTTAGCTACTAAATTGGCCTCTTTCATACTCGCCAATGTGCGCTTTAGATTTTGCATCGAAGGAACCAAGTGGTTTCAACTAATCCCTGATAACTCAAGAGAGGTACTATACCCTAATATTCTACTGTTTTTCAAAATGAGTCCTTATTCAACCTGTGCACTTTAACCCTGATAAGCACTATTTTTTCATCTTGTATGTAGCGAATATAGCCTCAAGAATGTGACCGGCATGTTTGCCATGATGCACTGTATGCTCTTACAGAGTTTTTACTTTTAATTACTTTTGTGATGTCTGAGATATTTTTTTCTGACTCTTTTCCTTTTTTTAATCATTTAACTCTCTTTATTCACTTTGTTTGAATTAACACCCTTGAGAAAGCCATAGGCCTGCATGTAAAGATATGGCAAAACCTGTTCGGGCTGTATAACTAACAACTTGAAACCTATGACTATTGACTATATAACTAATAACTTGAAATCTATGACTACTAATTATTATAATTAAATGTTTTGCATGAACCTCAAAGGTTTGAAAATGTCTTGTTCAATGATCACTGTTAGATTTGGGGATCTCTAGTTGGCAGAGGTAGGCACCTTTGACCAAATAGGGACCCTTGCGTCTAGTCAGGGTAAGAGGGTACACTCCCAAAATAACCCCTGCTCACCCCCTTGGTAGCTTGGCACGAGCAGGCAGGCTTATCTCAGAGGCAGTGTGTAAAGCATTTGTGAACACATACAGTAATATAGTGACAACACTACAAGACCACAAACAACAAAAAGAATCCACAGTACTGTACTTAAAAATGGCAGAAATAGCTTAGTTCTCTTAAGATGGTAAATGCGACACTTTGCGTTCAATGTACCTTTGGATGCGTAACGCTATACAACAAAAGAGTTGCAGGGAAGGTGACGCGTCGGTTCCTTACATGCAAGAACAGGGATGCGTCGGTTCCTTGCTTTGGGGGAGGTGATGCGTCGGTTCCCTACTGCTGCGTAGGGGACGGTGATGCGTTAGTTCCTTACCAGAGAAGAGGTGATGCGTCGGTTCTTCACCGTGTGGGGAGGTGATGCGTCGGTTTCTTACTGCGCTTCTGTGGCGATGCGTCTAGCAACGCTGCGATGCGATGACGACCCGGTGCAATGAGACAAAATGGCGTCTTCTTGATGTTGCGACAACGAAGGGGTGATGCATGCACGCCCAACGGCCGTGCTGCGACTCGGTGAATCTTCTGAGCCGCGACAGGCCCTGCGACACGCTTCTCTGGTGATGCGACGGCGTCTGCTGCGACAGTGACACTCTTCTCCAGGGATGCGGGGCGCCTCGGTGATGCGATGCGACAGCGGCGGCACGCTTCCTCAGCGATGCGACGACAGCTGCTGCGACAGCGACACGCTTCTCCAGTGATGCGACGGCGTCTGCTGCGACGGCGACACTCTTCTCCGGTGATGCGAGGCGCTTCGGCTGATGCAATGCGACAGCGGCGGCATGCTTTCTCGGCGATGCGACGACAACTGCTGCGGCGGCGACACGCTTCTTCATCTTGAGTCGCGCTTCCAGCTCCCAGCGACACGCAGTCTCTCAGAAGGCCCAGCTCAACAGCAGGCCCTTCATTTCCCAGCAAGGGAAGGCAGGTAGAAGCTGGTTGGTGAAGTCTTGTATCCCTGAGACTTCAGGCAGGAGGCAAGCTCTAGTTCAAGCCCTTGGAGATCTTCTTACAAGTTGATGAAAGTAGCACAAAGTCCTTTCTCCTTTCTTTGGCAATCAGGTAACCACTGCAGGCCAATCCTCAAGCAGCACTCAGCATAGGGATAATCTCCTCCTGCAGTCTCTCTCTCTGGTTCCTCTCCTCAGCAAAGGTTCTTCTTGTTTCCCAGAAGTGATCTAAAGTCTTGGGGTCAGGGCCCCAGTATTTATACACCAAAATCCTTTGTCTCTGAAGGCAGAGAGTGTCTGTACCTAGTCCAAACCAGTTCTGGTCAGTCTTGGAGCACTTTGTTTACAGGACTCCTTCTTTCCTTTGACAGTGTGGGCCAGGGACATGAGGCACACCACAGGAGGTGGAGCTGGCATTGTGGAGGGAAGGCACAGCCCTATTCAGGTCCCAGGTGCAACTCCTCCCACCACTCTACATGTAGATCTCTCTATTCAGTTCTGTGCTGACTCACCCTGTCTCCTGGAATCCCCCAGCCCCTGTCACTCACAAACCAGACATGGAATACACAACCTAGCAGAGGCAGGCTTGGACAGTTAGGCAAGAAAATACCTACTTTCTAAAAGTGGTATTTTCAAACACAGAATGTTAAAACCAACTTCACTAAAAGATGCATTTTATCATTCTGAGTTCAGGCATACTAAATTCGTTTTTCTACCATGCTCCCTGGGTCAGTTAGGATTATAAGATGTTATAATCAAACTGCCCATTCTGGCCTATGGGGACAGGTAGCCTTGCAATAGTGAAAAACGAAATTGGCTGTAATTCACTATCAGGACATGCCACACACACCAGGGCATGTCCTACCTTACACATACAATGCACCCTGCCCTAGGGCATACCTTAGGGGTGACTAATATGCAGGAAAGAGAAGGTTTGGGGTCTGGTTAGTGGGTGCACTTGCCAAGTCGACATGGCAGTACCAGACTGCACACAGGCTCTGCAATGGCAGGCCTGAGGCACACTTTCCAAGCTGCTCCGGTGGGTGGCACAACCAGTGCTGCAAGCCCACCAGCAGCATTTGATTCACAGGCCCTGGGCACAAACAGTGCACTGTACTAGGGTCTGACAGTGAATCAAATAGGCCAAACATGGAGTCACTAATCCATACATCAATTTATAACAGAGAGCATATGCACTTTAGCACTGATCAGCAGTGGTAAAGGGCCCAGAGTCATCAAGCCAACAAAAACAAGTCTGAAAAAGTACAGGAGGAAGGCAAAAAGTTCAGGGATGACCCTGCAAAAAGGGCCAAGTCCAACACACACAAAATCCAGTCACATGTATTATGACAATTGATGTCTAATATAATTTTGGTTTGTGCATCCACCTTTCATCATAAGCTGTGTGCAGGACCCCTACTGTGCTGCAGAACAGTTAGCTCTTGCAGGATGCCAAATGTTTAATTGTTTTTGTTGGCCAAGTGACCGATGCAGGCACGCAGGCTAATCAATATGGGATGTAAAACAAACAGTTTAGACGGGAAGCCTGGTGCAGCCCAGCCCAGTGGAATGTCCCATCACTGAATCTGAGAACAATCACTGTACAGAGATATGAGGAGCCAGCATTTGTTAGCATGGTAACTGGAAGGGAGTTTTAGTATCACATGAGGTAACTTACATAGGCTCCTTGTTAGAAATGGGATCTCTAGTTGGCAAGGGCTTGCACCTTTGTCCAAGTAGGGACCCTTCTTCCTAGTCAGGGTAAGGGAGTTACACTCCTAAAATAACCCCTGCTCACCCCCTTGGTAGCTTGGCACGAGCAGTCAGGCTTATTCTAGAGGCAGTGTGTAAAGCATTTGCACATAACCAACAGTAATACAGTGTAAGCACTACAAACGGACACCACACCAGTTTAGAAAAAGAACCAATTTTTATATACTCAAGACAAGACCGATTACGACAAAAATCCACAATACTATACTTTAAAAATGAATGCTTGATAAGGTAACTTCTTCTTTGCAGGAATAGTTCAAAAACAAAGTTCGTACGAGTCGGTAGCCCCGTCCGGGCCTACCGCGATGCTGAATTACACAGAGTCCAACAGTTCCAGCCGACCGCGTCGCTACGGACCGGCAGAGTCGTGAACAGACTCGGTCACAGTACCTTTCTCGTTGTGGCTGGTACGGAGTGTACGAGCCGGTCGGCGTTCGTCGCGGTGCAAGACGGAGCGATGCAAGGTGCGGTGTCCCTCGATGCGGTGCAGGCAGCGGCTCGATGAGCGTCGTGCAGACGGAGTCGGTGAGTCCAAGGCGTGCGGTGCAGGGCGAGACGATGTACGATGCGGTGCTGACAGGTTGCGATGCAGGCGACCAAGCCGGAGTGCGGGAGCTGGCTTCGGACAGCGGTGCGAGTCGGAGCGGTGCGTCGCAAACGTGCGAGCGGTACCCCCAAATGCGATGTGGTCACGACTGTTGAACCAGTTGCAGCGTCCGCGTCGGTCGGGTCCGGCTGGTTCAGTGAAGCGATGCGATGCGAACTGCGGTGCCCACAGGTCACGGTGCAAGCAGCGGCTCGGTGTTGACGGCGTCGGACGTCGCCTACTGTGAGTCCAGGGTTGCGATGCGAAGCGGGGCGATGCGGTCTGCGGTGCAAACAGGTCACCGGTCAGGGATGGGTTCGGTTGACGGAGTCGGTTGCAGTTCCCTTCCTCTGTGGCAACTGAAACAGCGTTCCAGAAGCGGTACCCAGAGGCTTGTGAAGTCTTTGCAGTCCCTGAGACTTCTTAACAGGAGGCCAGCTCGGTCCCAGGCCCTTGGAGATACTCAGCACAAGTTTGTAGAAAGTTCAGTCCTTTCACTGCCCAAGGCAGAAGCAGCAGCTGCAGGCCAACCCAACAAAGCAACAACACAGCAAAGGGGCAGTACTCCTCCTGGCAGCTCTTCCAGCTCTTCGTCTTGGCAGGTTCCTTGATTCCAGCGAGATCTAAATTCATGGGGTCAGGGCCCCAATATTTATATCCCAAATTTCTTTGTTCTCTGAAGGCAGAGAGGCCTTTGCCTAGTCCAAACCAGTTCTGGAGCACTTTGTTGACAAGTCTCCGTCCCTTCTTTCAGAGAGTAGGCCAGGGACATCAGACGCACCACAGGAGGTGGAGCCAGCATTGTGGAGGGAAGGCACTGTCCTATTCAGGGCCCAGGTGCAACTCCTCCCACCCATCTACATGTAGATCTGGCTATTCAGCCCTGTGCTGACTCACCCTGTCTCCTGGCATCCCCCAGCCCCTGTCACTCACACTCCAGACAAGGAATACACAACCTTGCAGAGGCAGGCTTGGATGGTTAGACAAGAAAATACCCACTTTCTAAAAGTGGCATTTTCAAACACAGAATGTTAAAACCAACTTCACTAAAAGATGCATTTTATCATTCTGAGTCCAGGCATACTAAACTCGAATTTCTACCATGTTCCCGGAGTCAGTTAGGATTATAAGCTGTAATAATCAAAACTGCCCGTTCTGGCCTATGGGGAACAGGTAGCCTTGCAATAGTGAAAAACGAACTAGGCTGTAATTCACTATCAGGACATGCCACACACACCAGGGCATGTCCTACCTTTCGCATACAATGCACCCTGCCCACAGGGGTACCTTGGGCCTACCTTAGGGGTGACTAACATGTAGAAAAGGGAAGGTTTAGGGACTTGCAAGTGTGCGCACTTGCCAAGTCGACATGGCAGCCCCAGGCTGCGCACAGGCTCTGCAATGGCAGGCCCGAGTTATACTTTACGGGCTGTTTGCGTGGGTGGCACAATCCAGTGCTGCAGCCCACCAACAGCATTTGGTCTATAGGCCCCGGCACTCGCAGTGCACTTTACAAGGGACTGACACATAAACCAATCATGGAAACGCCAATCCATAACACATTTTATACAGGAGCACTTGCACTTTCCCACTGGACAGCAGTGAGGAAAGTGCGCAGAATCATTACAACAGCAAAAACAGAGTCAAAACCGGGAGGTCAGAAAGCAAAAAGTCAGGGGAAACACGCCAAAAGATGCCAAGTCTAACACATGTCCCCTCCAGCTGAAAGTAGGGAGAACTACCCAACCCCATTGGAGTTCTCTTCACTAAGGCGGAAGAACCTGGACAGACCATCTGCGTTGGCGTGTTCTGTACCTGGACGGTGTTCCACCGTAAAGTCCATTCCCTGTAGGGAGATGGACCACCTCAGCAGTTTTGGATTCTCACCCCTCATTTGCATCAACCATCTGAGGGGCCTGTGGTCTGTCTGAACCCGGAAGTGAGTCCCAAACAGGTATGGTCTCAACTTCTTCAGCGCCCAGACCACAGCAAAAGCTTCCCTTTCTATGGCACTCCACCTCTGTTCCCTGGGGAGTAGTCTCCTGCTAAGGAAGACTACAGGCTGATCTAGTCCCTCTTCGTTTAGTTGTGAGAGCACCGCTCCGACACCATGCTCTGAAGCGTCAGTCTGCACGACGAATTCCTTGGAGAAGTCAGGTGCCTTGAGCACGGGCGCCGTGCACATGGCTGCCTTCAGGGCATCAAAAGCTTTCTGGCAGGACTCAGTCCAGATCACTTTCCTGGGCTGCTTCTTAGAAGTCAGCTCTGTTAAGGGGGCAACGATGGTGCCATAGCCCTTAACAAATCTCCTATAGTAGCCGGTGAGACCTAAGAAGGCTTTCACCTCTGTCTGGGTCTTGGGGGCTCCCAAGCCAGAATGGTGTCAATCTTGGGTTGTAGGGGCGCCACCTGGCCGCTTCCTACCTGGTGTCCCAAGTACACCACAGAACCCTGCCCGATCTGGCACTTACTGGCCTTGATCGTGAGGCCTGCACCTTGCAGAGCCCTCAACACTTTCTCAAGGTGCTGTAAATGTTCTACCCAGCTGGAACTGAACACAGCAATGTCATCCAGGTAGGCGGCACTGAAATCCTCCAGCCCAGCCAACACCTGTTTGACCAACCTCTGAAAGGTGGCAGGGGCATTCTTCAACCCAAAGGGCATCACCCGGAATTGGTAATGACCTTCTGGGGTTGAGAATGCTGATCTCTCCTTGGCCCCATCGGTTAAGGCAATCTGCCAGTACCCAGACGTCAAATCAAACGTGCTGAGGAACCGGGCAGCTCCCAACCGATCAATGAGCTCATCAGCTCTGGGGATGGGGTGCGCGTTAGTCCTGGTGACGGCATTGAGCCCACGGTAGTCCACACAAAACCGGAGTTCTGGAGTGGCACCGAGCGCAGCAGCCTTTGGGACCAAGACCACTGGGCTGGCCCAAGGACTGTGGGAGGGCTCAATCACCCCTAACGCCAACATCTTAGAGACCTCCTCCTTGATGCTGGCTCTGACCCGGTCAGTCAACCTGTAAATCTTGTGCTTCACAGGAGGGCTGTCACCAGTGTCCACGTACTGGGTACACCAGTGAGTAACACCGGGGGTCAGAGAGAACAGTGGGGCGAACTGTCCCAACAACTGGTGACAGTCCCCCTGCTGCTCCTGAGTCAGAGTAGGGGAGAGGATCACACCTTCTACTGACCCATCATGCTCCTTGGTGGACAGGAGGTCAGGGAGAGGCTCACTCTCCTCTTCCACCCCATCATCTGTCGCCAAGAGCATACTCACTTCGGACCTCTCGAAGTGGGGCTTGAGGCGGTTCACGTGAAGGACCTTCAAAGGGTTCCTTGGAGCTTGCAAATCCACCAGGGAGGTGACGTCACTTTTGCGCTCCTTTACCTCATATGGCCCAGTCCACTTGTCCTGCAAGGCACAAGGTGCCACTGGGGCCATGACCCACACTTTTTGCCCAGGTTGAAATTCGACCAGAGTGGCATTCTGGTCATACCATCTCTTCATTTCTTCCTGGCTTGCTTCTAGGTTCGCCTGAGCGAGTTTCCTGAAGCGGGCAGTTTGGTTTCTAAAGGCCAGCATGTAGCTAAATACATCCTGGGGAGTTTTCCTGGGAGCCGCCTCCCAGCCTTCCTTTACCAAACTCAGAGGTCCTCTGACAGGGTGTCCATACAGGAGCTCAAAGGGGCTGTACCCAAGAGACTTCTGAGGCACCTCCCTGTATGCAAAGAGTATGCATGGCAAGAGGACGTCCCACTTACGCCTCATGGGTTCTGTTAGACCCTTGATCATGCCTTTCAAGGTCTGGTTGAATCTCTCCACCAGACCGTTTCCTTGTGGGTGGTAAGGAGTGGTGAACTTGTAGGTTACACCGCACTCCTTCCACAGGGATGTCATATACTTGGATATGAAATTGGTCCCCCTATCAGAAACCATCTCTCTGGGGAATCCCACACGGGAAAAGATCCCCATTAACGCCCGGCCCACCACTGGCGCCGTCGTTGTCCTGAGAGGGATTGCCTCCGGGTACCGGGTGGCATGGTCCACCAAGACCAGGATGTACCTGTTGCCCATGGCTGTCTTGGGATCCAGTGGCCCCACAATATCCATCCCTACCCTTTCAAAGGGTGTTCCAACAACAGGAAAAGGTTGGAGAGGAGCTTTGACCTTCCTCCCACTCTTACCACTTGCCTGGCAAGTTTGGCAAGACCTACAGTGTGCATCTGACTGCCTTCGCATTTGGGGCCAAAAGAAGTGGGTGACAAGCCTGTCAAAGGTCTTGTCCTGCCCCAAATGTCCTGCCAAAGGCACGTCATGAGCCAGACCCAGTAGGAAGGTCCTGAAGCGCTGGGGTAACACCAGCACACGGGCTGACCCAGGCTCAGCAACCTTAGGCTCACTGTATAGGAGACCACTCTCCCAGTAGATCAGATGTGACCCGGACTGATTACCAGCTGCCTGGTCTGCAGCCTGCCGCCGCAGACCCTCCAGAGTATTTATTTGTTATAGGCCTCCAGGAACGGCCAGTCTCCTGCAACAAAAAATATGATTGATGTTTTTAGTAACATGGCTCTTTCACATGCCAGATTATTAATATTAGGAGACTTTAACCTATGGGCCAATGGGAGCATGGACCCTGGGTATAATAATCTCTTACAATCCTGTATGGATTTACAGCTCCCTCAAAGGGTGATGGAACCTACTCATATAGGAGGACATGTGTTGGACCTTGTTTTTGTGGGGAAAGACTCAGTGGAAGTGGGAAATGTTTTGCCGATGGGCTGGTCCGATCATCATTTAGTTCAATTTGATGTACTTAACGTTAAGCAGAACAGCCTGGCAATTGTGAAGGAGACTAGATGTCTCCTTAGTAGGGACTGGAAAGGTCTCCTGAGGAAAGCTAGTACCACCCCTGTATTCCACCTAGAAGAATCTTTCGACCCCGAGAAACAGGTGGATGAAAATTATACCACCTTTTGTCTTCTGATCAATGATCAACTTGATCAGCTTGTTCCACAAAAGCTAGTGAAAAAGTAGGCAAACCCTCTGCTCCCTGGTATAATGCTGAACTAAAAAGCTAAAACTTGGCTGTAAGCAAGCAGAACGGCGATGGAGGAGGGGATACTCTGATACGGCTAAAGCTGAGTGGAAGGAGAAAATTCTCCATTATAAGAAATATACTGCCTCGGCTAAAGTGGAATTTTTCGCAAATGCAATTTTGAAGGCACCTAATAGCTCCAAAAGTGTTTTTAAAATAATAAATGACATCACCACCCCCGATTGCACAAAAAACAAGACTCCCCCAACACAGGAACTCTGTGACAGCTTGGCTGTTTTTTTTTAAGAGAAGATCTGTAAGATTATTAAAGGGATGGAAGGAGATAGTACAGTTGATGGGGCTAGTAGTCTGCTACCTGACAGAAAGGAGGACTGGAAGGGAATGAATGAAGTGTCAGATCAGGGACCTTTTCTAGATCACTTCGAAATTCCCACACTGGAGGATTTCACTCGGTTAGCCTTAGGAATTTCCTCGGGCTCATCACTGGACCCTCTCTCCCACAGGATCTGGAAGGCATTAGGCCCTGAGCTGTTCCCTATGCTAAAGCAGCTGTGTGATCAGTCCCTGGGTAGCGGAATTGTCCCCCCCTGCTGGAAGCAAGCAGTTGTAACCCCTTTATTAAAAAAACCGTCACTTGACCCAGCCTGTTTAAAAAACTACAGACCTATCTCGCTCCTCCCATATCCGGTTAAGATCTTGGAGCGCCTTGTAAGCAGGGCACTGTCCCAGTTTCTGGAGGTAAATAATTTACTGGATGCCAGACAATTCGGCTTCCGCCCAGAACATGGGACTGAGACTGCCTTGCTGACTGTGTTGGATGATCTTCGTTTGCGTGCGGACATGGGTCAATCTACTATACTGATCCTGTTGGATCTGTCCGCCGCATTCGACACAGTCAATCACAAGGTTCTCCTGGAACGATTGGAAGGAGTGGGGGTAGTGGGCTTGGCCCTGAAATGGCTGCATTCATATCTGTCTGACAGATGTCAGGCTGTGGCCCTCCCCCCTTTTCAATCCAAGTTTACTAAGATACATCATGGTGTACCGCAAGGCTCTGCTATCAGCCCTATTCTTTTTAACGCTTATATGCGTCCCTTGGTGGATGTCATTAAATCTTACGGTATAGGTCTTGTAAATTATGCGGATGACACCCAGCTTATTCTCTCTTGGGATAGAGAACAGTCATTTTCTGTGGAAAACTTTCATGCATGTATGCAGAGTGTGGTATATTGGCTGCGAAATAATTCCCTGCAATTTAATGCAGATAAAACAGAGTTTCTTTATATTGCAGGTGGAAGAGTACCACATCCTCTCCCAGCCAATATGTGGCCGACTACTGCTGATGCCCCGCTGGAACCCTCTAAATCTGTTCGTAACCTGGGAATTTGCTTTAATGATGAGTTGACTTTGGAAAATCAAGTCAACAAGACGGTTGGGAGTTGCTACTCCCTTATCAGAGTTCTTAAAAAAGTACTCCCCATGCTCCCGGTACATACTCGTGCTCTGGTAGTAAGGAGCGTCATCCTGAGTAGGATAGATTATTGTAATGCTTTGCTATTGGAGTCTCCTAAACATTTAATGGGGAGACTGCAGAGAATCCAGAATATAGCAGCTAAGTTGGCCTTGACGAGACCTCGTCAGTCCTCCTCCTCTCAGGCTCTGATGGACCTTCATTGGCTTCCAATCCTGCAGAGGGTTCATTTTAAATCCCTTTGTGTTGTGTTTAAGGCATTGCACGGTCGTGGGCCATTACCTTTGCAGAGGAAATTCAGTTGGTATGTTCCCACCCGTTGCCTCAGATCTTCCTCTGCTAACTGGGTGAAAGTGCCGAGGGTTAAGAGAGCTAAACTGGGGGGCAAGCTTTCAGCGTTGCTGCTGCAAGACTTTGGAATAGCCTACCCACGGAGCTGCGACAGATGACAGATTTTATGCCTTTCAGGAAGAAATTGAAGACCTGGCTCTTCCCCAGAGTTTGATGCCTCCTACTCTTTATCACAGGCTCTCTTCCGTCTCTCAGCGCCAGGATACCCGGCGGGTCACAGTGCGCTCTATAAATAGCCCTTACATTACATTACATTACAGAGTAGGGCACTCGTTCTGCTCCCTGCAGAACTCCTCCCTGGTGGGACCCCCTTCTTGCTGCCAATGGGTCAGCTCAGAGATGTCTCCCAGTTCGGCTACCTGCTCCCCTGTAGGCACCGGGCGTCCCCCTCGAGGTCCGCCTCCTCCCGGTCCGGGGAACTTTGGGGGCCGGTTTCCCGCGCCCCTGCCCTTTCTCTTGGCAGGGACTTGGGCCACTGTTCCAGGCTCCAAGTCCTCTTGATCACCCTTTCTGGCTGCCATTGACCGAGTAGACACGCATGCCCACTCTGGCAACCCAAGCATCTCCAAGTGAGACCTGAGCTCAACCTCCTTCCATAAGGACTGCTCCAGGTCGTTACCTAGCAGACAATCTACAGGCATGGTAGGGCTCACAACCACCCTCAAGGGACCTGAGACCCCCCCCATTCAAAGGGAACCTGCGCCACCATACACTGGCGCTCAGAGTTGTCTACAGCAACTACTTGGTGGAATGCCCCTGGGACTACCTGCTTCTCAGAGACCAGGTGACACCGGACTGAGGTCACACTGGCTCCAGTATCTCTGAGAGCCTCTACCCTGTTCCCATTGATGGTCACCCAGGTGCTATATTTCTTTGTGTTAGGGGGCACCTGGTTTCCTGGGACCATCTCACTGTCCCCTAGTGAGACAAGGGTCATTTCTGCGGGATCCCCACCCTCCTGTGGGCACCCCTCCTCCCCAAGCGCTACACTAGCCAACACTTTGGACTGTCCAAAGGTGGGTGGCTGTGTCCCCTTTGGGCACTTGGGGTCCCCCTTAAAGTGACCTACCTGGTCACATGCATAACACTTGCGGGGGCCGGTCTCAACAGGCTTCCCTGTAGAGACCCCTTTCTTCTTATCACCGGGGGGCTAGGAACCTTTACCCTGGGTACTCGTTTGGGGCCCTTTAGAGAACTCCTGTGCTTTACCCTTGTCCCCCCCACTTTTCTGCTGGGGACCCTGCCCACCTTTGGCTGAGTCTCCCCCAAACGCTTTCTTGTGGACCCTGGTACTCACCCAGCGGTCCGCTTCCTGGGGTCAGTTAGCTTACTATCCACTAGGTGCTGGCGCAGATCTGCAAAACATAGACTAGACAAGTGCTCCCATGCAATCAAGTTGTAGAGCCCCTGAAAATCGGTTACACTACTGCCCTTAACCAACCATCCAGCGACCTGCAGAACACATCCACACATTCCAACCAAGTGTTGGCATCAGACTTCTTACTGGACCTGAACTGATCCCTGTACTTTTCAGGAGTAAGACCATACTTAGTGAGAAGGGCATCCTTCATGTCAGCATAGGTGAGGTGATACCCCTTACCCAAAGCTATCAGAGCATCCCTTGCTTCTTCAGGGAAAAGTGGCCACAATCCTGCTCCCCAATTTTCCTCAGGGACCCCATTCATGTGTATGGCTGCCTCATAACCCTGAAACCACCTTTGTATGTCATCCCCCTTCTTGAACTCCTTGCCTACATTCTTGGGAATGTGCACAATCCTGTCTGCCTTCCTGGACGAATTGCTTCCACCATCTGAGCCTGACTTACTCCTAAGTTCTAGCTCCTTCAGTTCTCTCTCATGCTCTAAGAGCATCTTCTTCTCCTCCATGGCCAATCTCCTCTCCTCCCTCTTCTCCTCCCACTCACCCTCCCGCCTGAGCTTCTGTAGCTCGAGCTGCCTTGCTTCTTGCCTGTCCTCCAGCTCCTCTGGGGACAGACTGCTGCTGCCTGACCTGGCGGGTCCCCCCCCACCCAAAAGCACATCCACCCTGGAAATAGGCTCCTCCACCTCCTCACTGAGATTACCAGGCTGCCCACTGGCATGTCTGGCTGCTACCCAGGCCCTCAGCGCCTTCTGTAGCTCCTCCTTCCTTGTGAGGCCTTTAATTTGGACTTTCAGGTTTTTACAAATCGCTCGTAGCTCCTTTACGGCGTAGGATTCCAACCTATCCTCCTCAAAGATAACTTCCAGAGATGCAACGGATGATGCAATTGATTCAGGCATGACAAAAGTAGTGAGTTGAAAACTGGCAAGATCAAAAATAGGCCAAAAGAAAAAGAACCAGTATGTGGTACGTAATGGTCTGCGATATGGTAGTAGTGCACACCAATCAGTGTAAGTCAAGTGCAAACACAAGTCCTATCCTCACCGCTGACCACCAATGTTAGAAATGGGATCTCTAGTTGGCAAGGGCTTGCACCTTTGTCCAAGTAGGGACCCTTCTTCCTAGTCAGGGTAAGGGAGTTACACTCCTAAAATAACCCCTGCTCACCCCCTTGGTAGCTTGGCACGAGCAGTCAGGCTTATTCTAGAGGCAGTGTGTAAAGCATTTGCACATAACCAACAGTAATACAGTGTAAGCACTACAAACGGACACCACACCAGTTTAGAAAAATAACCAATTTTTATTTACTCAAGACAAGACCGATTACGACAAAAATCCACAATACTATACTTTAAAAATGAATGCTTGATAAGGTAACTTCTTCTTTGCAGGAATAATTCAAAAACAAAGTTCGTACGAGTCGGTAGCCCCGTCCGGGCCTACCGCGATGCTGAATTACACAGAGTCCAACAGTTCCAGCCGACCGCGTCGCTACGGGCCGGCAGAGTCGTGAACAGACTCGGTCACAGTACCTTTCTCGTTGTGGCTGGTACGGAGTGTACGAGCCGGTCGGCGTTCGTCGCGGTTGCGGTGCAAGATGGAGCGATGCAAGGTGCGGTGTCCCTCGATGCGGTGCAGGCAGCGGCTCGATGAGCGTCGTGCAGACGGAGTCGGTGAGTCCAAGGTGTGCGGTGCAGGGCGAGACGATGTACGATGCGGTGCTGACAGGTTGCGATGCAGGCGACCAAGCCGGAGTGCGGGAGCTGGCGTCGGACAGCGGTGCGAGTCGGAGCGGTGCGTCGCAAACGTGTGAGCGGTGCCCCCAAATGCGATGCGGTCACGACTGTTGAACCAGTTGCAGCGTCCGCGCCGGTCGGGTCCGGCTGGTTCAGTGAAGCGATGCGATGCGAACTGCGGTGCCCACAGGTCACGGTGCAAGCAGCGGCTCGGTGTTGACGGCGTCGGACGTCGCCTACGGTGAGACCAGGGTTGCGATGCGAAGCGGGGCGATGCGGTCTGCGGTGCAAACAGGTCACCGGTCAGGGATGGATTCGGTTGACGGAGTCGGTTGCAGTTCCCTTCCTCTGTGGCAACTGAAACAGCGTTCCAGAAGCGGTACCCAGAGGCTTGTGAAGTCTTTGTAGTCCCTGAGACTTCTTAACAGGAGGCCAGCTCGGTCCCAGGCCCTTGGAGATACTCAGCACAAGTTTGTAGAAAGTTCAGTCCTTTCACTGCCCAAGGCAGAAGCAGCAGCTGCAGGCCAACCCAACAAAGCAACAACACAGCAAAGGGGCAGTACTCCTCCTGGCAGCTCTTCCAGCTCTTCGTCTTGGCAGGTTCCTTGATTCCAGCGAGATCTAAATTCATGGGGTCAGGGCCCCAATATTTATATCCCAAATTCCTTTGTTCTCTGAAGGCAGAGAGGCCTTTGCCTAGTCCAAACCAGTTCTGGAGCACTTTGTTGACAAGTCTCCGTCCCTTCTTTCAGAGAGTAGGCCAGGGACATCAGACGCACCACAGGAGGTGGAGCCAGCATTGTGGAGGGAAGGCACTGTCCTATTCAGGGCCCAGGTGCAACTCCTCCCACCCATCTACATGTAGATCTGGCTATTCAGCCCTGTGCTGACTCACCCTGTCTCCTGGCATCCCCCAGCCCCTGTCACTCACACTCCAGACAAGGAATACACAACCTTGCAGAGGCAGGCTTGGATGGTTAGACAAGAAAATACCCACTTTCTAAAAGTGGTATTTTCAAACACAGAATGTTAAAACCAACTTCACTAAAAGATGCATTTTATCATTCTGAGTCCAGGCATACTAAACTCGAATTTCTACCATGTTTCCGGGGTCAGTTAGGATTATAAGCTGTAATAATCAAAACTGCCCATTCTGGCCTATGGGGAACAGGTAGCCTTGCAATAGTGAAAAACGAACTAGGCTGTAATTCACTATCAGGACATGCCACACACACCAGGGCATGTCCTACCTTTCGCATACAACGCACCCTGCCCACAGGGGTACCTTGGGCCTACCTTAGGGGTGACTAACATGTAGAAAAGGGAAGGTTTAGGGACTTGCCAGTGTGCGCACTTGCCAAGTCGACATGGCAGCCCCAGGCTGCGCACAGGCTCTGCAATGGCAGGCCTGAGTTATACTTTACAGGCTGTTTGCGTGGGTGGCACAATCCAGTGCTGCAGCCCACCAACAGCATTTGGTCTATAGGCCCCGGCACTCGCAGTGCACTTTACAAGGGACTGACACATAAACCAAATAGGCCAATAATGGAAACGCCAATCCATAACACATTTTATACAGGAGCACTTGCACTTTCCCACTGGACAGCAGTGAGGAAAGTGCGCAGAATCATTACACCAGCAAAAACAGAGTCAAAACCGGGAGGTCAGAAAGCAAAAAGTCAGGGGAAACACGCCAAAAGATGCCAAGTCTAACACTCCTTCATTGAAATGTTTACATTCAGAGATGCTAAAAAGAAGCAATGGAAAAACTTACAATGAAACAGCTCTGAATAAGCAGCCATCTAACCTATAATCTACTTTAAGATAAAGGGCAGTCAGCCTATGAGATGAATGCAGATAAGGAGAACAAGGTTCAGGAAGGACATAATTTGTCCAAGATGAAACAATGTGGTTAAGCAGGAGAATCTAGATTGCAACATAGGGCTGCCTGTTTAAAGATGCATAACTTTTCCATATAGCACATGTTTCTCTGTTAAAGAGAAAATGGGACCGATTAAGGGCCTGGTGTAATTGAATGATAACCTCAAAATGAAGTTAGTGATTTTTGGTAACCTGCATATAAACATCTTCTTGGTGAGACCATGAGCACACATAGGGCCTGATACACAAAGGTAAACGTACACCTTTGTGTAAATTTATTACTTTTTGGGGCCGACAACTGCGCACACAAAAGTATAGGGATTGCAGAGGCATAAACTCTGCACGTAGTTTGCAAATGCCAAAAAGTAGTAAACCTACACAATAGCGTAAGCTTACCTTCGTGAGTCAGGCACTACGGGGCCGATTCCGATCTCGGCCGGTAGGGCACCTAACAGTATTCGTCCGGAAAAAAACCCAGCCGAATGCATGTTTCCCGACCGATTCGTACACCCGTCCGGACGAACAAGTACGATGCGTATAACAACCCATTTCCCGAGCGAGCCGTACTCACCCAATCCAGCTCCTGTTCCCCGCCCGAGCCGGATCCGTAAACGCCGAATCGAGTCGCACGGAACCAAATACACAGCACCTTCCGGCCGGACTAGTACGATGCGCTCCGTACGCGCCGAACCAGTCGCTACGTCCGGCACGTTTCAGCATCCGGGAGAGCCGCACATAAGCTCCGTTTCGCCCCACAAGACGATCCACGGCTACGAGACAAACAAGCCAGCGACGAGTACGAGTCGAAGACACGAGAAACCCGAACGAGACGTCCCAACCATGAATCCCATCGCGCAGGTCCTACCTATACTCTACCTCTATTACCGGGACCGGTACGGACGCGTACGGCGCAGACGGTAAGTCAAACACCAACAATACAAACAAACTACACGTACCCAAAATATGTCACACACACATAGGGATGCACAAATGATGTACACTAGCAACAGCACAACCATAGGGGTGGGATGGGCATCACCAATGCCACACACACCCATAGGGGGATGGATGCCTACCACTACCACCACCCCTACTCAGGGGGGGCTGGATGCCTGCCACTACCACCACCCCTACTCAGGGGGGGCTGGATGCCTACCACTACCACCACCCCTACTCAGGGGGGGCTGGATGCCTGTCACTACCACCACCCCTACTCATGGGGGCCTGGATGCCTGTCACCACTACCATCCCCACCCATAGGGGGATGGATGCCTACCACTACCACCACCCCTACTCAGGGGGACTGGATGCCTACCACTACCACCACCCCTACTCATGGGGGCCTGGATGCCTGTCACCACTACCATCCCCACCCATAGGGGGATGGATACCTACCACTACCACCACCCCTACTCAGGGGGCTGGATGCCTACCACTACCACCACCCCTACTCAGGGGGCTGGATGCCTGTCACTACCACCACCCCTACTCATGGGGGCCTGGATGCCTGTCACCACTACCATCCCCACCCATAGGGGGATGGATGCCTACCACTACCACCACCCCTACTCAGGGGGGGCTGGATGCCTACCACTACCACCACCCCTACTCAGGGGGGGCTGCATGCCTACCACTACCACCACCCCTACTTATGGGGGCCTGGATGCCTGTCACCACTACCATCCCCACCCATAGGGGGATGGATGCCTACCACTACCACCACCCCTACTCAGGGGGGGCTGGGTGCCTGCCACTACCACCACCCCTACTGAGGGAGGGATGGATGCCTGCCACTACCACCACCCCTACTCAGGGGGGGCTGGATGCCTGCCACTACCACCACCCCTACTGAGGGGGGATGGATGCCTATCACTACTACCATCCCCACCCATAGGGGGGATAGATGCCTACCACTACCACCACCCCTACTCAGGGGGGGCTGGATGCCTGCCACTACCACCACCCCTACTCAGGGGGGGCTGGATGCCTACCACTACCACCACCCCTACTCATGGGGGCCTGGATGCCTGTCACCACTACCATCCCCACCCATAGGGGGATGGATGCCTACCACTACCCCCACCCCTACTCAGGGGGGGCTGGATGCCTGCCACTACCACCACCCCTACTCAGGGGGGGCTGGATGCCTGCCACTACCACCACCCCTACTCAGGGGGGGCTGGATGCCTACCACTACCACCACCCCTACTCAGGGGGGCTGGATGCCTGCCACAACCACCACCCCTACTGAGGGAGGGATGGATGCCTATCACTACTACCATCCCCACCCATAGGGGGATGGATGCCTACCACTACCACCACCCCTACTCAGGGGGGGCTGGATGCCTGCCACTACCACCACCCCTACTCAGGGGGGGCTGGATGCCTACCACTACCACCACCCCTACTCAGGGGGCTGGATGCCTGCCACTACCACCACCCCTACTCAGGGGGGCTGGATGCCTACCACTACCACCACCCCTACTCAGGGGGCTGGATGCCTGTCACTACCACCACCCCTACTCATGGGGGCCTGGATGCCTGTCACCACTACCATCCCCACCCATAGGGGGATGGATGCCTACCACTACCACCACCCCTACTCAGGGGGACTGGATGCCTGCCACTACCACCACCCCTACTCATGGGGGCCTGGATGCCTGCCACTACCACCACCCCTACTCAGGGGGCTGGATGCCTGCCACTACCACCACCCCTACTCATAGGACGGGTAATGCATGACACAACCAGCATACTCCCACATAAGGAATGACAGAAAATTACATCCCCCCTAACACCATGACAAGCGTGTGTAGTCTGTGTCAAATGCCTACAACACTGAACATGACATTGAAAATACAATGTGACCCACTATCACATGTGTCACACATAAATGTGTGTGGCCTCCACAATGCAAGCAGACCATGACCACTGTGGCCATGGGGTTGAACACCCCATCATCACAGTGACCGAAAGGTAAGTGTGGGGTCCATAGCTGATGTACCTCTTGAACAGTGTGGCCATGGGGCCTAAAGCCCCATCACCACAGTGACCAAAAGGTAAGTGTGGGGTCCATAGCTGATGTACCTCTTGAACAGTGTGGCCATGGGGCCTAAAGCCCCATCACCACAGTGACCAAAAGGTAAGTGTGGGGTCCATAGCTGATGCACCTCTTGAACAGTGTGGCCATGGGGCCTAAAGCCCCATCACCACAGTGACCAAAAGGTAAGTGTGGAGTCCATAGCTGATGCACCTCTTGAACAGTGTGGCCATGGGGCCTAAAGCCCCATCACCACAGTGACCAAAAGGTAAGTGTGGGGTCCATAGCTGATGCACCTCTTGAACAGTGTGGCCATGGGGCCTAAAGCCCCATCACCACAGTGACCAAAAGGTAAGTGTGGGGTCCATAGCTGATGCACCTCTTGAACAGTGTGGCCATGGGGCCTAAAGCCCCATCACCACAGTGACCAAAAGGTAAGTGTGGGGTCCATAGCTGATGTACCTCTTGAACAGTGTGGCAATGGGGCCAAAAGCACCATCACCACGGTGATCATAAGTGTAGTCATGGTAAAAGCTGCGAAAGCCAAACTGTATGGATGAATCCTGGTCACACACCAACAAACACATCAGTGGCATAGTAGTGCTTGTGTCCCATAGCAACATAAATTGGGCGGGGCAAACAGTGCAGTGTCACAGAAACATCGTTTTGGCCATGTGCATACAAACATCACCCATGGGGGACCACATTGTCAATATTCACAAATAACACAATGACAGAAGTGACCATCATAATGCTGAGCCACATATCTGCACCAATGGACACACAAATGTAGTTATCCTGTGGAGACTGTCGATGTCAGGTGAACAAATACCATACCATGGCATCAATGGGACATACAAACCATGATCACTGTGCTGACTGATGACCTAGGAGTCCCAGGAACAGCTGGGGAAACCAAACAAACAACATACAGACAATGGCACACTACAGAAATGCCAATGCAGTGGTGCAAATGCACAAACACAAACAGGCAGACTCACACTGCATTTCAAACACAACAGGTGATGGGGGGTGTGCCAGTGTCCCCAGGCAACCACACAACACATGAGGAGGCCTGAACTCCAATCACACAGATGTGTATACAGTGCCATACAAAAGTTACTCATGGATCGGATACCCTTATGTGGGCAATCAGGCATCGTCAGCTGAGAGGGAGGCCAAATTACACATGTCACACAAGCTTGTAGGAACAGCAACTAACACAGCAAGAGACAGACCCACCACAGCACTACCCCCAGGAACCCCACATTGTGCTGAGACTAGCCTGCATGACAATCCCACTGTGATGACAAAGGTAGATGTCATTCACACTGTGAACCACATCCATGTGTCCTGAGCAACAAACTACCATCACACCTACACAAGCTCCAATCAATCAGCACGGCCTGCCAGCCAAGGCCAATATGGAGGTAGGGGTCTAGCCGTGCAACAACTCACATTTGCACACTCAACACCACACACCCTGATCTCCACCAATGTGCAGCAGTGAAGCTCACATGGACTGGTGACAGTGCACATGCACCCATGACAATTCCAGGGGTGGTGGGGGAACTAAGGTGCAGATACCCATCACACATGGCCAGTCAATAAGACTCGTCAATGTCTGACACACAGCACAGTACGCCGTACATGGGCATGATGTGAAATCCACCACAATCAATGGGATCCTGGCCATAGTCACACACCTACGAAGAAGCCAAGGTGACACACAAAGAACACACGTACACAACTTCCAACATTGCAGCTCTAACCCTGAGGAGTGGCAGCAGTCACACACACACCGTGTCACAATCACTGAAAGCTACCACAAACTGAAATTCACATGACTTGTGTAAACAACAAGTGCCAAGGGGAATCCAGAATGTGTCCCATCACCGTTTGCCCACATCCCCAGCCCTGACAACAAAGACAACCTGGGATGACAACCTCATGAACATTAGTTTGCCATGCAACCACATCACAGAGAAACCAGGTCCAAGATGCTGGATGAACACAGACCAACTCTGCAAGCAACACAAACAGGAACATCCCTAGGGACACAGCCTGTGTAGGAAAAGGGAAGGGAACACGCACAGACATGCTTACACAACACACAACACGGGCACACGCAATGTCACGGGATTACACACTGCCATGAGGGCACTCCACTCCTGTGGAAGGTCCGCTGTGCCAAACCTTGTCTGTGCACGACTCAAACATGTCAGCAGGACACTCTGTCAGTGAGTCAACAACTACAACACACAGAAGGCTCTGCTCACATCAGCCTGGGTACGGGAGTGTCACGTCAGTCATCTGCATACACCCAAAACACGTGTCAAGCCAGTTGCACTGTATACACAGATGAGTCCTTCAACATTGATGTGCAAAACTGCATGTCCAGTGGAGCTGGGCACACAGTCAGGGAAATCGGAACATTGAACAGTGGTAAGCCCACCAGATGTGCATCAGTGTAAGACAAAGATGTTCCTTTACAAATGCAAAATGTACATCCCTGTGTCAAATGCTGAACATTACACCCTCAGACTGCAGCAAAGGATGCCATAGATCCAGAGTAGAACAGGACACATATCCCATGGACCACATGGAGTCCATCACAGCAACACTTCATTTTCCTGAACTGAACACTATAACAACTGCAAATGCAGGATGCTACTCATCTACATCATGTACATCAAAAGAAACACCTCAATTAAACAAAAAGAGGCTTTATTCAGCTAATGTAAAATTAAAAGTTGACGTCCAAAAGAAACTAAGGCCAATGGCCAGTCCAAAATCCATGTCCCAACAGGGTGACAAGTGACAACTGGTCACCCATTGCTTGCCTGCACTGGTACGGACAGGGGACATCCCCTTGGAGGGGCATACAAGGGGCAGGCCAGGCACCGCAGGGACAGGATCAGGGGATGGCAGAGTGAGGCAGTGAAGGGGTGGTGGGTGCAGGAGTGTCACCGGAAACTGCAGTGGAGGTGTCTGACTCAGGGGGGCCAGCACCACCGTGCTACACAAGTCAGTTGGTGTGGGTGCTGCAACCACTGCAGTGGGCTGGTCTGATGTAGTGGACTGGGTCCCCACTGCAGTGCCCAAGTCAGACGGGGTGGTTGTGGACTCTACTGCAGTGCATAACTCCAAGGGAGTGGAAGGGTGGGCAGATGAGGTGGGCAGGACAGAGGGGGACCCGGTCCCCACACCAGTGGCACTAACAGGCAGAGCGTCTGGGTTGGGTGTGGAAGAGCAAGTGGCAGGGGGAGGGCCTAAGCAGTCTGGGGATGCGGTATCGGTGTGTGGGGGAACCTGGGGCAGGGTGTGGCGGGGGAACCTGTGGAGTGGTGGCCTGGGGGATGGAGGAGAGAGACTGGGTGGTGGAGCTGCGTGGTGGTGGTGGTGGGGTCTTGCTCTTCCTGGTCCGGGGGACTTCCGAATGGGGTCCTCTGTCTGCCTGAGCCTGGGGGAGGGTGTCCGGGGGCGAGGGGCACTCCCCTCTGTGTGGGTGGACTTCCTCTTCCCCCGGTATGCTGGATCAGCAGGATTGGAGGGGAAGAGGCCGAGGTCACACAGGAAGAGCTGCTGTGTATGTGGGGTAGCAGGTGAGGCAAGGGAAGGGGTCTTGAAGGGAGAGGATTTGGAGGACTGCAGAGTGACTGTGGATGCCTGTGTGTGTGTGTGTTCCCCATCCTCTGTGTCTGTGGTATCAGTCCCCTGAGGATGCTTGTGTGCACGTCTTGCCTTTCTCTTGGGTGTGTCTGTGCTGCTCATGTCTGTGTGTTTGGGTGATTGTGCAGGTGTGCATGTGCTTTGGACAGGTAGGGTGGCAGGAAGTGTGGATGGGGCAGAGGTGGGAGGGGTGAGGGACTGTTGGAGGAGGGACACTGCTGCCGTCAGGGAGGAGTCCATGGACCTATTGCTCCTCTGTAGGGCAGACATACCCGTCGAGATGCCCTCCATGAATGACACCAGCTGTGTCAACAGAGTGGTGTGTGCATGGAGGACAGTCAGCATTGCTGTCTGCCCTACATGGAGCTGCCGAAGGAGGTACACAGACTCCTCACTCAGGGCAGCAGGGGACACAGGGGCAGGGGGTGCGGTGCCTGGCATGAAGGAGACACGCTCCCGAGCACGGGAGCCTCCACGGACCTCAGGAATGGGAGCCAATGGGAGGGCGGTGGTGGTGGTGGCGGGGCCAGACAGACTAGCTTGACTTTGGTGGCTGCTGCCACCCGCCTCCACAAGGGAGTCATCCTCCGAGCTGCTGTGGTCCTCAGCTGAGGTGGATGGTGCTGAGGACTCCTCGGTGTGGCCCCCTCGCCCTCTGTGCCACTGGGTCCCTCTGACCACTCGTCGGACGCTGACCCAGTCTGGCTCCGCTGCTCCTCCTGGTCCGTGGAGCTGTCCCCTCCTGTGGCCGTGGATGTATCTGCAAACAATTAGGGAAACAGACAAACATCAGTCACCTGCACTGAACGCACACACCACAGTAAGTACAGCACATCACAGAGCCAGCCCAGGCATCCTTAGTTGAACATTGCCTAAAGTCCTCACACAGATTTGTGGAAGCCAATTGTCAGTCTGATGGTCAACCATGGGACTCACACCCCTCCTGCCCTTGCACCCATCTGTCTGGTGCCTGTCTGATGGTAAGACCCCAGTGTGGACACATGCACCACCTACACAGTTGTTGGACATTGCAGGGAACACAGTGAAGTATGTGAACATGCACACAACACATCTCTTGCCACTAAGTCAGTGCAGGTGTCCGGATGAAGGGATGGCCAGAGTCTAAATCGAAATGCATGTGTTGCATACCAGCACCACACACCATGATGCACCCATGTCCGGATAGTCAATGCCACAATGGGGTGCATGTTGCACATGTCACTCCCCTGCAGGATCACTCTTAGGAAGTTTAATGCCATGACACAGGCATGCGTGCAAAGTCATACATCACTGTCTCCAGTCACATGGGCATGGCAGCCAGCCAACAACAGTCTGCACTGTGTCACAATCCTAGGACATGGGGAATGCAAGTTATGTAACTGACAAGTGCACATGTCCATCCCCCAAAAACCACATCATCAGTACTACTACTTGTCCACGTCATACCAATTGGACATATGGGGGACATGAAACACAACTCTCTGAACATGAGCACCTCACAGTGTGCTGTGAATGAGAAACAGCTGCCTGAAAGTCACAGTCGCATACACCTGTGTGCACAGTCAAGTGATCAGACACCTAAAAATCACAGAAGTTTCGTCTATCATGGTCACATCTCCGCTGGCATGCTGAGCCCTAACCGATAAACATACCAGTAGTCCTGACAACGAGGACACAGCACAATGACACAGAGGCAGACACCTGAGGGAACATTTCACTTATCACAACATGCCAGATGGTACACGGGAGCGGGAGTACAGAGTGTATTGTATGCCCTGGAGTAGGCATGACTGTCCAGCTCCACCTGTAAGAGGAATGAGTCCTGGACAGTAGGCATGTGGCTAAGCACGTGTGACACACTTGATACACATACTCCTGAGGCCCAAACATTGTTCCCACCGGCAGCATGGGTGTGTGCCAAATTCCCCAGGGACATGTGGTGATTCAGATCAGCAAGTGGACCACATATCAAAGTTACACCCAGATTACATGTCAGAACTTAGGCATTGTGTAAGCAATTCACCAACACATGAATCCCACTACATAGTCACGGGAACAAATGCTGTCCCCCACCTTGAGCGAAGCTAAATGCAATGACACAGTCCCCAAGTGACACAATTTCCTGACTGTAAGGGCCACACATATGCGTATCAGAGGAGAAGTGGGCATGTCACAAATGAGGGACATGGGTCCTGGACCACATGACTGATGTACTGTGGAAGTTTAACCAGGCCAGAGGAGGGCACATAGCATGTCAGACAAAGTGCACAGTGCAGTCATGGACTCACCCCCTCCTTGCTGCTGTCTGGCCTTCAGCTGCCCATCCAGGTCAGGGAAGATCACCGCCAGGATCCGGAGCATGTGGGGGTCAGGGTCCGGTGTCCGCCCCTCCTGCGAGGAGGCGACAGCTTCAGCTGGACCCTTGCGATCCTCCGGGTCCAGCCACGAAGGTCCTGCCACCTCTTCTGGCAGTTGCGGATCCTGCGCCTGTAGACCCCCACGGATCTTACTTTCCGGGCAATGGTCAGCCAGATTTCCTGCTTCTGGTGGGCATCGACCTGTGAGGATGACAAAGTGAAAAAGGCCATTACTACACATGCAACATATCCGTGCATCACACAGTTGGATATACATGTCTCAATCACAGGGGCATATGATGTACATAGGCAGTGCAACAATGGCTATGAACAGTTTGCCAGCAGTCACTACATGGTGTCATTGCATGGGGAGTAAACCTTTTTGGAATGCACTGTTACTGCACTGTACCTGTTCAGTGCATGTAACTACACACTTTGGGGTGTGACAACTACTCAGTGAGCATGCTAGCCAGTGGTGTGCACACTGTAAGTCCTGCTAGTCAGACAACATGCACAATTGGTAAGGCAGTGGACAGCACACTCACCTGCTCCCCTGGTTTCCAGTCCAGGGAGGACCTGGCTTGGCAGTTCGGCTGGACTGTTCCCATGAGGCACAGGGTCAAGACTGATTTGCATATGGCTGGGTTCAAACTGGAATGGCATGGTGAGCAAAAAACGATGGATTTAGGCCCAGATCTCTGTACTGGGGTGAATGTATGACATTGTTCTGCATTCTGTCCATCAATTGTTGTTTTTGCATTTGTCACCCCGAGTGGGACGGGTATGCCCAGACGTGGGTCCCGTGCTCTCCATGCCACTGGAATCAAGCTATCCTGGCTGAAGAGGGTGAAACCCCGAAACCGGTCCTAGGATGCTTGTTTCCAGTCCAGGGAGGACCTGGCTTGGCAGTTCGGGCTGGACTGTTCCCATGAGGCACAGGGTCAAGACTGATTTGCATATGGCTGGGTTCAAACTGGAATGGCATGGTGAGCAAAAAACGATGGATTTAGGCCCAGATCTCTGTACTGGGGTGAATGTATGACATTGTTCTGCATTCTGTCCATCAATTGTTGTTTTTGCATTTGTCACCCCGAGTGGGACGGGTATGCCCAGACGTGGGTCCCGTGCTCTCCATGCCACTGGAATCAAGCTATCCTGGCTGAAGAGGGTGAAACCCCGAACCGGTCCTAGGATGCTTGTTTCCAGTCCAGGGAGGACCTGGCTTGGCAGTTCGGGCTGGACTGTTCCCATGAGGCACAGGGTCAAGACTGATTTGCATATGGCTGGGTTCAAACTGGAATGGCATGGTGAGCAAAAACGATGGATTTAGGCCCAGATCTCTGTACTGGGGTGAATGTATGACATTGTTCTGCATTCTGTCCATCAATTGTTGTTTTTGCATTTGTCACCCCGAGTGGGACGGGTATGCCCAGACGTGGGTCCCGTGCTCTCCATGCCACTGGAATCAAGCTATCCTGGCTGAAGAGGGGTGAAACCCCGAAACCGGTCCTAGGATGCTTGTTTCCAGTCCAGGGAGGACCTGGCTTGGCAGTTCGGGCTGGACTGTTCCCATGAGGCACAGGGTCAAGACTGATTTGCATATGGCTGGGTTCAAACTGGAATGGCATGGTGAGCAAAAAAACGATGGATTTAGGCCCAGATCTCTGTACTGGGGTGAATGTATGACATTGTTCTGCATTCTGTCCATCAATTGTTGCTTTTGCATTTGTCACCCCGAGTGGGACGCGTATGCCCAGACGTGGGTCCCGTGCTCTCCATGCCACTGGAATCAAGCTATCCTGGCTGAAGAGGGGTGAAACCCCGAAACCGGTCCTAGGATGCTTGTTTCCAGTCCAGGGAGGACCTGGCTTGGCAGTTCGGGCTGGCCTGTTCCCATGAGGCACAGGGTCAAGACTGATTTGCATATGGCTGGGTTCAAACTGGAATGGCATGGTGAGCAAAAACGATGGATTTAGGCCCAGATCTCTGTACTGGGGTGAATGTATGACATTGTTCTGCATTCTGTCCATCAATTGTTGTTTTTGCATTTGTCACCGCGAGTGGGACGGGTATGCCCAGACGTGGGTCCCGTGCTCTCCATGCCACTGGAATCAAGCTATCCTGGCTGAAGAGGGGTGAAACCCCGAAACCGGTCCTAGGATGCTTGTTTCCAGTCCAGGGAGGACCTGGCTTGGCAGTTCGGGCTGGACTGTTCCCATGAGGCACAGGGTCAAGACTGATTTGCATATGGCTGGGTTCAAACTGGAATGGCATGGTGAGCAAAAAAACGATGGATTTAGGCCCAGATCTCTGTACTGGGGTGAATGTATGACATTGTTCTGCATTCTGTCCATCAATTGTTGTTTTTGCATTTGTCACCCCGAGTGGGACGGGTATGCCCAGACGTGGGTCCCGTGCTCTCCATGCCACTGGAATCAAGCTATCCTGGCTGAAGAGGGGTGAAACCCCGAAACCGGTCCTAGGATGCTTGTTTCCAGTCCAGGGACGACCTGGCTTGGCAGTTCGGGCTGGACTGTTCCCATGAGGCACAGGGTCAAGACTGATTAGCATATGGCTGGGTTCAAACTGGAATGGCATGGTGAGCAAAAAACGATGGATTTAGGCCCAGATCTCTGTACTGGGGTGAATGTATGACATTGTTCTGCATTCTGTCCATCAATTGTTGTTTTTGCATTTGTCACCCCGAGTGGGACGGGTATGCCCAGACGTGTGTCCCGTGCTCTCCATGCCACTGGAATCAAGCTATCCTGGCTGAAGAGGGGTGAAACCCCGAAACCGGTCCTAGGATGCTTGTTTCCAGTCCAGGGAGGACCTGGCTTGGCAGTTCGGGCTGGACTGTTCCCATGAGGCACAGGGTCAAGACTGATTTGCATATGGCTGGGTTCAAACTGGAATGGCATGGTGAGCAAAAAACGATGGATTTAGGCCCAGATCTCTGTACTGGGGTGAATGTATGACATTGTTCTGCATTCTGTCCATCAATTGTTGTTTTTGCATTTGTCACCCCGAGTGGGACGGGTATGCCCAGACGTGGGTCCCGTGCTCTCCATGCCACTGGAATCAAGCTATCCTGGCTGAAGAGGGGTGAAACCCTGAAACCGGTCCTAGGATGCTTGTTTCCAGTCCAGGGAGGACCTGGCTTGGCAGTTCGGGCTGGACTGTTCCCATGAGGCACAGGGTCCAGACTGTTTTGCATATGGCTGGGTTCAAACTGGAATGGCATGATGAGCAAAAAACGATGGATTTAGGCCCAGATCTCTGTACTGGGGTGAATGTATGACATTGTTCTGCATTCTGTCCATCAATTGTTGTTTTTGCATTTGTCACCCCGAGTGGGACGGGTATGCCCAGACGTGGGTCCCGTGCTCTCCATGCCACTGGAATCAAGCTATCCTGGCTGAAGAGGGGTGAAACCCCGAAACCGGTCCTAGGATGCTTGTTTCCAGTCCAGGGAGGACCTGGCTTGGCAGTTCGGGCTGGACTGTTCCCATGAGGCACAGGGTCAAGACTGATTTGCATATGGCTGGGTTCAAACTGGAATGGCATGGTGAGCAAAAACGATGGATTTAGGCCCAGATCTCTGTACTGGGGTGAATGTATGACATTGTTCTGCATTCTGTCCATCAATTGTTATTTTTGCATTTGTCTCCCCTGGTTTCCCATACAGCTTTCTGTACTGTGGAAGGAGGCTGTCCAGCAGGGCCTGGTTCTCCTCAAGGCTGAAGGCTGGGGCTCTATCCACAGTACGTGCCATTGCAGTAGCCAGAGGATGCAGAGACAGCAGCAGTGTTGTTGGCAGATGTCGTCCTGGTGCATGTAGTGCAGGCAAGTGAGCTCTCAGGGGAACAGCCAGCATTATATGTGTGCTGCAGAGGCAGATACTGTCCCATGTGTCCAAAGTGATTGGTCCAAGTCGTTTGCATCTTCTGAATCTGACCAATCCATGGAATAGCAGCACTAATACACGCCCACAGCATCCTTCAAATCTTCAAATTCATGACATCCATGATTTTGCAACATTGTTGTGGCTGGCCAACTGAATTCACTGCATCAGACTCGTTGGAGCCACGAAAACGCGTCCGTTGCCATGCCAGGCCCCAGCCAATGTGTGCGCACCAAACGGTCCATTGCTGTACAACGCGTATTTCGGGGTACAACGCGTACCCGCACACAACACATGCAATGGGCCGGCCGGGCACACCGATCGGTCCATTGCTGTACAACGCGTATTTCGGGGTACAACGCGTACCCGCACACAACACATGCAATGGGCCGGCCGGGCACACCGATCGGTCCATTGCTGTACAATGCGAATTTCGGGGGACAACGCATACCCGCACACAACACATGCAATGGGCCGGCCGGGCACACCGATCGGTCCATTGCTGTACAACGCGTATTTCGGGGTACAACGCGTACCCGCACACAACACATGCAATGGGCCGGCCGGGCACACCGATCGGTCCATTGCTGTACAACAGCGTATTTCGGGGTACAACGCGTACCCGCACACAACACATGCAATGGGCCGGCCGGGCACACCGATCGGTCCATTGCTGTACAACGCGTATTTTGGGGTACAACACGTAACAGCACACAACACATGCAATGGGCCGGCCGGGCACACCGATCGGTCCATTGCTGTACAACGCGTATTTCGGGGTACAACGCGTACCCACACACATCACATGCAATGGGCCGGCCGGGCACACCGATCGGTCCATTGCTGTACAACGCGTACCCGCACACAGCACATGCAATGGGCCGGCCGGGCACACCGATCGGTCCATTGCTGTACAACGCGTACCTGTACAGGTCAGTCGCATATGTCACCATGCTTGGCACTGGTGAACATATGCCAGCCACATATACCTGCCAGAGACACAGGGGCACACCTACAACACCACACCCACTCCACACTGTTTCCTAAGGCATGTAAGGCTGCATTACCTTTTCTGTGTATGGGGGTTGACATGTGGTTTCTGTGGTGGCACTGGTGGGCATCCACACCCAGGCTGTGCATGTGTTCATGGGGACAGGGTCCTTTGTGTGTTGTGCACATGACCACTGTGATGTGCAACAGTTCATTTCAGAGCATGTGGCATGGTCACATTTCCAGGTTGTGTATGTGTGTGACATGTCACATACCCCCAGGGTCCCATGGGGGAAGGCATGTACGTAACAGGGTGACCCATTGCCACAATAGTGATGTCCCTCCACAGTCTGTGTGCATGTTGTGTTTCCGATGTCTCTGATTCCATGTGCACGATGGGAGACAGTTTCCACAGCAACGTTGTTTGTGCATGGACTTTGATGTTGTGCGTGTGTGTGTCACTGACGTCCATGTCTGTCCTGCGGAGGCAACAGGGGCCACTACCTGTGGGAGTCATGTTTGTTTTTCTGACGTGTACATGATACGCCATGTCATGCCAGTGTCCATGTGGCAAGACATGGTCCCTGGGAATCTACCTGTCAATGTGCTGTGATGCCTGTGGCGCATCTGTCCAGACATGTCACTGTGGTGTGTGTGTGGAACGTGACTGCAGTAAATGGGTACTGTGATACAGCCTAATGGTTTCCATAGCACAACCTGGTACCTGTTGTGCACACATGTTGTACTGAGAACTTAGATGATGGCCATGTAGGTGCGAGTTATGTCCGAACAGAACGGCACACACATCAAGTACTTGTGTCTCGTAATGATGTATCATGTGAAATTGAGTATGGTGAAAGGCACATCTGTGGGGTGACTGACAATCTTTCTTTCTTCATCCTATGCACTGCAGGGCTCCAGCTGTCCATAGACCATTCCCTGACCTGGCAACGATGGTGGAACGTGACAGCATCCGACGGTACCGCTTCACCAGGCAGCTGATTGAGGATTTGGCAGTGCGCTTGGCACCACATCTGCAACCGGGCCGGCCGTCCCCTACGGCGCTGACACCCAAGGTGAAGGTAATGGCAGCCCTACACTTCTTTGCCACCGGTACCTTCCAACACACTGTGGCGACTGCTGGTGGGATGTCACAGACTATGTTCAGCCGTGTGCTACGCAATGTTTTGGTGGCTATGTTGAGGAACCTGAACCAGTTCATCTATTTCCCCAAACGTCGACAACTCACTGACGTTAAGAGTGACTTTTATGCCCTGGGGAGTATGCCACATGTAATTGGCTCCATTGATGGGACACATGTGGCTTTGGTACCACCACAGGCACATGAGCAGTCCTACCGTAACCGCAAACACTACCATTCGATCAATGCGCTGGTGGTATGTCTTGCAGATATGACCATCACACATGTGTGTGCCCGTTTCCCCGGTTCTGCTCACGATGCCTACGTGATGAGGAGTAGTCGCATCCCGAGGATGATGTCACAGATGCCGAACCAGCGTGCCTGGCTTGTCGATGTGTACTGACTTTGTACCATTGTGTGTGTTCTGCTATGTTGTATTCCGCCCACTTTTTGAACTCAGCTAATGTGCAATTGTCTGTCTGTAGGTGACTCCGGATACCCCAACATGCCGTGGTTGCTGACACCCCTCAGGAACCCTGTGACACCAGCCCAGATGCGCTACAATGAGGCACATGGTCGGACCAGGAGAGTGATCGAGCGGACCTTTGGACTCCTGATGAGCCACTTCCGCTGCCTGGACAAGACAGGAGGGGCCCTCCCATATGCCCCAGCAAAGGTGTGCAAGATTGTCATCATTTGCTGCATGCTCCACAACCTGGCAGTGCGGAAGGAGTTGCCTCTCATCCTGGATGACGATGACCAACGTCCGCCACCTGTGGAGGATCCTGGCCTGGACCACGATGCCAGTGATGATGATGATGATGGTGGTGATGTCCGCACACAGCTCATCACCAACTTCTTCAGCTGAATGTGAGTATCCAGGGAGATGCAATGTGAATGATGTGAGTTTGCATGATATGTGTGGGTGGTGCCCTGGTGCTGTTTTAGTGTGGCCAAGTGCCACTTGACTGAATGCGTGCAGCGATGTGTCCTTACAGGTAGTCTGTACTCCCCAACAATGTTGACATGCAAACGTGCTTTTGTGTAGGTATCTTGTGACATGTTTAGGGCATGAGTATTGCAGTTCTGTCCTGTTCTTCAGTGGTTTTGACTGTGTGTCATGTCTGTCCTTCACAGGGTGCTTACAGAGTTGTTTGGTCAACTTGGATCCCCCAACACCATGATTCAGCTTTCAGGGTGGCAGCAGTCGTTTCCCTACAGGTGATGTGCCACACACCCCTGGACTTCATATCTTCTGCACTTGTTGACTGTGTGGCCACTGCCACGTGGGATTAACTTGCATTTGTAGTGGTAACAACATGTTACAAATGTGTAATAAACCAGTGCTTCACTTTGGGATGTGCGTTGTCTGTGGTCACACATCTGACTGACATTTGCTTACTGCACCTGTGGGCTAGTTGACACAGACTCTGAATAGGTGTGGTGTCTGTGCATTCCACTGTATTTCCTGGCAACATCACTGTGGGCGATGAGTCCGATGGCCCTGGTGTCTGTGTGGTGTAGCCCTAGTGGTGTGTCTCCCTCATATGTATCACGTCACCATGACTCACACGACGGTGTTGTACTTGCTGTAGCAGTTAGCATACACAGTGTAATTTAGCAGAACATCATCACCATAACAGTATCCACATTTGAATAACAACAGTGGCAAGTATGGTGTACTAGTGATTTTATTTACAGAAATGTGTGTGTGTATAGTGCACAGGATGGTGGGTGCTGTACATTGTGATTGTGATCCAAAGTTCCCAGATGAGTTGGAAGTCTTGGTAGCAGAAATGTCCTGAGTGAAGTCCACAGTCATATGATACATTAGTCCAACTTGAACTCCCCATGTCATGTGGGAAAGTAGTGTTGCATTCGACAGGGTGAAATGTTTGCACACAAAGGAGAATTTCCGGAACAGGTGTTGGCTTCCTGGGGGATGTACGTGGCCATCAACCTCTCAGTTTTCCTTCCTCGGACGACCCCTCTTCTTTGTGGGGGACCCTCACGTGCAAGCTCACGTGCAAGCTGCTGCGGTGCAGGGGACTCTCCGCCAGAGTCCTCCTCCCTCCCTGTGGCGGTGTAAGTTGTTGCAGCACCAGATGTTGTGGGCACACAGGGAGGTGTGGCCATGTTGGTGCTAATCTGGCGGAGGCATGTCAATATGTCCCTATGCACCGCTGTGAGTTCTTGCAATGTATCCCACTTGGACTCCATGCCCGACATGTGTGTCTCCACACGGGCCATGTGTGTCTCCACACGGGCCATGTGGGAGTCCAAGCGGGCATGATGGGCAGCCTGCTGCTGTTGTATGTCCTTGAGGATCCCCACTACCTGTCTGACCTCTCCGGTGCTATCCTGGTACGCATCAGCGATGCATGCCAGTTGTGGGTCATCATGCAGTCCAGACCCCTCTGCAAACAGCGACCTATGTCTACCACCCCTCCAACCACCCCTGGCGACACGTGCAGGACCTGCGGTGGCACGCACAGGTGACCCGAGGCCCACTTGGGGGTTGTTAGTGGTGTTGTCATCTGTTGCTCCACGGTGGGCCTGGGACCCTGTGCTGTTGTCAGCGGTGGTCCTTGGTCTGTCCGTGTCGGCGTGGGTGGTCTGTATGTTGGCAGTTGTTGGAGGGGTGGGTGCAGGGGGTGCAGATGTTGGTCCAGCTGGTGCTGCATGATGACTCAGACCGGAGGTGCCAGGTAGGTCTTCGCCATCCGAGGTGGGCAGAGGCTGTTCCACACCAGTGAGCTCTGTGTCCTCCGGAGCCTGGGACAGGGACTCCTCCTCGCCTGATGCTGTGTCCCCATCATCGTCACCTGTATTTGGAAGAGACACACATTGTATGTAATGTTTCTACAGGCATCAATGGTTCACACACCTGACAGTTGTGACTGTACCTCTGGATGCGAGCATGTACATTGCATTGTCCTAAGTTGTCACAGTAAGAGGTTGATATTGGTGTAGCACATTGTGATGCATACCTGGGGCACTTCACTATGAATGTTGAGGTGTGTGCATTACCAGCATGGGTTGTATTTGGTGGATATCCGGCCATCCTTCTCCACCTGGCCCAGTTATCCCACCATGAAGCATGCCACCCTTGCAGTGGGTTCAGGTTGACTCTCAGGATGTCATTCAGTGGTGTTGTGCTGTTTGTTGGTGCACAGTTCCCAGCAGGGCCTTGTGCTCCCCACAGCAGTAGCCAGTGTCAGCCATCTTGTAAGTCCTTGTCCACTCCCTGTGATGTGAGCATGGTTCAGAGTGGTGTTGATGGGCCAATTGTGAGGCTGAGCAGTATCTGTGACTCCAACTCCCATCATGCTATTGGCTACAACCCCCTTCCCAGCCTGCCCGTACTTCCTTCCTTTGGACTGTGCTTCCCTGTGGGGTAGTGTGCCTGTGCTGACAGGAAGGCTGACATTGTTGTCCTTGCGTTTGTTTGGCTACAAGTCCCAGGTGTGTCCCTGTGCTTCACACAGCATTACCCAGGGTGGTGGTTCTTTGTGGGATCTTCATTTGGTATGTGAGGCATTGCATTCTCCCAGGTGGGTTATGTGGAGTTTGTGTTGAGGGGGTGTGTGAGGTGAGCTGCTTGTAACTATGGTCAGTGCTGTGAGTCCTCCTTCCCACCCAGCCAGATATCCCACCATGCTACGTGCTTGCATTGCAGAGAGTGCAAGTTGGCTTTCAGGATGTCAGGCAGTGGTGTTGTGCTGTTTGTTGGTGCACAGTTCCCAGCAGGGCCTTGTGCTCCACACAGCAGTAGCCAGTGTCAGCCATCTTGTAAGTTCTTTTCCACTCCCTGTGATGTGAGCATGGTTCAGAGTGGTGTTGACGGGCCAATTGTGAAGCTGAGCAATATCTGTGACTCCAACTCCCATCTTGCTATTGCCTACACCCCCCTTCCCAGCATGCCCGTACTTCCTTGCTTTTGAGTGGACTTCACTGTGTGTGAGTGTGACAGCAATGGCAAGATGGCTGACAGTGGTGTCCTGCTGTTTGTTGGTGCACAGTTCCCAGCAGGGCCTTGTGCACCCCACAGCAGTAGCCAGTGTCAGCCATCTTGTCAGTCCTTATTCACTCCCTGTGATGTGAGCATGTTTCGGAGTGGTGTTGATGGGCCAATTGTGAGGGTGAGCAATATCTGTGACTACAACTCACATCATGCTATTGGCTACACTGACTTCACCAGCATACACAGATTTCCTTCCTTTAAGTGAGCTTCCCTGTGAGGTGGTGTTCTAGTGGTGGCAAAATATGTTGGTTATATTTGTACCACTGCCTTGCTCTATTTGTTGTTGTGTTTGTACATGTCATGACACAGTTACATATCACTATGAGATGGCATGTATTGTGTTAATCTAACTGACATACACATCTTGGGATGATTATCTTTTGGTTGCTGTTGATTTGCTGTCCCCTTGAGAGTGATGTGTGTGTATTGGCACACAATATTGTGTATATTAGTTGTGTACTCACCAGGCTCTGGGATGTCTGTTAGTCCATATACGCTCACTGGTGGTACGATGGCCCGCACCTTCTCCTCCCAGGGCCTGAGGTATAGTGGTTTTGCAGGAGGGCCACTGCCGGTGTGCTGGCTCAGGAGGTAATCCTTCTTGAGTAGGTCTCTGACCCTCCTGCGCACATCATACCAGCTGTTCTGGATGTCTTCCTTTGTGCGCAAACATGGTGATTGTGCGTTCACCCTGTCGACGATCCTCGCCCACATCTTGGTTTTCTGCGTCATGGGGGTCTGTTGGACCAATGTGCCAAACAACTGTGGCTCTACCCTCAGGATCTCGTCTACCATGACTTCCAATTCACTATCTAGGAACTTTGGATTCTTCTTTAGGGGCATGGTGATGGGTGGTGGTGGTGTTTGATGTGTGTGTGTGTGCAAGTGAGGGTGTGTGAGTGTAGGTTTTGCTGTGTGTGTGTGAGGGTGCTATTTGTTGAGGTGCTAATGGTGTGTGGCTTTTGTGTTGGATGAGCTGTGTGTGTGTCTGTGTTTGCTGTGTGATGGTGTTGTGTGCTGGCAGGTCAGTGGAATTTGCAAAGGATCATGGTAGGGATTTGTGGGCTTTATGTAGGTGGAGTTGGGGGTGTGTCCTTGTTACATTTTTTTCTCCCCCTGTATTTATTGGCTTGTCATTGCTTGTTTGGCCCTTTTATTTTGTATTTTTTCATTAGTGATTATTGTGCATGTAGGAGTCGTTCTTCTGACCAAGTAGGACGTTGCAGTTGTCTTGTGCGCGCCTGTCCGAGTCGTTCCCGCTGTGTTTCAGCTCCGTTTCATATGCGCGCGTACGCGTCGTTCGCGGGTTATTGTGTTTGTTCGGCTGGCTTTTGTATGCGTGTTGCTCGTACGGCTCGGGCTCCGTGCGAGTCGGTCTGATTTTGCACCCATTTGCACCCATTGCATCGTACTGCGCGGGTCGGAGTTCGCGGGTACGTTTCGTTCGGGTTGTTTCCTGGTGCGTGTCGGTCGGTGCGATTCGCGTGGTTTCCCGGACGGATAGCTTGTTTCCGGCTGGGTCGGTCGTTCGCCTTGAGTTTTGTGCGAGTCGGTCGTGATTTCCATGCATTTCATTGTACTTCCCAGGTCGGGCAACGCCGGTACGTGTCGGTCGGACTATAATCCCGTACTGAGTCGGTCGGTATTTTTTCCGGCCCGAATCGGAATCGGCCCCTAAGTGTCCTGTGAAGTAATAATGGAAAGTTGTCTTCCGTACTGGGGAGGGAACCCTAGGGCTCAGGTGAACCACATGGTTCACTTTTAGAAGTTAAAAACTGATTCTTGTCATCAAAGGTTCCCAGACATGACCCAGTGCTGTGAGGTCCAGGGGATGGAACGGCCCTTCCCTGGGATTTGCAGTGCTGGACCATAGTGTGAGCCCCAGGGAGGGGGAGGGCCCTTCTCCTTTGGACCTCACAGTGTTGGTCAATCACTGCAAAGCCCAGAAAAGGTGGCCCTAGGTTTGCCTTTGATTACTCCTTACATTCTAAGAATATTTCTTTCCAGTTGCTTTCCTGTTTTAAAACCAGCCTTTATGTACCTAGATCCCAGTTCACCTGGTCGCAAAACCCCTCCAACAATTGGTTGCACCGTGACTTTTTATATTGCACAGTTTTGTACAATGTGCAACAAAGATCTGCTTTGTTTGTGTGAAGAAGTAACTAATCATTTATGTTTTGCTAAATGACTATCCACATACTTTTACTTGAAATGACTGACTGAAATTGTACAATATGTAACTTATTGTACCAAGCACATGGTGTGGGTTGACCTAATGGTGTAGATTGAACAGTAAAATATCCAGTCTTCCAGTTTCGCACTACCTTGACATAGCCTACATGGTGTTCACTTTTATCCTTTTTTTTGGTGTAGTTTTATATAGCACGAACTAGACCCGAAGGTATCAGAGCGCTTTACATGAGCACCAGTTATGTAACAGACAGACACATTAATTTTTGTTAGGCACGAGGATATTAAGTGATTTGCCCAAAATCACAGAATGTTGAGCGTTCCTGCCCAGACTCGAACCAGGTTCCCCAGCTCCGAGTTCGACCGACCTTACCGTTAGGCCACATTCTCTCCGTAATCCTGCTTTTCTCAGTTTTGTTTCATCCTGAATTGGGCAGAAAACACATTATGTTGTGCTTTGTTTACTTGTAGAGCACAGTTACAGAAAGCTTTTGGTACTAAAGCAGTAACACAGAAAGTGTAAAAAGAAGAAATAGAAGTTATTGGTTAAAAAGCCAAGTTTTGATGGCTTTCGTGAATTTAATTAAAATAGGTTCTGAGCGAATGGTAGCTGGGAGAGAATTACACAATTTGGCAGTTGCAATGAGGAAGGATCTGTCCCCATATGTAACTGTCCTCGTGTAATAGTTAGTAAGAATTGTTTGGATGAAGATAAGATTTAATTTGGCTAAAAAACTAAACATTTTGAGGCTAGAAGGGTAGGACAGTGACAATGTAAGAGTTTATGTATGATCTCATGGGATTTGAAGGCAACTCTAGATTGAATGGTAGCCGGTACAAGTCTCTTAGCAATTCTCTATATTCTACAGTGTACGAAGAAGCCGAATATGAGGCAGGCATTGGTATTTTGCATGAGTTGAATTCGATAGAGGAGTTTTTCGGGCAAGGCAAAATAAATGGCCTTAGTGTAATACAATCTAGATTTAATCAAGACCTTGACTAATGTTATGTAACAGTTACTTTGAAGTAAAGCAAAAGTTTCTTCAAGATCTCAAGATATTGAGATGGCCAAAGCACATACGGGACTCTTTTGTCCAATGAGCTTCAATTGACAGATTGGTGTTGAGGGTCATTAAAATGTTTTTACATTGACTTACTGACACTTTTTGGATGGTGGTGTGTTAAAGTAAAAACTGGGCATTTGTCTGTCAACTCTAAATAGGGATGGGGACGAATGTTCAAACCTCCGACTGCCTTTACACCATTGGGCCTTCAGAGAACTATATCAGCAGCAGAGACAGAGAAGTATCGATCACTGACAAACTAAAGATCTGCCATCTCTAAATGAGGTGGGCAGAAATTCAGTTCGGCAGAAAGGCTACTTTGTTGTGACAGAGTACCCTCTCCACCAAACTCAAAATGAGACCCTTTTAGTGATCTGCTGGCAGTCAGATAGAAAATAAATGAAGTAATCCATTTGATGACCCGACAGCCTAGCTACAGCCCCAATTCATTAAAGGTTTTTGAAGGATGAAACAATTTATAGTATTGAAGGCTGTTAACAGGTCTTAATGAACCAGCGCACCAACATCTCAATTTCAGACCCTGTTTATTATTGTAGTATACATTCCAGGCTTTCGTTGTTTGGCCTAGGGTGCTACAGATGAGGCCCAATCATATACAAATCACCCTTGGTCCTTCCATAGAAACCATGGAAAAATACTAGATTTTCTTCCTTTGTCCAATTTTCTAGAAAATTCTGGCCATGATGGTAAAATACTGGCCTTAGTTCCCGCCCCTGGGCCTTGTCGCTGTAGTTTAGCAATGTGAAGCCCAGGGGATTGGCACAATTCGTGAACCAGGCTTGCAGATATAATTTATTTGCATTTGGATGAGTGCTTTCAAGGTTTTGCAAATATGGGAGAAGTCATTGAATTCAGGTTAAAGGAGATGTATCTTGAAACTGTTAATTGAATTTGCATCACGCAAATATACAAAAATAAATGTAATCTGGAACCAGTTCCGCAAACATGCAGCCTATTCCCTCACTCCTTGACTTTATTCTTGTCTTTGACCCTGTACAGCGTTCTGCTGCCTTTTTGCTAAGTATGCACTATAGAAATACCACATACACACAAATGACACCCCTACCTACTTGGATGTCAAACTCATCATCTTAAGTGGCTCTCTGCAAACCCCGCAGCAGGGACTCCTTTAGACGGAAAAAGAAGTGCTAAAAAGAAGAAAAAAAACAAGGCAAAAGGCCTTTCCCATCTATGCACTAAGGGATATGAAACTATATCCCCTTATACACAGGGGCGTAACAAACACCCCCACAGCCCCCGCGGTGCGGGGGGCCCCCAGTCTTCAGTACATGAAGGGGGCCCCCTCAGCTCATCGGTAGAGAGCTGTTTGTCTCTTGCTCTAAAGCAGCTGCAGCAGTCTGCAGCCTGCTCTGAGCTCCTCGCGCTGCTGACCTAGGACTGAAGAGAAACAATGTAACAAGTTACATTGTTTCTCTTCAGTCAGAGCGCGCCAGGCCCGGAAAAAGGATGGGGGTGGGGGCCCCCAGAGAGAGCATTGTGAATCTCAGGGTCGCTGGGGACACTGGGACATGCAGGCTGTGCATTCATCCTTTGCCTACTGCAGGGCCGGACCCTGCCTGCCTGTCAGAGATGTCCCGCCAAAGGACCGTCCTCCTGCTGCTGCTCTGGGCAGGGGTGGTGCGGGCCTGCAGCAAAGAGGTAAGAGTGGACAGGAGCAGGTGAGAAGGGTGCCTGCCAACCCAATCTATTTTTGTGGGGAATAACGAAGTTTCTCCAGTTTTGATAACTCATTGTTTTGTTGTTGTTGTTGTATATTAAGACGAAAAACATATAATCAAGGTGTGCAGTCCAGGTATCCAGCGTGAGAGAGAGTGGAGAGAGAGAGAGAGTGGCGAGAGAGAGAGCGTAGAGAGAGAGTGGAGAGAGAGAGAGCGTAGAGAGAGAGAGAGAGAGAGTGGAGAGAGAGAGTGGAGAGAGAGTGGAGAGAGAGACAGTGGAGAGAGAGCGGAGAGAGAGAGACAGTGGAGAGAGACAGTGGAGAGCGAGAGTGAGTAGAGAGAGAGCGTAGAGAGAGACAGTGGAGAGAGAGAGAGACAGTGGAGAGAGAGAGACAGTGGAGAGAGAAAGTGGAGCGAGAGAGCGTAGAGAGAGAGAGCGTAGAGAGAGTGGAGAGAGAGAGAGCGTAGAGAGAGAGAGTGGAGAGAGAGAGTGGAGAGAGAGAGAGAGTGGAGAGAGAGAGAGAGTGGAGAGAGAGTGGAGAGAGAGAGCGTAGAGAGAGAGTGGAGAGAGAGAGACAGTGGAGAGAGACAGTGGAGAGAGTGGAGAGAGCGTAGAGAGAGAGTGGAGAGAGAGAGTGGAGAGAGAGTGGAGAGAGAGAGACAGTGGAGAGAGAGTGGAGAGAGACAGTGGAGAGAGTGGAGAGAGAGAGAGAGTAGAGAGAGAGCGTAGCGAGAGACAGTGGAGAGAGAGAGACAGTGGAGAGAGAGAGACAGTGGAGAGAGAGAGAGAGTGGAGAGAGAGAGCGTGGAGAGAGAGCGTAGAGAGAGAGAGAGCGTAGAGAGAGAGTGGAGAGAGACAGTGGAGAGAGAGAGAGAGTGGAGAGAGAGAGACAGTGGAGAGAGAGAGGAGAGAGTGGAGAGAGAGAGCGTAGAGAGAGAGCGTAGAGAGAGAGTGGAGAGAGACAGTGGAGAGAGTGGAAAGAGAGAGAGTAGAGAGAGAGCGTAGAGAGAGACAGTGGAGAGAGAGAGACAGTGGAGAGAGAGAGAGAGTGGAGAGAGAGAGCGTAGAGAGAGAGAGTGGAGAGAGAGAGAGTGGAGAGAGAGAGCGTAGAGAGTGGAGAGAGCGTCGAGAGAGACAGTGGAGAGAGAGAGAGACAGTGGAGAGAGAGAGAGACAGTGGAGAGAGACAGTGGAGAGAGTGGAGAGAGAGAGAGAGAGAGAGAGAGAGTAGAGAGAGAGCGTAGAGAGAGACAGTGGAGAGAGAGAGAGAGTGGAGAGAGAGATCGTAGAGAGAGAGAGTGGAGAGAGAGAGAGACAGTGGAGAGAGAGAGAAACAGTGGAGAGACAGTGGAGAGAGAGACAGTGGAGAGAGAGTGGAGAGAGAGAGAGTGGAGAGAGAGAGTGGAGAGAGAGTGGAGAGAGAGAGAGAGAGAGTGGAGAGAGAGAGAGAGTGGAGAGAGCGTAGAGAGAGAGAGTGGAGAGAGAGAGAGTGGAGAGAGCGTAGAGAGAGAGTGGAGAGAGAGACAGTAGAGAGAGAGACAGTGGAGAGAGAGTGGAGAGAGAGAGAGTGGAGAGAGAGTGGAGAGAGATTGGAGAGAGAGAGCGGAGAGAGAGAGAGAGAGATGGAGAGAGAAAGAGAGTGAGAGAGAGAGAGTGGAGAGAGAGAGAGTGGAGAGAGAGAGAGTGGAGAGAGAGATAGAGAGTGGAGAGAGTGGAGGGAGAGAGAGACTGGAGAGAGAGAGAGAGACTGGAGAGAGAGACAGTGGAGAGAGAGACAGTAGAGAGAGAGAGAGTGGAGAGAGAGAGAGAGTGGAGAGAGAGAGAGAGAGAGTGGAGAGAGAGAGAGTGGAGAGAGGGAGAGCGTGGAGACAGAGAGCGTAGAGAGAGAGCGTAGAGAGAGAGCGTAGAGAGAGAGAGAGCTTTTAGAGAGAGAGAGAGAGCGTAGAGAGAAAGAGTGGAGAGAGAGAGAGAGTGGAGAGGGAGACCGTGGAGAGAGAAAGAGTGGAAAGAGAGAGTGGAGAGACAGTGGCGAGAGAGTGGAGAGAGAGAGTGGAGAGAGCGTAGTGAGAGAGAGTGGAGAGAGAGAGTGGAGAGAGAGTGGAGGGAGAGAGAGAGTGGAGAGAGAGAGTGGAGAGAGAGAGAGTGGAGAGAGAGCACAGAGAGAGAGAGCGTAAAGAGAGTGGAGAGAGAAAGAGAGTGGAGAGAGAGAGAGAAAGTGGAGAGAGTGGAGAGAGCGTAGAGAGAGACAGTGGAGAGAGAGAGACAGTGGAGAGAGAGAGACAGTGGAGAGAGACAGTGGAGAGAGAGAGAGAGAGTAGAGAGAGAGCGTAGAGAGAGACAGTGGAGAGAGAGAGACAGTGGAGAGAGAGAGAGAGTGGAGAGAGAGATCGTAGAGAGAGAGAGTGGAGAGAGAGAGACAGTGGAGAGAGAGAGAGAGAGTGGAGAGACAGTGGAGAGAGAGACAGTGGAGAGAGAGTGAGAGAGAGAGAGAGAGGAGAGAGAGAGTGGAGAGAGAGTGGAGAGAGCGTAGAGAGAGAGAGAGTGGAGAGAGAGAGAGTGGAGAGAGAGAGCGTAGAGAGAGAGAGAGTGGAGAGAGAAAGAGAGTGGAGAGAGAGAGTGGAGAGAGAGAGTGGAGAGAGAGAGAGTGGAGAGAGAGAGAGAGTGGAGAGAGCGTAGAGAGAGAGAGTGGAGAGAGAGAGAGTGGAGAGAGCGTAGAGAGAGAGTGGAGAGAGAGAGAGTGGAGAGAGAGACAGTAGAGAGAGAGACAGTGGAGAGAGAGTGGAGAGAGAGAGAGTGGAGAGAGGGAGTGGAGAGAGAGTGGAGAGAGAGAGTGGAGAGAGAGTGGAGAGAGAGAGTGGAGAGAGAGAGAGAGAGAGTGGAGAGAGAGAGAGAGTGGAGAGAGAGCGGAGAGAGAGAGAGTGGAGAGAGAAAGAGAGTGGAGAGAGAGAGTGGAGAGAGAGAGAGTGGAGAGAGAGAGAGTGGAGAGGAGAGATAGAGAGTGGAGGGAGAGAGAGACTGGAGAGAGAGAGAGAGACTGGAGAGAGAGAGACAGTGGAGAGAGAGACAGTAGAGAGAGAGAGTGGAGAGAGAGAGAGAGAGTGGAGAGAGAGAGAGTGGAGAGAGGGAGAGCGTGGAGACAGAGAGCGTAGAGAGAGAGCTTTGAGAGAGAGAGAGCGTAGAGAGAGAGAGCTTTTAGAGAGAGAGAGAGCGTAGAGAGAAAGAGTGGAGAGAGAGAGAGAGAGAGAGAGAGAGTGGAGAGGGAGACCGTGGAGAGAGAAAGAGTGGAAAGAGAGAGTGGAGAGACAGTGGAGAGAGAGTGGAGAGAGAGAGTGGAGAGAGAGTGGAGGGAGAGAGAGAGTGGAGAGAGAGAGTGGAGAGAGAGAGTGGAGAGAGAGAGAGTGGAGAGAGAGAGAGCATAGAGAGAGAGCGCGTAAAGAGAGTGGAGAGAGAAAGAGAGTGGAGAGAGAGAGAGAAAGTGGAGAGAGAGAGACAGTGGAGAGAGACAGTGGAGAGAGTAGAGAGAGAGAGCGAATAAAGAGATTGGAGAGAGAGAGCGTGGAGAGAGAGCGTGGAGAGAGAGCGTAGAGAGAGAGAGAGCGTAGAGAGAGAGTGGAGAGAGACAGTGGAGAGAGAGAGACAGTGGAGAGAGAGGGGAGAGAGTGGAGAGAGAGAGCGTAGAGAGAGCGTAGAGAGAGAGTGGAGAGAGACAGTGGAGAGAGTGGAAAGAGAGAGAGTAGAGAGAGAGCATAGAGAGAGACAGTGGAGAGAGAGAGACAGTGGAGAGAGAGAGTGGAGAGAGAGATCGTAGAGAGAGAGAGTGGAGAGAGAGAGAGTGGAGAGAGAGAGCGTAGAGAGTGGAGAGAGCGTCGAGAGAGACAGTGGAGAGAGAGAGAGACAGTGGAGAGAGAGAGACAGTGGAGAGAGACAGTGGAGAGAGTGGAGAGAGAGAGAGAGAGAGAGAGAGAGTAGAGAGAGAGCATAGAGAGAGACAGTGGAGAGAGAGAGACAGTGGAGAGAGAGATCGTAGAGAGAGAGAGTGGAGAGAGAGACAGTGGAGAGAGAGAGAGACAGTGGAGAGACAGTGGAGAGAGAGACAGTGGAGAGAGAGTGGAGAGAGAGAGTGTAGAGAGAGAGAGTGGAGAGAGAGTGGAGAGAGCGTAGAGAGAGAGAGTGGAGAGAGAGAGAGTGGAGAGAGAGAGCGTAGAGAGAGAGAGAGAGAGAGTGGAGAGAGAAAGAGAGTAGAGAGAGAGAGTGGAGAGAGAGAGTGGAGAGAGAGAGAGTGGAGAGAGAGAGAGAGTGGAGAGAGCGTAGAGAGAGAGAGTGGAGAGAGAGAGAGTGGAGAGAGCGTAGAGAGAGAGTGGAGAGAGAAAGAGAGTAGAGAGAGAGAGTGGAGAGAGAGAGTGGAGAGAGCGTAGAGAGAGAGAGTGGAGAGAGAGTGGAGAGAGCGTAGAGAGAGAGTGGAGAGAGAGACAGTAGAGAGAGACAGTGGAGAGAGAGTGGAGAGAGAGAGAGTGGAGAGAGATTGGAGAGAGAGAGCGGAGAGAGAGAGAGAGTGGAGAGAGAAAGAGAGTGGAGAGAGAGAGTGGAGAGAGAGAGAGTGGAGAGAGAGAGAGTGGAGAGGAGAGATAGAGAGTGGAGAGAGTGGAGGGAGAGAGAGACTGGAGAGAGAGAGAGAGACTGGAGAGAGAGGGACAGTGGAGAGAGAGACAGTAGAGAGAGACAGTGGAGAGAGAGAGAGAGAGAGTGGAGAGAGAGAGAGTGGAGAGAGGGAGAGCGTGGAGACAGAGAGCGTAGAGAGAGAGCTTTGAGAGAGAGAGCGTAGAGAGAGAGAGAGCTTTTAGAGAGAGAGAGAGCGTAGAGAGAAAGAGAGAGAGAGAGAGAGTGGAGAGAGCGTAGAGAGAGAGAGTGGAGAGAGAGAGAGTGGAGAGAGCGTAGAGAGAGAGTGGAGAGAGAGACAGTAGAGAGAGAGACAGTGGAGAGAGAGTGGAGAGAGAGAGTGGAGAGAGAGTGGAGAGAGATTGGAGAGAGAGAGCGGAGAGAGAGAGAGAGTGGAGAGAGAAAGAGAGTGGAGAGAGAGAGTGGAGAGAGAGAGAGAGTGGAGAGAGAGAGAGTGGAGAGGAGAGATAGAGAGTGGAGAGAGTGGAGGGAGAGAGAGACTGGAGAGAGAGAGAGACTGGAGAGAGAGAGACAGTGGAGAGAGAGACAGTAGAGAGAGAGAGTGGAGAGAGAGAGAGAGTGGAGAGAGAGAGAGAGACTGGAGAGAGAGAGAGTGGAGAGAGGGAGAGCATGGAGACAGAGAGCGTAGAGAGAGAGCGTAGAGAGAGAGCGAGAGAGAGAGAGAGCTTTAGAGAGAGAGAGAGAGCGTAGAGAGAAAGAGTGGAGAGAGAGAGAGAGTGGGGAGGGAGACCGTGGAGAGAGAAAGAGTGGAAAGAGAGAGTGGAGAGACAGTGGAGAGAGAGTGGAGAGAGAGAGTGGAGAGAGCGTAGTGAGAGAGAGTGGAGAGAGAGAGTGGAGAGAGAGTGGAGGGAGAGAGAGAGTGGAGAGAGAGAGTGGAGAGAGAGAGAGTGGAGAGAGAGAGCATAGAGAGAGAGAGCGTAAAGAGAGTGGAGAGAGAAAGAGAGTGGAGAGAGAGAGAGAAAGTGGAGAGAGTGGAGAGAGAGAGAGCGTAGAGAGAGGTTGGAGAGAGCGTAGAGAGAGACAGTGGAGAGAGAGAGACAGTGGAGAGAGAGAGACAGTGGAGAGAGTAGAGAGAGAGCGTAGAGAGAGACAGTGGAGAGAGAGAGACAGTGGAGAGAGAGAGAGAGTGGAGAGAGAGATCGTAGAGAGAGAGAGAGAGTGGAGAGAGAGAGACAGTGGAGAGAGAGAGAGAGAGTGGAGAGACAGTGGAGAGAGAGACAGTGGAGAGAGAGTGGAGAGAGAGAGAGAGTGGAGAGAGAGAGTGGAGAGAGAGCGTAGAGAGCGTAGAGAGAGAGAGAGAGTGGAGAGAGAGAGAGTGGAGAGAGAGAGCGTAGAGAGAGAGAGAGTGGAGAGAGAGAAGAGAGTGGAGAGAGAGAGAGAGTGGAGAGAGAGAGAGTGGAGAGAGAGAGAGAGTGGAGAGAGAGAGAGTGGAGAGAGCGTAGAGAGAGAGTGGAGAGAGAGAGAGTGGAGAGAGAGACAGTAGAGAGAGAGACAGTGGAGAGAGAGTGGAGAGAGAGAGAGTGGAGAGAGAGAGTGGAGAGAGAGTGGAGAGAGAGAGTGGAGAGAGAGTGGAGAGAGAGAGTGGAGAGAGAGAGAGAGAGAGTGGAGAGAGAGAGAGAGTGGAGAGAGAGCGGAGAGAGAGAGAGCGGAGAGAGAGTGGAGAGAGAAAGAGAGTGGAGAGAGAGAGTGGAGAGAGAGAGAGTGGAGAGAGAGAGAGTGGAGAGGAGAGATAGAGAGTGGAGGGAGAGAGAGACTGGAGAGAGAGAGAGAGAGACTGGAGAGAGAGAGACAGTGGAGAGAGAGACAGTAGAGAGAGAGAGTGGAGAGAGAGAGAGAGAGTGGAGAGAGAGAGAGTGGAGAGAGGGAGAGCGTGGAGACAGAGAGCGTAGAGAGAGAGCTTTGAGAGAGAGAGAGCGTAGAGAGAGAGAGAGCTTTTAGAGAGAGAGAGAGCGTAGAGAGAAAGAGTGGAGAGAGAGAGAGAGAGAGAGAGTGGAGAGGGAGAGAGTGGAGAGAGAGAGAGTGAAGAGGAGAGATAGAGAGTGGAGGGAGAGAGAGACTGGAGAGAGAGAGAGAGAGACTGGAGAGAGAGAGACAGTGGAGAGAGAGACAGTAGAGAGAGAGAGTGGAGAGAGAGAGAGAGTGGAGAGAGAGAGAGTGGAGAGAGGGAGAGCGTGGAGACAGAGAGCGTAGAGAGAGAGCTTTGAGAGAGAGAGAGCGTAGAGAGAGAGAGAGCTTTTAGAGAGAGAGAGAGCGTAGAGAGAAAGAGTGGAGAGAGAGAGAGAGTGGAGAGGGAGACCGTGGAGAGAGAAAGAGTGGAAAGAGAGAGTGGAGAGAGAGTGGAGAGAGAGTGGAGAGAGAGAGTGGAGAGAGCGTAGTGAGAGAGAGTGGAGAGAGAGAGTGGAGAGAGAGTGGAGGGAGAGAGAGAGTGGAGAGAGAGAGTGGAGAGAGAGAGTGGAGAGAGAGAGAGTGGAGAGAGAGAGAGCATAGAGAGAGAGAGCGTAAAGAGAGTGGAGAGAGAAAGAGAGTGGAGAGAGAGAGAGAAAGTGGAGAGAGTGGAGAGAGAGAGACAGTGGAGAGAGACAGTGGAGAGAGTAGAGAGAGAGAGTAGAGAGAGCGAATAAAGAGAGTGGAGAGAGAGAGAGTGGAGAGAGAGAGCGTAGAGAGAGAGAGAGAAAGAGAGTGGAGACAGAGAGAGAGTGGAGAGAGTAGAGAGAGAGAGTGGAGAGACAGTGGAGAGAGAGAGGAGAGCGAGTGGAGAGAGAGTAGAAAGAGAGACTGACTGAGCGACTGAGATACTGACTGACTAAGAGACTGACTGACTGAGAGACTGAGAGAGAGACTGACTGACTGAGAGACTGACTGACTGACAGAGAGAGAGAGACAGATTGAGAGAGAGACTGACTGACTGACTGAGGTAGAGAGAGACTGACTGACTAAGAGAGAGAGACTGACAGAGAGAGAAACTGACTGAGAGAGAGAGACTGACTGACTGCGAGAGAGACTGACTGACTGAGAGACTGACAGAGAGAGAGACTGACAGAGAGAGAGAAAGACTGACTGAGAGAGAGACTGACTGACTGACAGAGAGAGAGACTGACTGAGGTAGAGAGAGAGACTGACTGACAGAGAGAGACTGACTGACAGAGAGAGTCTGACAGAGAGAGACTGACAGAAAGAGAGACAGAGAGAAAGAGACTGACAGAGAGAGAGAGACAGATTGAGAGAGAGAGAGACTGACTGACTGACTGAGGTAGAGAAAGACTGACTGACAGAGAGAGAGACTGACTGACAGAGAGAGACTGACAGAGAGAGACTGACAGAGAGAGACTGTCAGAGAGAGACTGATTGACTGCGAGAGAGACTGAGAGACTGACAGAGAGAGAGAGACTGACAGAGAGAGAGAAACTAACTGACTGAGAGAGAGACTGACTGACAGAGAGACTGACTGACTGACAGAGAGAGACTGACTGACAGAGACTGACAGACTGACAGAGACTGACTGACAGAGAGAGAGAGACTGACTGACAGAGAGAGACTGACTGACAGAGAGAGACTGACTGAGAGAGAGAGAGACTGACAGAGAGACTGACTGATTGAGAGAGACTGACAGAGAGAGAGAGACTGACTGAGAGAGAGACTGACTGACAGAGAGACTGACTTGCAGAGAGAGAGACTGACTGAGAGACTGACAGAGAGAGAGAGACTGACTGACAGAGAGAGGGAGACTGACTGAGAAAGAGAGAGAGAGAAACTGACAGAGCGAGACTGACAGAGAGAAAGACTGACAGAGAGAGAGAGACTGACAGAGAGAGAGACTGACTGAGAGAGAGACTGACTGACTGAGAGAGAGACTGACTCAGAGAGAGAGATACTGACTGACTGAGAGAGAGACTGACAGAGAGAGTGTCTGAGAGAGACTGACAGAAAGAGAGAGACTGACTGACTAACTGAGAGAGACTGACTGACAGAGAGACTGACTGAGAGAGAAACTGACTGAGAGAGACTGACTGACTGAGAGAGACTGAATGACTGAGAGAGAGAGACACTGACTGACTGACTGACAGAGAGACTGACAGAGAGAGAGAGAGACTGATGGAATTGGGGTCAAAGTGTGTATGAAGCAATGCAATGCCTCAAGATTGCTATTGTCTGGCGCGGAGAATGGGAGGGGGGCCCCCTCCATGTAGTTTGCAGGGGGGCCCCCTCAAGTTTCGTTACGCCACTGCTTATACACCCAGACAGTCCGGCCCCAGCTCCAATTTTGGAAATTCCTGAATATTCAACTCTTTAGAGAACATGACATCATGTTGCAGTAACAGTCCACAATCCTATCATATGTTGTGTCTTCAGCTATGTCCCTGGACACTGCCCTTCAGCCTTTCGGTTAGTATTGTGGTGTATAAATAATACATACATACATACATACATACATACATAATGCACTAATCTGGAAACAATTTGATAACATTTGATTAAAAGTATGCATTTTGAAGAGACGTAGGCCAAACCTTTCCACCCACTGTCGTTAATACAATCTATTTCCACTTATTAGAAATTTCAAATACATGTACTTAAAGTATTAGTGTTATTGTTTTTGTATTTATCACCAGGGCCGTAGCCAGGGGGGGGGAGTGGGGAGACTAGTGGGGCCCGGCCAGTCCTTAATGTGCTCTGGCCCCCCCAACTGAAAGGGGGGACCTTTTAGATAGTTAAGTTTCGTATCCAAAACAGTGCATGTGATCTGCTGCCTCATCCCTGCCTGCTTTACCAATTGTGAAACCGAAACAACCTTCGATATTCTGCAGGCAGGGTCAGAGAGAGGCTGATGCAAGGGGGCTGGCTGGGTTGAGGTGCCGGGCGCACTGAATAATACTAATGACTCACGAGTGCCTGGGGTCGGAATGGATAGCTTCAAGCTGGAGCCCTACTACTAACAAGGGGGAAACCGCAGCAATTTATTTATTTATTTATTTATGCGTTTTTATATAGCGCAGACTTTACCCGAGGGTGTCAGAGCGCTTCACAATAGGAACAGTAACATTACATGAGGAGAAGGATACCAGTGAGCATAATACAAAAGCAAGCGTTACATTGCATGAGGAAAAAGTGACAATTGTGCAAATAACAAACAAACCAGATACAAAAGAGGTATACGTTCCAAGAGGAAAAAGTGACAGGTGTGCATGATACACGGGGTACAAAATACAAATAGAGGTATAATACTGCAGTAAGTGGCAGTCACTCATAACACACTGGGAAGGCACTTCTATAGGCTTGGGGTACAGCATTTCCTATAGTGGAAGAACTTCCTTGAGGTAGTACAGAGGGCGTGAATTAAACAGGGGACTTGAAATGAAGGGAACACACACCTATAATCCAACACAGCACTCAAGGGTGAGGAATGAACAGGAAAAGGTACAAATTTACACTGACGAGCGAACTTCCTAGAGGGCCTGAGAACGAAAAATATTAGATCTGGACGTGTCTTTGGAAGAGAAGAGATTTGAGGTCAGCTTTGAAGATCCGGGTAGAGGAGGTGGCACGGAGCAGTGGGGGGAGCGAGTTCCAGATTCTCACCGCATTACCCGAGAAGGATTGAGCCATCGATCTTTCCCTTTTGAAGACGGGGGGCTCAAGCAGAAGCTTTTCCGCATTGCGAGAAGGGCGAGAGCCACCGGACAATTTCAATTTATTCGCCAGGTAACGAGGGGAGGCCGTGTGTAAGGCTTTGTGTGTGATGCAGGCAGTTTTGTAAATAGATCTTGCCTCGATCGGAAGCCATCGAAGAGAGGACAGGATAGGAGTGACGTGGTCGCTTCGTTTAGACCCTGAAATGAAGCGAGCTGCTGAATGGAGGATGGATTTGAGGGGGGAGAGGTGGGATTTGGGTAGGCCCGTCAGAAGAGAATTGTAATAATCCAGTCTTGAGAGAACCAGAGATTGTACCAAGGTTTTTAGGTCTTTCTCCGGGAAGAACTGACGGATCCCCCATAGAAGGCGCAGCTGGTAACGTGCGTTCTTAGCTATAGAGTTGATGTGGGAGATTAGGTTGAGTCTTTTGTCAAGAATGACACCTAGGGATTTAGCGCTGTCGACAATGATGGGTTTGTTGTTGAGTAGGTTCAGCTGATCCATCCAAGATTGAACAGGAGGAGGTGAGAGAGAGGTAGAGAGGAGGAGGAATTCAGTTTTGGCGGGATTCAGAATGAGTTGGTGAGCTGACATCCAGTTGTGAATAGAGTAGAGAGTAGAATTGAGTAGGGAGAGATCGTGTGCGGAAGACACCTTAAGGTAGATTTGCGTGTCGTCCGCATAAAGATGGTAAAGGATCCCAGATTTGCTTAGGAGGTTCCCTAAAGGTTCCAGGTAGAGATTAAACAAGGTGGGTGCCAGGATAGAACCTTGAGGGACGCCTTGACCTACGGCCAAAGGAGATGAAAGACTGTTCCCTATCTTGATCATTTGGGATCTGTCCGAGAGGAAAGAGGCAAACCATTTGAGCACTGTGCCATCCAGTCCCATTCTCTGTTGAAGAGTGTTGAGGAGGGTGCTATGATTAACTGTGTCAAAGGCTGCAGAGAGGTCTAGAAGAATCAGAAGACATGATTCCCCAGAGTCGAGTATATGCAGCGCATCGTCAATCACTTGCAGCAGGGCTGTTTCAGTGCTGCAATTTTGGATGAAGCCCGACTGGAAGACGTCGAGGAGGTTGTTGTCCATAATATGTGAGGAAAGTTGTTTCGCAACACATTTTTCGGTGATTTTCGAAAGAAAAGGGAGGTTGGTGATAGGGCGGAAGTTGTTGAGGTCGTTCGCATCGGCGGAGGTTTTTTTTAGAAGAGGGGTGACCTGACCTGATTTGAGGGCAACCGGGAGGGAGCCTTGACTGAGGAAGAGATTGACTAGCTTGGTCCAGTAAGAGAGAGTATAGGTGTAGAAATCGATGGCGATGTCGCTAGGGATGGGGTCAGAAGAATGGTTGGAGGGTTTAGTTTCGAGGATGCATTTGAGGAGGTCATCTTCCGAGATGACGTCAAAGTTCTGCCAGGTAACTAAGGATTTCCGCTCCTCAATGGGGGAGGGGTGGACGACCTGATCCACCAGTGCTTTGACCTTTTCATCGAAGAATATAGCGAAATCTGCTGCTTTCTTTGAGGAATCCTCAGGCTTAATGGTTAGGGGAGAACCGTTTGGGTTTTTGATGAGGTCAAAAAGTTTTTGGGTCTGTTTTTGGCTGAGTCAAGGAGGGATCTGAAATGTGATGCTTTTTCAAGGAAGATGTAGTTGTGATATTTGGATCTTGCTGAGCGTAAAAGAGAGAGATTGGAGGTGGAAGGAGATTTTCTCCAATGCTTCTCCAGGAGTCTCAGGTTTTTCCTTTCATCGTAGAGCGCTTTATTGAACCAAGGTGCTGAGGGGTGGGTCTTTTCCTTTTGCTTTGGAGAGGAGCGACAATGTCGATTTCGACTGCTAGTACTGAGAGGCACTGAGAAGTGAGAACGTTGACATCCACGCTAGGGTCTAGTCTAGGAAGTGCCCGCATAGCAGAATCACAAAAAGTGTCAAGGTCAATGTTCTTAGTGTTGCGGAACCAGGTAGTAGCTCTTTTAGGTTGGCCGAGAGTTATAACGTGCGATAGGTGAAAACGGAAGGGAATGAGGAGGTGGTCAGACCAGTCTACATGGATGGGGGGAGCAGTAGTCAGCAGGTCTGCTTTGGATATGACAAGGTCCAGAATTGAGCCCTTGGAATGTGTGGTTTCCGAGCAATGTTGGAGGAGATCATTAGCTGAGAGAAAGGAGGCAAGCTTGTTGGCAGCCGAGTCTTCCAAAGAGCCCCAGTGGAGATTAAAGTCACCCAGGAAGATCTGTCTGTCACTTTGAGAAAATTGGTCACTGATGAAGTCAGTCAGTTCCTCCACAAAGGAAGAGCAGTGACCAGGCGGGTGGTAGATGGCATGGAATCTAAAGGGTGAGCCGTGATGTATTTGAAGTTCTAGGGAAAGGCATTCGAATGTACGGAAGAGGGTGGTAGGGAACGCTTTAATTTGAAGGGAGTTTCTGAAGATGATAGCGACACCTCCCCCAATTTTGTCTGCCCTGTCATTTCTGAGGATAGAGTAGTCAGTGGGCACCAGAAGATCAAACAAAGTATGAGAGGAGTCATTAAACCAGGTCTCAGTGAGGAAGAACATGTCAAGATTTTGGTGTGTGATAGTATCAGAGATTTCCACTTTGTGTTTGATTGCAGATCTGCAGTTCTGGAGCAAACAGTGCAGCTCTGACGCAGATGTTTTGGTGATGGGGGTGTTAGAGTTGTTCAGGGAGATAGGGATAAGATTCTTGAATGAGGGAGCCCGGTAAGAGGGAGGTTGGTGAGGTCTGACAGAGGAGATGATCTGAATAGGAAACTGCGTAGAATTATTAGGAGAGGAAGGCGGAGGGGGAGTGGCGTTGGTGGTCTTGAAGCTGGCCAGTAAGTTGGTGATGTCTGCAGAGGGCAGACTATGGTTGGTTTTATTGGGGCGCGGGAGCAAGGAACTCCTCGGGAGGTTGTTAGGGACAGGGGACAACTTGGCGCTTAAACGTGAGATGGACGCTACAAGCTGGGAAATGGAATAGATGAGAGAATCAAGTTTATTTTCCAGAGAGAGGAGAGCTGAGCACGGAGTGTTCGGTGGCTCGATGGCTAGAGGAGGGGTGCAGAGGGTGAGGGAGGACAGGGAGGGTTGGGGGAACGAGTTGAGGGCGGTGGTGCAGAAGGTGAGGGAGGACAGGGAGGGCTGGAGGAGCGGGATACGGGAGGGAGTGTAGTGAGTGAGGGAGGACGGGGCGGGGTGGTGGAACGGGATAAGGGAGGGAGTGCAGAGGGTGAGGGAGGGAGGGGAGGGGTGGGGGAATGGGTGGGGAGTTGGGGCGCAAGGGTGGAAGGTGGGGAAAGAAGGTGGACAGTAGGAGTGGATGGTGAAACAGTGGTGGGAAGAGAAATATTTTTACTGGAGTTGAACAGAGGGGAAGAGAAGAGGGCATACGTATGAGGAGGAAGTTGAGGAGTAGGAGGGGGGACAAATGAAGGCCGGAGGTAAGGGGAGAAGAGGGGAGACGAGGCTGACCCGGGCGGGGTGGGCGGGGGGTCAGATGAAGTCCGAATGTGCGTGGAGACGAGAGGAAAGGGGGCTGTAAAGGGGGGAGGGCGGGGGTCCGAGGAAGGCCAGAGGAATGGGGAGAAAGGAGAGGATGGTGCTAGACAGGTACTGTAGGCTATGAAAGGTGAAAGTAGGGGGACAGGTAACAGTTGGAGTGGGGGGAATTGACTAGATGGAAACTGAGGGAGGAGTAAGGGACTGCAAGGTCAGAGGGAGAGACGAGGAAGGAATTGTCAGGGAAGGAGACGAGGTTGGGAAGCAAGAGAAGAGGAAGGTGGGGTTGAGGATAGATGGGAGGTGGAAGAGAAGAATTTAGGGTACGGGGGACGGGGAAGAGCGGAAAGGGATGAGGCGAAAGGGGGAGGGAAGGGGAAGGTAAGGAAAGTTGATCGGTAGACCAGGTTGTAAGAGAGGTGAGTTAAGAGGGGGCGGTGGGTTGGTTTAGTGGGATTAGGGGGCGGCGAAAACATTGGAGAATCGAGCAGATGCAGGGTGGGGAGGGGGGGTGGAGGCCGGAGGCCAGAAAGACAAGATGGGGGAGGGGCATTTTGGGAAGGGGGAAGAGAGGGAGATGAGGGAGTAGAGGCAGGGGGTAACAAAGGGTAGGCCTGTGTCTCCCGGGAGAGCGGCCTGCTGGAGTATCGGGGGGTCAGGGGGGGAGAAAGGGAGAAAGGAGAGGAGTTCAAAGAAGAGTCGAGGGAAATCATAGTTGTGTGGGTTGGACGAAGGGAGTGGAAGATATGGTCAAAGAGGGAGAGACAGGAGTCTGTCGCTTGAATCATGACGGTGCCATTATTGTAGAGTGTTATGGTGAGAGAGCCCTTAAAGCTCGTGGAGGGGGACATTTTTAGCCGCTGTCCATGCGGGATAGATGAGGAGGAGGAGACGTTGAAGAAATTGAAGAAGCTGGTGGACCAGGAAGGGATGTCATGGGTGAAAAAAATTAAGTCGTTTTTTAGCTTCCCTAGGTGCCCATTATGGAATTGATCAACAAAGAGGGAATGAGGGAAGTGTTCAATGGTGTTGTGCTTGAACCGTTTTGCTGCTGCTTTGGACAGATTAGGGGGATAGATGACTTTGAAGCAGTTAACTCCCGACTTAATTCGAATGGAAGCCATGATAGGGAGAAGAGGGGCCACTAGGGTAGCGATAGAGCAAAGAAGAAAAATAAGAAGAGGAGGGCACATATGCCGGAAGACGAGTGAGGATAATCCAATGAGATAGAGGTCAGGAGGCGACTAGAAATGCAGGGCCAGGAACTCTGGTCTAACTCCCTAATAAAACAGCATACCGGTGGGATAGAAGGCTGGCTTGCCTCCAGCGGTGGAGAGGGTGTGGGATCATACAGGGGCAAACCCTACCACCCGGGATTGGGACCTCCCAGTGTGGAAACCCGCATGGAAATGGGAGACACCTATAGGATCGCAGTGATGGGGAAAGACATTCTTCGGCTCCCCAGGGCGGAGGCCAAGATGGACACCAAACCTCAACCAAGAGCACAATTAGAGGAGAGCAAAATGGGCGCCAATTATGTGAATCACTCATCCCATGGGCCACCGATCGAGCCAGGACAGCCCAATAGGAAACAGCACACCCAGTCTGGGACACCAGTTAAAACATGTCAGCAAAATGTGAGAGTCAGTAAACCAAAGTGACAGTGTTCCCGTGCTTGTTACTTGCAAAACGAAGGGATAGACAGGGGGATCAAACGGGACCGTAGGAGATCAGTCCAATGAACGCATTACCCTCAGCCTTATCCAGCGCCACGTCTGGTTCACAGGACGCTCTGGGAACCTAACGAGCACAGGATAGCTTCACCGCAGCAGGACTACTAGGAACCAAATAGCTCCTCGGACCAAAAGCACCACTCAGAGTCGCAGTGCACACTACGGTGGTTGACGATACCAACCAGCCAGCTGATCAAACAACTCCATTCAACCATCCTGCACTACGCTCGGCGGCTCCCCATGTCTCATCAGCAGACGGCACCCGACACCCGCCGTGAGGTAGAATCGCTGGTCTAACAGGGCCCAGGAGCATCGAGAGGCGTGCGTCGCTCCGGACTTTCCACCGTAGTGATCTTTCCGGGAGCACCCCCTGAGATAGCAGAAGAGACACGGGCCGCAGATCCTGGTGCGGAGGCCGGCGTTACAACCAGGGCAGCAGGGCGGATCGCGTGGGTAGATTAGGCCGGCAGTTCCAGGGGGCAGACGGGGCGATCGAGCCTCAGGAGGTGCAGAAGGAAGGCAGTCCAATCAGGGAGTCACAAGGTCACAACGTGCAGAAGGAAGGCAGTCTAATCAGGGAGTCACAAAGTCACCTTCATCAGGAGCGACCACCCCAGGCACCGGGGGCGGGGAGGGGGACCCGCTCTAAGACCCCTGGGGGCCGCCATGTTGAGGTCAGGCGCCATGATAATCAATGATCTATGCTGTAGTGCCCCTTGGCGCTGCCATCATTCAGTGCCTGATTATACCTGCCTTCCCCGTCGTGCTGCTGGCAGATTCGTCGCTTCAGAGTGCTCTCAATAATGCTCTTATAATGCGTCGTATAATGCTCACACTTCGCCGCCAAATACCACTTCTGCACATCCAGGATCCCCAAAGCCTCAGCCTTATCCCAGAAATCGAGTCTTCAATTGAGAACTTGCTCGCACGCTGCTGCACCAGGCCTTCAATCGAACAATCGCACGGGACCAAGCTCTTCCAGCGCCGCAAGCACCTTCATTTCATTGCTCTCCAGGTGAATTACAGCCCAGCAGGAGCACGTATGCCAGTGTCTGTGTCCCGCACTGCAGTGTTTATAAAATCGGGTCGCACTTGATGCCCGCTCCCGACCCCTCGTTGCTCCCCTGATCAGGACCCTCCGAACCCCGCTGTACTGGCTCTGTGGTCCGCAGTGCCTACCGACATCCGAAATGCTCGGCGAGTTCCAAGGGCCTCCACAGTCGAGTACGCGGTCAGGGGTCATCAAGCATGAACACACTGCTTCCAGGCCTCTACTCAAGCTTATCTCCGCACAATAGAAGTACTGACTGCAGAGGCATTGATGGTAGGTGAGTCAGACATGGGCAAAATGGACACATGCCCAGAGCCCACACCTTTCGTGGGGCCACCTTATATTTGATCGGGACAGTCCCACAGCACCAGTTTTCTATTTAACAGCTGTTATTTAAACAAGCATTTGCAATGCAATAGGTCTCGCTTTTGCAAGAGTTTGAGCTATTGGCATTGTAAATTACTATGCCTTTTATTTATGTGTTTTGAAAACCTGCAAGCGGTGCGTAAACACGCACTTTGTACAGATAGTCCTTGCTTACGAGAAGCAAGGCTGGCAGTAAAAGAGGCGCAGTTATTGCCAGCCTTGCTTCTCGTAAGCAACGGCTATAAGTACAGAGTGCATGTTTACGCACCTTGCAAGTTTTCAAAACACATAAATAAAAGGCATTGTCATTTACAATGCGAGTAGTTCAAACTATCGCAAAAGCGAGACTTATTGCATTGCAAATGCTTGTTCTTACTGGCCAGGGATTGATATATAGGGCAGAGACAATGACCGTCCTACATCTTTTAAAGACATGGGTGCTGAACTAGCAAAATGGCCATAAAAATGTACGCTCAAAACTTCTCCAAGCTATCAAAAGTAACAGCGTCCCAGAAGTATTTTTTTTTTTTAACGGAGTTTTATATAGCGCAAACTTGACCCGAAGGTATCAGAGCGCTTTACATAACACCAGTTGCGTTAGATGAGGACACATTCATTTTTGTTAGGCACGGGTTGATTAAGTGATTTGCCCAGAACCACAGGATGTTCAGTGTCGTTGCCGAGACTCGAACCCGGTTCCCCAGTTTTGAAGTCGACCGCCCTAGCCGTTTGCTTTTGCGATAGTTTGAACTACTCGCATTGTAAATGACAATGCCTTTCTTTGTGTTTAAGGGTTAATGACAGTTTCTTGTACATCATGTAGGTCAGCAGACTAGCTCTTTGCCCTGGTGGAAGTTACGTGCTTGGTATTTTGAGTGTGTATAGGACTGAGTGCGGCACTTAACACTTGAGGGGACTGGTTTGTTTAAAACTCGAGTAGGTCTTTCTAAGCAGATCACTTTGTGTATTATGTAAAGATATTTTAACAAGCTCTCGAAATTGAGGATGTAGCCACTGCTTTTGGCCAAGTGGGCTTGAAATGCCTCTCCTCCTAACGCCCCATGAGACCCTCACGGGTGAGTAGCTGCGCTCTATAAACCCCTGATTGATGGATTGAATGCCCCATGAGTTCAACCAGTGGTAGGTCAGGGGTCGTCAAAGTCCGTATTTCGCATCCCAGGAAGAGTAATTTACAGTAGTTCAGACTGGTGAACACAATAGCAAGACGGAATATATTCTGCACGGAAAAGCTAATGGCCGTCTTTGAACTATACAAATGCCAATCATGTGATAACATCCATGCAAAATAGCGTGCTTATCTCGAAACTATTAACCCAGTAAGAGCAACTCCAACAGCAGACAATCAGTTGACATATGCTGACCAACTTCAGTTATCGGTCATTCCAAAAAGCAGTCTCTGCTGCTTGAACATTGTGACTCAGCGGCACATTATCTTTCAGTTATTTATGGGAAAAATTATTATTCTCTCCTCTTTCAATCCCTCCCATGAAACTGTACAATATTAGCCCTCCCTCAGGACATCTTAGATTATGGACAACAGCAAGAAAACGACACAAAAACAGTAACCCTCAGCACAAGCCTACTGATTCAACACAATCTCACCTTCATTGTGTGCTGACAATACAAGCTACTGCCCTGCCAACGTAACTCTCAGGGCAAGTTAATAAATGTACTTTTCGAGACACCTGCAGCTATACCGATGGAAACAAATGGTAGATCTGGGTGCGCCTTTCGAAACAACAGGCAGAGCTCCTATCTAGTGTCCAGTGTTGTACATTGTTGAGGGGGGTCTTAATCAAACAAAGCATATAAAACTTTGATAAATTAAAGACAATGAGAATGTGGGAGGAGCAGAAATAAGGAAGAAGGTTTTGCATTTGCGATGCAAATACTTTAATGCAATGATGGATGAAGGTTGAGCTTAGCCTAACAAGGTTAGAGCGGAAAAAAAGGATAGCTGGCACGAGAGTAGCTACTGTGGTAACAAGCAGTGGCAAAGTCGATATGTCTGAGATTTAGGAGTTAACGATTGCAGCATTAGCACATTACAGTAAGACCCACAGGAGGGAGCAGCAGGAGCAGACAAGGAGGGATATAGTTGTAAAGTAGTGCCTCATGTAGTTCAACTCAAACACCTGAGTGGAGGATGAAGGATACGCCCATTCAACCAATAGTATTAGGAGACAGATGAATACTCCACTGGCCTGAGCCAATCAATGATTGACAAAATCTAATGCCAATGAATAAAAGAGGCTAGTTGAAGAAAGCCAATAGCTTAAAGGGGCGGACTCAAAGCCCACTCCATGTATATTGTTACCAATTGGTCTACTTGACAGCAGCCTTGTCAAGACCTAGACCTAAAAAATCCAGCTCAACCCAAAGCCCAAGCATTCCCAATGGTCTTTTTGTAAAAAAGGCCTCTTTAGAAAAACGGCATAAGTCTCAGGGCAACTAACCGAGTGGATCAGTTAAGCTTGTTTATGGCGATGGTGGTGCTCCACTGTTTGAATGTACAAAGCCTGTTCACACTCCGGGCACTCGTTTAATAGTCAAACGGCACTGGCTGCAAACAAGGAGCAACAGGACAAGAAGCTGTGATGCTCAGGGGGCTGCGGATCACCTTTAAGCAGTGCTTAATTTGAGCCAGCGGTTTCCAGTGCTCGACACCAGCACTAAATTGTCAACACTGGCGCTTGTGACAGTCTGCCAGAATATGGGGCTGTCTGGCCAATTTGAAGAGGACCACAGCACCAGTTAATTATTAATTTAATATACATTAAAAAAGGCTCCTACCTGCAACCCAAGTCATTCTTTGGGTGTCTGGCACAGTACTGAATAGTCACACTTGTGTGTGATGGTTAGTAGTTGTGTTGTTACTATCATTGGCAGCATGGCAGAGACAATATGTTGTGCTAGCTGCAGTGGCCTCCTGGCGAGAGCCCTAGCACTTTTTAAATTTATTTTTACAAATTAAGCACTGCCCCTGAGCAAACTGGAGCACACAAGGCTGCATTCAGAATAAACTCTGGCTGGTAGGTCACCAGGCCTTGTCACCATAGGGCTAGACTCACTAGGACTCCTGCCTGTAGAGGGCTTGTGAGGCCTTGCTAACCACAACCACCAATGGCATCACATTCCAGGCCTTCACCAACACTGCAAGGGAGACATCATGGGAATGTGAGCTTCGAGGGCAACAAAAATAGGTCACCATTCTGGAGTGACCCATGTGACTCTGGTCTGGAGATGAGTTAACAGCACAAAGCTCCTTGTAGTGACCTGGTTCTCACAAGCGCTGCACCGGAATATGAAGGCAATGGAAGCACATGAAAAAAACCTAGAGGGATTTCACCTTTGTGTAAAAGACAGTAATCTGTTTGAAATGTAATAATTGTGTATTTTTTTCCTGCCTGGGATCTTAAATTGACTGTCGCATTGAAGAGGGTAGAACTTTGCCCTTGTATTTACTTCTTGGGTTTAATTTTTTAAAGGCCAGGACCTGCAATTCACCATTGTGGACCCGGTGGAACCCTTCCCTTACGTTTACCAAGCGGGTGCAATTGTGCCTTAATCTTTTCCCCTTTGCAAGCAAAGTCTGTATTTGCAGGTGAGCCGGGTGCTGCCATGTAACATCACTGCCCGTTGCCAACGTGCCAGCGAGTTCAAAAATGAAAGGTTGCACTCTGTAGGTGGTATGCTGCATTCGTGCCTCTCGGGGCCAGGTACGGTATGGAACCATGTGAACTTGGCCTTTGTGGAAAATATTTCACAATGAGTCGAGCTACCGCACAGCTACTTAATGCCGCGTGACACAGCTACAGTGATGAATCCTACGATGACCTTTTGCTTTCTGGGCTGGTGCATTACAAGAAGGAAGGAATTATCCAGTAAAAACACCCCGGGAAAGAAGGCACAACACTGAAAGCAGAATGAACCTGTGCCCAGTGACGGTGGCCCACCCTGAGAAGACTGCCTTAGCAATTCCTCCGTTTTAAACAAAATCTAATGTGGCTCTGTGGTAAGCCTGCAGCCCTAAACTCGAGCCAATACTCCTCACCCCCAAAGCTCGCCCTTTCCAAGGGCGCGGGTTCGATTCTAAGCTAGGCTGATGCAGTTGTTAAAATGAGTACCCGAAATTTGGGTAAAATAAACAGCTTTAAACTAAATCGTCAAACTGTAAAAAGGACAGTACTATTCTGATGAGTGTGTGTTTGTGGGGCTGGGGGGCAAAGTTGTAGGCGTAGCGCTGTTGGATTTCGAGTTTGAAGGGGGATTCTTGCTTTTCTGAATTTTGAAGCTACTGGCCGATGGAGCAAACTGCTAATATTTAAGCAAGCTGCACTTCTCATGGTAGTCTATTATTAATGAGTACAGTGGGAGATATATGGCAGCACCGGTCAAGAACTTGCAACTGCCTCGAAGCCCACTGCAGGCGCTTCACAGAGCATCAGACGTACAAAGAAGAGATCATTTGTTAGTAATCAGCTATCCTGAATCGCGTGCCAGCGGTCCAGTCGTGTCCATTTTCCAGATGAGCGAGGGCCCTTCTGGCCCTCGTTGGCATGCCACCTCCGCCAGCCATGCGAGAAGGCCAGGGTCAACTGGAAGGGGCAAAGAGGAGGAAGTGGTCTGAGCCCACGGGAATCATCCTCACTCAATGGAGGCGCCATCGCTCTCTGCAGAACAACGTCCCCGCGTGTTATGTTATACTGTTTTGTAAAGCGCGTAGCTACTCAGCAGAGTGTCCCGGTGCTAAGCAGTGGGAGACCAACCAGGCAACTGGATTAGCTGTTAAAGAGCCAGGTTTTTAGTTTCCACTTGAAGATATCCAGGCTGTGTGCTAGACGAAGGTCTAGTGGGAGTTTATTCCAATAGAGTGGTCCCAGGTAGGAAAAAGATCTCCCACCTATTCTGAGGCGATTGATGCGGGCACTCTTGCAAGGTACGCTGAGGCAGAGCGAAGGTTGTGTGCTGGAATGTATGCGCTGATCCTCTCACTGAGATATGACGCGCCCGTCTCGTGCAAGGCCTTGTGCATTAGGACCATAGCCTTAAAGACCGCCCTCTTTTTTACCGGGAGCCAATGAAGGGCCCTCAGGTGAGGGGTCATGTGGGACCTAGGTGGGAGTATGAGTAGCAGTCTCGCCGCTGAGTTCTGCACCACCTGCAGTCTGTTAAGAAGATAGTCTTGGAGACCGAGGTACAGAGCGTTCCCATAGTCGAGTCTCGACATAATCAGGGCCTGTACAACCTTTCTACGAGCAGACTCAGATAGAAGAAGTAGAAATGTTTTCAACATGCGAAGCACGTTGAGACCCAACTAGGGCTTAAATCCAAAGTTGGAAGGAGAGGGAGCTGTCAATTTTGATCCCCAAGTTCTTCACGCAGTTTTGTGGGGAGCCAGGGTGTGGCACATCGCTAGGCCAGCAGGTTTACACAAAGTTGTGGGGGACATCTCCAAAGATCACGATCTTCGTTTTATCCGGGCTGCACTTCAGATGGTGCAAATCCAGCCAGTGAAACACCTTGGTGAGACATCGTGAGATCAGCTTCCCATCTAAGTATTTACTCTTCTCACAAGCAAAAGAAGCTGTGTGTCATCTGCATAAGAGATGCCTTTTGTGCCTAAGGACTCCGTGAGAGCTGCTAAGGGCGACAAATATACATTGAACAGGGTGGGACTGAGAGCCGAGCCCTGCAGAACGCCCACAATCGGGGGTCTGGCTTGTGAGGTGTGGGGCGGCAGCCATACTTTCTGAGGCCGCCTGCCTGTTCCTGTCATGACGGTTGAGACTGTTGGCCCCGGGGGACGTGAGGGTCGCAGACTAGTCTTCACTAGCACAGGACAAGGTAGGGCTAGGTTAGCTAGGGGGAAGACTGGTAGTGTTTTGGCAGGAATTGACCAGAGGGATCTTACCAACCAAAACAGAATATTTTCATCATAGCCTACTGACTGGGGAAGCAGGCTTCTGCCATCTAGTTCTAATGGGGCCCCAGCAGGTCAGCGGTCTAGGGCCCCGGGCTGGCTGGGTGCCCTGGTTACTAGGGAGCCTCCCAATGCTCCAGGCCAGGGCGCTGCTCTCTCGGTCTGGCCAGTGGCTTAACGCAAAATGATGCCCCCCCCTCCCACCCATGAAGAAAGTCAGGAAGGGCCCCATAGACTCCTATGTCTCACAGAAAAGTATTGTTCTTGGGCTAAATGCGGCCCTGAAGGGTTGCGGGCCTCCCCGCATGCAGGGGCCCGTATTATACTGCTGGGTCTGCCCTGCAGAGCCCCACCCTGGCTACCTGTAGGTTATTCCCACACCGGTATCTCCCAGGAGGACCCTGTCTGTCAATGACGCAATCTGAATGTCCACACCGTTGTTTAAAGGCCCTGCAAAAGGGACCTGTCCAGTGCCAGAGGGCCTCCAATGTGTACAGTGGGACCCCTTGTGTGTTCTCCCGCCTTGCTGTTTCCAGAGCAGCTGCTGCCACCCCCGGCTCTGCCCTCCTGCTCTTATGGCGTCCTTTCGCCTGGGCACCCCTCCTTCCTTCCACATGCGCCTGCCCGCGCTTCTGGTGCGTGGGCCTCTCCTCCCCAGGTACCAGGCCTGGATTCGCGGCTCACCCCTGCCAGCACCCCGTGCGGATGACCCTTCAGGGAGCGGAGACGGGACATTAAAAATACATGACCGCTCGGTGTGCGCTTACTCACAGCTTCGATTTCCGTGCAGCGGACACACAGCCGAGCTTATCTGTGCGCAAGGAAGGAAATGGGCTCCTGGGTGAACTGTGAAATGGCGCAATAGCTAGGGCTCAGGGGGGCCCTCAGGTCTTTGGGCCAAGGCGCCGGTGCACCTGCCGCACCAAAGGGAAGCTTGGCCCCAACACTGGAAGAAAGCTGCAAGGAGCGTGCTTCCGGGCACACAGGTGTGCACTGTGCACCACGAAGATCACATGTACAACCCGAAGTGAACTGGACTCCTATGCATAGCTGAGAGGCGGCGACTCGGATTGCACAAGGTTACCCTACTTTGAGAAGTGAACTCCCCAGAGACCAGCCCTAGGTGTGCCACAGACTCCGTGCCAGAGTGACTGCGCACATACCGGCTGCTAGTGGGTCACGGGGCGCTGTTCTGCCCTTTAAATGGACTGTATTAGAAGTTAATAGTTCATTATATTTTAAGAGCCTCTTAATGTTCCGTTCTGTGACCGGCACATTCCAGCACCTTAATGAGTCGAGAGCCTGCCTCAGGGCACACGAGGGCCGTAGACACGGGCAGAAAGGGATAGAGTGAGAAAAAATAGCGATCTGGGGTGGGCAAAAGAAGGGAAGAAAAGAGAAACAGGGAGGAGAAGTGATGTGAAAAACAGAACAACCGGAAAGGGCGCAGAAGAGAAAGATAAATAGGGGGTGCGTTAGGGTCGAAGGACAGAAGAGGAAAAACAGAAATGAGCATGGAAAGTTAACAGTAACAAGGAGCGGAATAGAAAACAGCGCTATTAAGAGCGAGAGGCGGGAGGGGATAAAGAAGTTGGGAAAAGGGGGAGGGACGCACGTAGAAAACATAAGGGGGGTGGGTAGCGAGAGAAGGGGGTTAAGAGAAGGACAAGAAGCGAAAGAAGGGAGAATATGGTAGAGAGGAAGAGAGAGCCGCTAAGGGAAGAAAGTCGACGAGCAGAGATACAGAGGAAAGAGAACCGGGTAGGTGGGTAGTACGAGTAGCGGACAGCGAGTAAAACGGAAACCAGTGGTGCGCGCGCACCACAGAGGAGCGGGTGCGAGGGAGCGCGGCAGCGAGGCGAACGCGCGCTGCTGCGCATAATAGACACCGATGGGAATGGGCGGAGCAAAGGCAGGACATGCGCCCGCCTTTGCCCAATTGCGTGCCTTATTTTTTTTTTAGAACACGCTAAAGCCAATGGCAGCCGGCGAAAGCAATACCACACGCACGAGCGTGTGGTCAGCTTTCAGAACCCCCTACATGAGGTCTCGCGCTGTGCGAGCAGTGCTGCGCACTGCAACGCTAGGCGCGAGACCTAAAAATGAAAAAAGACAAATAAAATAACTGATACTCGCAGCCCGAGCCTTGCTTTGCTGCTAGAGCGTCGTAATGGTTAGCAATTTGGGCTGGGCATTATGTCTCCATTGGTATAATGCTCACTGTCCTACCATAAAATGCGGGGCATCCTGGGCCAGCAGTAGGGTCCCAGTCTGGCTGATGGGTAGGGGGCCAGACCTCAGCTCAACATGCTTTGCCAGCCACAGTAAACATTTGAAGTGGAGTCTGTCGTTCCGTGTTCATTTAAACAGTGATATGGAGGAAGAAGATATCAGTCTGTGAGCCGGCCTTCTTTCCTAATACTGTAATGCTTAATTCTGTAGTAACTGTAATCTCTCTGGGCTCCCAACATATCCTGATTGTCTTTCCATGCAGAGACGTTTTAAGGCTGGGCAAAGTGGGTTCTGGCCCAGGGCCCCAGCCTCTCAAGGGGCTCCCTGATGGAGCTAGCTCCATTCTTCAGAGAGTTTTGCCCTGATGACCTTGAATAATTGTTAAACACATAATTTTAAACACCATTTTCTTTAAATTTATTTTTAATGTGGGTGATGTGGGAGAGTCTATTGCAGACATTTTGCAGAGAAAAGTTGTGTTTAAGTTTCTTGCATTTTCCATATTTTTTAAAAATTTTAGATCCAAACAGGACAGATATGATACATGAGAGGGTGTCACAGAGATTAAAACACACATCACTATCCCTGAATATTAGATGTAAACACATTTAGAGTTTGGATCTGTGTGCCTGTGCACTGTCAGTGACCTGGCCAAAAAGGGCATGAAAGAGCTGAAGTTGGATCATAAATTCAAAACTGTTCCAAACAGACGCCCCCAAAATATGTTTAGCCCAGGGCCCTCAAAAGCCTTAAGATGTCTCTGGGCATCAAGAATGTGCAAATGAGCCTATGCTCACTGCTGCATATCACACCATGCCCGCTAATGCACACAGGCAAGTATCCCACTGTGTACCACTCTGCGCCCCTTGCTGTATATCACCCTGTCCTCCCAGATGCATAACATTCAATGCTCCCGATGTACTTCGACCTGTACTTCCCTAATCTGAAGCACATTATCTTACACTTCCATCCTGCCAAACACCACGCAGTCTGTCACTGCGGATCATTTTTGAACCTCGTGTTGCACGCCATCCTATGCTTCCCTGATGCACATAACTTTTGCGCCTTGATGTTGATCAACTGTACTCTTGGATGCAAATGTTCTGTGTCATTGTGTGAGTAACTGAACAGTTCTGATCTTTATTGCATTTCTGGCACTTGTTGCAGAACCCTTTTAAAGCATGGGCATAATTGGAAATTGCCCAAGACACCCAACATTCAACTGCCCCGCTGGTAAAAGTGATCAAGATAGCCAGAAGGACTGCCATAAAAACATTGTGCATAAAAATATGATTCTTTTTTTGTTAGTTTGGCATCCACACTTTGCAGAATCTTTAGAGCGCATACATACTTGCCCAACCTTAACCCTTATGCTCTCAGGCATTTTATGTCAATTAAATTAAAGAATACATTTTCTGTCTCTTTCCATCATCACCTCACCTCTTCTATCTCATCACACTCTCTTTACCTCTCTACCAAATTCTACAACTTTATGTACGTGTCACAGTTCTCACTCTATTTGAACTCTCCACATCACCTAGATTTACCCAACCTCACTATGACTAGTATCAATACACCTCTGTCAACCCCTTTGTCTGTCTACTGATCTCTCATGACCTCAACTGTGTCTCTCTACCAATCTCTATCCCTACCTCTAGATTTCTACCTCCTTACCCCTCTATCTTACTCAACTAGCTATCTCGACCAGCTCTCTGTAGGTACTGTTCTGTTTCCATCTCACATCCTGTGTCTCCCCTCCATTTACTTGAAGTCTCTCTCTGTCTCTTTATATATGAAGCTTTTTTTAACCTCACTTTTAACCCACTTACTTTCTCACCCATCTGACTACACCTCATTTCTGTCTCACATCTTTCACCATCTCATCTATCTCTATATAAATGCACTCTGTCTTTCACTAACAAACCTCACGATACCCACCTTCACCTCTTCTCTTTCTTCCTAGCCCTGTTCCCTCTATACTTAACTCTTTCTCGATACATATCCTCCTCTATCTTTTTTTCTATCAGCACCTCCTCACTGCCTCATCTTTTTCTGCACCATCTCTCTTTTTCAGTCCACCCTTCCTACCTCACCTCACTCTCTCTACCATGCTCTTTGTACATTTCTCTAACACACATCTCTGTCTCTGCCTCTTGCTTCATCACACAACTCTCTCTATAGCTCACCCTCTGTGTGTCTCTCTGTCGCTATCACTGTATAAACCTCACCTCACTTCTGTGCCTCACCTATGTCTCCCTACTTTATCTCTTTTATCTCAACACCTCATCTCACTGTCTACCCTTCACACCTTTCCTTTCTTCCGTTCACTCTCTCGCTGCTCTCTTTACCTGATCTGTCTTTCTATATACCTCATATCATTTTGCCCCTCTTATTTTCTCATTGCTCTCTTTGCCTTGCATCTCTTTATACATCTCTCACTACCTCATCTATTATCTACCTTTATCCCTTTCTGCCTTTATGTGTAACCCATCTTACCATTTTCATTCAGTCACTGTCTGTCACCCCTTGATGTAAGCCACCCCTGTGCCGCCCTCCAATTTCCCCTTTCCCAAGCTATATCTCTAGCTACTTACCTTGCCTATTGCTCCACCTCTCATTCTGTACCCACCTCTTTTTACCTGAATGGGTATGTATCTTTCTGGCTACCCAGCCTTTCTCTATTTACCTTATATTTCTCTCTACCTCACCAATGTCTATATGTCATGTTTCTCTGTCTTCTTCTCCCTCTACTTTGCCCCTCTTGCTACACCATTCTTCTAACTCTGTCTTTTTTTCTCTCCTAATTTCTCCTACTCACCAGAGTCGGAGGTTGCTGTCTAGCTAAAAAGTAACACAGAAAAAGAGGACAGGAAGGGAAGAGATTTAAGGAGACAATTATCAGATTTCATTCAATGGAATAAGGAAAATACTCAGAGCAGTGCTCTGATATAATCTGTTGCAGCGAGTATGCCAAGTGAGAAGGCAGATTTAATTGTGATTATGTATATCTAGCACATACGTTTGTGCACGTCTTATTTTAACAATGTTCACTTGTCCCCTGAATATTGTCCACATCAACATTTAATGTGTGTTTCCTACAATGAGGGGAAGAGGTTGAAGGTTTGATAGTGAATTGCATGACAAAAAATCGAAATCCAAACGCAAAAAGTAATGCATTTATCAATGCTTGGTAAAGCTTTGCTTTGGTAATATTTAGATGATGGGCTCCTGGCACCTTCAGATTTTGCCTGTGTTTGCATACCTCGTTTCCTGGAAGTTAACACATCATTTAGGGGCCGATTACGATGTGATTCGGAAGGCTCCGACCGATGGTCGGAGCCTTCCGAATCGCATCGTAATGTGTCACTCGGATTCCTTTCCGACCGCCTCATCACAATGGAGGCGGTCGGAAAGGAATCCAACCGGTCATTACGGCTGGCTTCCGACAGGATCGGAGAGCCAGTCGGCCAGTCAGAATGCGTCAAGTAATCCCAAGGGCGGGCCTTCCGCCCTTGAGATTATGATGACGGCTTCCGGCATGGTTTCCATGGCGGTCTGTCCGACATGGAAACCATGTCGGAAAGCATCTTTGGGGGCCCCCAGCAGGGGCCCCTTTGGTGCACAGCCTCCTGTTGGAGGCCTGTTGATCCCTGCATCTTGTGGCAGGCATCTTGAGGTGCCTGCCACGGGGTACAGGGATGCACCGCACTTCCCATTTTACAATGGGAGCATGCATTCCGGCCGGTTTACGGGCCGAGTGCATGCTCCCATTGTAAAATATAGGAATGTGACCGAACAGTATTCAGTTGCATCCTAACGGATCGTTCGGGACCGCCGACCGGATGTCGGTCGGTCCCATGACTGATGTGGTGTCAGGGGGAAGTGATTCCGCTCAACATTGTAATCAGGCTCTTAGTATGTTTTGCTATCATAAGGCTTTGTGTTAGGTGAAATGAGTAAAAAATTCAAATTTGTTGCCAAAATATTGCTAGCCTGGGGCACCAAAATCATTAAAATGGCTTTGAGGTGAGTAGTGCAGGCACCAGCAGCTGACTGCAATGTGGGGTGAAGGAGTAATCAGAATATTTTACAACTTCCTTCAAAAACAACTTGCTTTTAAACAATGCATTTCAAACATATTGTTGGAGAATACACCATTTAGTCCCACTTATTAAGTTAGAGCTCAACCACTAGGCTCTCTTGAATTTCCTGCAAATCAATAAAGAATTAGAATCTGTATACCTTTCTGAAGTTGGTAGGTCTGTTTAAGGGTGCCCCATGCTTTACGTCTCATTTAATCCCACCCTCCTGCTGCCAGCTCAGTTTTAGGTGTTTCCTCTGCTTTTTGTTCTCTTTCAGCCTTCTCCAGTCGTAGTTCTAGTTTAGTATTCCTCACCTTCTTTCATTTACTTTAGGGTCCCTCTTTGACTTTAGCATATTTTATGGGTTCTTGCTTCCTTTCCAGGGACTCTTATTCAGTAAAACAGGTAATCTTGCTCAGTTAAGAAGGGTCCAATTTCACCTGCTGCCACCGATAATTTCACCTGCTGCCACAGATTTAAGTTGCACATTTATAAACTAGTGGGAGGGACTGTTTAACTATAGTAAGTGATGTGAAAAAGGAAAAAAAGATGGCAAAGAACTTGAGAAGTTGCGGTAAGAATGTGAACTTAAGCAAAGGAAGGAGCTAATGGATTGAATGAGAGCGATAGAAATGGGGAGGCAAGTGAAAGGGAAAAGGATAGAGAGTCTGGTGCAAGAGTTTCCAATCAACTAGGCTATATTTGAGATATTTCTTGAGGAATACATTCCTGTGTCTTTATTGCCCTTTCTGTAAAGCAGTAGTTCTTGAGCACCTCAACTGTTCTGTGATCTTTAGGTCCTAGTGTTGAATCCCTACAGGACCATTTCAACCTTTCAGCTTTTGGAGGTTGATTAATTGATTATTATCAAATAAGTTGATAGTAACACCTCTTTTTCACAATCCTTCTAAACTACAAATTGTAGCATTAGGCCCGATATGAAAAAGTTATCTTGGAGTGGATCCTAGTCTGGTAGTTCAGTGCAATAGTATATCCACTATTATAGTGAACTCAATTCAGGAAGGATCTCAAAACCTGGCTCTGCGACTGAACCCCTGCACCCAGATGGATCAGCAACCCATCCCCCAACCCCCAGTGCCTTGAGACCCTCACTGGTGAGTAGCCACGCTATATAAACCCCTGATTGGTTGATTGATTAGAGCCTCTGTCTAGCTGTATTGTCACATTCCCGTGGATCCACTCATTCTTTCAGAAGGCCAGTGTGAAATTCGCATATTTTCTTTGCTGAAAATAAACAAAAGTTTGCAAAATGCTGATGCTGAATTTTGCGCATGTCAGCAGCTCCCCTTGTCCAAAAGCAATAGATTCTCCCGCAGGAGACAGGGAGCCAGATGGGACCATGGGGGCATTGGGGCTCCCCCGCGGTCCCCAACATAAGGCCAGGCCCCTGGGGATGGGGTCCCCGGGGCCAAAAGTGGCCCAGGGAAGGGGGTCACGCGGCCCCACTCCTTAAAAATATTTTTTTTAATGAAAAAAATATGTGGCTATGCCCCGGGGATGGGGTCTCCGGGGCCGAAAACGGCCCCCTTCCCATTTTAAAAAAAAACTGTCGCAGGGCCTGGGGATGGGGTCCCCAGGGCCCACAAAATATTGAGAGAGGGGGGGCACACAGCCCCCTTCTAACAAAAAAAAAAAAAAAAAAAGCTGGTATCTCGCCAGAGGCCCCGCCCCCTCCCTGCACCACTCTGCAAATGCGCCTCCTGGCGCGTTCTGTGTTGGGGGATTAAGTCCCCTTGAATGCTAAGGGTCCTTAGAGACCAACTAGCCAACCAGGTACCTCCATTAAGCCCCACACAGTGGGATTGCTGAGAGGTGGTCCGAGGCCACACCCTTTTACAACACTCTGCAAATGCAAATTGCTGGTGGGCCGAAGAGGTCCTTTTGTGTTGTGAGGACCTCAGGACTAAAGTGGACTACATCCCTTGACTCAGCAGTGCGCCAGGATGTGCGTTTGCAGTGTGGTGTAAAAAGGGGGCGTGGCCTCAGGCCAATCGCAGCAATCCAGCTGTGTGGGGCTTACTGGAGGTACCTGGTGGGCTTGTTGGCCCCCAGGGGCCCTCAGGATTCAAGGGGACTTAATGCCCCAATCAAGAACATGCCAGGAGGCGTATTTGCAGAGTGGTGGAGAAAGGGGGCGTGGCCTGTATCCACCTGTCGGCAATCCCACTATCTGGGGCATACTGGAGGTATCAGGTAGGCTAGTTGGCCCCTAAGGACCCCCAGCAGGAAGGGGACTTTAATCCCCATCCAAGAGTGCGCCAGGGAGTGCGCTTGCAGAGTGGTGGGGCAAGGAGGCGTGGCCTGCTATGAAAACTTAGCAATCCTGCTGTGTGGGACTTACTGGAGGTAATAGGAGGGTAGTTGGCCCCCAAGGTTGACCTTGGGGGCCAACTACCCCTCCTGTTACCTCTAGTAATTCTCACACAGTGGGATTGCTAAGAGGTCTTCGGAGACCACACTCACTTTTCTCCACCACTCGGCAAACGTGCCTCCTGGCACAGTACTGGTTGGGGGATGATGTCCACTTTACTCCTGAGGGACTTTGGCGGCCAAGTAGCCCTCCTGGTACCTCCTGTAAGTCCTACGCTGCGGAATTCCTGAGCGCTGGTCAGAGGCCCAGGCCCCATTCTGCACCACTCTGCAAACGCGACTACTACGTTATAGTTAGAAATTAGCATTTAAAAAACCTTAGAAATTCACTGAAAAAACCATAGGTTTCAGGGACGTTATAGTTAGAAATTAGCATTTAAAAAACCTTAGAAATTCACTGAAAAAACAATAGGTTTCATGGATGTTATAGTTAGAAATGAGCATTTAAAGAACCTTAGAAATTCACTGAACAAATCTCAGGTTTCAGGGACGTTATAGTTAGTTGGACATTTCACTCATATAAAACCAGAGAAATGCGGCCTCTATAGTTAGTAGAGCTAACTATAACTCGCGCCCCTGCAATGCACTGCTGATGACGTCACATATTACATCACTCATGACATGGTCAGTGACATCACACGTCACTGATCATTTGAGACGTCATCAGTGATGTCATCAGTGATGTCACTGACCATGTCATCAGTGATGTAATATGTGTTTGCTTTGTACGCCCTAAGTTGGCAGGGTATTCCCAGACGTGGGTCCCTTGCTCACTTTGCCACTTTATTTAAGCTAGCCTGGCTGATGAGGGCTGTTAGCCTGAAACTGGTCCCAGGATGCTTGTTTCCAGTACAGGGAAGACATGGCTTGGCAGTTCGGGCTGGACTGTTCCCAGGAGGCACAGGGTCAAGACTGATTTGCATATAGCTGTGTCTGAACTGGGATGGCAAAGTGAGCTAAAAACGATGTTGGATTCAACCCTGATCTGTGACTGGGGGTGAGTGTCTGAAAAGTTTCAGTGCTCCGTCCATCATCTCTTTGTGTTTGCTTTGTTCGCCCTAAGTTGGCAGGGTATGCCCAGACGTGGGTCCCTTGCTCACTTTGCCACTGGATTCAAGCTAGCCTGGCTGATCAGGGCTGTTAGCCCGAAACACGTCCCAGGATGCTTGTTTCCAGTCCAGGGAAGACATGGCTTGGCAGTTCGGGCTGAACTGTTCCCATGAGGCACAGGGTCAAGAATGATTTGCATATAGCTGTGTGTGAACTGGGGTTGCGAAGTGAGCTAAAGAATGAAGATGGATTCAACCCAGATCTGTGACTGGGGGTGAGTGTCTGAAAAGTTTCAGCACTCTGTCCATCATTTCTTTGTGTTTGCTTTGTTCGCCCCTAAGTTGGCAGGGTATGCCAAGACGTGGGTTCCTTGCTCACTTTGCCACTGGATTCAAGCTAGCCTGGCTGATGAGGGCTGTTAGCCCGAAACTGGTCCCAGGATGTTTGTTTCTGGTTCAGGGAAGACATGGCTTGGCAGTTCGGGCTGGACTGTTCCCATGAGGCTCAGGGTCAAGTCTGATTTGCATATAGCTTTGTCTGAACTGGGGTGGTGAAGTGAGCTAAAGAACTATGATGGATTCAACCCAGATCTGTGACTGGAGGTGAGTGTCTGAAACGTTTCAGTGCTCCGTCCATCATCTCTTTGTGTTTGCTTTGTTCGCCCTAAGTTGGCAGGGTATGCCCAGACGTGGGTCCCTTGCTCACTTTGCCACTGGATTCCACCTAGCCTGGCTGATGAGGGCTGTTAGCCCGAAACCGGTCTCAGGATGCTTGTTTCCGTCCAGGGAAGACATGGCTTGGCAGTTCGGGCTGGACTGTTTCCATGTGGCACAGGGTCAAGACTGATTTGCATATAGCTGTGTCTGAACTAGGGGTGGGCAATGAACTCCGCTCCGCTAACGGAGTTTGCGGAGAATTGTTAACTACACATTCCATTAAAACCACAGAATTCAAGCAAAAACTCTATCCCTCTGCATAGTGGAATCAGCTACTAAACTGCACCCACAAATTCTTTGATAAAGCAACTTTACATGCAAAAAAGCATATAACCAATTCACAAAAGTGAACTTTACTTTGAAATTAAATTATCAGCCAATGAGAGAGGTGATGATTTTGGGATCCCCCCTAACCTAGGGGGAGGACCAAGCAGATGCCTTGAACACAAAGAGCACATCATGCTGAACTATTCAGTGGTGCTCCCATCCTGTTAGGACCACCCCAAGCACAGTTATGGGCAAAAATACAATCCCAACCAAAGGCCCTGCAAAGCATTATGGGATGAGATTAGCAGATGGCAGTGAATATTATAGTATCCAATATCAAAATAATTCTACAAAGAGCTGCAGTTCAACTGCGTGCATTTGACTCCGTGAGGGACTAGGTGTCCCTCACGAGTCAAATGCAAAAGCATTGAAATTATTATATCAAGCTGCAGTTCCACTAGTCGTTACTAGATGTCCCTCACAAGTCAAATGCAAAAGCATTGAAACCCTTTCATGAAGCTGCAGTTCCACTAGTCAAATGCAAAAGCATTGAAACCCTGAGCTGAGAGCTAATACTATAAATTCTACAGAGCTGAACTGCAGCTTCATGAAAGGGTTTCAATGCTTTTGCATTTGACTCATGAGGGACATCTAGTAACGACTAGTGGAACTGCAGCTTGATGTAATAATTTCAATGCTTTTGCATTTGACTCGTGAGGGACACCTAGTAACGACGAGTTGAACTGCAGCTCTTTGTAGAATTATTTTGATATTGGATACTATAATATTCACTGCCCACTGCTAATCTCGTCCCATAATGCTTTGCAGGGCCTTTGGCTGGGATTGTATTTTTGCCCAGAACTGTGCTTGGGGTGGTCCTACGAGGATGGGACCACCACTGAATCGTTCAGCAAGATGTGCTCTTTGTTTTCAAGGCATCTGCTTGGTTTTCTCCGTAGGTTAGGGAGGATCTCAAAATCATCACCTCTCTCACTGCTTGCTAAGTTTTCGTTTTCACTTTTGTGAAATGACTATATGCATTTTGTTATGTAAAGACAGAGATACTTGTTGTTTCACCTAAACTATATGAGGTCTCTGTTAAGAGCGTAGTTGCGGAATACACAGAGTTTTTGTTCAACTTCGTGGAATTCTGCATAGTAGTAATCCGCCAACTACGCCCACCCTTAGTCTGAACTGGGGTGGCGAAGTGAGCTAAAGAACAATGATGGATTCAACCCAGATCTGTGACTGGGGGTGAGTGTATTAAAAGTTTCAGCACTCTTTCCATCATCTCTTTGTGTTTGCTTTATTCGCCCTAAGTTGGCAGGGTATGTCGATGCGTGGGTCCCTTGCTCACTTTGCCACTGGATTCAAGCTAGCCTGGCTGATGAGGGCTGTTAGCCTGAAACTGGCCCCAGGATGCTTGTTTCCGGTCCGGGGAAGACATGGCTTGGCAGTTCAGGCTGAACTGTTCCCATGAGGCACAGGGTCAAGACTGATTTGCATATAGCTGTGTCTGAACTGGGGTGGCGAAGTGAGCTAAGGAACGATGTTATATTCAACCCAGATCTGTGACTGGGGGTGAGTGTCTGAAAAGTTTCAGCGCTCCGTCCATCATCTCTTTGTGTTTGCTTTGTTCACCCTAAGTTGGCAGGGTAGTCCCAAACGTGGGTCCCTTGCTCATTTTGCCACTGGATTCAAGCTAGCCTGGCTGATGTAGGCTGTTAGCCCGCAACCGGTCCCAGGATGCTTGTTTCCGGTCCAGGGAAGACATGGCTTGGCAGTTCGGGCTGGACTGTTCCCATGACGCACGGGGTCAAGACTGATTTGTATATAGCTGTGTCTGAATTGCAGTGGTGAAGTGAGGTAAAGAACGTTGATGGATTCAACCCAGATCTGTGACTGGGGGTGAGTGTCTGAAAAGTTTCAGCGCTCCATCCATCATCTCTTTGTGTTTGCTTTGTTCGCCCTAAGTTGGCAGGGTATGCCCAGACGTGGGTCCCTTGCTCACTTTGTCACTGGATTCAATCTAGCCTGGCTGATGAGGGCTGTTAGCCCGAAACCAGTCCCAGGATGCTTGTTTCCGGTTCAGGGAAGACATGCCTTGGCAGTTCGGGCTGGACTGTTCCATGAGGCACAGGGTCAAGACTGATTTGCATATAGCTGTGTCTGAACTGGGGTGGCGAAGTAAACTAAAGAAGGATTATGGATTCAACCCAGATCTGTGACTGGGGATGATTGTCTGAAAAGTTTCAGTGCTCCGTCCATCATCTCTTTGTGTTTGCTTTGCTCGCCCTAAGTTGGCAGGGTAAGACCAGACGTGGGTCCCTTGCTCACTTTGCCACTGGATTCAAGCTAGCCTGGGTGATGAGGGCTGTTAGCCCAAAACCGGTCCCAGGATGCTTGTTTCCGGTCCAGGGAAGACATGGCTTGGCAGTTCGGGCTGGACTGTTCCCATGAGGCACAGGGTCAAGACTGATTTGCATATAGCTGTGTCTGAACTGGGGTGGCGAAGTGAGCTAAAGAACGATGATGGATTCCACCCAGATCTGTGACTGGGGGTGAGTGTCTGAAAAGTTTCACCGCTCCGTCCATCATCTCTTTGTGTTTGCTTTGTTCGCCCTAAGTTGGCAGGGTATGTCGAGACGTGGGTCCCTTGCTCACTTTGCCACTGGATTCAAGCTAGCCTGGCTGATGAGGGCTGTTAGCTCGAAACCAGCCCCAGGATGCTTGTTTCCGGTCCAGGGAAGACATGGCTTGGCAGTTAAGGCTGGACTGTTCCCATGAGGCACAGGGTCAAGACTGATTTGCATATGGCTGTGTCTGAACTGGGGTGGCGAAGTGAGTTAAAGAACGATGATGGATTCAACCCAGATCTGTGAGTGGAGGTGAGTGTCTGAAAAGTTTCAGCGCTCCGTCAATCATCTCTTTGTGTTTGCTTTGTTCACCCTAAGTTGGCAGGGTATGCTCAGACGTGGGACCCTTGCTCACTTTGCCACTGTATTCAAGCTAGCCTTGCTGATGAGGGCTGTTAGCCTGAAACCAGTCCCAGGATGCTTGTTTCCGGTCCAGGGAAGACATGGCTTGGCAGTTTGGGCTGGACTGTTCCCATGAGGAACAGAGTCAAGACTGATTTTCATATAGCTGTGTATGAACTCGGGTGGCGAAGTGAGCTAAAGAACGATGATGGATTCAACCCAGATCTGTGACTGGGGTGAGTGTCTGAAAAGTTTCAGCGCTCCGTCCATCATCTATTTGTTTTTGCTTTGTTCGCACTAAGTTGGCAGGGTATGCCCAGACGTGGGTCACTTGCTCACTTTGCCACTGGATTCAAGCTAGCCTGGCTGATGAGGGCTGTTAGCCCGAAACAGGTCCCAGGATGCTTGTTTCCGGTCCAGAGAAGACATGGCTTGGAAGTTCAGGCTGGACTGTTCCCATGAGGCACAGGGTCAAGACTGATTTGCATATAGCTGTGTCTGAACTGCGGTGGCGAAGTGAGCTAAAGAACGATGATGGATTCAACCCAGATCTGTGACTGGGGTGAGTGCCTGAAATGTTTCAGAGCTCCGTCCATCATCTTTTTGTTTTTGCTTTGTTTGCCCTAAGTTGGCAGGGTATGCGCAGACGTGGGTCCTTTGCTCACTTTGCCACTGGATTCATGCTAGCCTGGCTCATGAGGGCTGTTAGCCCGAAACCGGTCCCAGGATGCTTGTTTCCGGTCCAGAGAAGAAATGGCTTGGCAGTTCGGGCTGGACGGTTCCCATGAGGCACAGGGTCAAGACTGATTTGCATATAGCTGTGTCTGAACTGGGGTGGCGAAGTGAGTTAAAGAACGATGATGGATTCAACCCAGATCTGTGAGTGGGGGTGAGTGTCTGAAAAGTTTCAGCGCTCCGTCCCTCATCTCTTTGTGTTTGCTTTGTTCACCCTAAGTTGGCAGGGTATGCTCAGACGTGGGTCCCTTGCTCACTTGCCAATGGATTCAAGCTAGCCTGGCTGATGAGGGCTGTTAGCCCGAAACCGGTCCCAGGATGCTTGTTTAAGGTCCAGGGAAGACATGGCTTGGCAGTTTGGGCTGGACTGTTCCCATGAGGCACAGAGTCAAGACTGATTTGCATATAGCTGTGTATGAACTCGGGTGGCGAAGTGAGCTAAAGAACGATGATGGTTTCAACCCAGATCTGTGACTGGGGTTGAGTGTATTAAAAGTTTCAGCGCTCCATCCATCATCTCTTTGTGTCTGCTTTGTTCACCCTAAGTTGGCAGGGTATGCCCAGACGTGGGTCCCTTGCTCACTTTGCCACTGGATTCAAGCTAGCCTGGCTGATGAGGGCTGTTATCCCAAAACCAGTCACAGGATGCTTGTTTCCGGTTCAGGGAAGACATGCCTTGGCTGTTCGGGCTGGACTGTTCCCATGAGGCACGGGGTCAAGACTGATTTGCATATAGCTGTGTCTGAACTGGGGTGGCGAAGTGAACTAAAGAAGGATTATGGATTCAACCCAGATCTGTGACTGGGGATGAGTGTCTGAAAAGTTTCAGCGCTCCGTCCATCATTTCTTTGTGTTTGCTTTGTTCACCCTAAGTTGGCAGTGTATGCCCAGACGTGGGTGCCTTGCTCACTTTGCCACTGGATTCAAGCTAGCCTGGCTGATGAGGGCTGTTAGCCCGAAACCAGTCCCAGGATGCTTGTTTCCGGTTCAGGGAAGACATGGCTTGGCAGTTTGGGCTGGACTGTTCCCATGAGGCACAGAGTCAAGACTGATTTGCATATAGCTGTGTATGAACTCGGGTGGCGAAGTGAGCTAAAGAACGATGATGGATTCAACCCAGATCTGTGACTGGGGTGAGTGTCTGAAAAGTTTCAGCGCTCCGTCCATCATCACTTTGTTTTTGCTTTGTTCGCCCTAAGTTGGCAGGGTATGCCCAGACGTGGGTCCCTTGCTCACTTTGCCACTGGATTCAAGCTAGCCTGGCTGATGAGGGCTGTTAGCCTGAAACAGGTCCCAGGATGCTTGTTTCCGGTCCAGAGAAGACATGGCTTGGAAGTTCAGGCTGGACTGTTCCCATGAGGCACAGGGTCAAGACTGATTTGCATATAGCTGTGTCTGAACTGCGGTGGCGAAGTGAGCTAAAGAACGATGATGGATTCAACCCAGATCTGTGACTGGGGTGAGTGCCTGAAATGTTTCAGAGCTCCGTCCATCATCTTTTTGTTTTTGCTTTGTTTGCCCTAAGTTGGCAGGGTATGCGCAGACGTGGGTCCCTTGCTCACTTTGCCACTGGATTCATGCTAGCCTGGCTCATGAGGGCTGTTAGCCCGAAACCGGTCCCAGGATGCTTGTTTCCGGTCCAGAGAAGAAATGGCTTGGCAGTTCGGGCTGGACGGTTCCCATGAGGCACAGGGTCAAGACTGATTTGCATATAGCTGTGTCTGAACTGGGGTGGCGAAGTGAGTTAAAGAACGATGATGGATTCAACCCAGATCTGTGAGTGGGGGTGAGTGTCTGAAAAGTTTCAGCGCTCCGTCCCTCATCTCTTTGTGTTTGCTTTGTTCACCCTAAGTTGGCAGGGTATGCTCAGACGTGGGTCCCTTGCTCACTTGCCAATGGATTCAAGCTAGCCTGGCTGATGAGGGCTGTTAGCCCGAAACCGGTCCCAGGATGCTTGTTTAAGGTCCAGGGAAGACATGGCTTGGCAGTTTGGGCTGGACTGTTCCCATGAGGCACAGAGTCAAGACTGATTTGCATATAGCTGTGTATGAACTCGGGTGGCGAAGTGAGCTAAAGAACGATGATGGTTTCAACCCAGATCTGTGACTGGGGTTGAGTGTATTAAAAGTTTCAGCGCTCCATCCATCATCTCTTTGTGTCTGCTTTGTTCACCCTAAGTTGGCAGGGTATGCCCAGACGTGGGTCCCTTGCTCACTTTGCCACTGGATTCAAGCTAGCCTGGCTGATGAGGGCTGTTATCCCAAAACCAGTCACAGGATGCTTGTTTCCGGTTCAGGGAAGACATGCCTTGGCTGTTCGGGCTGGACTGTTCCCATGAGGCACGGGGTCAAGACTGATTTGCATATAGCTGTGTCTGAACTGGGGTGGCGAAGTGAACTAAAGAAGGATTATGGATTCAACCCAGATCTGTGACTGGGGATGAGTGTCTGAAAAGTTTCAGCGCTCCGTCCATCATTTCTTTGTGTTTGCTTTGTTCACCCTAAGTTGGCAGTGTATGCCCAGACGTGGGTGCCTTGCTCACTTTGCCACTGGATTCAAGCTAGCCTGGCTGATGAGGGCTGTTAGCCCGAAACCAGTCCCAGGATGCTTGTTTCCGGATAAGGGAAGACATGGCTTGGCAGTTTGGGCTGGACTGTTCCCATGAGGCACAGAGTCAAGACTGATTTGCATATAGCTGTGTATGAACTCGGGAGGCGAAGTGAGCTAAAGAACGATGATGGATTCAACCCAGATCTGTGACTGGGGTGAGTGTCTGAAAAGTTTCAGCGCTCCGTCCATCATCACTTTGTTTTTGCTTTGTTCGCCCTAAGTTGGCAGGGTATGCCCAGACTTGGGTCCCTTGCTCACTTTGCCACTGGATTCAAGCTAGCCTGGCTGATGAGGGCTGTTAGCCTGAAACAGGTCCCAGGATGCTTGTTTCCGGTCCAGAGAAGACATGGCTTGGAAGTTCAGGCTGGACAGCTCCCATGAGGCACAGGGTCAAGACTGATTTGCATATAGCTGTGTCTGAACTGCGGTGGCGAAGTGAGCTAAAGAACGATGATGGATTCAACCCAGATCTGTGACTGGGGTGAGTCCCTGAAATGTTTGAGAGCTCCGTCCATCATCTTTTTGTTTTTGCTTTGTTTGCCCTAAGTTGGCAGGGTATGCCCAGACGTGGGTCCCTTGCTCACTTTGCCACTGGATTCATGCTAGCCTGGCTCATGAGGGCTGTTAGCCCGAAACCGGTCCCAGGATGCTTGTTTCCGGTCCAAAGAAGACATGGCTTGGCAGTTCGGGCTGGACGGTTCCCATGAGGCACAGGGTCAAGACTGATTTGCATAAAGCTGTGTATGAACTCGGGTGGCGAAGTGAGCTAAAGAACGATGATGGATTCAACCCAGATCTGTGACTGGGGTGAGTGCCTGAAAAGTTTCAGCGCTCCGTCCATCATCTCTTTGTGTTTGCTTTGTTCACCCTAAGTTGGCAGGGTATGCTCAGACGTGGGTCCCTTGCTCACTTGCCACTGGATTCAAGCTAGCCTGGCTGATGAGGGCTGTTAGCCCGAAACCAGTCCCAGGATGCTTGTTTCCGGTTCAGGGAAGACATGCCTTGGCTGTTCGGGCTGGACTGTTCCCATAAGGCACGGGGTCAAGACTGATTTGCATATAGCTGTGTCTGAACTGGGGTGGCGAAGTGAACTAAAGAAGGATTATGGATTCAACCCAGATCTGTGACTGGGGATGAGTGTCTGAAAAGTTTCAGCGCTCCGTCCATCATTTCTTTGTGTTTGCTTTGTTCACCCTAAGTTGGCAGTGTATGCTCAGATGTGGGACCTTTGCTCATTTTGCCACTGGATTCAAGCTAGCCTGGCTGATGTAGGCTGTTAGTCCGAAACCGGTCCCAGGATGCTTGTTTCCGGACCTGGGAAGACTTGGCTTGGCAGTTCGGGCTGGACTGTTCCCATGAGGCAAAGTGTCAAGACTGATTTGCAAATAGCTGTGTGTGAACTGTGGTGGCGAAGTGAGCTAAAGAACAATGATGGATTCAACCCAGATCTGTGACTGGGGTGAGTGTCTGAAAAGTTTCAGCGCTCCGTCCATCATCTCTTTGTTTTTGCTTTGTTCGCCCTAAGTTGGCAGGGTATGCCCAGACGTGGGTCCCTTGCTCACTTTGCCACTGGATTCAAGCTAGCCTGGCTGATGAGGGCTGTTAGCCCGAAAGAGGTCCCAGGATGCTTGTTTCCGGTCCAGAGAAGACATGGCTTGGAAGTTCAGGCTGGACTGTTCCCATGAGGCACAGGGTCAAGACTGATTTGCATATAGCTGTGTCTGAACTTCGGTGGCGAAGTGAGCTAAAGAACGATGATGGATTCAACCCAGATCTGTGACTGGGGTGAGTGCCTGAAATGTTTCAGAGCTCCGTCCATCATCTTTTTGTTTTTGCTTTGTTTGCCCTAAGTTGGCAGGGTATGCCCAGACGTGGGTCCCTTGCTCACTTTGCCACTGGATTCATGCTAGCCTGGCTCATGAGGGCTGTTAGCCCGAAACCGGTCCCAGGATGCTTGTTTCCGGTCCAGAGAAGACATGGCTTGGCAGTTCGGGCTGGACGGTTCCCATGAGGCACAGGGTCAAGACTGATTTGCATATAGCTGTGTCTGAACTGAGGTGGCGAAGTGAGTTAAAGAACGATGATGGATTCAACCCAGATCTGTGAGTGGGGGTGAGTGTCTGAAAAGTTTCAGCGCTCCGTCCATCATCTCTTTGTGTTTGCTTTGTTCACCCTAAGTTGGCAGGGTATGCTCAGACGTGGGTCCCTTGCTCACTTGCCACTGGATTCAAGCTAGCCTGGCTGATGAGGGCTGTTAGCCCGAAATCAGTCCCAGGATGCTTGTTTCCGGTTCAGGGAAGACATGCCTTGGCTGTTCGGGCTGGACTGTTCCCATAAGGCACGGGGTCAAGACTGATTTGCATATAGCTGTGTCTGAACTGGGGTGGCGAAGTGAACTAAAGAAGGATTATGGATTCAACCCAGATCTGTGACTGGGGATGAGTGTCTGAAAAGTTTCAGCGCTCCGTCCATCATTTCTTTGTGTTTGCTTTGTTCACCCTAAGTTGGCAGTGTATGCCCAGATGTGGGACCTTTGCTCATTTTGCCACTGGATTCAAGCTAGCCTGGCTGATGTAGGCTGTTAGTCCGAAACCGGTCCCAGGATGCTTGTTTCCGGACCTGGGAAGACTGGGCTTGGCAGTTCGGGCTGGACTGTTCCCAGGAGGGAAAGTGTCAAGACTGATTTGCAAATAGCTGTGTGTGAAATGTGGTGGCGAAGTGAGCTAAAGAACAATGATGGATTCAACCCAGATCTGTGACTGGGGTGAGTGTCTGAAAAGTTTCAGCGCTCCGTCCATCATCTCTTTGTTTTTGCTTTGTTCGCCCTAAGTTGGCAGGGTATGCCCAGACGTGGGTCCCTTGCTCACTTTGCCACTGGATTCAAGCTAGCCTGGCTGATGAGGGCTGTTAGCCCGAAAGAGGTCCCAGGATGCTTGTTTCCGGTCCAGAGAAGACATGGCTTGGAAGTTCAGGCTGGACTGTTCCCATGAGGCACAGGGTCAAGACTGATTTGCATATAGCTGTGTCTGAACTTCGGTGGCGAAGTGAGCTAAAGAAGGATGATGGATTCAACCCAGATCTGTGACTGGGGTGAGTGCCTGAAATGTTTCAGAGCTCCGTCCATCATCTTTTTGTTTTTGCTTTGTTTGCCCTAAGTTGGCAGGGTATGCCCAGACGTGGGTCCCTTGCTCACTTTGCCACTGGATTCATGCTAGCCTGGCTCATGAGGGCTGTTAGCCCGAAACCGGTCCCAGGATGCTTGTTTCCGGTCCAGAGAAGACATGGCTTGGCAGTTCGGGCTGGACGGTTCCCATGAGGCACACGGTCAAGACTGATTTGCATATAGCTGTGTCTGAACTGGGGTGGCGAAGTGAGCTAAAGAACGATGATGGTTTCAACCCAGATCTGTGACTGGGGGTGAGTGTATTAAAAGTTTCAGCGCTCCATCCATCATCTCTTTGTGTATGCTTTGTTCGCCCTAATTTGGCAGGTTATGTCGAGACGTGGGTCCCTTGCTCACTTTGCCACTGGATTCAAGCTAGCCTGGCTGATGAGGGCTGTTAGCCCGAAACCGGTCCCAGGATGCTTGTTTCCGGTCCAGGGAAGACATGGCTTGGCAGTTCGGGCTGTACTGTTCCCATGAGGTACGGGGTCAAGACTGATTTGCAAATAGCTGTGTCTGAACTGGGGTGGTGAAGTGAGCTAAAGAACGATGATGGATTCAACCCAGATCTGTGACTGGGGATGAGTGTCTGAAAAGTTTCAGCGCTCCGTCCATCATCTCTTTGTGTTTGCTTAGTTCGCCTTAAGTTGGCAGAGTATGCCCAGACGTGGGTCCCTTGCTCACATTGCCACTGGATTCAAGCTAGCCTGGCTGATGAGGGCTGTTAGCCCGAAACCGGTCCCAGGATGCTTGTTTCCGGTCCAGGGAAGACATGGCTTGGCAGTTCGGGCTGGACTGTTCCCATGAGGCACAGGGTCAAGACTGATTTGCATACAGCTGTGTCTGAACTGGGGTGGCGAAGTGAGCTAAAGAACTATGATGGATTCAACCCAGATCTGTGACTGGAGGTGAGTGTCTGAAAAGTTTCAGTGCTCCGTCCATCATCTCTTTGTGTTTGCTTTGTTCGCCCTAAGTTGGCAGGGTATGCCCAGACGTGGGTCCCTTGCTCACGTTGCCACTGGATTCAAGCTTGCCTGGCTGATGAGGGCTGTTAGCCCGAAACCAGTCCCAGGATGCTTGTTTCCGTCCATTGAAGACATGGCTTGGCAGTTCGGGCTGGACTGTTCCCATGTGGCACAGGATCAAGACTGATTTGCATATAGCTGTGTCTGAACTGGGGTTGCGAAGTGAGCTAAAGAACGATGATGGATTCAACCCAGATCTGTGACTGGGGGTGATTGTCTGAAAAGTTTCAGTGCTCCGTCCATCATCTCTTTGTGTTTGCTTTGTTCGCCCTAAATTGGCAGGGTAAGCCCAGACGTGGGTCCCTTGCTCACTTTGCCACTGGATTCAATCTAGCCTGGCTGATGAGGGCTGTTAGCCCGAAACTGGTCCCAGGTGCTCGTTTCCGGTCCAGGAAAGACATGGCTTGGCAGTTCGGGCTGGACTGTTCCCATGAGGCACAGGGTCAAGGCTGATTTGCATATAGCTGTGTCTGAACTGGGGTGGCAAAATGAGCTAAAGAATGATGATGGATTCAACCCAGATCTGTGACTGGGGGTGAGTGTCTGAAAAGTTTCAGCGCTCCGTCCATCATCTCTTTGTGTTTGCTTTGTTCACCCTAAGTTGGCAGGGTATGCCCAGACGTGGGTCCCTTGCTCATTTTTCCACTGGATTCAAGCTAGCCTGGCTGATGTAGGCTGTTAGCCCGAAACCGGTCCCAGGATGCTTGTTTCCGGTCCAGGGAAGACATGGCTTGGCAGTTCGGGCTGGACTGTTCCCATGAGGCACAGGGTCAAGACTGATTTGCATATAGCTGTGTCTGAACTGGGGTGGCGAAGTGAGCTAAAGAAGGATGATGGATCCAACCCAGATCTGTGACTGGGACCCATGTGAGTATCCCTTTTTTATCCTTTGCACGGTGCCACACCCTCCACACGAGCCGGTCCATTACCCTTCAGGTACTATACAAACGAAACCTTAGTTCCACCACATAATACCAGTTGCTTAAAATGAGCCACATACTGACATTATCCCTCATCTTCTCATAGGTGTCCCTATGATCATAGGTCCTGAAGAGACCCTACACTGCACACAGGGTCGAAACGCCGTCGACAAGTTGCATAAACAAACCATTGTCCACCAGCACTGATCACTGTATCTAGCGCTGTATACTGTACATATATATGTAAATGGTTGTTTATATTAAGCATTGGAAACCTTGTATATATTTCACCTATATGTCACTAATGTTCTAGGTTCCGTTTTTCACTGGGACACCTTTCACTCAGAAGCATATGTCCAAATGCACTATTGTGTAACAGTATTTCATTTCAAGGATTATATAAATATTTTTGATTCAAAAACAAATCAGAGGTGTATTTGGTTCCTTCTCTCTCCAATATCTCTATAACCCAATATATTGCCATTGTGCTCATATACATTGAGATTACTTCATTAAGTGATCCACAGGAGCCTTTGTCCTTTGATAATAAGTTTATTACCCTGGTTCCGCGTGAATATGGTTCCCTTGTTCCTGTCCTACTAGTAGAGCGGTGGCTGCACCGCAAGGGACTATATTGTTAACAGGATTCCCACTTACCCTATGTTCACATAGGGTGTACTTGTAGCTCCCTGGGTTATGATGTCGGAGAGAGAAGCACCCCTATACACCGATGAGTACATCGCCAAAATAATTAGTGGCCCATCCCTGTTCTCCAGTCATCCTAGTACTGTTGTGAGCCCACAGCAGCAACTGCTAGAAAAATTAGAGAAAGCAAAGAAAAAGCATGTTAGGACCGAACTTCATGCTCGGATGCTAACTGAGTATTTGAAGGCTGGTATTATTCCGCAAGGGTTACAGGTCAGAAACGTTCCGGGTATATTCAGAGAAGATCCCAAGTTCAAAGGGAGCTTTAGCCACATCTCCACAACCTGTTCTCGCCACTGGATGGTGTTGGGTGTGGAGACAGCTATTGAACACGCAAAGGGCAAACTCAAGGAAATTGAGGAATTGGAAAAATAATTATTGGGAGGTGACGGAGTAGCAGAGGCAAAGATACTCCTGGACAAACTTAATAAATCAATAGATGATTTCAACTCCTTTGAGTTGAAGAAAAAGGCAGACAAAGTTACTGAAGGACATAAAAACTTCTCAAAAGAAAAGGCCTATCCCTATCTTAGAGAAGATTACTACAACACCATAAGTATCCAAAACAGACAAAATACGTGGGGCAGATTTAGGAGGAACCAGCCAATCACATTTTCAGAGTCATCAGGGGGCTCGGACGACTCAGACGCCCAACCAGGTCCAAGCCGTTCCGATAATCACCCTGGTCAGCCTTTTTAGATCGGGGCTGGAAGAGAAAGGCCAAAACATGGTATCAATACTCAGGAGAGAGACAGATGCGGAACAAGCATTACCAATGGGGGCCCCAGCCGTATTGAATCAGGGACAGACCAGCATAGACACAATCCCCATTTTCAATCTCTCGCAACATGTGTTATCCTCCTCAGAAATTTCCCTTCTTAGTAAAGGCCTATCTTTTGTGATAACAGAACAAACTAATTTCTTCAACCTTAAAACTGAATTATACCAGTTTTTCCGAAAAATACGTCTGAAACTGTTCTTTATGGACAGGAATGAAATAATATCAGGACTGAGACCACCTTTACCTCACTAACGCCACGATGCCGCCAGAACTTCTTACGTTTGAAAAGATCATCCTTACAGGCATAGATAACCTGAAAACCAGTAGTCAATACATACCATACAATATTAGCCTGGATGAAAGGAAAGCCTTAGAGGGCCTCAAGAATGACAAATCCATTATACTGAAACCTGCAGACAAAGGGGGAGGAATTGTTATTCAAGAGCGAAGTGACTATGACATCGAGATCAAGAAACAAATAGGAGAGGTCCGACACTATAAGAAATTAGACACAAACCCATTGTCAGACATCAGAGAAAGAATTCTCAGAATAACTAGAGAAGGTAAAGAAGAAGGCTTTCTAAGCAAAAAAGAATTCGAATTCCTTAACATAGAGAACCCGAGAACCCCAGTTCTGTACACCATCCCCAAGATTCATAAGAGCACCACAAATCCACCAGGACGCCCAATACTATCAGGGTGTGGGTCTGTTCTAGAACCTATTGGGAAATACATAAACCACTTCATTAAGGATTTTGTTCCACAACAAGAAACATTTGTAAGAGACTCTATGTTCATGATTAATTTGATACAAAACAAGCCATATAACACTGAAACGGATTGGCTGGCTACACTTGACATTACGTCTCTATACACCAACATACCGCAGAATGACAGTATTCAGGTAATAGAGGACTTACTAGACACCAGACCCAGACCTACATTGGTTCCCACTGCATTCATCATTTCCTTACTTAAGATCGCCCTCAGATCCAATTACTTTGTGTCAAACGGTGTGTATTATCAACAGTGCTCGGGCACGAGCATGGGAGCTATTTTTGCGCTGAATCTAGCAAACATCTACATGGACTACACTCACAAACAGAAACCGGACGATTTGGCTACTAACCTAAAGATGTAAAAAGTGGGGTGTAAAAAGGGAACAATTCATTTTGTAAAGACGAGAACCCTCCCTCACCAGCAGGTGACATGCTTCATCCTTGGGTTCTCTCTTGCACACTGTGCCCGCAAGGTGCACAGTGTGGGCTACACATCTCTTTGTGTTTGCTATGTAATATGTGACGTCATCAGCAGTGCATTTCGGGGCGCGGGTTATAGTTAGCTCTACTGACCATAACGGCCGAATTTCTCTGGTTTTATACGAGTGAAATGTCCAACTAACTATAACGTCCCTGAAACCTGTGGTTTTTTCAGGGACTTTGTAAGGTTTATAAAATGCTAATTTCTAACTATATCGTCCCTGAAACCTATGGCTTTTTTCAGTGAATATATATATATATATATATATATATATATATATATATATATATATATATATATATATATAATATATATCGGTAGCACATAGGGGGTGTTTGGGAGACAGTACTTTTTTAGTGGTCTTTCAATTCTGCAAGAGGATCAGTGTGCTAAAATTACAGACACAATGCTCTGGATACATATAAATAATCAGTCTACATATTGTGTGCCCATTTCAGTACAGGCTTTGCATCTGTCAGTGTGTGTGTGTGTGTGTATGGATTTGTGTGTTTGTAAAACATAGGGGCATATTCTCAAGGACATTAGCGCCGCAAAAGTGGCGATAGACTTTTCGCCCTATTCACAAGCTGGTGCCTTCTGCCCATATCGCCAGTTTACCAGCGATAGCTGCCACAAAAAACATTGCCACGGATGAGAGAGACAACTAATGCTAATGATAAACAGAGTAGGCGTTCCCGTGCAAAAACACACGAAAACACTACTTCGCGACATTCCCAACGACCAGCCGGATCTGTGATGCGACCCAAAAACAGGCGATAAGGCGCGTTAGCAGCAGGGAATTAACACCTGCCTGCTGCTGGTGCTAAGCAGGACGACTACCTGCAGTATGAAAGGGAGCCCAGCCCAGAGCCACACCTGAAGACCCACAGATGCCATGGAGACAATGAACATGCGGCCCGGAGACCCAAGAGGGCCACAACACCCACCGCCACCACCCCCAGGACCACCCCCCTCCGAACACCCCCGGACTACCACCAAGGCATCGTAGGACAAGACAGTGGACTGTCCAAAACGCCATGGCCCCTCAGCCACACAATTGCAGAATGTGGGGAGAGGTGGGAACCAAGTATGTGTGAAGGAGGCAACTCACCCATGAATAAGAATGTCCCCAATGCCAAGTATGGCGGTGATGTGCTGGACAGATCACAGAATGCAGAGCACAGACATGTCCATGTGGACATATACTGCTGGTGTGTGTATTTTTGTGGACAGTGGATGCAACCATGCCACCTCAGGCAGTGGGGAAGACCCTGGACATGTAGCTGTGCCGTCCCCCCTGTAAGCGTAAGCGCAGTGGGCTGTGCCGGCGCACGCCACTCCAGCGTAGGAGTACTGATAAAAGGCCGGGGCACTGGGCGTGGTTCTCTTCCGTGATGGGCAACGCGTCTGCCAGGGCGGCGCACCATACCCTGCCATGAGTCCGCCGCCGTGACCTCCAGACTCCGCGACACAGGCCCCCAGCGCATCCAGCGGCACAGCAACATGGAGTCATGTGTGTGCCTGAGACTGCCTTAGTCCTACACTGCGGCCAGTAGGTCCCACAATTCAAATCGTGCCACATTTCTGTTAATAGAGGAAACCACCAGTCAACAGACATTGCCCCCAGTGCGGCCCGCCCGGATGACGCATCATCGTTGGCTGCACACCCGCTGAGCGCTCCAGGTGCCACTAACTCAGTGCACCACAAATCATCGTCACGTGGCTGTGTGCCCTTTCTGACCGCTGCCTACACTGCGGTCAGCAGGGCTCGCAAACCAAATCCAATCCTGACATGCAAGGACACGCCATCATCGCTGGCTGCACACCCGCCACCACCGCCAGGACCACCTCCAACCAACAACTGCCAGAGTCGGAGGAGTGTCACAGCCAGCCCATCTAAGTTGCTCACACCTGTCTTGGATGCCATCATCAGCTTGATCCCCGGCTCAGCTCTTCAGGTGCCACTAACTCAGTACACCACAACACATGACCCTTCATGATTGAGTTTTGTGCTGTGGACAGCGGACGCAGCAATGTCACCTCAGGCAGTGGGGAAGACCTGCGACGATGATGATGAAGATGAGGCAGGTGTACCACACCCCACTGCAGCTACAGCAGGAATATCCCGAAGGGATCAAATCATTAACAATTCCTTCACATGAGCACGCTCAGCTCTGGTGCCCCTACCTCAGTGCACTGCAAGTCATGGACCCTTTATGATTGAATCTGTGTGTTTGATCCGATGATCACTGTTCTAGTTGTTGCCAGCACCAACCACTCCCTGAGGGCCAGCTTACACCCACTCCACACCCACCCCACACCCATCCAGCACAGGCGTCACTGGACATGTGACCGTGGTAATAAAAGCTGGGCGGGCACGAGTTATCCCCACCTTAACGCCTCAAAAGTGGAGATAGATTTAACGCCCCATTCACAAGCGGAGTGCAAACTGCAGACATCGCCTGTATTCCCGCGATAACTGCTGCAAATTTAATCCCCACGGGTGACACCACCAACTAACCCTAATGAGATGCAGAGTAGGCATTCCCGTGCAAAAACACACGAAAACACCACTACACCACTTTCACAACGAACTGCCAGATCTGCGATGCGAACCAAAGCCACGCGATAAGCCGAGGTAGCAGCAGCTATTTAACACCTGCCTCTTGCTGGTGTTAAGCAGGACGACTACCTGCCGTAGGCAACGGAGCCCCGCACACAGCCACAGCCGAAGAACAACCAACGCCATGGAGCTACTCATCATGCAGCTCGGAGCCCCAACAGGGCCACAACACCCACCGCCACCACCCCCAGGACCACCACCACCCCCAGGACCGCAACCACCCCCAGGACCCAGACCGGCACCCCCGGACCACCACAGAGGCAGCGCAGAGTAAGACAGCGGACCTACCAAAAATGCACCAGTCTCACAGATCTAACGCCCGAGGAAGTCATTGCCCACTACAGGCTCAAAAGGACAACCATCCTCCGCATCATGACCCACATCGGTCACAGGCTGACGGTCCCTACACAGCGGACAACCAACATCCCTCCGCAGACAAAGCTGCTGTCTGTGCTGCACACGTTGGCCTCTGGTACCTTCCAACCAACAACGGCCAGAGTCGGAGGAGTCTCACAGCCAGACCTATCAAAGTACCTCACACCTGTCCTGGATGCCATCATCAGCTTCATACCCCAGTACCTTCACTTCCCCCACACTGCGCAGGAACAGCTGGAGACCAAGCAAGGCTTCTACGCCATTGCTAGCTTCCCACATGTGTTGGGGGCCATTGACTGCACACATGTCCCACTTGTGCCCCCTGCGGACACTGCACACATCTACCGCAACAGAAAGCACACGCATTCCATCAATGTGCAGGCAATAGTGGACCACCGGGGAATGTTCACCAATGTCGTCGCAAACTACCCAGGCAGTGTGCACGATTCCTACATCTTCCGACAGTCCATCATCAACCAGTGCTTCCAGGATGGCATCTATGGAACTGGACTGCTCGTTGGTAAGTACCAAATCAACACACCACACACCTCAAAGCCACCATCACACAGCACACAACTGTGGGAATGCACATGTGAACAAACCACATACAACATGTCAATCAACATGCCCACCTACCAGACACGACAACACAACTCCATTGGGATACTAGGCTTCCCATGTACACAAGCCAGCGATATCATGGCACCACAGCCACACAACAGCTGAACGTGTGGAGAGGCAGAAAGCAGGCATGTGCGAAGGATGCAAGTGACCCATGAATGGGAATGTACACAACGACAAGTGTGGCGTGAATGTGCTGGACAGACCTGGGTATGCAAACCACAGATATGTCCATGCAGACATTAACTGCTGGAGTCTGGGGAGTAGTGAACAGTGGACGCAACCATGTCACCCCAGGCTGTGGGTTAGATTGCGGAAATGTCGCTCGCTGCGTCCCCCCTGTGTGCGTGAGCATAGTGGGTTGGCCCGGCTTACGTCAGGCCTGCGCAGGGGTGTGGATGAAAACACCGTTGCGCTGAGCGTGGTGCTCTCCCGGAATGGCCAACGTCACTGCCAGGGTGGTGCCTCTCAGCCCACCACGAGGCCGACGCCGTGAGCAGTGGGGCCTGCGAGCCTGTGCGCCTGCTGCACCCCAGGCCGCTGATAACCAGACCCGGCTTGCCTGCCCCAGCGCTCCAAGGCCGCACTGCTCACCTGCCGACACCGTCGTGTGTCAAAGAGGGCCCACCATGTGCCGGTGCTAGCTCCAAGACCCATGCCCGCGAGCTTGGCAGCCTCCTCAGACCATCGCTGTCCTCCGTGACACAGGCCCCCAGGAGTTCACATTCGTTGACATACCCCACCGCTGCAGCCGGCCTACACTGCAGTCCAGTATGTCCCACATCTAGAACTGAGTCTTCATTAATTAATGGCAGAGTTCATGCCAGTGAACGGAGGGAGAGGAGTGAGAGACAGATGCGTTTCAGTCCGGTGGAAACGCGGATCACCGTTACGGAGGAGGTCAACCACTCGCAAGGACTGAGCTGGTGCCACTAACCCTGTGCGCCGTGAGTCACCGTCAGCCTGCGGCAGAACATTGTTGGTGTCTGAGCCTGTGGCCTGGGGGTTGTCATCAGCAACTGGCAGGTACGGACTTGGTGTTTGGCATGAGTCTGTGGCATTCATATCCGCCATGTTGCCGGACACAGCTGGTATGTGCCCTCTGCCTCATGCCCTGGGGGTACACCTCCCACTCTCCCCGAGACACTCCGCGAAAACCACCTTTGATACATACGAGACCCTGCTCTGCCCTCATGACCCTACCCCAGTCTCCCGCAAGTCAGCACCCCGTGGCTGTAGGCCTGTGTGGGCCGCTGTGCATCTGGGGCCACTAACTCTGTGCAACTCAAGTCATGCTCCCTTGCTGTTCGTACATTGCATTCCTGAGTGCCTGATGACTGTTGAAGTTGTTGCCAGCACCAGCTACTCCCTGAGGGCTGGCTTACACACACCCCACACACAGCCAGCACAGACGTCACTGGACTAGTGGGCCTGCCAACACATCATGCCGAACCAAGTATTGACTCTTATCTCTCTGCACTGTCACAGGTGATCAAGGATATGCACTCTGCCCTTGGATGATGACACCCCTCCGAGACCCGAACACACCTGCCCAGAGGCAGTACAATGCTGCCCACATACGCACCAGGGGCATCGTGGAACGCACATTTGGCGTGTTGAAGTCACGTTTCAGGTGCCTGGACGTCACAGGTGGAAGGCTCCTGTACAGCCCAGACATCGTGTGCAAGATGATCGTTGCATGTTGTGTGTTGCACAACATCTGTGTACACACCAATGCCCCATGGATCCAAGTTCCAGAGGTACCGGACGCTGATGAGGACGATGGGGTAGGTGTCCCACATGCCACTGCAGCTGCAGCAGGAATAGCCCGTAGGAACACCCTCATTGCCAATTTCTTCTCATGAGCACGTCACATTGTGGCCGTCCTTGGCAATCATGGGACAGTACTAAATGTCCACAAGCATGGCATGTGTGAATAAAAAATATTTGCAGGTTACAGGTTGTACTTGTACATTGTCATGTCACAGTTTCCTGCTGTGCCAGATGTGATTGGCCATGTTGTGCACATATGCGGCACCAGTTGTGTCCTGTGTTCTGTTGTGGAGGTGTTGCTGTTTGTAGCAGGATGTTGTCAATGTCGAGGTGCACTTATTCTTATGTGCGTATGCTGCACGGTGGGTGAGTCGCTCCTGCGGCTCTGATTTGGCTGCCACTTATTCCTTTCATGCGGTATGCCTTTCAGTTCTGTGCTTCCACAGTGCTGAGATGTTGCAGACTTGGGTAACTTGTGCTCTTTGTCGAGTTGTGACTCTTGGGCATGGCTTGTCCGCAGATGTGTCATTGACGTCAGGGGTTGTTTGTGCAGGTGGTTGTGTCCGAGTGTGACCTGCTCCTTTCCGGTTGTGGTCCGCACTCAGCCACCTCAGTGTCATGCCGTGTACATTGTCATGATGATTGGACTGCAGCCATGCTACTCAACATGTGGTGTCTCTTGAATTGTCAGTGTGGCTGACGTATATGCATGTTTGCTGTGTTTCGCACGTGTGCATGTGTTGGTTGTGTGATTGTTGATGTGTTGGGTGGGTGCCCCTTTGGGCACATGGTGTACGTGGGACTACTTGGTGTTTGTGTGTGTGCTGAAGTGTTCCCGTGGGATCAGGGACATGATCCTGAGTCATTGTGGGTGTGCAGTGTGCTCTGCTTAATTGTGCATGTGTGCCATTGTGCCCATTTCCCCCGGCCCCCACTCCCTGGTAAGTATGCACCCTGTTGATGTGGTGTTGGGTCATGTTGGGCAGTGTCCGGATCCCCAACTCCTGTCACCGTCTCCCGACTGATGACTGTGGCCACCATCTTCTCCATGTCATTCAGCTCCTGGTGTTCTGCTGGCCCCCTACTCCGAAGTGCGTTGCTGCTTTCGTGTTGGCAGCGTGTTTCTGCTTGGTTTTGCCATTCACATCAATCCAGCGCCTCTTGTCCCCTTCCATTGTCCTCCTCGGCGCTGCGACGGCATTCACATGGTCCGAGATGGAGTGCCATCTTTGCCTCTTTGTTGCCAATGACACGTTGGAGGTGACGTACAGTTGGTGGTGGTGTTCTATCTCATCCGTGACGATAATCGTGTTTTCCTGCAGACTGTACCCCGTCTTCCTCTTCCTCTTCTCATTGCCCTTCCACGAGCCCTGGATTCCTGGGTGTTCCTCCGTGGGGATTGTGGTGTTCATGTTGTCCTCTGCAGTCGGTCAGGGTGCATCCGTGGTACTCCGCAGTTCATTTCCTTTTTGGTGTAATTTTCCGCATGCTATTCTTGTGCTTTTTCCCGCATTACGCGTGGGTATTGCTGGCCTCTTGCTGGTTATCACTGTTTTCTTATCGCGTTTGGGCCATCGCATCTTTTTACGCGTTGGGATTTGTGTTTTTATCACCGTCGCGGTGGTTGTATCGCGGACATTGGCCGCGGTTTCGGGAGGCTTTCGCATGGTACCGCCGTGTTGTGAATTCCACGTTAGCACTGGGTTATTTTCCCGCGATAGGCTGCGATGTGTGAAGTTGCGTTAACATTTTTGGAGATGTTTAGCGCACGTTCTTGTGAATATGCCCATAGGTGTGTCCGTGTGGTCATTATGTATGCATGATGGGCCAGGGCCCTACCACATTACATTGTGCTGTGGACAGCAGACACAACCATGTCACCTCAGGCAGTGGGTACGACCTTGGACACGTAGCTTTGTCGTCCCCCGTGTAAGCGTAAGCGGAGTGGGCTTGGCCGGCATACGCCAAGCCAGTGTAGGGGTGTGAAGGATTTGCCCCGGACTCTGGGCGTGGTTCAGTTCTGACCTGGACGAGGAAGTAACTTATGCTTGTGTCTCTGTTGTAGTGTCGGCGCCACCCAGTCCGCAACCGATAATGTTGCAATGTAGCATGCACCCGGATGGCGGGCTCGCACTAACGGGGAAATGCAGGAGCGCAAGACTGCTCGGGGTCTTGGCTCATACATGCCAAGTGTTGTGTGTATCTGTATTGCTGCAGCATGAGCCAAATGCCTAGCCTTAACCGCAGCGCGAGTTCAGCCAGGCATGAACTCTACGTCTGTGTCCGCCCTATCCTTCCCACAGGCCTAAACTCACGTGGCCGCCCACCTCCAACGTCCAACATCACAGTGTTGTTGTCAGGCTTGTGGACATGCGCAGACAGGTATGACAATGGTGTGCCGTAGGAGTGCCAGTGATGCAACCGCGCAGCGCACACAAGTAATTAGGCTCGGCGGGAGGAGCAGCTGTGAGGCAACGTTACACACAGTGATGCCGCTCATTTGCCACATGCAAGACATGTCAAACATGAATCCCAATGTCGCACACATCCCACCCCACCCCCAACAAGCCACTTCACAGTACCTGAATGCAAGCAGATGAGAAACTAACATTAGGGATGAATGCTCCTTTGTCTTCTATCAGGCGGAAGCACATCTGCACCTCCGACCTGGGAATTACATGTGCCCGGCACCCCTGACAGATACTATGACAGCTGATGACGATTCCCACACTACGCACAGCCCGACGAGAGACCAACGTATACACACCCCACACACAGAAGTCCTTGCTCGAAGTTATCTTGCATGGAATGGCCTTCACACCTACTCCCACATTAACCCAGGCGTACAACCGTTGCACACTAAAGCAACTCATTGCTCCGAGCTGTGGCATTTCATCCACAGAAGTGGCGCAGGTCAGAACAGTGCCACTTCAACTAGAGCCACTAACGCAATGGCAGACCATCACGGACACTTGCACAACCCCTGTCAGGTGGAACTGTACCATGCACGTATGCTGCATTTACTGGGGGCACTCCATTGGTAGAACTGCGGATCAGTTACCAGCTGAGCTTCCGCCTTGCCAACGTCACCTGCGTGCAGCCTGTGTTGCATTGTCGCTCGTACATATTCGAGTGGCCCATGGATGTCTGCCTATCCAACAGGACGGTAGCCGAACTGGATTTCGACATGTGTGTGCGCCCCTGTTGGCCCACGACCATAGTGTTACCGTGACACCCGTCTATGGGATGCCTGGATACTTGGCATACATGCTGGCAGCTGGACCTGGGAGATTGCAGAACTCCTTGTGTGCAGTGAGCAAATTGAGCCGCTCCCCTATTGGGCTGTAGTGCTAATTGGTGAAAGGGGTGGACGCAGCACATCTGTCCGGACCTGCTAATGGTTAGCCTCGCCGTCCTGTTCGATGAAGTCGACGACGACCTCATGTTGGAAATGATTGCCTACAAGGCTGCACTAGCTTTCATGGACGTGTAACTACGTACCTGCAGAGTGCAGACACGACATTTTGGAACACATTGCACATGTCCCGACAACTTGTTGGAACTTGGGGTTCTGGTCACATCTCCCACGGTGACAGTGGACATGTCTGCATTCGCCTGGACTCCGAATACATGAGCGGACAACAACGCGGGTTAACACACACCTGTGAAAGGTGAGGCACTCCCCCGGAGTGGACAGCGGCGCTTGGCAACGATCCACTTTCTGACATACTGCTGCATTGGTCTGCATGTTGTGGCACTTATCTTGGCCGTACTGACACGCATATGCTAATAAAGTCTACGCACCTTCACTTGTATTCAACTGTGATGAGTGTTGATTTGCATGACAATGTGTGTCTCACTGCCTATCTGGGTCACGGCCATACATGCATTACTGCACCATCAGGGATGTGGGGTTGTACTAGTACATTATCATCTCACAGTATCCTGCTGTGCCACATGCGAATGGCCATTTTCCGCACACCGAGCGGCAGCAGTTGTGTCCTCTGTTCTATTGTGCTTCTGTTGCTGTTTGCTCAACATTGTTGTAAATGTTGAGGTGCTCTGGATCTTATGTGTGTGTGCTGCATTGTAGGTGAGTTGCCCCTTCAGCTCTGATTTGGCTGGCCCTTATCCCTTTCAGGCGGTGTGGCTTTCACTTCTGTGCTTATGCAAGGCTGTGATGTTGCAGACTTGGGTAAATTGGACTCTTGGTTGGTGTTGTGACTCTTGGGCATGGTTTGTCCGCAGATGTGCTCTACTTAATTGTGCATGTGTGCCATTGTGCCCATCTCCCCCGTCCCCCAGTCCCTGGTGGTTACTCACCCTGTTGCTGTTGTGTCGGGGCATGTTGAGCAGTGTCCGGTCCCCCAACTCCTGCCACCGTCTACACACTAATGACTGTGGTCACCATTTCCTCCATCTCATCCAGCTCCACCTGTGGCGCTGGTCTCCCACCTCAAGTCTGCATTGCTGCCTTCTGGTTGTCTGCGAGTTTCTGCTTGGTCTTGCGCTTCACATCATTCCAGCGCCTCTTTAGCTCGTCCATTGTCCTCCTCAGCACTCCGACTGCATTCGCCTTGTCCAGGATGGACTGTCATATTGTATTTTTGTTGCCAATGACACAGTGGAGGTGACGTACAGTTGTTGATGGTGTTCTATCACCTCCGTGATCAGGATCCTGTTTTCCTGCGGACTGAACCGCGTCTTCTCTTCTTCTTCTCCTTGCCGTTCCCTGACCCCGAGGTCCCAGGCTGGTCCTCCGTGGGGCTTGTGGGGTTCTGGTTGTCCTCTGTACTTACTCTGGCTACCTCCATGGTGCTTTGCAGTTGTTTGTGTTTTGTTTGTGTTTTGTGTTGCCGCTTTTATTGTGCTTTTTGCAGCCTGACTTGTGGGACTTGCAGGCCTGGCGCTGCTTATCGCTGTATTTTTTATTGCAGTTGGGCCAATCGCAACTTTTTTCACGTTAGGCTTTGGATTTTTATCGCCGTCCCGGTGATTTTATCGCGGACATTTGACGCGTTATTGGGACACTATCGCATGTTACCGCCGTGTTGAGAATACGACGTTAAACCGGAGTTATTTTCCCGCGATAGACGGCGATATGGAAACTTGCGTTAACCTATTTTGGCGATGTTTATCGCACGTTCTTGAGCATATCCCCCATAGGGTTTTCATTTACTGATAAGGTACATCTCTTTCAAGCTTATCATCTTTGTCATTTTAACATACTGGCAATGATTTGTGGAGCTGATGGACGCCTGGAAATAATTGGTTATGGTTGGATTTTTGGAGGATTATTAGTGGACACCCAATGAGTACAAGCATATCTACTAGGTTCCACAGTAATGACACCTATATGTATTAGTTGAAACCATTTATGTTTATTACGTTCAATTGTTTTATTGTGTTAATATTAAAATCCAGTTATAGTGAACTTATTCTTTTGGCCAGACAAGCTTTTAAAATGTACTCCTCCTATTTTCCAGAGAGGTTAGCTGGCATAACTCCTGCCAATCACATGGCTTAGTGAACCAACAGCAACCCTGCCTAAAAAGTTATCTTTACGAAAATGCTTAAATTGTATATTATTGAACCATGTGCCATTTGCCATTATTTTGCTAATAAAAAGTAATGGCAATGACCCCAAATCTACTGTGAAGCCATATTTGAATTATATTCCACTTTAATTAATGCGATTGCTCCAATATGTTTTATGTAACATGCACACAGACTATCACAATGATCCCTTGTGAGGGACCCTCAATTCTCCTGTAAAATTGGCTTTAAGTCTTATTCCCTTTTGTGACAGGGTGTTAGCTAATGTGTTTAGACTGGACACAAATGATTTCAGCAATCTTTCAGAATACCCCCAGCTCACTGTTAAAGTCTCCTTACATAATCTTCTCTTTTGACTTGCATGTTTTAAAATTTACAGTTTGTCACCCATTTCCTCCAAACAACCCCCGGGATCATACTCTAGCCAAATATACCAAATACAAATAAACAAAATGCAAATAAACTGCCTGTTTTCAAATATCATCAAAATTAAAGACTTTTTTCAAACTGATACTGTAGATAAAAATGATTAATTCCCAACCAGTCCACTGCCAGGCCCCCCCAAATCCATACTTCTGGCCATGGGCCTGCTACCATCGTGTGCCACGTGTTCACAGTTTTTGTGCTCTGAAGTTCCTAGAACAAGATGCATATCTTTTGGCAAATGCAAAGCAAATCGCCCACTTCCAACTGCTCGCTGACTTTTAAAACTTTCCTTAAATTCTTTCTTCCTCCCTTACTAATATTTCTTTTTCCATTCATTTTTAGGTCGAGCGTACAGCGCTTGCGCTGTCGCTTAGCGACCTATTGTGTATGGTTAAGGAGTTGAACTCCACCCATTGTTAGCCGATTGCTTTTATCGGGCTGTGGAGTACCTCAGGGTTCTGCGTTAAGCCCGACCCTATTTAATATCTATCTGGCCCCTCTGGCTGCACTAGTTGAGCAGTGTGGCGTGCGTACAATTTCATACGCTGATGATACGCAGCTGGTGTTTTCATTTAAAGATTCCAAGATGGCCGCATTTGACAGCTTTAGGCTATGTCTAAATAAAATTGTTTCATGGATGACAGATAACTGTCTTAAATTGAATACCGAGAAAACTGAGGTGATGTTTTTTAACCAACCATCACCTCCACCGGCTGATTTATGGTGGCCATTGCAGTTGAATCCCCCTCCCACCCCAGTTCTATCTGTTAGAAATTTGGGATTTAGATTTGACTCGGACTTGTCGGTGAAAGCCCAGATTGGCTGAGTTTCTAGAGCATGCTTCTGGAAGCTCAAAAGCTTGCGTAGATTTCTTTATTTATTACCGATGAACTGTCGGGCCACCATAGTCCATGCTTTGGTTACGTCCCAGCTGGACTATGCCAATAGCTTGTATCTTGGCCTCCCTGCTTATCTGATTAAAAAGCTCCAGACAGTTCAAAATGCTGCTGCTAGGTTTCTTAGAAACGTGCCTCTCCGGCATCACATTTCCCCCACTTGCGCAGTCTTCACTGGCTTCCAGTGAAGAGAAGAATCGAATTTAAGGCTTTATTACTCGCTTTTAGAGCTACCAGAGAAAGTGGACCTGACTATCTGAGGCTCAGACTTCGGAAATACCACCAAAATAGGACCCTGCGCTCGAACTCTCAGTTTTTTCTTTGCTCTCCTTCCTACTGCAAAGCCAGGATGGGAGGGCGCGCCTTTGCAGTTAGAACTGCCGCTCTTTGGAATGCGATGCCGCTCTACTTGCGCAAAGCAGAATCTGAAACCACTTTTAGGAGTGCTCTGAAAACCTGGCTTTTTGATCTCCCTTAGCCTGCCTTTCCTCTCTTTATCTTCCTTTGTCTCTGTGTAGCGCCGGGACACCGCCGTTGGTGGTAGCCGAGCGCTTTATAAATGTCTTGGTATGGTATGGTATGGTCTCTGTTACTGTCCTTTAAAAGTGCTTGCTTTCAAATGGGCAACTCGCCGTCTTTCTCCCTCCTCCTCGTTTCCGGTTTCCTCCGTGCAGCACCGACCAACTACTACATTATTACGCCCTACATGTTTACGTCTTCGTTTGGGGACTACTTTTGTTCTTTATGTGACGGCTGTCAGTAGCGCTGGGGGAGGTCTTCGGAAGCGCTTTGATGTCCATTCTGTGCCGCTAGGAAGTTTAATGAATAAGTGTGCGATCAGCATGTCTGATTGGGCTCTGTTTAGGGGCGCTGGCAACTGGCACCGGATGGGGCTTTGTTTAGGGCGCTCGCAGCTGGCACACAGGTTTTGACTCTCTGCATGCAGGCCTTCTTAGTAAGACAAAGCGGACGCATACAGTGCCATCCTGTACTATGGAGTTACATTCCCATGTACTCGGGCTACAGCTATTACGAACACTCCCGTGCGCTGGGGCTCCGAAGCGGCTCCTGCTGCTGGCCTCCGCAGCAGACTTTAGTCTTCTGCCCTGAGTTAGTCCACCCATGCTGTCTGACTGGCTGACCGTGTTTGGTGGGGGAACAAGCGTGTTTACTTGGTCTTCAAGGTCGCATTATCTTTACAGCAGTCGACAGACACCTGCCTCTGTCATCATGCCAAAGCCACCGCCATTACAGGCCTCATCTGTTCTCTTTTAGGTGGGCTCGCCTGCACAGCCATGCGCTATGCTCTGTCTGGAAGGTGTTTACAATAAAGGGCTTGGAGCCTCCCATTGCTCACCATTTTCTAACATCGTTGTCACTCTTCTGTACTGCCTCCTAATTAGCAAGCATATGCTTTAGTCACTTCAGTTTAATTCTGTGGCGCATGGACCAAGTGTAGATTGATTTGATTGGTGTATGTCGGCCGCTCGCGATGTGACGGAGGTAATATTTGTTTCACCGCCGCCACCGTACTCCATTTCCTTTATTTCCAATCCTACGAATGTGTTGTTCCCTCGCCCACTATTTTTTTCAGTCAATGAGTGATTTGCCCAGAATCACAGGATGTTGAACTATGTATCCGAGTTCGAAAGTCGGCAGCTCTGGCCCTTACGCAACATCTCCCGAACCCTCAGAAACATGTACTTGGAGTTTACAAAACAAAAATCATCAATGCTGCCATGTGGTTGGGTCGCTAGGTGCAAGCAGCTTTACAGTGGGATTAACAGGAGTGCATTCACTCTGAAAAATTATTCTGTGCGCTGGGGGAGGGGGAGTGGGGGGTTACTGAAAATCCATAGGACCTGTCAGAGGTGGGTGAATTTGAAACCTTCCTTCGTTCTGTGCAAAATTACTAAACGTACTACACAACAGTGTAAAATCCTCTGTGCTACAGTGTACCTCGATGTTTCAGTAGACTTTGCCATCCGTATGCAGAAGAAGTAGGACTTTTCCTCCACGCCAGGGGCGTAACAAACACCCCCGCAGCCCCCGCGGTGCGGGGGGGCCCCCAGTCTTCAGTACATGAAGGGGGCCCCCTCAGCTCATCGGTAGAGAGCTGTTTGTCTCTTGCTCTAAAGCAGCTGCAGCAGTCTGCAGCCTGCTCTGAGCTCCTCGCGCTGCTGACCTAGGACTGAAGAGAAACAATGTAACAAGTTACATTGTTTCTCTTCAGTCAGAGCGCGCCAGGCCCGGAAAAAGGATGGGGGTGGGGGCCCCCAGAGAGAGCATTGTGAATCTCAGGGTCACTGGGGACACTGGGACATGCAGGCTGTGCATTCATCCTTTGCCTACTGCAGGGCCGGACCCTGCCTGCCTGTCAGAGATGTCCCGCCAAAGGTCCGTCCTCCTGCTGCTGCTCTGGGCAGGGGTGGTGAGGGCCTGCAGCAAAGAGGTAAGAGTGGACAGGAGCAGGTGAGAAGGGTGCCTGCCAACCCAATCTATTTTTGTGGGGAATAACGAAGTTTCTCCAGTTTTGATAACTCATTGTTTTGTTGCTGTTGTTGTATATTAAGACGAAAAACATATAATCAAGGTGTGCAGTCCAGGTATCCAGCGTAGAGAGAGAGTGGAGAGAGAGAGAGAGTGGAGAGAGAGAGAGCGTAGAGAGAGAGTGGAGAG